>JARQOD010000001.1:382077196-382310064 GCA_033576555.1 Oophaga sylvatica | reverse complement strand
TTACCGGAAATTAGGTAATTCGGGAGGAGATTCCACTTCAGGGAATGCTTCAGATCCATCACCGTGTCCTCCTCCGACAGCATGGACACCGGGATCGCCTTGGAATCGGGGATGTCGGTCATGTGAGTGGATCATGATCTGTCTTGCATCGGGAGGCTCAGGTGGGTACTACAATGTGAGCTGGGCTGCTGTAGTATCTTTATAGAATCTTTATTTGTTTCTCTCTCTAATCCTTTTTTTCTTTTTCTCTCTTTTCTTTCCTCTCTTTCTTTCTCTCTCTGTTCTTTTTCTTTCCTCTCTTTCTCTGTTCTCTTTCTTTCCCATCTTTCTTTCTCTCTGTTCTTTCCCCTTTCTTTCTTTCTTGCTTTCTTTCTCTTTCTTTCCCTTCTTTATTTATCTCTGTTCTTTCTTTCTCTCTCTCTGTTCTTTCTCTCTCTCTACTTCATTTTTCTCTCTGTTCTTTCTTTCTCTCTCTGTTCTCTTTCCCCTTTCTTTCTCTCTGTTCTTTCTTTCTCTTTTTCTCTGTGTTCTTTCTTTCCCATCTTTCTTTCTCTCTCTGTTCTTTCTTTCCCATCTTTCTTTCTCTCTCTCTGTTCTTTCTTTCCCTCTTTCTGTCTGTTCTTTCTTTCCCCTCTTTCTTTCTCTCTCCCTCTGTTTCTTTCTTTCCCCTCTTTTTTTCTCTCTATTCTTTTTTTCTGTCCACTCTTTCTTCTCTCTCTGTTCTTTATCCTTCTTTCTCTCTGTTCTTTTTCTTTCCCCTCTTTCCTTCTTTCCCCTCTATCTTTCTCCTCTCTGTTCTTTCTTTCCCCTCTTTATTTTTTTCTCTCTCTGTTCTTTTTTCTGTCCCCTCTTTCTTTCTCTCTGTTCTTTCTTTTTCTTTCTCTCTCTCTGTTCTTTGTTTCTTTCTTTCTCTCTCTCTCTGGTCTTCCTTTTTTCTCTGTTCTTTCTTTCTTTCTCTGTTCTCTTTCTTTCCCCTTTCTTTCTGTCTGTTCTTTCTCTCTCTCTGTCCTTTCTTTCCCATCTTTCTCCCTCTGTTCTTTGTTTCCCCTCTTTCTTTCTCTGTTTTCTTTCTTTCCTCTCTTTCTTTCTCTCTCTGTTCTCTTTCCCCTCTTTCTTTCTCTCTCCCTCTCTGTTCTTTCTTTCACCTCTTTCTCTCTCTAATCTTTCTTCCTTTCTCTCTGTTCTTCCTTTTTCTCTCTGTTCTCTTTCTCTCTGTTCTTTCTTTCTCTTTCTTTCGTTTTTCCCTCTCTGTTCTTTCTTTCTTTACCCTTTTTTCTTTTTCTCTCTCTCTCTCTCTGTTCTTTCTCTCTCTGTTATCTTTCCTCTCATTCTTTCTCTCTCCCTCTCTGTTCTTTCTTTGTTTCCCCTCTTTCTTTCTCTCTCTCTTCTTTCTTTCTTTCTTTCTCTTTCATTCCCCTCTTTCTTTCTCTCTCTAACCTGTCTTTCCTTCTCTCTGTTCTTTCTCCCTGTTCTTTCTCTCTCTGTTCTTCCTTTTTCTCTCTGTTCTTTCTTTCTCTACGTTCTTTCCTTTTTCTTTCTCTCTCGGCTCTTCCTTTTTCTCTCTGTTCTTTCTTTCTTTCTCTCTGTTTTCTTTCTGTCCCCTCTTTCTTTCTTTCTTTCTTTCTTTCTCTCTGTTCTCTTTCTTTACCCTCTTTCTTTTTTCTCTCTCTGTTCTTTCTTTCTTTACCTTTTTTCTTTCTTTCTCTCTCTGTTCTTTCTTTCCCATCTTTCTTTCTCTCTCTGTTCTTTCTTTCCCCTCTTCCTTTCTCTCTCTGTTCTTTCTTTCCCATCTTTCTTTCTCTCTCTGTTCTTTCATTCTCTGTTTCTTTCTCTCTATCTCTCTGTTCTTTCTTTCCCCTCTTTCTCTCCCTCTGTTCTTTCTTTCCTCTTTCTTTCTCTCCCTCTCTGTTCTTTCTTTCCCCTCGTTCTTTTTTTCTGTTTTTTTGTCCCCTTTCTTTCTCTGCTCTTTCTTTGTTTCTTTCCCTCTCTCTGTTCTCTTTCCCCTTTCTTTTTCTCGTTCTTTCTTTATCTCTGTTTTCTTTTTTCTCTGTCTCTCTGTTCTTTCTTTCTTTTCCTCAGTACCAGCCACTGTGCCCATAATGCCAGCCACTGTGCCCTCAGTAGCAGTCAGTGTGATCAGCATGGAACATGGGGTGTGGACATGGGTGTGACTAGTTGTGAAATGGGTGTGGTCATGGGCGTGGCCTAAATTTGCCCATAGACTTACATTCGGCTTGTTGTTCTGTCCGAGTACCCAAGTATTCTAATCTGCTTGACCCGAGCAACGAGCACCCGAGCATTTTAGGGTTCCACCATCAATGCAAGGTATTACATTGAACTTTTGAAAAAATTGAAGGCAGCTTTGAAGGCCAAAAGGCGTGGCAAGCTGTCCAAAGGAATCTTATTCCTGCAAGACAACGCCTCCGCTCACACTGCACAAGCGACCATCTATCATCTATCTATCACCTATCTATCAATCTATTATCTATCTATTTATCTATCATATATCTATTATCTTTCTGTTATCTATATATTATCTATCTATTTATTATCTACCTATTATCTATCTATTGTAGGGGTTGTACTGACTCAGGTGCTGCAGAACGAAGACAGGAGGCGCATTTCTTAAATAAAACAGTCTGTGCAAGTTTATTTGCTCCATAAACCCCTAAACAGCACCAAAAAAGTTCATGGCCTTTAGAGCAGGCAAAGCAATACAAAGGTCCTTAGGCCTGTGAGTACATAGTCTGGGCAATGTCCAGCACACAGGCTGGGTTTGGAGCCACACACACAGGAAGGTTTCCTCCTCTCTGCACACAGACCATGTGCCATACAACAGCCTCCATTAAGTAGGCTGTAACCCCACCCACATGTGAGGTATGTGGGTAGCCAGACCCCCCAATATCTCATAGCTACCCGCAACCGGACATGGTGCACTAAACGACATCTTAGTGCTCACTTCCACTAAAGAAAAATACTTCGGGTTACATCACAGGGAGCAGCCATCCCTGTGACACAAGAGCTCCCATTGACTACACGGCCATTAGTCTCCTTACACTATCTATTTTCTATCTATTATCTCTCTATCTATTATCTATCTATCTATCTATCTATCTATCTATCTATTATCTATATATATTATCTATCTATTTATCTATCTATTATTATTTATATGGCATCATTAATTCCATGGTGCTGTACATGAGAAGGGGTTATATACAAAGTTATATGACGAAGAGGGGAGATACCCCTTGAAACGCATCGGATTTGTGCTTCTCGCGCACCCGTCCTTGCTTCCCTGTGACGTCACAGAAGCTCCGCCCTCTGTCACGCCACTATCCTCAGCGCTGCTGCCGGCCGGAGCGCGCGAGGTGTCGGCGTCTTCCAAGCTCTTAACTAGTATCAGCGTCCCCACCGCTCAGCAACGGTACCGAACCTACATATTCAAGCACCAGGCTGCACAAGTAAGTGCACAGCACCTATCCATATCATAGAGGCTTAACTCTAACCAACGCTAACCTCGATTCAGTGCCTCTTCGGGTGCTTCAATCAATTGGACTGCCACTACCTTGCAATTCACACGTGTTGCTTACACCGCTGTACGTGTATAACATTTGTTGTTCAGCGCTCAGGGGTGAACCTAGCCTCTGTGCTGCCTGAGGCGAACTGCAAAACGGCGCCCCACCAATTCGAGGAGAAAGGTTGCGGCGCGCACGGTGCGCCGCGGCAAATTTTAGGCCACGCCCTGGCCATACCCATTTCACAACTAGTCACACCCATGTCCACGCCCCGACCACACCCATTTAGCACTGGTGATCACACTGATTGGTACTGAGGGCACAGTGACTGGTACTATGGGCACACTGGTACTGAGCAAAAAAAAAGAACAGAGAGAGAAAAAAGAAAACAGAGAGAAAGGAGAGAGAGAAAGAGGGGAAAGCAAGAAAGAACAGAGAGAAAGTAGAGAGAGAAATAAATAAACAAGAAAGGGAAAAGAAAGAACAGAGAGAGAGAAGAAAAACAAAGAGGGGAAAGAAGGAACAGAGAGAGAAAGAAAGAACAGAGAGAGAAAGAAAAAAAAGACGGGAAAGAAAGAACAGAGAGAAAGAAAGAAAGAACAGAAAAAGAAAGAGGGGACAGAAAAAAAGAACAGAGAGAAAAAAAAAAGAAATAGGGGAAAGAAAGAACAAAGAGAGAAAGAAAGAACAGAGAGATAGAGAAAAGAAAGATGGGAAACAAAGAACAGAGAGAGAGAGAAATAAAGAAAACAGATAGAAAGAACAGAGAGAGAGAAAGAACAGAAAGAAAGAGTGGAAAGAAATAGAAAGAAAAAAAGAACAGGGAGAAAGAAAGAACAGAGATAGAAAGAAAGAGGGGAAAGAAAGAACAGAGAAAGAAAAAGAACAGAGAGAGAAAGATGGGAAAGAAAAAAAGAACAGAGCGAAAGAAAGAGGGGAAAGAAAGAACAGAGAGAGAAAAGAGAAGAGGAAGAAAGAGAGAAAGAAGAAAGAAAGAAAGAAAGAAAGAAAGAAAGAAAGAAAGAAAGAAAGAAAGAGAAAAAGAAAGGGGAAAGAAAGAACAGAGAGAAAGAAAGAAAAAGAACAGAGAGAAGAAAGATGGGAAAGAAAGAACAGAGAGAGAGAGAAAGAAAGAACAGAAAGAAAGAACAGAAAGAGAGAAAGAAAGAGGGGAAAGAAAGAACAGAGAGAAATAAAAAAAGAACAGAGAGAAAGAAAGAAAGAGGGGAAAGAACAGAGAGAGAGAAAAAGAAAGAAGGAAAAGAACAGAGAGAGAGAAAAAGAAAGAGGGGAAATAACAGAGAGTTAGAGAAAAAGAAAGAAACAGAGAGAGATAGAAAGAAAGAGGGGAAAGAAAGAACAGAGAGAAAGAAAGAAAAAGAACAGAGAGAAAGAAAGATGGGAAAGAAAGAACAGAGAGAAAGAAAGAAAGAACAGAGAGAAAGAAACAAAGATTCTATAAAGATACTATAGCAGCCCGGCTCCCATTGTAGTGCCCACCTGAGCCTCCCGATGCAGGACATATCATGATCCGCTCACATGGCCGACATCCCCGATTCCAAGGCGAGGACACGGTGATGGATCTGAAGCATTCCCTGAAGTGCCTCCATGGTTTCGTCACAATCTCCTCCTGGAATTACCTAATTTCCGGTCATCTTCCAGCACATCACTTCTGGTGGAACATCACGTGCGAGTTTTAAAGTGCTCCTCGGGCTCCGGCGTGTACTCCTGTGTCCACGGGAAAAGCTCCCGGCCGGGACAGCGGGGCAGACCCTCAAAATCGGTAGTGTCCCGCTGAATTCAGGATGCTTGGGAGGTATGAATGCTCCCCACCATACACCTTGTACACGCACGACTCTGCACACCTCATACACACACGGTTCCGCTTTGTATGCCTCGTACACACTCAGTATACACATGGCTCCACTCCGTACACCTTACACACATGCAGCCACGCTTTGTACACACACGACTCCACTCCGTAAACCATGTACACATGCGGCTTTGCAGCATACACCTCGTACACACGTGGTTCTGCTCCGTACACCTTGTACACACGCGGCTCCGCTACATACACACAAGGCTCCACTCCATACATACACGGCTCTGCTCCGCTCTGTACACACACGGCTCAAGCACGGAGCCCTGCTGTACACACACAGCACTACTATATCCACCTCGTACACACGGCTCCACTCCGTAAACCTCGTACACGCGCGGCTCAGCTCTGTAAACCTCGAACACGAGCGGCTCGGCTCCGTAATCCTCGTACAGACACACGGCTCCGCTCCATCCAACTCGTACACACAAGGCTCCGCTCCATACACCTCGTACACACACAGCTCCACTACGTACACCTCGTACACACATGGCTCTGCTCCGTACACCTCGCACACAGAACATCACTGCTACATCCACGTCTTACACACACGGCTCCGCTCCGTACACCTCGTACTCACACGGCTCCGCTCCGTACACCTCGTACACACACAACTCCGCTCCGTACACCTCGTACACACACGGCTCTGCTCCGTACACCTCGTACACAGTACAACACTGCTACATCCACCTTGTACACACACGGCTCCGCTACGTACAACTCGTACACACACGGCTCTGCTCCGTACACCTCGTACACAGTACAACACTGCTACATTTCCCCCTCGTACACACACGGCTCCGCTCCGTACACCTCATACACACACGGCTCCGTACACCTCATACATACACGGCTCCGTACACCTTGTACATACACGGCTCCGCTCCGTACACCTCGTACACAGTACAGCACTGCTACATCCACCTCGTACACACACAGCTCCACTCCGTACACCTCGTACACACACGGCTCTGCTCCGTACACCTCGTGCACAGTACAGCACTGCTACATCCACCTCTTACACACACGGCTCCGCTCCGTACACCTCGTACACACAAGGCTCCGCTTCATACACCTCGTACACAGTACAGCACTGCTACATCCACCTTGTACACACACGGCTCCGCTACGTACAACTCGTACACACACGGCTCTGCTCCGTACACCTCGTACACAGTACAACACTGCTACATCCACCTCGTACACACACGGCTCAGCTCCGTCACTCATACACACACGGCTCCACTCCGTACACCTCATACACAGCCAGCACTGCTACATTCCACCTCGTACAAACACGGCTCCGCTCCGTACACCTTGTACTCACAACGGCTCCGCTCCGTACACCTCGTACTCACACGGCTCCGTACACCTCATACATACACGGCTCTGTACACACTCGTACTACAACGGCTCCGCTCCGTACACCTCGTACACATACAGCACTGCACATCCACCTCGTACACACAAGGCTCTGCTCCGTACACCTCGTACACACACGGCTCTGCTCCGTACACCTCGTGCACAGTACAGCACTGCTACATCCACCTCGTAAACACATGGCTCAGCTCCGTACACCCGTACTCACACGGCTCCGCTCCGTACACCTCGTACACACACGGCTCCGCTCCGTACACCTCGTACACACACGGCTCCGCTCCGTACACCTCGTACACACACGGTGTAAGTTTCTATGTATATTTCCTGAAACTCAGTTTGTTCGTCACCATTTTACTTTCTGTCTTGCTGCAGCTATCTTGCCCTCAGTCAAATGGAGTTCCACTTGCATGTTCCCGCCCTGATTCTCTCCTTTGCTTCTTAAGCAGCCACAGCTGAGCAATCAGTGCTTCAGAATCTCACCTGCAGTGAACCTGAGACTGACCTCCTGTAAGCCTTGGACCTTGTACTCCAGCTATTCCTACTGAGGACTCTGAAGCACTTGTGGACTCTGAACCCTGCTCTTTAAAGACCCACGTTGCATGGACTTACGTAACAGAGAAGAGATCCTTGAATCTGTATTGGAGTGATTGCTGAGCTTGGATTACTCGGCCTGCTGTGTCTCCTGTTTCTGTGTCTGCAAACGTGTGACTATTTCTGCCAACTTGTATAAGTAATACAGACTTTTCTATATCAAACCTGTGACTCCTGTGTTTTCATCGCACCCAAGCACAAGACGCTAATGAACTGTACTACATACATTACAAGATCTGAAGCCAAAACGTTAGTGTCTGCTGGGTCTGGAAGGCGTGTCTGCTGTACGTGGATATCAAAGGTCCGGTTGTACTTCTGTGATGACAGTGGTTGTGACTTCTCACAACCATTCAGGTGAGCAATTCCTTAAGTTTTTTCTTTTTGCAGTGTTACCACAGGTAAACACTATTTGTTTTTTTTTTTTTTTTTTCCTTTCTTTTCTCTTTTTTGTCTGCTGTAACTCGGATATCAATGTCTGGTTGAAACTTTCTGTGATGATAGTGGTTGTGACTTCTCACAACCATTCCAGGTGAGCAGTTCCCTTAAATTTTTTTTTCTCTCTGCAGTGTTTCCACAGGTGAACACTATTGTTTTTTTTTTCTCTCCTCTTCTTCCAGTAATCCTGTCTTAAAAGATCTGGAAAATGGAGGCCCCGCATAAAGGAACTTTGCGGAGTGACTGATAATATCCTTGCAGATTTGCAGAATATAAAGACCCCCGTTTTACAAATCTACAGGACCTCAATAATCACAATTTGCAAGTGGTTGGACAGACTACCCAGGATTTGCAGCCAGGATTGAGGTTCTAGAGGGGCGAGTCCAGGCTCCTGCCGTAGCCCCGAGTGCTGGGATCCCAAGTTGCCTCCTTTTCGTTTTGGCGGTGAACGTGAGAAATTCAGGGGATTTATTAATCAATCAATCTTTTTTTTTCTGCACATGCTTCACAATTTCCCACTGAACGATCTAAGGTGCTTACTATAATTATGTTGCTTACCAACAAGCTTTAATGTGGGCAAACCCTCTGATTGAGACTGAGGATAATTGTTTGAATCAC
The DNA here is from genome assembly GCA_033576555.1 of Oophaga sylvatica. Classification (NCBI taxonomy): domain Eukaryota; kingdom Metazoa; phylum Chordata; class Amphibia; order Anura; family Dendrobatidae; genus Oophaga; species Oophaga sylvatica. The sequence continues at coordinate 382,301,643 of JARQOD010000001.1, read as the reverse complement.
CTTGATGATTTTATTTCAGCCATGGGGCAGGTGTTTGATGACCCCAAACGAGGTGCAACAGCTGAACAGCCCTGTTAGCTTTGCGCCAGGTTAAGCACTCGGTAGCTGAATATGCCTTGGATTTCAGAGATGGGCCCTTGATACCACCTGGGACAGTTCCCGCCAAAAAATCTATTTTTCGAAAGGGGTTTATCTCCACTGATTAAGGATAACTTGCTCGTGCCGACCCTCCCACTGCGTTAGGTGACTTTTATTAACTACTGCATCCGTATTGATACTCGTCTGACTGAACGCAGGCCAAGAGAGATGGTTCGAAAGCAATCGACTAACCTTTCCTACCTTCCTCTCCAGCTAAGGAACCTTTGAGTAGGATTACACGGGAACCTGAACCTGAACCCATGCAGGTAGACTCTTTACAACGACGGGTTAGTGATGCACCAAGGAACATCGTTTTAAGGAGAATCTATGTTTCATTGTGGTAAGTCAGGGCACTTCATTATAAACTGCCTCAGCCGTTCTCGTAAGGACTACTGCACCTCATTCATTGTGAGTGTTGGCGAGAGGGGATCTGTCAGTCCGGCCTCAGGCTCCAGAGAGTCTGCAGCAACAGATCTTGATTTCTCGGACTAAACTCCGTTACCTCTGAGGACGTTGACTGTGTAAACGCTGCCATTTTTCAAGTTTCCTCGCGGTGTCCCAGCTGAGTGTAAGAAAAACAAATTCTCATTGCTTTCTTTTTCCATCAAACTCTGGGTTGACTCAGCTTGGGTGTCTAGCTCTGCTATGATCGACTCAGGGGCAAGTGGAAATTTTATGGATGTCTCCTTGCTCTGAAAACAGGGAATACGTTCAGTGAAGAAGGCTACTCCAGTACAGAGGAAACTGTGGATGGCTCCCTGCTGCCTCGGACCAGTGGATCAGGAAACAGAGCCTTTGAGGGTTCTTATGGGTAAAGATCATCAAGAGAAACTGTCCTTTATGCTTATCTCTTCTCCCCACTTTCCCATTATTCTAGGGCTACCATGCTGCAGGCTCAGAATCCTACCATTAACTGGGAGACCAAGGAATTACACTTTCCAGAGAAAACAGATGAGTCCAAAAGTTTCAGCTTGCTCTGTTCCTAAAGGAATCATGTCAGTCCCTGAACTACCACTGTATACCAGGACTATGTGGATTTATGTGACAAGAAGAACGCGACCAGCTCCTCCTCACCGTCCATATGATTGTCCAATTGAATTATTGCCTGAGCAGAGATACCTTTGGTAAGATCTACCCCCTGGCGGGGCCCGAGCTAAAGGCTTTAAAGGATTACATAGATGAAAACTAGCCAAGGGCTTCATACGCCCCTCTTCATCTCCTGCAGGTGACCCATCTTCTTTGTAAAGAAGAAAGATGGATCTCTGAGACCATGCGTTAGACTATAGGGAACTCAATAAGGTTACTATTAGAAACCGTTATCCATTGCCTTTTAAATCCCTGAGTTATTGGAGAGAGTGCGACATGCCAAAAATTTTCTAAACTAGATCTTCGTGGGGCCTATAACTTAGTCCGTATTAGACCTGGGGATGAAGGAAGACTGCATTCAGGTCACGCTATGGACATTTGAATATCTATTATGCTTTTTGGTCTGATACCCGCCCCAGCCACTTTCCAACACTTGGTGAATGACATCTCAGGATCTCCTAGATACATTCGTGGTGATTTATTTGGTTGATATTCTAATTTTTTCTAACTCCCGAGGAACATCATGGACATGTGAGAATGGTCTTGAAACGTCTAAGACAAAATCATCTTTACATCAAACTTGAAAAGTGTGAATTCCATAGGACCGAATTCAATTTCGGGGTATATGTCTACACAAGGAATTAGTATGGATGGAAGCAAAACCCAAGCCATCAAGGATGCCAAGTCCAGAAATGTGAAGCAGGTCACAGCGCTTCATCGGGTTTTGCCAACTTCTATAGACGTTTCATTAAAATTTTCTCGAGGTAGTGTCACCTATCACTCACCACCCGGAAAGAGTCTAGGTTTTCCTGGACTCCCAAGCCCAGGAAGCATTTTCCCGTCTAAAAGATAAATTTAACCACTGCACCTATCCTAGTACATCCCAACCCCGAGCTTGCCTTCATAAAGAGGTGGATGCTTTAGACTGTGCCGTTGGAGCTATACTCTCTCAAGAACAGGTGAGAAAGAATGTCTTGCCCTCCCTGGCCTTCTTTTCCCAGCAGTTGTCTTCGGCTGAGGGGGAACTACGATGTGGGCAATAGAGAGTTGTTGGCCATTATTGCCGCCTTCAAAGAATGGAGACACCTTCTTCAGGGAGCTGCACAGCAAATAGTCGTCCTGACAGACCATCGAAACCTTGAGTTTATCAGGTCGGCTAAGTCCTGACTCCTCGCCAGCTCGCTGGAATCTTTCTTAAACCAATTTAATTTTATCATCTCTTATAGACCAGGATCGCGCAATGGAAAAAGGCTGATGCCTCTCTAGGATTTACTCAGCAGAGACACGTCCAATTACCCTCCTAAGACTATTCTTCTTGACTCTAGATTCCTAGAGTAATTCATAATCAAGACCTACTTAAGGACATCAAGGAAGCATACCATGCGGATCCTTTTTGGCACAACCCCCAAGGGACGTAAATCTTGTCTTTAAGAATGGTGTGTGGATTCAGGGACAACGTCTGTATATTCCTGAAACAGTCAGATTAAAGTATTGCAACTCATTCACGATTCCAAGATAGCTGGGCATAGAGGAATTCTAAAGACACAGGAATTTCTTTCTCGTTTCTTTTGGTGGCCCCACTTGCAGGAAGGATGTTTGATTATGTCACTTCATGTGAGGTCTGTGCAAGATGCAAAACACCTCGCTCCACCAACTGGTCTGTTACAGCCTCTTCCCACCCCGTCCCGCCCCTGGGGATCCATTTCTATGGACTTCATTGTGGATTACCAACCTCTCAGGGGAAGAACACCATTCTAGTGGTGGTTGGGCCGTCTAACAAAGGCAGCTCATTTTATCCCTTGTGTCGGCTTACCCACTGCAAAACAGACATCAATTTGATGATTAAAGATGTGTTTCGCTTACATGGAGTACCGGATGAGGTTATTTCGGATCGAGGGGTGCAATTCACTTCTAGGTTTTGGAAAATTTCTGTGCAGCATTGGACATTAAAGTAAACCTTTCTTCTGCTTTTCATCCCCAGACTAATGGACAGACGAACGAACCAATCAAACCCTGGAGCAGTATCTCCGCTGCTTTATCTGCCACCTACAGGATGATTGGGTGGATCTACTTCCATTAGCTGAGTTCTCGTATAACAACTCTCAGAGTGCCTCCACTAAACAGTCTCCTTTTTACTCTAATCTAGGTTATCATCCTAACATTCTACCAAAGATTTCCCATAAGAAACGCCTTTACCAGCAGTGGCTGAAAGAATCATGGCTTTACAGAAGAATATGGGTCTTCTAAAGGAAAATCTGGAATCGGCTCAAGAAAGGTACAAGAAAGCAGCAGATAAATTTCGTAAACCTGCACCACTTTCAAGGTAGGAGACTTGTCTGGCTGTCAACCAGAAATCTTAAGTTAAGGATTCCATCGTCTAAGTTGGGACATAAGTACATTGACCCTATAAAATCAGTAAAATTATAAGTGCCGTTGCTTGTCGTCTTCAACTGCCCAGAACTATGAGAATCCACCCTGTCTTTCATGTATCCCTACTAAAGGCTGCGACACCCAATACGTTTCCCGGACTTTCCTCTCCTTGCCCTGACCCAGTGCTAGTCGATGGTCGGGAAAGAAATTTGTGGTGGAAAGGATTTTAGATTCCAGGTTGTAAAGAAATCAGTTACAATATCTGATTAATTGGCAGGGTTTACCCAGTGGAGGACAACTCATGGGAACCGGTCAAAAACGTTATAAAGCTCCTCGCTTGCTCCGCCCTTTCATCAGAGGTACCCACACAAGCCTGGTCTGAGGTCATCCGGAGGATGTCCTTAAGGGGGGAGTAATGTAAGGTTCTATGTATATATTCCTGAAACTCAGTTTGTCGTCAGCCATTTTACTTTCTGTCTTGCTGCAGCTATCTTGCCCTCAGTCAAAATGGAGTTTCCAGCTTGCATGTTCCCCCCCCCCTGATTCCTCCTTTGCTTCTTAAGCAGCCACAGCTGAGCAATCATGCTTCAGAATCTAGCCTGCATGAACCTTGACTGACTCCTGTAAGCCTTGGACCCTTGTACTCCAGCTTTCCTACTGAGAACTCTGAACACTTGTGGACTCTGAACCCTGCTCTTTGAAAGACCCACGTTTGCATGGACTTAGGTAACAGAGAAGAAGATCCTGAATCTGTATTGGGAGTGATTGCTGAGCTTGGATTACTCTGGCCTGCTGTGTCTCCTGTTTCTGTGTCTGAAAACTTTTGTGACTATTTCTGCCAACTTGTTATGAAGTAATACAGGACTTTTCTATATCAAACCTGTGACTCCTGTGTTTTCATCGCACCCAAGCACAAGACGCTATATGAACTGTACTACATACATTACACAAGGCTCCGCTCCGTACACTTCGTACACACACGGCTCCGCCCCATACACCTCGTACACACATGGCTCCGCTCTGCACACCTCGTTATACACACGGCTACGCTCCATACACTTTTCACTCATGGCTCTGCTACATCCACACTGTAAACCTGTCCTGACCCCACATACAAACTTACCCTCAGTCATCCAGCACCATGACAAACAACCATCACAGCAGTCCTGCACACAAGGAGGACACTGATCATGTGACCCCTGACTCCTCCCCTCCTGTGACCTCACACAGGTCCTGTGGGCACAGAAGAGTTCAGCATAGCAGCGTCATTGACAGCTGTGACAGGCTGAGCTGTTAAGGCAAGCAATGGGTGCATGGGGGGCGTGGCGGCTCGTCTCCCTGCAGGGACATATAGTGTCCAGAGCGGGACAGCTGGAGGGGGGGTCAGATGTGACTGTGTGAGGGATTAAGAAGAGCTAGCCACCACACCACATGTTATGAGCTCTGCTCTGCCGCCCCTGGCTGCCCGCTGCCTGAGACAACAGCTCAACTAGCCTCATATAGGGCGCCCCTGTCAGCGCTTCATATACAATCCAGGTATTATACCCACTAATTATTTTACGATTTTTAAAGCATAATCGCTCTGGTACACCCACACCAAGCATCCTGCCCAAGGATTTTTTTCGGACATTCTGACTAACCAGTGAGTACTGTGAGCTTCAGGTTAGCATATTGCCGGTGGGGAACTATACACTTTGTATACTATTATCGCTATTGTGCAATTATACATATAGTATACTATTTGTTCATTTTTTACATTATTTTCCTATTAGTTCATCAGCATCATCTGAAAATCTTTTTTGACACTGTTCTAGAACAGCCTCGCACCACCTTGACACCTAGTGAGTATTCTGCAACTGTTTCTAATTTTTCATTTCTCAGTATAGCGCGGTGATTCACTATTTTTTATTCTTTAAAAAAAGTTATAGATATCGTTTACAGTAGACAAATTTACACTGACAGACTGGTACATTACATTCTACATTCTCTATCTATCTTTTATGTATCTATTATTCTATCTAGCTATTATCTATTATCTTTCTATCTATCTATTATCTATCTATCTATTATATATCTATTATTTATGTATCTGTCTCTCTGAGATGACAGGACAATATTACATTACTAGCACATTACATAACTAACTGGTGGTAATGCTTCACATTTTTGGACCTAAATAATAAATGAATCTCACGGTTACAAAACCTTTTCACACATTTTCTCCTAATTCCATCAGATTACACATGCAACCTATTGGTGCTCATGTGTTTCCCACGGAGATGGATTTTTATTCAAAATACCTGTTACTCCAATAAGTTATTTACCCATTTGCTGGGGGCCGTTACTTTCTGACCTTCAGCTCGCGGCCCTTTTTTTGTTCTTCAGGCTGACGGCTTCCCTATATGCGTACCTGCGTCGGCTGTGATCGTGGCTTGTTAGAGCAAGATGCTGCTGTGTTCCCGCCATAAGCAAGAAAATAGCTGTCTCGGCAGTCGAGTGAATTCATCTGGGAGGACTATTTTTGTCTGTTCAGCTCATTATCTAGACTATTAACTCAAGCTGAATAAACTGCATCCGAGTGCAAACTCTTCCTAAAAATTCAGCCACAGGAAACCTTGGTTTCTCATTCTGTAGAAATCATCTTTCCAGAAATTTGCAAACTGCAAATTACAAGGTCCTTCTAAGGTTGAATGAAAAAAAGTTCTTCATTCGCTGGCCAATTATACAGACTCGGGGATTAAAAGTTACATTTCCGACTGACCTATGGGAAATCATTCTCGGCAGCTGAACAGCCCCAGAGTCTCTCCGAAATGTCCTACTAATTCTCATGAGACACTGGACAAGTGAACACTCAAACGTCTGACAAGACATTTTCAAAAAAGAGCAAAAAGTTTCAATTGTATAACTTATTGTTTAAGTCTGTAATTTCCAATTATTTTTCCACAGAGTAACCACAGAAGAACTATTCCCTTTTTTAAACCCCATCTGCTCCCGTACTCTCCAGGGGAACCCGTTTCCAAAGAACGTGGAGACCTTGTTGGCTGGCACTCTGCCTAATTGACGTTCAGGCATCATTGGTCAAAGAGTTGGACTCCTCTAAGTGTTGACCCCCAAACGCTATATTAGGTCCCTTCTTAAAGGTTTTTTCTGAAGATCATTGCTCCCCTGCTTCCTGTTTGACAGTTGATGATTGACAGTTCCAAACACCATCATAACTAGCCGCTGTCTTATCCTTGCTCTCTCCAAAACTACAAACAGAGGTAAATTTTTGCCTGTGTGCATGAACATGTAGTAGCACAGGGGGACTGAAGCTGGCCAGGTATAGAGCATGCTCTTATTGCCATGGAGACAGGACACCTCTGCTAGATTTCAGAGGTGCCCGGTAACCTAGGCACTGAACTGTAAATTATGGAATTTAAAAATCCTTTTGTTCTTGAAAATGCAAATGTTTTTTACTAATTGTTATGTTGCAAATGTGCCTGTTTTTGCTTGCTCTTTGTAACCATTACTCATGTCCCAACAACCCCTTCAATTGGTTTGGAGATATTTGGGGTATTTTTGTTTTACTTAATTGCATATATTTTGGGATAAAAAATAATTTTTGCAATTGAGTTACATTATAATTTTTGCCTGCACAGAATGAGTTATCTCATAATCCATCAGTGAGCTCGATTTGATGGAAAGTTTATAACTTTCAATTTCTTTTTTCTGAACACCTCTCAGCAGATTTAAAACTATATGAAGTTGAGATGAGTTTTGCAGTCATAAATCAGCTTAGAAGAGCTGCGGAACAGACAAAGAGAAAAGAGGTACAGACTCAAGCTCACTTACAGATTCTCAGTTAACTTTTTCTGCAACCAGCAAATGCATGAAAGCAAAAGCATCTGTAAGAGGCAAATGGTGCTAATATTTGCTTATGAAATGTGATTGCAATACTGGGGCGGTGACCATAACACATTCATATTAAATAACAGTCAGATAGATGAAGCTATCCATGTCATGTTTTCTATCTATACAAAGGTCAAAGATCTTTATATGGAATTTCTGCTATTCTGATTGGCTCCTGTGAGTATGCACAAGCCCATCAAAATTACAGTCAAATAGGGCAAAATGTTTCTTAGATTAAACAGTTATTCTTAATTCTTCATTGTTAAAACTGCTTGTAAAAACAATTAACATTGCAACACAGGGATTTTAATTCTGCAATTTCCCAATCGTTGACTCATTGCTGCATCCACTGAAGTTTATCAGAGGTGGCCTGTGTCCTAGGCAAGGAATTCAGGGTTTACAAGACATTTGCCGTAAGGGCTGCTCTGAATCCATCTGGCTCCAAAGCCCTGGCACTCCAAGGTTGAAGTGGCCAAACGGGCTCATTTAGCAACATGTGAGAGCGCACAGTTCTGAATATCAGTGCTACCGTGCTAATGGTCCAAAACTGTCAATCATCAAGAATGCGCTGCTCCTCTGCAAGCAGGGAGGCTGGGGAGCGGTGTGCTCCTGAAGACACAACTTGTAACAGCCCCTTTAGCGGGAAAGTTTTTGCATCTTCTGTAATGTCGCAAGCAGATTTGTGTTCTCTGACCAGTCCCCACTATGATCTTCCCTTTAAACATAAGATTGAATTACTCCTTTAACTGACTCATGATATAATGTTCTGCACATACTATATTTGTCATTTATTAAATCAGGGCATACTAGAGGAGGCGCCCCTAGCTCTGATGGATGGAGTGCCGCCACAATCGTCCAGGATGCGGCTACGTTCCTTGCTTTATTCATTGAGCCATGGCCTTCGTACGATCTTCCTTTGATAAAATACTTCTGCCACATTGATATTTGTGAAGACACGCAGAAGTTTCCTTCTTTACATATAGAAGTTTTACCAGAAACTTGTCTTGAGCGATGCAGCGCAGAGCCTCCATCAACTTTACGACATCCTTCTGTGCTAAAACTCAACATATGGTTTTGAAACGCCGGCCGTATATTGTATTTGATTATCAAGTTAATATAATCCTTTGATTAAATCACTCGAGGAGCCATGAAGATTTAATTTTGTCCTATTAAAGTTATAAGGAACATGAATCAAAACATTGTATCAATGAGACGGCTGCATAACAAATAAGTCCGCGCATTGGGATGTCGCTCACAAAAATGGATTCTCCGAGGAGTCACTGGAAAGAAAACAGAAAAGGGAAAAAATAAAAAGTTTATCTTGGTGACCTTCAGAAGGAAAGGTCAGTGGGTGTACTTAACCTGCTGAATGAGTCGCCGCTATCAGGCCGATCGGACGCCGCTTATCTCGCCCACAACATTGTGTCGCATTAAGTGGAAACATAATCTTATCTGTCATCTTGTCAGTAAGTGATACACGTTTTGACACTTTTGGTTTTGCAAACGGGCGATAGGCACTGGACTCGCATACCAAGCAATCAGCGAGCTCAGGCCGATGCAAAATATGGTTTTCAAATGGACAATAATTTAAAAAAAGGTAAAAAGCAGAGGACGTGTCCATCTTTGCGTCCATTTAATTGTGCACATGCATTGGAAATTAGGCAACTGTTCAATCAATAGGAAAGGAAAAAAAATCAATCGTTTCATGATTTCAGCTACTGTGAAGACTTATGTGTCTCCATGGTAACAGACTACAACTAAACTCTGTGAAGTCTGATCCTGCAGTCATACTCTCACATTTATCACATACATTTGGGTAAACTAGGGATCAGTTACCTCTATGCAGGGGCGGAACTATCGTTGGAAGCAGGGGAAGCAGCTGCCACAGGCAGGGCCGCCATCAGGCATGAGAACCCTTACTGCTGTATTGGGGCCCGGTCATTAGGGGGGCCCGCCGCCGACACGCAGTTCCGCGCTCGGGCCCGGGCCCCCAACATTTTGAGGCTCCCCCTGCACCTCAAGGGGCCCCCAGCTAGCGGCACATCACGCCGCCGCTATGGGGGCCCCTATGTGGCAGGGGGCCCCCCTGCCCCCAGCGCCGACTCCCCCCCCGCCGCTGCATTGAACTAAACCGGCGTCTGCAGTACAGTTCAAAGCGATGATGGAGGAGAGAGCGTCAGCTGACGCTGCCTCTCCCCATCATCCCCCGCTCTGCCTCGACACAGCGCGCTCACTGTGTGCCGGGCAGAGCAGGAGCAGGAGCTGGGAGCAGCGCGGGCACGAGGATAGGTGAGGAGTGTTTTTTTTTTTTTTTATAAATCTGTCCTGCTGTGTGGACATTCCGGGGGGGGAGGAGAGAGGGCTGTAAAATGTGGGCCCTGCTGTATACTATGGAAGGCCCTGCTATATCCAATGGGGCCCTGCTGTATACATGGAGCCCTGCTATATCCAATTGGGGCCCTGCTGTATACTATGGAGGCCCCCCCCTGCTATATCCAATGGGGGCCCTGCGTATACTATGGAGGCCCTGCTATATCCATGGGGGCCCTGCTTCTACAAATAGGGGCCCTGCAATATACAATGGGGGCCCTGTTCTACTATAGGGGCCCTGCAATAACAATGGGGGCCCTGCTGTCTACTATAGGGGCCCTGCAATATACATGGGGCCCTGCATATCCAATGTGGCCCTGCTGTATACTATGGGGGCCCTGCTATATCCAATGTGGGCCCTGCAATATACAATGGGGGCCCTGCTGTACACTATGTGGGCCCTGCTGTACCTATGTGGGCCCTGCTGTACACTATAGTGGGCCCTGCGTACACTATGTGGCCCTGCTATATATATGTGGGCCCTGCTGTACACTATGTGGGCCCTGCTGTACACTATGTGGGCCCTGCTGTACACTATGTGGGCCCTGCTGTACACTATGTGGGCCCTGCTGTACACTATGTGGGCCCTGCTGTACACTATGTGGGCCCTGCTATATACTTGTGGGCCCTGCTGTACACTATGTGGGCCCTGCTGTACACTATGTGGGCCCTGCTGTACACTATGTGGGCCCTGCTGTACACTATGTGGGCCCTGCTGTACACTATGTGGGCCCTGCTGTACACTATGTGGGCCCTGCTGTATACTATGTGGGCCACGCTGTACACTATGTGGGCTGTGTTATATACTAATGGGGGGGATATAAATTTTATAGGGTGCTGTGTTATAATATATGTTGGCCTGTGTTTTTATACTTTGTGGCTGTGTTATATTACTATGGGGGCTACGTTATATTCCTTTGGAGAGGCAGGCTGTATGATATTCTATTCGGGATACATTATATTCTATGGGGGGCTGTATTATATTTATTATATTCTATGAGGGGTGATTGCATCAACTCTATGAGTGCTACATTGTATTCTATGAGGGGCTAGATTATATTGTATGGGGGCTTCATTATACTTTATGAGGGGGCTACATTATATTCTAAGGGGCTGCATTATACTATATGAGTAGGGCTACATTGTATTTTATGGAGGGCTACATTATACTATAAAGGGGGCTCATTCTATGGGGGTTTAGATTATACTCTGGGGTGGTTGCATATACTCTGTGGAGGGCTGCATTATGCTCTGTGGGTTGGCTGCATTATGCTCTATAGGGTCACTGCATTATACAATATGTGGGCTGCATTATACTGTATCGAGGACATGGGGAATACATTATACCTATGAAGAAAATAAGGGGTGCATTATACTATGGGAAGTGAAATTGTACTACATGGATGACTATGGCGGTGCATTATACTATATGGAGCACTATGAGGGGTGTATTATACTAATGGATGACTGATGTTATTTTAATATATTGAGGGCTATTAGGAGTGTTATTATACTATATGAGGACTATGGATACATTATATTATAGAGGACTATGGGGTGTGCACTTTACAATATGGAGGACGGGTGCACATTATAATATATGAGGACTATGGGGTGTATTTTACTAAACAAGCAAAATGGTGCATATTCATCGGGATTGGTGTTAGGCGAAGTCACACGTTCAGGAATGTTTGCAGAATTTCCTGAGCAAAAAATACTTTTTCCACGGGTAAACTTTCTAGGTCAATAATATAGCGGGAAAAAGGCTAGAATTCGCAAATTAAATGAACATGTTGGTTCTTTTTCCGAGATGCGTTTTTTTTTTGCGGAAAAAAACGCACCATGTGCACAAAAATTGCGGACTTCATTCTAAATGATAGGATGCTTAATTCATGCGTTTTTGACATGTTTTTTCCTGCGGAAAAAACGCAAATAATCCTGAACGTGTGCACATAGCCTAATGTGTCATTGGTGAGGGCATGGTGCAGAAGTGAAAGTTTTTCATGAAAGGGCGGAGGGATTTTGGAAGGTTTGCGTGGTGGAGGAGGACTAGGGTGGATGCGGAACTGGGGGGGTGGAGCCTGGCGGAGTCTCAAGGGGGCCCCATAAAATTTGCCGTATGGGGCCCCGAAATTCCTAGTGGCAGCCCTGGCCACAGGGCCCGAGCTAGAAGGGGGCCCGTCCCTGCTGCAGCTGCTTCACCTACCACCACGGTAGTTCCGCAAGCTGCCATGAGCGTACCGTACTCTGAGAGAGTTGCCGGCTGCAGAGTAGCAGGGGCGCAGTCACACACGCTGTGACACCACTCACTGCCCCTACCCCCGCACCTGTAGTCAGCAGCAGAGCATCGGTCCCTCCCCTCCAGCAGCGTCACAGCTCTCAGACTGTGGAGAGCCATGGGGGGGCGGGGCTAAATGGGGGGGTGGAGCCACAGACAAGCAGGGAGAAGGAGGCAAAAAAGAAAGAAAAACAGAGTGGAGAGAGAAAAGGTGAAAGAAGACAGAAAACACAAGAAGAGGCAAGACACAGGTGAGAGGAGATATAGATAGATATATATAGATGTGATATATAGATAGATATATAGCTATATATACTGTATATATATATGCTATATATACTGTCAGTCGCCAGCAAGTGCGCGCTTCATCTGCATGGAGGGAGTTTCACCGCAGGAGCGTGGCCAGGTAAGAAGAACTTGTTTTTTTTTATTGAGAGCGGCGATCCTGGGGGCCCGGGGCAGACTGTGAGACATGGGGGCAGAATGCTGGACATGGGGGGGCAGAATGCTGGACATGGGGGGGCAGAATGCTGGCAACGGGGGGGCAGAATGCTGGCACGGGGGGGGCAGAATGCTGGACACGGGGGGGGCAGAATGCTGGACATGGGGGGCAGAATGCTGGACATTGGGACAGAATGCTGGACACGGGGGGCAGAATGCTGGACATGGGGGGGCAGAATGCTGGACATGGGGGGGCAGAATGCTGGGCACGTGGGGGGCAGAATGCTGGACACGGGGGGGCAGAATGCTGGACATTGGGACAGAGTGCTGGACACGGGGGGGCAGAGTGCTGGACACGGGGGGCAGAGTGCTGGACACGGGGGGGCATAATGCTGGACATTGGGACAGAGTGCTGGACACGGGGGGGCAGAATGCTGGACACGGGGGGGCAGAGTGCTGGACACGGGGGGCATAATGCTGGACATGGGACAGAGTGGCGGAAACGGGGGGGCAGAATGCTGGACACGGGGGGCAGAATGCTGGACATTGGGACAGAGTGCTGGACACGGGGGGGCAGAATGCTGGACACGGGGGGGCAGAGTGCTGGACATGGGGGGGCAGAATGCTGGACACGGGGGGCAGAATGCTGGACATGGGGGGGCAGAATGCTGGACACGGGGGGGCAGAAGTGCTGGACACGGGGGGCAGAATGCTGGACATTGGGACAGAGTGCTGGACACGGGGGGGGGCAGAATGCTGGACACGGGGGGCAGAATGCTGGACAAACGGGGGGGCAGAATGCTGGACACGGGGGGGCAGAATGCTGGACACGGGGGGGCAGAATGCTGGACACGGGGGGGCAGAATGCTGGACATGGGGGGGCAGAATGCTGGACATGGGGGGGCAGAATGCTGGACACGTGGGGGCAGAATGCTGGACATTGGGACAGAATGCTGGACACGGGGGGGCAGAATGCTGGACACGGGGGGGCAGAATGCTGGAACAGGACGGGGGGGCAGAATGCTGGACAACGCTGACACGGGGGGGGGGGCAGAATGCTGGACACGGGGGGGCAGAATGCTGGACATGGGAGGGCAGAATGCTGGACATGGGGGGCAGAATGCTGGACACGTGGGGGCAGAATGCTGGACATTGGGCAGAATGCTGGACACGGGGGGGCAGAATGCTGGACACGGGGGGCAGAATGCTGGACACGGGGGGGCAGAATGCTGGACACGGGGGGGCAGAATGCTGGACACGGGGGGGCAGAATGCTGGACATGGGGGGCAGAATGCTGGACATGGGGGGGCAGAATGCTGGACACGGGGGGGCAGAATGCTGGACATTGGGACAGAATGCTGGACACGGGGGGGCAGAATGCTGGCAATCACGGGGGGCAGAATGCTGGACATTGGGACAGAGTGCTGGACACGGGGGGGCAGAATGCTGGACACGGGGGGGCAGAGTGCTGGACACACGGGGGGGGCATAATGCTGGACATTGGGACAGAGTGCTGGACACGGGGGGGCAGAATGCTGGACACGGGGGGGCAGAATGCTGGACACGGGGGGGCAGAATGCTGGACACGGGGGAGCAGAATGCTGGACATTGGGACAGAATGCTGGACACGGGGGGCAGAATGCTGGACACGGGGGGCAGAATGCTGGACACGGGGGGCAGAATGCTGGACATGGGGGGCAGAGTGCTGGACTTTGGGGCAGAATGCTGGACACGGGGGGCAGAATGCTGGACACGGGGGGCAGAATGCTGGACACGGAGGGCAGAATGCTGGACACGGGGGGCAGAATGCTGGACATGGGGGGCAGAGTGCTGGACTTTGGGGGCAGAATGCTGGACATGGGGGGCAGAATGCTGGACACGGGGGCAGAATGCTGGACACTGGGGGCAGAATGCTGGACACGGAGGGCAGAATGCTGGACACTGGGGGCAGAGTGCTGGCCCCAGGGGCCAGAATGCTGGACACAGTGGCAGAATGCTGGACACGATGGCAGAATGCTGGACACGGGGGGGCAGAATGCTGGACAAGGGTCAGAATGCGAGACACAGGGGGCAGAATGCTGGACATGGGGCAGAATGCTGGACACGGGGCAGAATGCTGGACACGGGGCAGAATGCCGGACACGGGGCAGAATGCGAGACACAGGGGGCAGAATGGAGATACGGGGCATGACTGGAGACACGGGGCATGACTGGAGACACTGGGGGCATGACTGGAGACACTGGGGGCAGGATTTGAGACACTGGGGGCAGGATTGGAGACAGATGGGGCAGGATGGATATGATGGAGACAGATGGGGCAGGATGGGGGGATCATATAGGGCAGAAAAAGCGGAGTTGCGCCAATATGTGCACTGATGAGGATGAAATTATATGGATTGGCAAGGCTGCAGTGGTGGGCAGTGCAGGCTGTATGTCTCTGTGTGGGCAGTTTTATTGCTGATATATTGTTTTTGTAGCGCTGTATTTATATTGGTATTTTACTAATAGCAATTTGGAATCCCTAGGAAATAATGATATCAAGAAAGAAAAATTGCTTCACTTGTGACAAATATGGAACCGAACATTGACCATCTCATTAGCCAAAAGCAGGCCCATAGTTCCCATTGAAATACCAGTAAGTTTGTTGATTTTTAACTTTACTTGTTTTTTATTTTAAGTATTGTATTTGTTCCTGTTTTGTTTTGTTTTTTTACTTCAAAATAAGAGTGTAGTATATGGTGTATACAGGGTCATACACATCGTGTGCGGTATATAGAGTTTAGTATATGGTGTATACAGGGTCATACACATTGTGTGCGGTATATAGTGTAGTATATGGTGTATACAGGGTCATACACATCGTGTGCGGTATATAGAGTGTAGTATATGGTGTATACAGGGTCATACACATCGTGTGCGGTATATAGAGTGTATATACACTGCTGTATTATACTTTTCATATACAGGTTATAATGCCTCTTATTCTTTGTATAGAGGTTAGTGTGCCATGTATAATATGTGGTATATACAGTGTAGTGTCGCATACACTGCTGTATTATACAATATACAACAGTTCTAATGCTCCATACCTAATATGCAGGATAATGTACAGTGTATATGATGTAACCTGTATAAAATGCGACATTGGCTTGCCCCCCCTAGTTTTGATCCTGGGTACGCCCATGCAAGCTGCCGTTGGTGTGAGTCTGATATGGGGCCCGCCGCCACCTCCGGCGCCGCTATGAGAGGAGGTGGGACGGGCCCCGAGCAGTCCGGCACTTCCGCGTCATGTGACGTGGGGGCGTGCGCGCGCTCTCACGTCACATGCAAGGCTGGCGTGGTGGACGTCGGAGCGTGGAGGACGGAGCGGTGCGCGGAGCAGAAGAGCTGGAGGACGCAGTCACCTGAGGATTGGCAGATTGGTAAGTATGCTTGCTGAGTCGGACTCTCTTTTACAGGGACGCGGCAGCCGCAGCTTCCCATCCCGGCACTTGAGGAGAGGGGGGAGAGCGGAGGGGGGAGGTGTGAGTGTATCAGGGGCCTCAGGCCCAGGAGACAGCGAGCCACATTAGAGGCCCCAGGAAGCAGCAGGCCCCTAATGGGGCCCTAGGAAACAGCAGGCCCCATTAGGGGCCTAGGTCCAAAGGAAGCAGCAGGCCCCATTAGGGGCCTTGGGCCCCAGGAAACTGCAGCCCCATCAGGGGCCTAGGGCCCCAGGAAACTGCTGAATAAGGTAATTATGTTGCATTATTCTTGTGAAGAAGAAATTTGTAATCTAGCCCATAAATTGCTTTCAAAATGGATGATTTATTCAGTAGAACAAAAGTACGGTATACAGAACAATCTTAGATTATTCTGTATACTGGACTGTTGTTCTACTGAATAAATCATCTGTTTTGAAAGCAATTTGCAGGCTGGATTACAAGTTTCTTCACACATTTACTCTGGAGAAAGCCTACCTTCATCACTACCTCAGTTGCTTCCTGGGAGTTGGTTCTTTTCTGTTATTTCACTATCATTAGTCCAAAAACCTCTAATTTTGGATAATAAAGGTATCTTTCTTAACACAACTTGGGTAGACCGGGATTGGCAACGCGCGTGCGGGGGGGGGAGGGGGCCCCATTGTGAAGTTTGCTGTGGGGCCCTGCCGTTCCTTGTTACGCCCCTGCCTCTATGGCTCTGTTCACACTCTCATTCCTACTAAACGCCTCCTACCTGCTGGTATCCACTGATTTGCACTCCTGACTCCCCCATCATCCGCATCTCATGCTTACAACCATGACGTCACACCAGAACTAAGGATCAAAAGATGCCGACAAGTAAGAGCAATTTCACAGGGTTGTGGTCCGCTGGCAGTATAGTGAGAAGTGACTGTAGCTGCTCTGTACACGTCCCTGTGACTAAAAGCTGACGACTCCTGGGAGGAAATAGGTTCATTTTCTCTCAGTAGCCGCACTTTCATTAATCCCTTACACGACATACAATGTACTGCTCCATCATATACCGGCTCCGTGACTTTGATGTGAGCTCGCACGCTGACCCTGTACCTTTCCCTGCACATGATGGTTAATTTAATCAGTCATCATGTGCTTCTAATAGCCGAGAGTGGAGCGGAGCGAAGCTGTCAATTTCTGACAGTGGCATTTAACATGTGCCCACAAGGGGCGCGTCATTCCACGCTCCAATGGGCACGCTTGCGATGTGATCGTGAGGCGCCAATGGGTTGTCATGACAGTTGATCGTCTACTGAAGACCCCCGCGGCTGTCAATACGATCCTTCTGTGAAAAGCGACATTTAGCCAAAGGCCAGCGTTCATAGTAGGTCATGATTTCTCTATACATGGCAGGGCTCAAGCACTACTGTGTACAGCACAAGGGATCAGATGATCACAGCTTCACGTTTCCTAAGGGGACTATCAAATACAGTAAAAAGTGAAAAAAAAAAGTTTTTTAAAAATATGAAAAAACCCTCACAAGTTCAAGTCATCCCCCATAAAAATAAAGCAATTTAAAAAAGCAAATAAATACACATTTTATATATTGCTGCGTTCGTACAAGTATAAATTATCTAAATGGATTTCTAATTTTTTTTTACTACTTAAATAAATTAAAGAAAAACTATACATGTTTGGTATCTGCGCCCTCATATTGATCTGGAGAATCATAATAGCAGGTCAGTTTTGCCATATAAAGAACACGTTAAATAAAAAAAAACCAATTGTGAAAAATTTCACTTTTTTGGCCATTTTAACGCACTTGTAATTTTATACTTGCTTTCCAGTGCACTCTATGGTAAAATCTATGGTGTCGTTCAAAAGTACAACTCATCAGTCAAAAAATAAGCCCTCATACGGCTATGTTCACAGAAAAATAAAAAAAAAGTTATGGCTTGTGGAAAAAGGGGGAGGAAAAAAAAGGGAAAGGAAAGAAACATAAATTGGCCGTGGGGTGAAGTGGTTAAGGCGCCTAGACAGCATTGGAACACTATTAATCTGCAGATCTCTGTATGTGCAGGTTAACAGCATTTTTCGAGGTGAAGGGTTCCCTTTAAGGGCTCATACCTATTTGGGGAAAAAAAACGGTCAGTTTTCAGGATAGTCCGATTATGTGCAATTGTCATGCGATTTGCATGCGATTTTTTATAGCACCATTGCATTAGCGATTATCATGCCATCTTTATTCTCATTTGCACAAGGAAAGACTAGAAGCAATGGGATGAAACTGAAGGGAGGAGACACAGATTAGATATTAGAAAAAACTTTTTGACAGGGTGATCAATGAGTGGAACAGGCGGCCACGAGAGGTGGTGAGTTCTCCTTCAATGGAAGTCTTCAAACAGAGGCTGGATAGACATCTGTCTGGGATGATTTAGAGAATCCTGCTTTGAGCAGGGGGTTGGACCAGATGGCCCAGGAGGTCCCTTCCAACTCTACTATTCTATGATTCTATGAAAATCGCAGCAAATCGCAGCATGTTGCGATTTTTTTCTCTCACCGATTTCGGCTGAGAAAAAAATCGCAAAGAGATGTCACCTATTGAATAACATTGGTCCAATTTGAATCCGATTTTTTATCGGCTGAAAATCATCCGTTTTCGACTCAAGTGAGTATGAGCCCTAAGGCCGGAGTCACACTGGCGACAAAATCGGACGACTGCAATGCGATGAAATATCGCATTGCAGTCGGACCTATGTTAATCTATGGAGCAGCTCCCAGTATCAGATTTTTTGTGGTCCGTTTTAAACGTCCGTGTACAATCGCAGCATGCTGCGATTGTCACCGATTGTGGGTCGACTATCGCCAATGCAAGTCTATGGGAGCGATGAAAAATCTGATTACAAACGGACCACACTGTGTGACTTGCGATGAAATCGCATCGGTGTCCTTTAGAAAAGCCGGCAATTCATTCCCGGCTATACTGTAAAATCACACTGACAGCTTTAATAAAGACTAGAAAGAATAGATATATACACATAGAACACAATATATAATTATATATAATATATATATTATATATATATATACATGTCATTGTGACATATATATATATATACATATATTTATAGTTCCTAGACTTCTACATACTGTAATAGCCGCTAATTCAATTGCCGGGTTTTGTGAAATCACAGAAGCCGACATGAAATGATACATTGTTTCCACACATTTAACCATGTAATTTCATGTATTTTTATATATGTTTGAAACATACAATTACATGAGTGTATTTGTGCAAAATTTCAGACATGTAGGGGTTAATTAAAGGTGTAATTTCGTTGAAAAAAAATGCGTGGGCTCCCGCTGTATTTTCTCCACCAGACAGACAAAGCAAAGCGAGTGGGGGCAGATAATAATAGCCCAGGGAGGGTGCATTTTTTTTGTGCCCCCCCTGGCTACTAACATCTGCCCCCAGACACCCCAGAAAGGGCAAATCTATAATTAGATTCGCCCTTTCTGGCACTTTGCCCGTCTATTCCCATTGCCCTGTAGCGGTGGCGAATGGGTTAATCTCACCTTATTGTCACCTTGCAATTGAAAGGTGACCTTAAGGCAGGTTAATAATTGATAGCTGTCAATTAGACAACTATCAATTATTAATCCTATTGAAGTAAATAAAAAAACACACACACTTTAAGAATAAATAATTTTAATGAAATAAAAACACATTTTTTTGACCATATTTTATTTTACACTTAATCCGTGCGAAGCCATTGATCTCCTAAAATAAAGAAAAAGAAATAAAACAACATTATTCTTACCTATTCCGCCGATCTGTCACGTCCCACGCTGTAATCCTTCACAAAGGGTTAACTAGCTTTGAGCCAAACAGTGCAAGTAATCCTGCGTGCTCAGCTCAAAGCTCATGAATGAATAAGTTCCTCTCCTGGCGACAGGAGAGGATGTGTTTCATGAATGAAGCTTAATTGATTGTGTCCACTTTCCCTTTAGGTCAGGTCACTACAGTTAAATTGGCAATAAATCAATTAAGCTCCATTCATGAATCTATTCCTCTACTTTCGCTGGGAGAGGAAGTTATTCATTCAGGGGAATACAGGTCTGAGACAGCATTATTAGCTCTCTGCGACCTGTAACCTGTTAACCCTTTCTGATGGATTACACCGTGGGACCTGACTGTACATCGGATTGGTAAGTATAATTTTGCTTTTTTATTTTATTTTTATTACAGGAAATGGTTTTAGCAGGAAAATAAAATATGGTCAAAAACTGTGTGATTATTTCATTAAACTTATTTTTTATTAAAGTGTGTGTGTTTGATTTTTCTTTCAACAATAGGATTAATAACTGATAGTTGTCTAATTGACAGCTATCAATTATTAACCTGGCTTAAAGTGACCTTTCAATTGCAAGGTCATTTTAACCCCTTATTAACCCATTCGCCACCGCTACAGGGCAATGGGAATAGACGGGCAAAGTGCCAGAAAGGGCGAATCTATTTATAGATTTGCCCTTTCTGGGGTGTCTGGGGGCAGATGTTAGTAGCCAGGGGGGGCACAAAAAAAATGTACCCTCCCTAGGCTATTATTATCTGCCCCCACTCGCTTTGCTTTGTCTGTCTGGTGGAGAAAATACAGCGGGAGCCCACGCATTTTTTTTCAACGAATTTACACCTTTAATTAACCCCTACATGTCTGAAATTTAGCACACATATACTCATGTAATTGTATGTTTCAAAAATATATAAAAATACATGAAATTACATGGTTAAATGTGTGGAAACAATGTATCATTTCATGTCGGCTTCTGTGATTTCACTGAAGCCGGCAATTGAATTAGCGGCTATAACAGTATGTAGAAGTGTAAGAATTATAAATATATGTGTATATATATATGTCACAATGACATATATATATATATATATATATATATATATATAATATATGTGCTCTATGTGTATATATCTATTCTTTCTTTTGGCATTTAAATACTATTCTTTTGGATCGATTATATGTCAGTTTTGCAAGCCTGCGAGAAAATCTCGCAAGTCGGATGAAAATCGGATGTTACAAGGTACACACACATGCGATTAAATCGCATCTTTGAAGGAAAATCGGATGCCAGAAGGATGTGTGATGTTTTTATTTTGATCCGATTGTCGACCGTCTAAAACGGACCGATTTTTTGTGGTTGTGTGTGACTCCGGCCTAAGTCTGTACTTACACTGCACACAACAGCCTGATACAAATACTGAAAATGTAGCAAGTTTGATGCCAATTACTTCATTCACAGCCAATTAATGGAGAAACTGAGGTTTTTAACCATTTCTACTCTTCACTTATTGGAAAAACAACACAATTTTACAAATATAACTAAGTTAGGCTATTTTCACATTTGCGTATATGTGCGCAGCGTATCATCTGCATACGCAAACGCATGCAAAAGCATGTTTACACAGTGGTTTTTTTTCAGCATCATGTCACGCATGATGCAAAAAAAAATGCTGCATGTGCATGCGCTTGTATGCTTTTTTTGCATGCATTTGTGTTGTTTATGCGCATGCGTTCTATATGATAGACACCAAAAGGGCGTGTCTCATGAACAACGTATGCTTATCAAATGCATTAGTACGCATGTCCTTGTGCACCAATGCATTCCCATAGACAGTAATGCGTTATTTTGACGCATTCATCCGCATGCGCCTGACCGCATATTTGACGGATTTTTGACACTTCAAAAAATCCAACATGCTGCGTTCGCTGGACACCGCCGCACACCGTGAAATGACGCATGCGTATGCGTTTGCATGCGAACGCATGTCTCTGTGTACACCATGTTAAAGATATGTAAGCATATCGCATGCGAATCTATGCAGATGAAACGCTGCGCGTACAGACGCAAATGTGAAACCAGCCTTAATGATACATTTTATTTATATCCTGGTGTTTTGGTGAAATGCAGTAGTTTTTAGCTTCCACACTTATTGAAAAGGAGGATAGGTCATTTTTTTGCTGTTCACTCTATAAAAATAATAATATTATGGCCACAGTTCTTAAAGGGGCATTTGCTAGGAGACGGCATTACTTACTGATCACAGGGGGTTTTACCTCTGGGACTACTAGAAATTGTAACAAATAAAGGGCTGCATTATGGTGCTATCTTTGCAGTTTTTTCATCACTTTTCTGGCCTCCTGTTACAATGTGGCTGCATTTGAGAGAACAATGACGGGGATACACAGCGGAAACAACTCTACAGCCCCTTTATTCTCAAGAATTGAGGATATCCCAGGAGTCAGATCTCCAGTGATCAACCCCTTTCTTCCAGCTGCTGCTACTGGTGTTTGTTATTGTCTGCAGCGCTGATGTCACGTTGACAGAGCTGCAGCCAGTTAGTGAGCTCAGCAGCCAGTGACGTCAATTTGCTGAGCTCAATGACTGGCTGCAGCGCTGACGTTGTGACATCAGCACTGCAGACAATACCAGATATCAGGAGGATCAGCAGGCCGGGGAGAGGTGATTTTTTAAAACTGAAATATCCCTTTAAGTAATATCTTAAATATTATTGAATAAAGATGCACATCACTCCATGTGCCCAGATAGGATACCACTCCTTAATCATGTAGAAAACGAAATCTGGCACTCTTGTATTCAGAAAAGAAAGAAAATATATTTATTCAGTAAAGCAGTCCCAATAAAGCAATGTTTCGGTCATAAACATCGACCTTCATCAGACGGATTGATGGAGAAAATGGGTGTCAGAAAACAGCAGCATCGTGGAAGCTGGGTAACAGTATAATCCCTGTGGAGAGCAATCTGTCTGATGAAGGTCGATGTTTATGACCGAATCGTTATTTTATTGGGAATGCTTTACTGAATAAATATATTTTCTTTCTTTTCTGAATACAAGAGTGACAGATTTTGTTTTTTCATCTTAAATATTATTTATTTATATAGCACCATTGATTCCATGGTGCTGTACATGAGAAGGGGTTACATACAGATTACAGGTATCACTTACAGTAAACAAACTAACAATGACAGACTGATACAGAGGGGAGAGGACCCTGTCCTTGCGGGCTTACATTCTACAGGATGGTGGGGAAGGAGACAGTAGGTTGGGGGGGTTGTGAAGTAAGATAGACAACAGAGATGGGTGAAGTCCAGGTCTAATGTATGTCCATCTGTGTGTCCGTCTGTGTGTCGTCTCTGTGTCCGTCTGTGAGTCCGTCTGTGGGTCCATCTGTGGGTCCGTCTGTGTGTCTGTCTCTGTCCGTCTGCGTGTCCGTCTCTGTGTCCGTCTGTGGGTCGTCTGTGGTCCTTCTGTAGGTCCGTCTGTGTGTCCATCTGTGGGTTCGTCTGCGTATCCGTCTGCGTTTCTGAGTGCGTGTCCGTCTGCGTGTCAGTCTGTGTGTCCGTCTGTGGGTCCATCTATAGGTCCGTCTGTGTGTCTGTCTCTGTCCGTCTGCATGTCCATCTATGGGTCCATCTGTGGGTCCGTCTTCATGTCCGTCTGTGTGTTCATCTGTGGGTCCATCTGTAGGTTCGTCTGTGTGTCTGTCTCTGTCCGTCTGCGTGTCCATCTATGGGTCCATCTGTGTGTCCGTCTGTGGGTCCGTCTTCGTGTCCGTCAGTGGGTTCGTATGCGTGTCTGTCTGCGTTTCCGACTGCGTGTCCATCTGCGTGTCCATCTGTGTGTCCGTCTGTGGGTCCGTCTGTAGGTCCTTCTGTGTGTCCATCTCTGTCCGTCTGCGTGGGAGGCTGAGGAGGACCACTGAGTAAGTCCAAAAGATGAAGTAAGCGAGATTCCAGTGTGATTTGATCAGGATACATTTTAACACTTACAGCAAGCAGAGGTCTTGAATACGATGAAGAATTAAGACACAGAAAGTTCCAGAACTTGTAATTTTCCCTATAAGCAATGGCTGTAATCACTAGGGGCTACTTGATTGTTGATGTGGGGCCCCAGGTAGGTGAATTTGGGATGGATGGGGGGTGTAATTAAAAGCTGCCACCATCCTGCTGAAAGCGCCTTATTGCCTTAGGATTGTCACATCTGACACAGAACGTGTGAAATCTGCAGCAATGCCGCTTGTCTGGAGGGAAATTAGGATAAATTTACAAAATAACTTGATCTGCAGACATTTTGTCGGTTTCCAAGAAGAGAAGAAAATATTTTTTCACTGCAAAGATCACAAATGTCGTCACATGGAGAATGATTCCCATCACAAACCTGCCTGTGCTTATAGTGCCGTGGAGGATTTGCACTTTGTAGAGGAATTGTTGTCCGCCTTCATTATATCAGGGACGGGCTGCTGTTTAGCCTGAGACCGTTCTCATCAATGACAATAAATGCACAGATGTAGCAGAGCTGAGATAGTCCGTCCTCCAGAGCCAGAATCTACAATCAATTACATGTCTGCAAATCAACAAACTTATCCTGAGACTTATCCAGGTACAACATATTCAGCTCTGCTACATCCAAGTTTAGCATTGCAAAGCGTTCTCTGGCTAGAAACCCCACTTTCAGTTACCCTATCTGGGAATTTAAACCCTATGGAAAAAATACAGATATGGGAGTAAGTAAGGCACCCAAAAGCACAGAGTATTTCATGAGGATGCTGGTTATGTTCTCAGGAATAGTGTTACACTCATGCAAAGAAAATCTCAGCGATAAATGAGAGCGAGGTTCTTGTTGCACATTCTGATCAAACTGTAAGGTCCCACCGCCACCTCCCGGTGACCTCTTACAGAGGGTCCCTAATCCAGCGCTCAGTGTGGGTGACGACGAAGCGCTGATGATCTGCCAGCCCCGGGGTCTCGGGCGACGCCGCTTGTATCCTGGGCTGTGTTAACAATGAGCTGAACCTTTGTCATGGTCCAGATGGCAGCGAAAAATAAAAGTTTCATATCAGGAGACTCAGAGGCAGAAATGTCATTAATGACTCCCAGGATTAATGATTTCAGAAGTTTCTGCTACAATGTAATTAATTTCTAGACTTCGTTATATTCAATATGTTCAGAAAAGAACTTTTACCGAGCGTCCGTACTTCCAAGAACCTTCCCATGGTGACGTCAGAAGTCCTGATCCGCAGGGGGGAGACCCATTTATTGCTAAAAGGGTGGGAAAAAAAAATTAACTAAGAACCATGACCCGCCAACCCCAATGGACATTGAAAGATTCTCCTTGGAGAACAGTGTATAGATTTACACTTATTCATCTCCAGGGAAAGTCAGTCAGAGCTGATTAGAGTCAATCAAATCTAATTAGGATTGAACAGGGTCAATTATAGCCAAACAGAGATGATCAGAGGTGATCAGAGCTGGTCTAAAGTGATCAGAGCCGATCAGAGGTGATCAGAGTCGGTCAGAGGTGATTACAGCCAATCAGAGGTGAAGGTGATCAGAGCCGGTCAGAGGTGACCACAGCGAATCAGAGGTAATCAGAGCGGGTCAGAGGTGTTCAGAGCTGATCAGAGTCGGTCAGAGGTTTTCAGAGCTGGTCAGAGGTGATCAGCGACGGTTAGAGGTTATTAGAGATGGTCAGAGGTTATCAGAATCAATGAGAACTGATCAGTTCTGATCAGATATCAGAGATGATCAAGTCAATCAGCCAATTAGAGGTGATCAGAGATGATCATAATTCATCAGAGTTTATCAGATTTACTAAGAGCCGATCAGAGTCATTCAATCATGTGAAGATGTCTGTGAAGTCAGACAAAAAAAGCAGAGTGCCTAGCAGCACAGAGTATTTCAGCAGATGGGCAGACTGATATTGCGGAGTCAGCACCTGGACCATGTCATGATCTAACTAGAAGAATTGAGACAAGTAGAAAACCAGACTGAGAGATGCATAAGGGGAGAAGTAGCATCTCCAGCAGCACAGAGTATTTCAGTACCCATTCCTGCTAATACATGTGGGGACAAATGACACCGCAAGAAACAACCTGGAAACCATCTGCAGTGACTTTGAAAACTTAGTTAAAAAAGTGAAAGAACTGGGAGCGCAGGTGGTCTTCTCTTCCATCCTTCCAGTGGATGGCCATGGAACAAGGAGGTGGAATAAGATTCTGCAGGTGAATAACTGGCTACGTCGATGATGCCGTCAACAAGGATTTGGATTTCTGGATCACGGAGTGAATTACCTATACGATGGACTACTTGCTAGAGATGGGGTGCACCTTACGAAGACTTGAAAACATGTATTTGGAAGTCGCCTTGCTACACTCATCAGGAGAGCTTTAAACTAGAACAATGTGGGAAGGGAATCAAAACGCCAGAAAAATCCATACACCTGACAAATACTATTGAGAACTCTGCTACTAGAAGTGAAATGGAAGAGCAAAGACAAAAAATCTACGTAATAAAAATATTGGAGGAAGAGAAAAAAATCACAAACTAAAATGTTTCTATACGAATGCACAAAGCATGGGCAACAAACAAGGAGAATTGAAGCTACAAACGTAGGAAAATAAATATGTTGACATTGGAATCACTGAAACTTCGTGGGACGATACACATGTTTGAAATACAAGACTAGAAGGATACAACTTATTTGCAAGAAACAGACTTGATAAACGAGGAGGAGGTGTGGCATTGTATGTTAGAAAAGCGTATATCTGCACAGAGATTGAAGCTTCAGAGACTGGGAGCTCTGTGGAAACTGTTTGGGTAAGAATACAAGGAGCGAACAATGGAAAGGACACTATTGTAGGCATTTACTACAGGCCACCTATGCAAGCTGAAGATATGGATGAACTCTTTACGCATCAAATGGCCAAGTTCTCCAAAAAATATGACATAGTGGTCATGGGAGATTTCAACTATCCAGACATTTGTTGGGAATCTCTCTCAGGCAAAACTAACAGGTCAAGGAAATTCTTATCCTCTCTTGCTGACAACTTTATCTTCCAAAAGGTAGGGGAGAAAACAAGGGGATATGCTACCTTGGATCTAATCATTTTAAACAGGGAGGAAATGGTTGAGGAGGTAAGAGTGGCTGGGACCTTAGGAGGTAGCGACCATGCTATTTTAGAATTTTGGATAACTAGAGGAGGAAGACCTGTGAAAACTCAGACTTCAAGGTTAGATTTCAGAAAGGCAGATTTTAAGGGACTCAGAAAGAGAATCAGAGGGATCCAATGGCTGGATATCCTTAAGGACAAAAATGTCCAGGAAGGATGGGAAATCTTGAAAAATGAGATTCTCAAAGCACAATCATTAACAATTCCAAAAAAAAATAGTAAGCATTTAAGGAAACCAGGATGGATGAACACAGAACTTAAACACATGCTAAAAAGGAAGAAAGAAATGTTTATCAAATGGAAGGGGGGAGGCATATCTAAAGAAGAATATAATGATGTCTGCAAAACCTGCAGGGCATGAATCAGATTAGCTAAAGTTGACAATGAATTAAGGCTTGCAAGAGAAGTCAAAAGCAATAAAAAAGGATTTTGATGATATGTCAAAAGTAAAAGAAAAGTCAAAGATGCTATAGGATTTTTACAGGATGAAAATTATGAAATGGTGAGAAAGGATGTTGAGAAGGCCGAACTTTTAAATTCCTATTTTGCATCTGTTTTCTCTCAGAAAGGAAATGTAACATCAACTGATCTTCACTGTCCTATTAAGAGAATAAAAGAATCCAGGATATTTATAAACAGAAAAATAGTGAGGAAACACTTAGCTAACCTAAATGAATTCAAGTCTCCAAGTCTAGATGAATTACACCCCAGAGTACTGAAGGAGATAGCAGAAGAAATTTTTTAACCACTCTCCAGGATCTTTGAAAATTCTTGGAGAACAGGAGAAGTCCCAGAAGACTTGAGAAGAGAAAATGTTGTTCCCATCTTCAAAAAGGGGAAGAAGGTGGACCCAGGGAACTATGGGCCGGTGAGTCTGACTTCTATACCAGAAAAGATCTTTGAACAAATTATTAAACAACATGTATTTAAGTAGCTGGATAAGAATGAAGTGATTAAACAGAGTCAGCATGGGTTTGTAACTAATAAGTCATGTCAGACTAACTTAATTTCCTTCTAAGACAGAATCACTGACTGGGTGGATCAGGGAAATGCTGTAGCTATAGTATATCTTGACTTCAGCAAAGCAATTGACAAAGTATCTCACACAATCCTTATTGAAAAAATTACTAAGTATGGAATGGACCCGGGAACTGTTAGGTGGATTCATAACTGGCTTAGTGATCAGTCCCAAAGAGTGGTCATAAATGGCTGCACATCCACAGTGCTCTGTCCTGGGCCCTGTATTGTTCAACATCATCATCAATGATTTAGATGAAGGAATTGAGGGTAAGCTAATTAAATTTGTTGATGACACAAAGCTAGGAGGGATAGCTAATACTAGAGAAGAGAGAGATAGGATTCAAAAATATATAAATAAACTGGAGCAGAGGGCAGCAACTAACACAATGGTTTTTAACAGGGAAAAATGCAAAATATTACATCTGGGCAATAAAAATGAAAAACGCATATACAGAATGGGAGGAATAGGGCTAAGCAACAGCACATGTGAAAAAGACTTGGGCATACTAATAGATCACGGACTGAACATGAGTCAACAGTGTGATGCAGCAGCAAAAAAGGCAAATACAATTTTAGGATGTATTAACAGAAGCATACAGTCTAGCTCAGGGTTCCCCAACTCCAGTCCTCAAGGCCCAACAACAAGTCATGTTTTCAGGATTTCCTTTGTATAGCACAGGTGATGCAGTTATCATCTGGGTAATACTAAGGAAATCCTTAAAACATGACATGTTGGTCGGCCTTGAGGACTGGAGTTGGGGAACCCGGGTCTAGATTACGTGAAGTCATTATTGCCCTCTACTCCTCTTTGGTCAGACCTCATCTGGAATACTGTGTCCACTTTTGGGCACCACATTTTAAAAAAGACATCAACAAACTGGAGCAAGTTCAGAGAAGAGCGACCAGAATGGTGACCGGTCTGCAAACCATGTCCTATGAGGAATGGTTGCAGAATTTGGGAATGTTTAGCTTGCAAAAGAGAAGACTGAAAGGAGACTTAATAGCTGTCTACAAATATCTCAAGAGCTGTCACATTGTAGAAGGATCATCTTTATTCTCATTTGCACAAGGAAAGACTAGAAGCAATGGGATGAAACTGAATGGGAGGAGACACAGATTAGATATTAGAAAAAACTTTTTGACAGTTAGGGTGATCAGTGAGTGGAACAGGCTGCCACGAGAGGTGGTGAGCTCTCCTACAATGGAAGTCTTCAAACAGAGGCTGGACGATTTCTGTCTGGGATGATGTAGTGAATCCTGCTGTGAGCAGGGGGTTGGACCAGATGGCCCAGGAGGTCCCTTCCAACTCTACCATTCTATGAGTATACGAGAAGGCTGATCCTGTGGTTGGTCACACACTATGATGTTGTTAGTGAGGACAGGGTCCATGTGACGGGGGCAGTGTCATGATATGAAGAAGGGGGAGGTCACAGAAAAAGGTTGCAGAATGAGCAGGGACCCCAGCACAGGGTATTTCATGAGAGTCATTGCATTGCTATACCAAGTGTTCATCAGCTTCAGGTCCCACCTAGTGCTGTATCTGTACCCCCCGCAGCAGTGTCCAATCTTCAGGACTCAGCAGTGCCAGCAACGGCAAAGAGACATTGATATCTCAGAAGAGGTTTTTAACAGGTTTTATTTTTTTTATTAGAAAGAAAAAGCAAAAATGTCATTTACAATAAAGAAAAAAAATCAATCTTTACCTCGGAAGACTTTTCTGCTGTAATAAAAGACCAAAGAGAAAAAATGATCATTGTTCATGTTGTAAAAAAGCCCACTTAATCAATAGAAGGAGACACTGGAAAAAAAACAAGGAAAACGACTCTTAGAACTCATACTCACTTGCGCCGAAAACGGATGAAAATCTGATGAAAAAAAATCGGATTCAAATCTGACCAATGTTAGTCAATGGGTGAGTTTTCATTTGCAATTTTTTTCTCATCAGAAATCTGTGAGAAAAAAATCGCAGCATGCTGCGATTTGATGCGATTTTGGCATGATAATCGCCAATGCAAGTCAATGGGTGCGAGAAATCATCGCACAGCACTCGACCCATGCAAGTGCTGTCCGATGTATATGCACCAGTCTCCTTTGAAAAGCTGGCAATTCATCCCCGGCTACTGTAAAAATCACACTGACAGCTCACAAAACACTAGATACATACACATAGAATACATATATATATATGTACATGTCATTGTGACACATACATATATATATATATTTATAGTTCATACACTTCTACATACTGTAATAGCCGCTAATTCAATTGCCGGCTTTTGTGAAATCACAGAAGCCGACATGAAATGATACATTGTTTACACACATTTAACCATGTCATTTCATGTATTTTTACATATGGTTGAAACTTAAAATTACATGAGTATATGTGTGCAAAATTTCAGATATGTAGGGGTTAATTAAAGGTGTAAATTCGTTGAAAAAAATGCGTGTGCTCCCGCTGTATTTTCTCCACCAGACAGACAAAGCCAGCGAGTGGGGCAGATAATAACAGCCTAGGGAGGGTACATTTTTTTTGTGCCCCCCCTGGCTACTAACATCTGCCCCCAGACACCCCAGAAAGGACAAATCTATAATTAGATTCGCCCTTTCTGGCACTTTGCCCGTCTATTCCCATTGCCCTGTAGCGGTGGGTTAATAATGTCATCTTAGTATTGAAAGGTGACCTTAAGGCAGGTTAATAATTGAGAGCTGTCAATTAGACAACTATCAATTATTAATCCTATTGTATGAAAGAAAAATCAAACACACACACTTTAATAAAAAATAAGTTTAATTAAATAATCACACAGTTTTTGACAATATTTTATTTTCCTGCTAAAACCATTTCCTGTAATAAAAATAAAATAAAAAAGCAAAATGATTCTTACCAATCCGATGTACAGTCAGGTCCCACGGTGTAATCCATCAGAAAGGGTTAACAGGTTACAGCTTGCAGAGAGCTAATAATGCTGTCTCAGACCTGTATTCCCCTGAATGAATCAGTTACTCTCCCAGCGAAAGGAGAGGAATAGATTCATGAATGGAGCTTAATTGATTTATTGCCACTTTCACTTCAGTGACCTGACCTAAAGGTACTGCCACACTAAACAATCCCGCTAGCGATCACAATAACGACGCATACTAATGCGATCGCTAGCGGGATTGTTTCTATATCGCTAAGTGCGGCCACATTTAGCGATATAGTTAACGACGCTATTGCCGTTAGCGATCTTCTTAACGACTTTAGCGGTACAAAAGTACCGCTAAATCGCTAAGAAAAGGTGCCACACTAGCGATATATACTTACCCAGCGGGAGCGCCGACGAGAAAATAGGGTCCGGAACGATTCCAGCGACGAGCGAGATCACAGCAGGAAGCTCGTCGCTGGCAGCTGCCGCACTGAACAACATCGCTAACGGATCGCTAAATAGTGACGTTTTTTAGCGATCCCGTTAGCGATATTGTTCAGTGTGGCATACCCTTAAGGTGAAAGTGGGATACAATCAATTAAGCTTCCACAGTAATCACATCCTCTCCTGTCAGCAGGAGATAAGCTCATTCATTCAGGAGCTATCAGATGAGCACGCAGGATTACTTGCGCTGCTTATCTGATTGCTAGTTATCCCTTTGTGAAGGATTACATCGTGGGACGGGACAGATTGCCAGATAGGTAAGAATAATGTTGTTTTATTATTTTATATTTATTTTAGAAGAACAAGGGCTTCGAACGGATTAAGAGTGAAATAAAAGATGGTCAAAAAAATGTGTTTTTATTTCATTAAAATTATTTATTCTTAAAGTGTGTTTGTGTTTTTTTATTTACTTCAATAGGATTAATAATTGATAGTTGTCTAATTGACAGCTCTCAATTATTAACCTGCCTTAAGGTCACCTTTCAATACTAAGGTGACATTAACGCCTTATTAACCCATTCGCCACCGCTACAGGGCAATGGGAATAGACGGGCAAAGTGCCAGAAAGGGCGAATCTAATTATAGATTTGCCCTTTCTGGGGTGTCTGGGGGCAGATGTTAGTAGCCAGGGGGGGCACAAAAAAAATGCACCCTCCCTAGGCTGTTATTATCTCCCCCCACTCGCTTGCTTTGTCTGTCTGGTGGAGAAAATACAGCGGGAGCCCACGCATTTTTTTTCAACGATTTTACACCTTTAATTAACCCCTACATGTCTGAAATTTTGCACAAATACACTCATGTAATTGTAAGTTCTAAACAAATATCAAAATACAGGAAATGACATGGTTAACTGTGTGGAAACAATGTATCATTTCATGTCGGCTTCTGTGATTTCACAAAAGCCGGCAATTGAATTAGCGGCTATTACAGTACGTAGAAGTCTAGGAACAATAAATATATGTATATATATATATATACACATGTCACAATGACATATATATATATATATGTATTCTATGTGTGTATATGTATTGTTTCTATTCTTTATTAAAGCTGTCAGTGTGGTTTTTACAGTAATGCCAGGGATGAATTAAGGGCTATTATACTATATAGAAGTGTATGACCTATATATATATTATATATATATATATATATATATTAGATGTATATATATATTATATATATAATTATTTGCTTTTTGTGTACTTTTTTTTGTTACAATGTCATTTTTACATGACTTTTTACATAGAGATAACTGCTCTATGTAAAACTTCATGTTAAAATCGCATTGCATACAGATGGAAAACTGATGGAAAACTGACAGAAAACGCATGGTGCGATTTAAAATCGCATCAAAATCGCATGTCTTTTTACAACAATTGTACCGTTTTTTTTCCTGCCGAAAACGGACCGATTTTTTTCCAGCCCAGTGAGTATGAGCCCTTACAGGAAAGGTAAAACTGTAGTGTCAAAATATACTCTAGTCACAGCCAAAACTGCAGTCAAAATGCAAATCTATGAGCGTGAAAACCGACAGGGATGACTCTCCACGAATATCTGACCTCCTACAATATCACCATAACTTGATCTCCGGTAACTGGCAGAATGCTGAATGCAGCTCTGGAGGTGAATGGAGCAGAGATCGTCACATGATCCAAAAGTTTGTTGCGAAGTTATGGAATATTTTCTACAAAATATATTAGTGAAATGTTATTAAAATGCAGCAAAATAAAATAAAAAAATATAAATAAATGAAAACTGGAATGAGTACCAGCCTGTAATACATCTGTCTCTGTCCTTAAACCAGAAACTGAAATCTAAGCCTGAGTTTTTCACATGGAAACTCATTTTTTAGGGAGTTTTGAGGATCTTTGCATTGTCTAAGGGTATGTTTCCACGTTCAGGAAACAGTCCGGAATTGCTGCGTGTTTGACGCTGTGCGTTGGCGCAGCGTCAAACACGCAGCGTCCAGATGTTACAGCATAGTGGAGGGGATTTCAAGAAATCCCGTCTCCACTATGCGTAAAAACACGAAGGCGGAAGACCTGCGTTTCCGGACATGCGGCGCGTCTTTTTAGACCGCAGCATGTCCTATTCCCTTGCGGCGACGCTGCGTCGCCGCAAGGGAAATAACACAGGGCTATGCAGCGCTGCGGTCATTCCGGATGTGTTCCGGATGTGTTCCTCAACACATCCGGAATGAGCGCGCGTACAGTAGGGGGCAGGGCTTTGGGCGGAGCGGAATTTCCTCTCCGTCCAAAGCGCTGTGTTTCCTGAACGTGGAAACACAGCCTTAATGTTTTGTAAGAGTTTTTTTGTTCTTTGCAGCCTTCTAATTGGTTTGTGCTTGGCTTGGGGACTTTCCAACAGGAGCTGCTTGAAAAAAGTGGCCTGCACTTTCTTTCTTCTGTCCACCGGACGTCTTTCAAACCTGAAGTGATAAAAATAAGCTCCAAACATTCCCCTTATGATCAGCAAAGTGGAAATTAAGTGACTAGGATGAGTATTTCAAGCATTTTT
The DNA here is from genome assembly GCA_033576555.1 of Oophaga sylvatica. Lineage (NCBI taxonomy): Eukaryota > Metazoa > Chordata > Amphibia > Anura > Dendrobatidae > Oophaga > Oophaga sylvatica. Next base: position 382,267,643 of record JARQOD010000001.1, on the reverse strand, counting down.
TAGCCAATTTTTAAGGATTTATTTGGGGAGCAAATCCACTTAAAAACCCCTCTCTGTATGCTTTTAGTCAATTATCCTATGTTCACACAACACATTTATTGTCACTCTTTTTCAAAAATGCAGTAAGAATCCTGTGATTTTACATCATTTTTGGAAAAATTGCTGCAAAAAAGCATGGGATCATCCGTAACATGTGAACATGGCTGCATTTACACATTGCAGTCCAGTTGCATTTTTGTGCCTGTTGTGCCCTGATTTTCTGAGGCAATATGTTGCAGTTGTATATTGATCACAGCAAAAAGAAAAAAAAAAACGGACTGTAGCCTGAACGTCTGAACGCAGCCTAACACTGTGACTCAAGCATTGCACAAAACCATTCATTAGTCCCGGCAACATTTTTCACAGTTTTTTCCCCCTATGTTTCAGATGATTTTAACAAACTTTTTGTGGCTTTTTTGTAGGTATTTTTCTGTCCCATAGAGAAGCTTGTAGAGTGCTCTTGAGTTCGCTGACCGCTGCACATCTTTTGACCTTTGTTTGGAGAACGTGCCGCAGAGTCGCCCACCCCATCCTGGCGTTTCCTGCTGCATGTGCTGGTGACAATTTTGTGCTCACGAGTGACACAGCTCCATATCCAAGTCAGGAATATGTATTGGTTTGCTGTAAGGATTTTGGGATTTCCCATATTTTTTCTCGGAACAGAAAGCATTTACAGACTGAAATAGCTGTGAAGCGTTCAGCCCAGGACTGGGCGCCTCATCCTAAAACTAGTCACCTGTCAGAAAACCTCAATAAAGCCTTCAAATAGTATTTCCAGAGAATAAAGTATGGAGAAGCCACCTGGAGATCTGTCCTAGGAGCTTGTGTGATCACAGTGCTGGAAGCATCGGGGCTTCCTTATATCAGACAGGGATATATAAAGTATACGACTGATGCTACAGAGCATTGGGGATCCTGCACATACTACAGTCATGACTGGATGAACTTATTTCTGCCAAGTAAGGCCGTACTGTGGGGCCTCAGGCCTTTAAATGGAGGCCAGCATGACAAAGTTGAGGGGACCATAGGTGTGCGGATATATGGTAGAGCTGGTAAGGATAGGGTTAATTTGCCTCAGGGATGTGAAAGGGTTGGGAGGGGATGGAGTAGGAGGGGAAAAGGAGGGGTAGTATATAAAGGGCAGTCACATGGTTGGAACAACCATTTTAGGTGCCCCACAGTAAGAAGAGCAATCTCTTACCTGCTAGCATGATGGAGGTCGACCTCATGCTGCAACAATTGAGAGACGCTGCCAGCTCCAGGGGCTCGGGGTGGCTGCAGGCATCAATTCAGGGCCTACTTCAGGGGGGAGCCGGACAGGCTCAGGACGTCGGGCGACGGCCTCGGAGAACTAGGCCTCCGGAGCGCCTTAGCCCTGAGGTAACCCCCAGGGTTCGGCGCCGTGTTAGGAGCCCCTCCGGGGACCCTCCAGCTCAAAATTCGCGCGGCAGGCCGGGAGCGCGTGAGCCTAGAGCTGGGAGGAATCCGCATGAAAGGCGGTACCCACAGCGGGGGAGGTGTCGGCCTCCCCTTCTACAGATGCGACAGGCAGAGAGAGGGAGCCGGGATCAGGAGCGGCTGCGGCGCTGGGCTCATCATCAGGCCCAGCTCGGCGTGGGAGAGAGCAAATGCGGGGGCCTACTAGTCGGGTGCCCTCTGCTCCGGTGAGCTGAGATGGAATCGCCTGCCCGGCGCCGACGCCGAGGCCCATTTCAGCAAGCGCTGCACCAGCAACATCGCGTGCAGGCCCCTCTACAGCTCGGCGGGGAACAGCAGCTCGTCGGAGAGGTGCAGCAGGACATGCCAGGGAGAGCAGAGCTGCTGGTGTGTGCAGGAGAGTTAGCCCCTCCCACTCACTGGCTGCTGCAGAAGATAGAGGAGATGACGGCCAGCATCATGCTGGGCTCAGCACAGGGAGGGATGCTGGGGGGAGGCAGGCACCTGGGCTTATGACACTGCTCCAGGAGGGTGGGGGGAGGGGGAAGCCCATAATAACATGCAACAGCCATCTCGCCCTGGGACTTCAGCAGGACAGTATGCGGCACCTAGCTGCATGGATCACGCAGCGGCCACCTGGGGCCAGCTGTATGGGCCCACAGGATCGTCGGCTCCAATGAATGAAGACGGACAGGATGCCGAACGCATACGCCCGGATTCAGGATTGGCGGCTGCTGGGAACACAGCACCCAGGCAGCCAGGTGAGGCACATTCAATGTCACATTCTTTAACGTCACTAGCTTCTAGTGTAATTGGACAGGGGAAGTGGCTGGGAGGGGAGCTAGTGCCGGTATGGGGGCAGTATTACAGGGTTTAAAGGAGTTAGTTAGATTATGGGAATATGGAAGCGGGCAGGGGAATCATCGCCTGTATCAGCTTGGGTGGGTAACAGGGGGGATGAGTTGACATCCGGGGTTGTTAGATCAGCAGGTTCTTCCGTTGTGGGGCAGGGAAGCAGGACAGAGAGCCCAAGGATTTCTAGCAATACGGGGTCGGAAAATGCGTTAAGGGGTCAAGAGGTAATGGGGGATACAGCTGAGCAAAATAAGGATGAAACTGTGCGGCTGGATGATTCAGCCAGAGGGGAAGTTTATGTCTGTTTTGAAGGGCCTTTAGGGGCACACTTAAAGCAAGAAGTTAGAGAAAGAATTTGGAAAGGGGAATACGTGGAAATTTTTTCGTTGCTTCCGCTGGAGCGCTTTAATTTAGATAGGTTACGAAAGGATGAGACAAAAAAGGATGAGGAAGAGAAGAGAGGTTTAGATTAATTCCCCGCACATTCACCAACTGGCTGCAGGCGTTTGCTATATTACCAGTGTTATCGGGAAAAAGCACCAGAGAACTGTTCGCCACTTTTCTGTTACATGGATACAATTGGTGAGGCTTATAGAGTTTATGGTGGGCAGGGTTGGTTAAGATATGATGAACAATTTCGTCAACGGAAGGCAGTTAGGCCTAATATTCGTTGGGACCATAAAGATATTTCTTTATGGATGAGAGTAACGGCTCCAGCTAGATCAGGGCAGGGGTAATCAGCCTTTTCCAGGGGGCACCGGGGGTTCAGGACAGTCAGGACACTCGGTGTCGTACAAAAGGGACTGTGCCTCCTCTTTCAATGAAGGAGCGTGTAAATTTGGAGCAAAGTGTAAATTCAAACACGAATGTTCGTCATGCGGAGGTAATCATGGGTCATCAAGATGTTTTAAATCAGGAAGACAGAAAGGATCAGAGGTATTGAAAAGAGGGAGACCCCAATTCGACTGCCAGAGATGGAGCATTTTCTAAATAGTTACCCGATAAGGAGGCGGCAACGCTAATACGCGAAGGTTTTAAGAAGGTTTTAAAATTCCCTTTGTAGATGTTGAGGTGAAGTTGTCAACCAAAAATTTGAAATCTGCCATTCAGTTCCACATGTGGTCACAGAAAAATTATCAAGGAGGTTGCATTGGGCAGAATGGCGGGACCTTTTGACACCGCTCCTATTGACAATTTAAGGGTTTCTCCTTTAGGGGTGGTGCCAAAAAAGGAGCCAAATAAATTCAGGTTGATACATCACCTTTCATTTCCAAAGGATTATCGGTTAACGACGGGATTGACCCACAACTGTGTTCTGTCATATACACATCCTTCGATGCAGCGGTAAAGTAGTCAGGGATTGCGGAAAAGGGGCTCGTTGGCTAAGACCGATATAGAAGCGGCTTTTCGATTGTTACCAGTTAATCCTGACAGCATGCACTTGTTAGGTTGTTTTTGGGAAGGGGTTTTTTCGTGGATCGTTGTTTGCCGATGGGATGCTTGCTGTCATGTGCTTATTTCGAAACTTTCAGCACATTTTTAGAATGGACGGTAAAAGAGGTGTCGGGGCTCAGGTCATGTATTCATTACCTAGACGACTTCTTGTTTGTTGGTACGGCGCAGTCTTCTGATTGTTCGATGTTATTGCACACAATGGAGAGTGTGGCTAAAAAATTCGGTGTACCTTTGGCGGCGGAAAAAACCGTAGGCCCAGTGACATCGCTGAGTTTTCTAGGTATAGAAATTGACACAGAGTCAATGGAGTGTAGAATCCCAAACGACAAACTGCTAGACATGAGAGCAGAGGTGAAACGTGTTGGGCTTTAAAAAAGCTACGTTACGGGAGGTCCAATCATTGTTGGGAAAATTAAACTTCGCCTGTCGATCATGCCGATGGGTCGGGCGTTTTGTCGCAGATTGTCTCTGGCAACGGTGGGGATCAGGCCCCATCGCATTTCATCAGGCTTAGGAGAGAGCTGAAAGATGACTTAAAGGTTTGGGCACTATTCCTTGATTCTTATAATGGAAAATCCATCTGGATTGCGCCAATGGTGCTAGCTGAGACTCGGGCATTGTATTAAATTCGTCGGATGAACAAGGTTTTAGTTTGTCTTTCCATGATGAGTGGATAGCAGAACAGTGGCCTCGGTGGTGGTTAGAAAGGCCTGTCGGTCAATCAAGTATTGCGTGAGTTGTTCCCTATAGTCGTAGCATTAACGTTATGGGGTGAGAGAGTACGGAATAAAAGATTTGCTTCGGATGTAGGTCGGTGGGGCATTGAGGGCGATCAATTCGTTATCTTCACCGGATCACGCAGTGGTAAGAGTGTTACAGCACTTGGTTTGGATTGGGCTGACTTTTAACCTGTGGGTTATTGCTGAAGAGAGACAGGAGACTGACTACTCTAGTTTTGAAGTTCTTTTTTGTTCACAGTGGGAACGAATTGGAGAGACGGGTCGTCAATCGGATCTCAAGAGGCTGGAATGTCCAGAAGGTTTATGGAATCTTCCCTTGGGCAGTAAAATTTTTATTATCTAGGTCCTTGGCGTCAGGAACATGGTCTCATTATAGGAGGGCATGGGACAGTTGGGCGTTTGGAAAGAGAGTTTGGAGGTGGAATTAGAGACGAGGTTAAATTGTTATTGTTGTTGGGTCACAACTGGAAGCTGGTTGGTCGGTCCCAAAGATTAATAATTTCTTAGCGGGTTTGGTGTTTGGATTTAAGTGCAGGGGTCAACGGATTTAACTAAGGAGTTTTTGGTTCGGCAATTGGTCAGAGGGTGGCGGAAAGGTTGGAAGGTGTTGGATGGCAGACGCCCGGTTTCTTATGAGATATTATTAATTTTGGGCGAACAACTGAGTGAGGTTTGTTCTTATCGAAAGGAGGTGACGTTATTCAAATTGGCCTTTTCCTTAGCATTTTTTGGGGCTTTTCGTCTTGGAGAGCTGATTAGTCCATCTAAAACTCGGAAAGGTGGGCTACTTAGGGTGATGTGGAGGTGCTTGGAGACAGGGTAAGGTTATTCCTGCGCTCTTCAAAAACGGATATATGTGGAAAAGGTTGTAAGGTGGTACTTTTCGAGTTGCAAGGTTCACCTTTATGCCCAGTGATGTGTATGAAGAATTTCTTAAAAAGGGAGGTAAAGGCGATGAGCCATTGTTGGTACATGAGGATGGTTCTTTTCTTTCTCGCTTCAATTTTTGTCAATATTTAAACGTTGCTTAGAAAAAGGTGGATAGCGGCAGAGCAGTATAGCGGACATTCATTCCGCATCGGAGCAGCTACAGAGGCAGCAAGGAGAGTCTTGGGGACGAGACAGTGATGAGGATCGGGCGATGGGAGTCAGCAAGATTTCGGTCATATGTGCGTTTATCGTTGGTGTAAATGGTTTTATATATGTATTGGTGTTATTCTGTGTTTCTATTGTTTTCTGTTTTCTGTTTTAGGTACGGGCCAACTGCTTACTTGGATCATGGGCCATTCCTTCGTTTTTTGGGCGGCTTTGAGAGCAGACGTTCGTCCGAATGGAGGCAGCTGGGAGTGATGAGGTCAATAGCGTTGTTGAGGTGGATCGGAAAAAGGGGCATGGTATGGAAGCAGTTGGTCCCGAGTTCCATAAATTTGTTCGGCTTGACAGAGCTCCTGATGTTCTGGTAGTACACTTAGGGGGTAATGATCTGGCTAAGCGCACTTGCAGGGAATTAATTAGGGACATAAAATTCGACATGCTGAGGCTGTGTCCATGTTTCCTAAGCTGTTGGTGATTTGGTCAGATATCATTCCCAGGAAGGTCTGGTACGGGGGTAGGTCCGTTCAAGGTGTAAATAGAGCCAGAATCAAATTGAATAGGGCAGTATCCCATTCATGGTGAGAAAGGGAGCGATTGTGGTTCGACATACAGAGTGGAGTCGGGTAAAGGGGAATTCTGGAGGAAGGAGGCATTCCCCGAATCAATAGGCCTTGATTTATGGTGCCACATTCGGAAGGGGTAAGAAAAGGGCTTGCAATTTGAGGGACATAAATGTTAAGGGTCAGAACATTTATGTTGGGGCGGGGGGGGGGAGTCCCGAGGTTGGTGGGAAGAAAAGGCGGCTTGGAGGGGGGGGATCGCAAATTTCCTGGACCCCCCCTTGGTGGATCATGATGGAACTACGGTTATACCGGCAGTGGATATGGGAGCCGTGGGCAGTTACGGCAAAAAAGGCCAGGCGAGTTTATTAAGGCCTGAGCTGGTGCTTAACCTGGAACAGGATTCGCCTGGGCGGCAATTTTTGGGAAAAATACGAGGAGTTTACGGTTTGGGGCCTCGAGGACCCCTTCCCCCAAATTGTTTGGGTAATTATTTTAAATTTGGGTTTCACAAAAAATAAAAAAAGGGCTGTGGCCAAAATTTATCCAAAAAAAGTTCTGGATTAATTTGTGGGAAGAGTTGTGGGTTATGGGCTAAGGACATGTGGGGATGGTAGAAGGGAAGGGTTTGTAAACACCGGGATCCCGAAACCCAATTGTCAAGAAGGGCCGGTACTGTGGGCCTCAGGCTTTAAAGGGAGGCCGCTGACAAGTTGAGGGACCAAAGGTGCGGAAAATTGGTAAGCTGTAAAAAAGGGGTTAAATTTTGCCTCAGGATTAAGGGGTTTGGGAGGGGATGGAGTGGGAGGGAAAAAGGGGGGGGTTAGAAAAAAAAAGGGGCAGTCACATGGTTGGAACAACCATTTTAGGTCCCCCACAGAAAAAGCAATCTCCCACCCACCCACCCTTTAAAAAATTTTTTCATTACTGAAAAGGGGTAAAAATTTGAGGCAGATGAAGAAATAAATAGGTAATTAAAAGAAATTTGGATAAACTTTTTTTATTTTGTCAGGGCACTGGCGGGGGGGGGGGAGGCCCTCGGGGTGGGGTGAAGAAAAGGGCGGCTTGGAAAGGGGGGGGGTCCAAAGGTCCGACTCCCCCTTGGGGGGATCACGGATGGAACACGGTTATACCGAAAGTGGTTTGGGAGCCGGGGCAGTTACGGCAGAGTTTGGCCAGGCGATTTATTAAGGTCCTGAGCTGGTGTTTTAACGCTGAACAGGATTCGCCTGGGGGGGCAATTTTTTGGAGAAAAAACGGATTTTAACGGTTTGGGGCCTCGAGGATCCCCCTTTCCCCCAATTTTGGGGGTTTAAAATTTTAAATTTTTTTCACAAAAATTAATAAAAGGCTGCTGTGCCCAATTTACCCAAATAAATTTCGTGTTAATTTGTGGGAGAGAGTTGGGGGTTTTAGGGGCTAAGGACATGTGAGAGGAAAAGGGGAAGGGGTTTGTAAACACCGGATCCCGAAACCCAATTGTAAAGAGCCTTTGGAATTTATACCATTATTCGGGCCCGTACAATATTTTCAACTTAAAAAATTACCCGTTTACATTGGAGAAACATTTCACGTCCACAGTCACCGCTTCTACGCCCCAGTCTGGTCCCATCACACGCGCGTGCACACCCGCACCTCTCTGGAATGATGGCACGCCGGCAATCACGTGTACAACAATACATTACTGACCTGAGTTACATCCTGTATTATACTCCAGACTGAACTCACTATTCTGCTGGTGCATATAGCGCGGCACACACAGCATATAGCATGGCAACCACAGCATATAGCGCGGGCCCAACAGATAAAGCGTGCCACACACAGTATACAGCGTGGCACACACAGTTATATAGCGCGGCCCACAAAGTATATAGCGTGGCCCATACAGATAAGCGCGGCACACATAGTATATAGCGCGGCACACATAGTATATAGCACGCCCATAAAGTAATAGCGGCACACACAGTATATTGCACGGCCCACAAAGTATATAGCGTGGCCCACAAGTAATATAGCGCAGCCCACACAGTATATAGCGCGGCCCACATAGTGTATAGCGCGGCCCACATAGTATATACCGACCCACATAGTATATATCAGGGCCCACAAGTATATAGCAGGGCCCACAAGTATATACCAGGCCCAAATAGTATATAGCGCAGCCCACATATATATTAGCGCGACCCACATAGTATATATAGGGCCCACATAGTATACTCAACGGCCCACACAGTATATAGCACGGCCCATAAGTATATAGCACGGCCCATATAAAACACAGACCTCATCCCCCCAGTAATGGCCCCACAGCCATGGTCCATACTCACTGACATTTAAAAAAAACAACACACTCCTCACCTCTCCTTGCACCCGCGCCGCCCCAGCTTCTGTCTCCTGCTCTGCCCGGCACACAGTGATGCGCGATTACTCATCTCGCGCATCCGCTTGTCAGAGGCAAGCGGGGAATGATGGGAGGGGAGCTCAGCGACGCTCTCTTCCCTCCATCATCGCTTTTGAACTGTACCGGCAGACGCCGTATAGTTCAAAGCAGCGGCGGGGAGTCGGTGCTGGGGCAGGCAGGACCCCCCCTCACAGGGCCCCCCACCTGAGCACGTACATGCACACACACCGCACGCTGCTCTGCTTCGCGGAAAGAGAAGTGGAGCAGAGCAGCGTGTGACATCACTGAGGGGCGGCGCTGGCTGGACCATGGGCATCGGGGAGGGCCCGGGGAGGTGAGGGGAGGGCCCGGTAGCTGGGTTAGAAGCACTGGTGAAGCCTGAACATTGAACAAAATGAAGGGGGCCCGGCGCGGACCGGGCTGCCAGCGTGCTCGGCCCCCCTAATCACCGGCCCCATACAGCTGTAACGGCTGTAATGCCCTGATGGCGGCCCGTGTGTCCGCCATTGCCCGGCAGCACTCAGATGGATCTTTCAGCTGCATAGAAATACATGCAGCGCCAAACGTCCGCCCCAAGTGCAGGCGTGCAGTGTCGGGTATTGAGGTGCGAGACTCGTGCGAGGTTTCTCGCAAGTGTGACCGGTCCCTGTAATAAGCTTATTGAAATCTGACCCACACGTCACACTGAAGCTGGGAATTCCCTTGCTCGGAGTGCAGGGTCTCCTCTGGCAAGCTCTATGTGACCTCACTCTCTCATTTACATCAATCATAGGTACACAGCCCCTCCAGACACTCAGTCACAGCAGACAGAGGATGTGGTGGATGGCTCTCCTTACATCCTCTGCCTGCTGTGGCTGGCTCCCTGACATCCTCCTGCGCTGCTATGACTGGCTCTCCTGACGTCCTCTGTGCTGCTAGACTGGTTCTCCTGACATCCTCTGTGCTGCTGTGGCTGTCTCTCCTTACGTCCTCTGCGCTGCTGTGGCTGGCTTTCCTGACATCCTTTGGGCTGCTGTGGCTGGCTTCTTGACATCCTCTTGCTGCTGGGGTGGCCCTCCTTACGTCCTCTGCCTGCTGTGGCTTTTTTTTCCTGACAACCTCTATGCTGCTTTGACTGGTACTCCTGACATCCTCAGGCTGCATGGCTTGCTCTCCTGACGTCCTCTGCGCTGCTGTGGCTGACCCTCCTGACATCCCATATGCTGCTGTGTCTGGCTCTCCTGACATCCTATATGCTGCTGTGGCTGGCTCTCCTGACACCCTCTGTTCTGCTGTGACTGGCTCTCCTGACGTCCTCTGCGCTGCTGTGGCTGACCCTCCTGACATCCCATATGTTTGCTGTGTCTGGCTCTCCTGACATCCTATATGCTGCTGTGGCTGGCTCCCTGACATCCTCTGTGCTGCTGTGACTGGCTCTCCTGACGTCCTCTGCCTGCTGTGGCTGACTCTCCTGACATCCTATATGCTGCTGTGGCAGGGTCTCCTGACATCCTATAGGGCTGCTGTGGCTGGCTCTCCTGACGTCCTCTGCGCTGCTGTGGCTGACTCTCCTGACATCCTATATGCTCTGTGCAGGGTCTCCTGACATCCTATATGCTGCTGTGGCTGGCTCTCCTGATATCATCTGTGATGCTGTAGCTGGCTCTCCTGGCATCCTACAAATATGCTGCTGTAAAGGGCTCTCCTGACACCCTCTGCTGCTGTGGCTGGCTCTCCTGCCCACCTTCTGTGCTGCTGTGGTTGGCTCTCCTGACATACACTGCGCTGCTGTGATGGCTCTCCTGACACGCTCTGTGCTGCTGTGACGGGCTCTCCTGACATACCCTGCGCTGCTGTGGCGGCTCTCCTTTACATCTCGTGCTGCTGTGTCGGCTCTCCTGACATCCTATATGCGCTGTGGCTGGCTCTCCTGACATCCTCTGTGCTGCTGTGACTGGCTCTCCTGACGTCCTCTGCGCTGCTGTGGCTGACTCTCCTGACATCCTATATGCTGCTGTGGCAGGGTCTCCTGACATCCTATATGCTGCTGGGCTGGCTCTCCTGACGTCCTCTGCGCTGCTGTGGCTGACTCTCCTGACATCCTATATGCTGCTGTGGCAGGGTCTCCTGACATCCTATATGCTGCTGTGGCTGGCTCTCCTGATATCCTCTGTGATGCTGTAGCTGGCTCTCCTGGCATCCTACTATATGCTGCTGTGACTGGCTCTCCTGACACCCTCTGCTGCTGTGGCTGGCTCCCTGACACCTTCTGTGCTGCTGTAGCTGGCTCTCCTGACATCCTCTGTGCTGCTGTGGCTGGCACTCCTGACACGCTCTGTGCTGCTGTGGTTGGCTCTCCTGACATACACAAAGCTGCTGGGCTGGCTCTCCTGACACCCTCTGTGCTGCTGTGGTTGGCTCTCCTGACATACCCTTCGCTGCTGTGGCTGGCTCTCCTGACACCCTATGTGCTGCTGTGACTGGCTCTACTGACATACCCTGTGCTGCTGTGGCTGGCTCTCCTTACATCCTCTGTTCTGCTGTGGCTTGGGATCGCTCGCTAGGGCAATGGGATACTCAGTACCAGGCCGGTGTATTGAGGGGATGTGTCACAGCGGCAATGACCCGATCCGTGGCCCTGGGCGTCCAATGAAAGGGGAATTATTTACAGGGGATATTTAGAGTTTGTAGTGTAGGTATTCGTGACGCCACCTGTGGTATCTGGTCAATGGTGACCAGCGCTGCGGTGCAGATCCTCTGGGATAGATGGTGAGATACAGCAAGTTGGTACAGTCTCCCACAGGTGAGACTATGGGATACCATTGCAGGCAGATGTTGTAGTAGGTGGTAATGGTGCTGCAGGATGTAGCTGAGTGCAATGTGTGACACAGGAAGAAACTGAGAAACAGGCAGTGAGTTACAGTTTCCAAAGCTTTACTTACAGTTTTGCAGGCAAAGCATCCAGGGCATTGAATACAGGTCGTACTGGAGTAGGTCGGCCTGAAAGCAGTTTAGGATCCCCTGATTACAGGTGGGATGTGAGGTCTCCTTTCTAGCGCTGTTCTGTGAGGCATGGGCTGCTTTAAGCTCCGTCCAAGTCCTCTGGATTCTCTGTCTCTTATTCAAGTTGTACTTGACTCTCATAAATATGCAGCTGTAGCCTGTTTCAGGAACTGATCATGTGGCGCCCTGAGGTCCAGTCGCCACAGAGATGTTGCATCGCACCCACGGTGTGACACCTGACTCTCAGGTAAGGAGAAAGCACCCCATTGACTCCATCACCGCATCCACACACTGTTATGATTTGGTAGCTGAGGAAGCAAGCAAAAAAGGAAATACACCAGAGAGGTTGGAATCTATGGATTGCAGTACCCTGACTAACCACCACAACTAAAGGCAGCCGTGGAGCGCACCTACATTGGTCCTAGACGCCTCGTCACAGCCTGAAAGCTAACTACACCTAAAGACAGAAAGAGGAAAAACTATCTGCCCGGAGCAGATCCACAAAGAACATAGAAAGCCCCCAAACATGTAATGGCGGTTAGACAAGAGGAAATACAGACACAGATAGAAAATAGTATGAGCAAACGTTGGGGCCCAAACTTCCTAAATAGAAAAGGATAGGAAGGACACTTACTGCAACCCCAAAAAACCCTGAAAATACCAACTCTACTAATTACAAAAACACCTGAGATCACACGACCCTACCACCTAAATTAGTTCTCTGGTGTAACAAAAACTAAACAGCAGCCACTGAAAAAACTTTAAAAGGCAAATGAACAAACAACAGTGGCTGAACTAAACTGAGAGGAGCACAAGCCCCCGGAGGGGACCCGGCAGACCCCCACAGAAGTGCAGGACAAAATGCAAAAAGCAAGCACAAAAAACAAAAAGAAAGAAAATGTCTTATCTGTTAGCAGAAGATGCAGGCACGAAACAGCAGGCTACAAAGTGAACAGGAATCAAAGATGAGACCAGAACAATTGATCACCGGCAACCCTGATGGGAGGGAACCTCCCTTAAATAAGACCATCAGTAACACCTGATCGCCAACTTCACAATCTTCATTGGATAGTTCAGTACTGTTTGTAACCACCAGAGGGAGCTTCTGCTCAGAATTCATTTCTAGCACATTCACAACAGTACCCCCCCTTTGAGGAGGGTCACAGAACCCTCATTTGAGCAACCAGGTCGGTCAGGATGAGCTCTGTGATACGCACGGATGAGTCTCCTAGCATGGATGTCCGAAGCAAACACCCAAGAATTGTCCTCCTGACCATAACCTCTCCACTTAACCAAATACTGGAGTTTCCATCTAGAAAAACGGAATTCAATATTTTCTCAACCACATACTCCAGATTGCCCTCAACCAAAACAGGGTCAGGAGGCATAGCCATAGGAACCACTGGCTCGACAAACCTCTTCAATAAGGACTTGTGGAACACGTTATGGGCTCGACAAACCTCTTCAATAAGGACTTGTGGAACACGTTATGGATCTTAAATGTCCCTAGAAGAAGTAAACGAAAGGAAACAGGATTAAGAATCTCCATGACTTATAAGGTCCAATGAACCTAGGCTTAAACTGAGGAGATGCAACTCTCATAGGGATATTTCTTGAGGACAACCAGACCAAGTCCCCCACTTCAAACCGAGGACCATCAGTCCTGTGCCGGTTGGCAAACCGCTGGGCCCTCTCCTGAGAGAGGGACAACCTCTCCACTACCTGGTCCCAAATCTGCTGCATACGCTCCACAACAGAGTCAACAACCTGGACAGACAGAAGCCTCCGTCTGTCCTGAAGAAAATCGAGGTGAAACCCAAATTGCAGAAAAATGGAGACTCAAAGTGGCAGAGCTAGCCCTATTATTAAGAGCAAACTCAGCCAAAGGCAAAAAAGAGACCCAGTCATCCTGATCAGCAGACACAAAGCATCTCAGATAAGTCTCCAATGTCTGGTTTGTTCTCTCAGTTTGTCCATTGGTCTGAGATGAAAAGCCGAGGAGAAAGACAATTGAACACCAAGTTTAGAACAAAAAGTCCTCCAAAATCTGGAAACAAACTGGACTCCTCTGTCAGACACAATGTTCTCAGGAATGCCGTGTAACCGAACCACGTGCTGAAGGAACAAAGGCACCAATTCAGAGGAGGAAGGCAACTTAGGTAATGGCACAAGATGTATCATTTTGGAAAACCTATCACAAATCACCCAGATAACGGTCATTCTCTGAGAAACAGGGAGGTCGGAAATGAAATCCATAGAGATATGGGTCCATGGTCTCTTGGGCCCAGGCAATGGCATCAACAAACCACTAGAGCGAGAGCAAGGCTTGGAGCGAGCGCAAGTCCCGCAGGACTGCACAAATTCCTGACGTCACGAGACAAAGTAGGCCACCAAAAGGACCGACTAACCAAGTCTCTGGTACCAAAAATTCCGGGATGACCGGCCAACGCGGAACAATGAATCTCAGACATCACACTCTTTTTCCATCGGTCTGGGACAAACAATTTCCCAATAGGGCAGCGCTCGGATTTATCCTCCTGACACCCTTCCAGAGCCAGTCTCAAATTGGCGAGATGGCGGAAAGAACTACACCCTCTTTCAAAATAACAGCAGGATCAGAAACTCAGGAGAGTCCGCAAGGAAACTCCTCGAGAGGGCATCCGCCTTAACATTCTTAGTGCCAGGAAGAAAGGAAACCACAAAATTAAAAACGTGTGAAAAACAAGCCACCTGGCCTGTCTAGGATTAAGTCGCTTGGCTGATTCCAGATAAACCAGATTCTTAAGTTCCTGAAACGCAGAGACTGCCTCAGGAGGCCAATTCACCACATCAGAACCCTTTTTGGTCAAATCAGTCAATGGTTTAACAATAACAGAGAAATGACCAATAAATTTACGATAAAAATTGGCAAAACCCAAGAATCTTTGAAGAGCCTTTAATAAAGTAGGTTGGACCCAATCACAGATGGCCTGAACCTTGACCGGGTCCATTTCAATAACAGATGGGGACAAAATGAATCCCAGAAATGAGATCCTCTGTACGCCAAAAAGACACTTTGATCCCTTCACATACAGAGCATTCTCTCTCAAAATCTGGAACACAGTCCGAACATGTTTCACATGAGAGTCCCAGTCATTGGAAAAAATCAAGATATCATCCAAATAAACAATCAGAAATTTATCCACAAAAATCCCTGAAAATGTCATTCATGAGGACTGGAAGACAGAAGGAGCATTAGTGAGCCCAAAGGGCATCACTAGGTACTCAAAATGCCCCTCTGGGGTATTAAATGCCGTCTTCCATTCATCCCCGTGCTTAATGCGAATAAGGTTATATGCCCCCCTGAGGTCAAGCTTGGTAAACCAAGTAGCACTTTTCACCCTGGAAAACAGGTCAGAAATCAAGGGTAACGGATATTGATATTTCACAGTGATATTGTTCAAGAGACGATAACCAATACACGGTCTTAATGAACCATCCTTTTTGGCCACAAAGAAAAACCGGCACCCAAGGGTGAAGAGGATGGTCTGATATGACCCTTCTCCAATGATTTCCTTGATATAAGACCGCATAGCGTCATGTTCAGGTACAGACAATTAAAAAGGCGACCTTTAGGGAATTTACTACCAGGCACTAATTCAATAGCGCAGTCATAGCTCCTATGGGGGGGCAAGGATGCAGATTTACTTTTGCTAAACACATCAGAAAAATCAGTCAAAAAGTCAGGAACATCCTGAGCCTGGGGGGAGGCAGAAAAAACAGGAGTGTTGGTATTAACACATTGGCAGCCCCAACTGGTTACACAGATTTCCAATCCAAAAAGGATTATGAGACTGCAACCAAGGAAACCCAGTACGATAATGTCATGCAGATTATACAGCACCAAAAATTTGCAACTCTCCTGATGATCAGGTTCAACCCTCATTATCACCTGAGTAGAGAACTGAGGTTTATTCTCACCAAAGGGGTAGAATCGATCCCCAGTAGGGAATAGACTTCCGTAGGGGTATCAAGGGAAACCCACAACGTTTAGCAAAATCAAAATCCATCAGGTTAATAGCTGCTCCCGAATCAACGAAAGCCTGAGCAGAAAAATGTGGACAGGGAGCAAATCAGGGTAACAGTCAACAAAAATTTAGTCTGAACACTACCCAAGACAACTGAGCGTGCAAAACGTCTTCCCCGCTTAGGGCAGACTGAAATAGCATTAGAGCGTCACCACAGTAGAAACATAACCCATTGCGCTTTCGAAACTCATGACGCTGTGCCCCAGAAGCCACTCTATCACACTGCATGGGTTCAGAAGCTGGCTCATAAGGCAATACTATTCCACGCATACCTCTACGCTCACGCAAACGTCGTCAATTTGAATCGCTAATGACATAGAATCATTGAGACCAGAGGGGACAGGGAATCCCACCATAACATCCTTTACATTCTCGACAGACCCTTCCGAAAAAGGGCTGCCAAAGCATCGTCATTCCATTTGGTCAGAACTGCCCACCTTCGGAATCTCTGACAGTATACAGTGCCTACAAGTAGTATTCAACCCCCTGCCAGATTTAGCTGGTTGACACATGCGGAATTAACTTGGCATTGTGACATTTGTACTATAGATCAGCCTGGAAGTGGGAAATGCACTGCAGCAAAAAAATTTTTTATATTTTTTTTTTTTTTTTAAAACGTTAAAAGTTAATTCAGAGTGTCATTTATTATTCAACCCCTCAAACCACAAGAATTCTGTTTGGTCCCCCTAAAGTATTAAGAAGTAGTTCAGGCACCAAGAATAATGAGCTTCACATGTGTGGATTAATGATCTCTTTTGCCAGCCTTTTCTGACTATTTAAGACCCTCCCCAAACTTGTGAACAGCACTCATACATGGTCAACATGGGAAAAAAAGGAGCATTCCAAGGCCATCAAGACAAGATCGTGGAGGGTCACAAGGCTGGCAAGGGGTACAAAACCCTTTCCAAGGAGTTGGGCCTACCTGTCTCCACTGTTGGGAGCATCATCTGTAAGTGGAAGGCTTATGGAACTACTGTTAGCCTTCCACGGCCTGGACAGCCTTTGAAAGTTTCCTCCCGTGCCGAGGCAGGCTTGTCCGAAGAGTCAAGGCTAACCCAAGGACAACAAGGAAGGAGCTCCGGGAAGATCTCATGGCAGTGGGGACATTGGTTTCAGTCAATACCATAAGTAACGTACTCCACCGCAATGGTCTCCGTTCCAGACGAGCCCGTAAGGTACCTTTACTTTCAAAGCGCCATGTCAAGGCTCGTCTACAGTTTGCTCATGATCACTTGGAGGACTCTGAGACAGACTGGTTCAAGGTTCTATGGTCTGATGAGACCAAGATCGAGATCTTTGGTGCCAACCACACACGTGACGTTTGGAGACTGGATGGCACTGCATATGACCCCAAGAATACCATCCCTACAGTCAAGCATGGTGGTGGCAGCATCATGCTGTGGGGCTGTTTCTCAGCCAAGGGGCTTGGCCATCTGGTCCGCATCCATGGGAGGATGGATAGCACGGCCTACCTGGAGATTTTGGCCAAGAACCTCCGCTCCTCCATCAGAGATCTTAAGATGGGTCGTAATTTCATCTTCCAACAAGACAACGACCCAAAGCACACAGCCAAGAAAACCAAGGCCTGGTTCAAAAGGGAAAAAGTCAAGGTGTTGGAGTGGCCTAGTCAGTCTCCTGACCGTAACCCAATTGAAAACTTGTGGAAGGAGCTCAAGATTAAAGTCCACATGAGACACCCAAAGAACCTAGATAACTTGGAGAAGATCTGCATGGAGGAGTGGGCCAAGATAACTCCACAGACCTGTGCCAGCCTGATCAGGTCTTATAAAAGACGATTATTAGCTGTAATTGCAAACAAGGGTTATTCCACGAATATTAAACATAGGGGTTGTATAATAATTGACCCACACTTTTATGTTTAAAATTTATTAAAATTCAACTGAGCAACATAACTTTTGGTTTGTAAGATTTATGCTTCTGTTAATAAATCCTACTCTCGTTTGCAGTTTAAAGGCTCTAACTTATTTGCATCTTATCAAACCAGCTAAATCTGCAGGGGTTGAATACTACTTGTAGGCACTGTAACTCAGCGTCCTCAAGCCCCTGATTTAATGCCAACAAGGCTTTTTCAGCTTGATCAGTGACATTAGGCTCATCGTACAATAACCCCAGAGCCTGAAAAAATGCATCAACATTACTCAAAACAGGATCCCCAGGTGTCAGGGAAAAAGCCCAATCCTGAGGATCGCCGCGCAGGAGAGAGATGACAATTTGAACCTGCTGTGCTGCGTTACCTGAGGACTTAGATTTCAAGGCAAAAAACAACTTACAGTTATTTTTGAAATTCCGAAATTTAGCTCGATCCCCTAAAAACAAATCTGGCATGGGAATCCTAGGTTCCACAACCGGCAACCCTGCAAGATAGGTAGCAATACTCCGAACTTCAGTGGCAAGCTGATCCACACGGCCAGACAACTGTGCAAGCTCCATTGAGAGAAAAATAAATCCTCCTCAGCACTCAGAGATACAGAGGGAAAAAAAAAATCTCTGACAACTCTGACAATCTTCTTTCTTTAACACTATTTTTCCCTTCTGTGAGTACCATACAAATATCAGTTTTTTGGCCGGTGATACTGTTATGATTTGGTAGCTGAGGAGAGCAAGCAAAAAAGGAAATACACCAGAGAGGTTGGAATCTATGGGATTGCAGTACCCTGACTAACCACCACAACTAAAGGCAGCCGTGGAGCGTACCTACGTTGGTCCTAGACGCCTCGTCACAGCCTGAGAAGCTAACTACACCTAAAGACAGAAAGAGGAAAACTATCTGCCCCGGAGCAGATCCCCAAAGAACATAGAAAGCCCCCAAACATGTAATGGCGGTTAGACAAGAGGAAATACAGACACAGATAGAAAATAGTATGAGCAAACGTTGGGGCCCAAACTTCCTAAATAGAAAAGGATAGGAAGGACACTTACTGCAACCCCAAAAAAACCCTGAAAAGTACCAACTCTACTAATTACAAAAACACCTGAGATCACACGACCTCTACCACCTAAATTAGTTCTCTGGTGTAACAAAACTAAACAGCAGCCACTGAAAAAACTGGAAAAGGCAAATGAACAAACAACAGTGGCTGAACTAAACTGAGAGGAGCACAAGCCCCCGGAGGGGACCCGGCAGAACCCCAACAGAAGTGCAGGACAAAATGCAAAAAGCAAGCACAAAAAACAAAAAGAAGAAAATGTCTTATCTGTTAGCAGAAGATGCAGGCACGAAACAGCAGGCTACAAAGTGAACAGGAATCAAAGATGAGACCAGAACAATTGATCACCGGCAACCCTGATGGGAGGGAACCTCCCTTATATAAGACCAGTCAGTAACACCTGATCGCCAATCTTCACAATCTTCATTGGATAGTTCAGTACTGTTTGTAACCACCAGAGGGAGCTTCTGCTCAGAATTCATTTCTAGCACATTCACAACACACACATCATGCCAGTGCTGAGCATCAGGTTGGTTAGGAAAGGGTGTAGAAGTGGGTGGGTGGAGCCAGCTGCAGCATTAGGCAGCAGCATGTTAGAAAGAGTTTCAGTTTGAGTCAGGCAGCCAGCGTGGGTACTGGGCTGGCGTGCAGCTCCTCTGAGTTCACCTCAGGGAACCGTGCTGAAGAGAGCGAAGTGGTCCAGGGCAGAGACAGCAATTGAAGCTGTGCCCCCATCCTGAAGAAGGAAGGACCAGGCAAACATCGGGGAACGGTCCCTAGACTGGTGGGTCAGTTCAACGCCACTAGTAACACCGCGTCTAGTGGGACTCTTCAAGGGCCACTAGCTACCATATTCTCACCGGGAGGAAGCTAGGGATCAAGTACGTCCAGGACTTCCGTACTGAGTGGCCTAGGCAACCACCAGTCCAGACTGGTAGCTGAAAGGATCCAATACTACCTCGTCCGAGGGCTCTGTGGTAGGGAGGTGCAGAGAAGGAGTAAGGAGTGTAGCACTAAGAAGCCGGAAAGGAACATAAAGGGAGTCTTTGGAAGTGTGACCGATATACCTGAGGGTTGCTGGATTACTCACTGGAAGGACACAGTGCCCGGCTGACATCTGTATTACCGGTGACAGAACTGTGAGTAAACCTTTGAAACTGCACAAGAACTGCTTCCTGCATTATTTCTCCGTCGCACACTCCACTCTGCTACATCTCTCTTGCACCATTGCTTCCCCTTTCATCTACCTGCCCTGGGAGGACACAGTCTTACCTGTAGGAGACTTTACACCAAGCTGCACAACACCATCCCTCCCAGCGGCGCTGGTCTCCCTGACCAGGTACTACAGGTGGCGTCACGACAAACTACACGAACATTTAATCCCTTGTAAATATCCCACATTTCAGTGAGCCCCAGGGCCACGGACCGAGCCGTGTGCTGCCCGTGACATCCCCCATAGAAGTCGACGGGCTCGGTGCCGAGTACCCCAGGCCCTGGCGGGCGACTCATCTTTGGCGTCACAAACAGGATTCTGAAGCTCGCTATAAGCGATTCCTGTGTGCCTAATCTGAACTGTTTTTGTGCCTGAGAATTGCCAAAATCATCAGAGACTGTATTTGCCATTTTGTAAAACAACAACCACCATATTTGCGCCACGAGGCGCTTGAGAAGAAGGGAGTATCTTCGTGGGCGTGCGCTCACTCAGTGGCGCGAAAGAAATGTCCGCCTACCCCAAATGTTACTGCAATATCCGGACATGTCCATCAGCGATGGAGTTCCGCCTCCTAATTCCCCATGGCGGGAGAAGGAAGAGAAAACCCCGCCTCCATACCAAAGAGCGGGCCCCTCCTGATGAAGAGATCCGTTGTGACCTGGAGAAGCTGACCCTCTCCATTGAAGAAGAAGTGGATGCTGCCCTGCTGTATCTGGCCCGGCACCGCGCTGAAGTGGAGAAAATGGAGCGAAGCTGGAGGGCTCTGGAGCTGCGGCTGCAGCAGAGCCGACCGCTCCCTACACTGCCCACGCGTCTGCCACCGGCGCCACCTGAAGCAGAGTCTGAGATCTGGCCGGAGGCTGATCCGGAAGGAGCCATACCTGACCCCGCCGAGGATGCGGCGACAGGAGAGGAGGCTGCGGAGGCCTCACCTGGACCAGAACGCCGGTCCACCCCGGAACCAGACACCGTACCTGTAGCAGAGGAAAGCTCTCCCCCGGCAGGGATGAGGGATGAAGACAGGCCCTGCGCCCTAGAGGACCGGAGTGAACCGGCTCTGCAGGTAACCAGTGATGATATCCCTGCTGCAGATGATGACACCCTGCTGGAACCCCTGACAACCCTACCAGCTCAGTGCACACCAGCCACACAGACCCCGATGGTGGAGTCGATGATCCTGGTTTTAGGCACTGGGCCCGTGAATAGGAATGGTCCTGTGCTTGCACAGCCACCAGGTGTCGCTACTACCAAGTAAATGAGAAAAACAGGACAGGTTCTACAAATGTATATAGTGTATTAAAGTATATAGTATGCAAATGTTGCCATAACCCGGAAGGGTGATTGCCTTTCATATTGCTTTTCTGAACTGGTGGCTATGAACACTGCTAGCCCAAAAACTGTCCTTGTATATAGTTAGCACTTCGGTGCCTCATCTTGGTTTCACTTAATTACCTCAGAAGTTTAAAACCCGTTTGGTGTGGCCGAAAGTGAGGTCTGCTACAGAGATCCAGAAAAGTCTTGCAGCCCACCCAGGACCACCGTTGGAGGTTTGGAGCGGGTCCTTTGAAGTAAATATTAAAAGTGTTTTCTTGCAACGTTTAACCTGAAGTGCCTCCCATAAAGGGATGATGAGTTTTGAAATTGCCTTTCTAATGTTGATATGCATATCTAAAAATTTTTGTATGTTTCTAATGTAACATCTTTACTCTATTACAGCCCGGGAGTGCTGTGTTTAACCAGGGGGGAATGTGGCGCCCTGAGGGTCCAGTCACCACAGAGATGTTGCATCGCACCCAGCGGTGTGACACCTGACTCTCAGGTAAGGAGGAAGCACCCCATTGACTCCATCACCGCATCCACACACATCATGCCAGTGCTGAGCATCAGGTTGGTTAGGAAAGGGTGTAGATGTGGGTGGGTGGAGCCAGCTGCAGCATTAGGCAGCAGCGTGTTAGAAAGAGTTTCAGTTTGAGTCAGGCAGCCAGCGTGGGTACTGGTCTGCCGTGCAGCTCCTCTGAGTTCACCTCAGGGAGCCGTGCTGAAGAGAGCGAAGGGGTCCAGGTCAGAGACAGCAATTGAAGCTGTGCCCCCATCCTGAAGAAGGAAGGACCAGGCAAACATCGGGGAACGGTCCCTAGACTGGTGGGTCAGTTCAACGCCACTAGTAACACCGCGTCTAGTGGGACTCTTCAAGGGCCACTAGCTACCATATTCTCACCGGGAGGAAGCTAGGGATCAAGTACGTCCAGGACTTCCGTACTGAGTGGCCTAGGCAACCACCAGTCCAGACTGGTAGCTGAAAGGATCCAATACTACCTCGTCCGAGGGCTCTGTGGTAGGGAGGTGCAGAGAAGGAGTAAGGAGTGTAGCACTAAGAAGCCGGAAAGGAACATAAAGGGAGTCTTTGGAAGTGTGACCGATATACCTGAGGGTTGCTGGATTACTCACTGGAAGGACACAGTGCCCGGCTGACATCTGTATTACCGGTGACAGAACTGTGAGTAAACCTTTGAAACTGCACAAGAACTGCTTCTTGCATTATTTCTCCGTCGCACACTCCACTCTGCTACATCTCTCTTGCACCATTGCTTCCCCTTTCATCTACCTGCCCTGGGAGGACACAGTCTTACCTGTAGGAGACTTTACACCAAGCTGCACAACACCATCCCTCCCAGAGGACCTGCACAGCAGCGCTGGTCTCCCTGACCAGGTACTACAGGTGGCGTCACGACAAACTACACGAACATTTAATCCCCTGTAAATATCCCATTTATAGTGAGCGCCCAGGGCCACGGACCGAGCTGCAGCTACTGTGAAATCCCCCATAGAAGTCGACGGGCTCGGTGCCGAGTACCCCACGGCCCTGACGGGCGACTCAATCACTTATGGAGTCTCCGGCTCACATGTGCTGCTGCTTTGTGGAAGAGTCTTAATGGGGACAGAGAACCTGCCGTCCTCTGCCCTCTGGATTCTGCTGCTGGGATTTTACTATACCCTCTCAGCCTCGGACTCCAGGGGTCCGGTCTCCGGCGCTTAGACCTGGGGATGAGCCCTGCTATGGCTTCAGTCCCCCAACTTGTCTCTTCACGTCTTCCCTCTCTCGTTCCCTCAGCTAGACTCCCTAACTCCCCCCAGCCAGAATATTCCAGGGAAGCTCCCCTCAAATCAGGTGCTGTGGCTGGCTCTCCTGACATCCTCTGTACTGCTGTGATTGATGTTGATGAGAGCGACAGCTCACAAAGAGTTGTCTGACAGAAGAGTCCCTACGTTCCCAGCAAGGGAATTCCTGGCTTCAGTGCGGCACATGGCTCACACGATACTCAGCCCTGTTCGTTTCTGCCTTTCCAGGTCTGCGTCGGTTTGGAGCGCAGATGACACTTTGTGATGAAAAGTTTTGTAAAGAACTCACAGCAGTAAGTTCTGAATCCAGATGTATATTACCATACACTGCAGGTATCCTCACAATGGGAAATTCAATACTGAATACATTACATTAATATAACTCAAGCAGTGCGAGATCTGCAGGATACATTACATAGACAACACTAAAACTGCAGTATATACATCACATGGGAGACTCTGAGACTGCTGTATATAGGAGACAATGAGACTACTGTAAATAACACACAGGAGATATTGAAACTGCTGTATAGACCTCACATAGGAGACACTGAAACTGCTATACAGTATATACATCACATAGGAGATATTGAAACTACTGTATATACATCACATAGGAGACACCAAGACTGCTGCATATACATCACAAAGGAGAAGACGAGTCTGCATACACATCACATAGTATACACCGACACTGTTGTATATACATCACATAGGAGATGCCGAAACTGCCATATACATCACATAGGAGACACTTATACTATTGTACAGTGGGTACGGAAAGTATTCAGACCCAATTAAATTTTTACTCTTTGTTTCATTGGAGCCATTTGTGTTATGTTTCGGTAGCTAAGGAGTGCAGGTAAAAAAGGCAATACACCAGAGCAGTTGGAATCTGTGAGATTGCAGTACCCTGACTAACCACCACAACTAGAGGCAGCCGTGGAGCGTTCCTACGTTGGTCCTAGACGCCTCGTCACAGCCTGAGAAACTAACTACACCTAAAGATAGATATAGGAAAGCTATCTGCCCCGGAGCAGAACCCCAAAGATAATAGAAAGCCCCCAAACATGTAATGGCGGTTAGACAAGATGAAATACTGACACAGAAAGAAAATAGTATGAGCAAACGCTGGGGCCCAAACTAACTAAATAGAAAAGGATAGGAAGGGTACTTACTGCAATCCCAGAAAACCCTGAAAAGCACCAACTCTACTAATTTCAAAAACACCTGAGATCACATGACCTCTTCCACCTAAATTAGTTCTCTGGTGTAACAAAATCAAAACAGCAGCCACTGAAAAAACTGGAAAAAGCAAAAGTACAAACATCAGTGGCTGAACAAAACTGAGAGGGCAGAAGCCCCCGGAGGGGACCCTGAAGGCCCCCACAGAAGTGCAGGACAAAATGCAAAAATATAGCACAAACACAAAAGAAGAAAATGTCTTATCTGTTAGCAGGAGATGCAGACACGACACAGCAGGCTACAAGAGAAACTGGAATAAAGGATTCAGACCAGAACAATTGATCACCGGCAACCCTGATGGGAAGGTGACTCCCTTATATAAGACCAGTCAGTAACACCTGATTCCCAGTCCTCACAATCTTCACTGGACAGACCAGCACCGCTTGCAACCACCAGAGGGAGCCTCTGCTCAGAACTGATCTCAAACCCATTCATAACAGTACCCCCCCTTGAGGAGGGGGTCACCGAACCCTCATTTGAGCAACCAGGTCGGTCAGGATGAGTTCTATGATACGCACGGATAAGTCTCCTAGCATGGATGTCCGAAGCAAACACCCAAGAATTGTCTTCCTGACCATAACCTCTCCATTTAACCAAATACTAGAGTTTCCGTCTAGAAAAACGAGAATCTAATATTTTCTCAACCACATACTCCAGATTGCCCTCAACCAAAACAGGGTCAGGAGGCACAGCAGCAGGAACCACTGGCTCAACAAACCTCTTCAACAAGGACTTGTGGAACACGTTATGGATCTTAAATGTCCCTGGAAGAAGCAAACGAAAAGAAACAGGATTAATAATCTCCATGATCTTATAAGGTCCAATGAACCTAGGCTTAAATTTAGGAGATGCTACTCTCATAGGAATATTCTTTGAGGACAACCAGACCAAGTCCCCCACTTTAAACCGAGGACCATCAGTCCTATGCCGGTTAGCAAACCGCTGGGCTCTCTCCTGAGAGAGGGACAACCTCTCCACTACCTGGTCCCAAATCAGTTGCATACGCTCCACAACAGAGTCAACACCTGGACAGACAGAAGCCTCCGTCTGTCCTGAAGAAAATCGAGGGTGAAACCCAGAATTACAGAAAAACGGAGACATCAAAGTGGCAGAGCTAGCCCTATTATTAAGAGCAAACTCAGCCAAAGGCAAAAAAGAGACCCAGTCATCCTGATCAGCAGACACAAAGCATCTTAGATAAGTCTCCAATGTCTGGTTTGTTCTCTCAGTTTGACCATTGGTCTGAGGATGAAATGCCGAGGAGAAAGACAATTGAACACCCAGTTTAGAACAAAAAGTCCTCCAAAATCTGGAAACAAACTGGACTCCTCTGTCAGACACAATGTTCTCAGGAATGCCGTGTAAACGAACCACGTGCTGAAGAAACAATGGCACCAATTCAGAGGAGGAAGGCAACTTAGGTAATGGCACAAGATGTATCATCTTGGAAAACCTATCACAAATTACCCAGATGGTGGTCATTCTCTGAGAAACAGGAAGGTCGGAAATGAAATCCATAGAGATATGGGTCCATGGTCTCTTGGGCACAGGCAATGGCATCAACAAACCACTAGAGCGAGAGCAAGGCTTGGAGCGAGAGCAAGTCCCGCAGGACTGCACAAATTCCCTGACATCACGAGACAAGGTAGGCCACCAAAAGGACCGACTAACCAAGTCTCTGGTACCAAAAATTCCGGGATGCCCAGCCAACGCGGAACAATGAATCTCAGACATCACACTCTTTTTCCACTGGTCAGGGACAAACAATTTCCAACAGGGCAGCACTCGGGCCTATCCTCCTGACACCCCTCCAGAGCAAGTCTCAAATTGGGCGAGATGGCGGAAAGAACTACACCCTCTTTCAAAATAACAGAAGGATCAGATAACTCAGGAGAGTCCGCAAGGAAACTCCTCGAGAGGGCATCCGCCTTAACATTCTTAGTGCCAGGAAGAAAGGAAACCACAAAATTAAAACGTGTGAAAAACAAGGCCCACCTGGCCTGTCTAGGATTGAGTCGCTTGGCAGATTCCAGATAGACCAGATTCTTATGGTCCGTAAGGACCACCACCTGATGTTTGGCTCCCTCCAGCCAATGTCTCCACTCTTCAAAAGCCCACTTTATGGCCAATAACTCCCGATTACCCACGTCATAATTACGTTCAGTAGGAGAAAATTTTCGAGAGAAAAAGGCACAAGGGTTACTTTTAGAGGTCTCTGGATCTTTTTGGGACAAAACGGCACCTGCCCCAATTTCAGAGGCATCAACCTCCACCTGAAATGGCAGAGAAACATCAGGCTGCCATAGAATAGGAGCAGAAGTGAATCTCTGCTTAAGTTCCTGAAATGCAGAGACTGCCTCAGGAGGCCAATTCACCACATCAGAACCCTTTCTGGTCAAATCAGTTAATGGTTTAACAATAACCGAGAAATTACCAATAAATTTACGATAAAAATTGGCAAAACCCAAAAATCTCTGAAGAGCCTTTAATGAAGTAGGTTGGACCCAATCACAGATGGCCTGAACCTTGACCGGGTCCATTTCAATAACAGATGGGGACAAAATGAATCCCAGAAATGAGATCCTCTGTACGCCAAAAAGACACTTTGATCCCTTCACAAACAGAGCATTCTCTCTCAAAATCTGGAATACAGTTCGAACATGTTTCACATGAGAGTCCCAGTCATTAGAAAAAATCAAGATATCATCCAAATAAACAATCAGAAATTTGTCCACAAAATCCCTGAAAATGTCATTCATGAAGGACTGGAAGACGGAAGGAGCATTAGTGAGCCCAAAGGGCATCACCAGGTACTCAAAATGCCCTTCAGGGTATTGAATGCCGTCTTCCATTCATCCCCGTGCTTAATGCGAATAAGGTTATACGCCCCCCTGAGGTCAAGCTTGGTAAACCAAGTAGCGTTTTTCACCCTGGAAAACAGGTCAGAAATCAAGGGTAACGGGTATTGATATTTCACAGTAATATTGTTCAAGAGACGATAATCAATACACGGCCTTAATGAACCATCCTTTTTGGCCACAAAGAAAAAACCGGCACCTAAGGGTGAAGAGGATGGTCTGATATGACCCTTCTCCAATGATTCCTTGATATAAGACAGCATAGCGTCATGTTCAGGTACAGACAAGTTAAAAAGGCGACCTTTAGGGAATTTACTACCCGGCACTAATTCAATAGCGCAGTCATAGCTCCTATGGGGAGGCAAGGATGCAGATTTACTTTCGCTAAACACATCAGAAAAATCAATCAAAAAGTCAGGAACATCCTGAGCCTGGGGGAGGCAGAAAAAACAGGAGTGTTGGTATTAACACATTGGCAGCCCCAACTGGTTACAGACACAGATTTCCAATCCAAAACAGGATTATGAGACTGTAACCAAGGAAAACCCAGCACGATAATGTCATGCAGATTATACAGAACCAAAAATTTGCAGCACTCCTGGTGATCAGGTTCAACCCTCATTATCACCTGAGTAGAAAACTGGG
Organism: Oophaga sylvatica; assembly: GCA_033576555.1. Taxonomy (NCBI): domain Eukaryota; kingdom Metazoa; phylum Chordata; class Amphibia; order Anura; family Dendrobatidae; genus Oophaga; species Oophaga sylvatica. The sequence continues at coordinate 382,239,983 of JARQOD010000001.1, read as the reverse complement.
GTTTATTCTCAGCCAAAGGGGTAGAATCGATCCCCAGTAGGGGAATAGACTTCTGTAGGGGTATCAAGGGAAATCCACAACGTTTAGCAAAATCATAATCCATCAGGTTAATAGCTGCTCCAGAATCAACGAAAGCCTGAGCAGAAAATGAGGACAGAGAGCATATCAGAGTGACAGTCAACAAAAACTTAGTCTGAACACTACCCAAGACTACTGAGCGTGCAAAACGTCTTCCCCGCTTAGGGCAGACTGAAATAGCATGAGAGGCATCACCACAGTAGAAACATAACCCATTGCGCTTTCGAAACTCATGACGCTGTGCCCCAGACACCACTCTATCACACTGCATGGGTTCAGAAGCTGGTTCACAAGGCAACACCATTCCACGCATACTTCTCCGCTCACGCAAACGTCTGTCAATTTGAATCGCTAATGACATAGAATCATTGAGACCAGAGGGGACAGGGAATCCCACCATAACATCCTTTACATTATCTGACAGACCCTTCCGGAAAAGGGCTGCCAAAGCGTCGTCATTCCATTTGGTCAGGACTGCCCACCTACGGAATCTCTGACAGTATAACTCAGCGTCATCAAGCCCCTGATTTAATGCCAACAAGGCTTTCTCAGCTTGATCAGTGACATTAGGCTCATCGTACAACAACCCCAAGGCCTGAAAAAATGCATCAACATCACCCAAAACAGGATCCCCAGGTATCAGGGAAAAAGCCCAATCCTGAGGATCGCCGCACAGGAGAGAGATGATAATTTGAACCTGCTGCGCTGCGTTCCCTGAGGACTTAGATTTTAAGGCAAAAAACAATTTACAATTATTTTTGAAATTCTGAAACTTAGCTCGATCCCCTAAAAACAAATCTGGCATGGGAATACTAGGTTCCACAACAGGCAACCCAGCAAGATAGATAGCAATACTCCGAACCTCAGTGGCAAGCTGATCCACACGGCCAGACAACTGTGCAAACTCCATTGAGAGAAAAGATCCTCCCCAGCACCCAGAGATACAGAGGGAAAAAAAAAAATGCAACAAACAGAAAAATATCTCTGACAACTCTGACAATATTTTTTTCCCTTCTGTGAGTACCATACAATTTTCAATTTTTAGGCCGGTGATACTGTTATGTTTCGGTAGCTGAGGAGTGCAGGTAAAAAAGGCAATACACCAGAGCAGTTGGAATCTATGAGACTGCAGTACCCTGACTAACCACCACAACTAGAGGCAGCCGTGGAGCGTTCCTACGTTGGTCCTAGACGCCTCGTCACAGCCTGAGAAACTAACTACACCTAAAGATAGATATAGGAAAGCTATCTGCCCCGGAGCAGAACCCCAAAGATAATAGAAAGCCCCCAAACATGTAATGGCGGTTAGACAAGATGAAATACTGACACAAAAAGAAAATAGTATGAGCAAACGCTGGGGCCCAAACTAACTAAATAGAAAAGGATAGCAAGGGTACTTACTGCAATCCCAGAAAACCCTGAAAAGCACCAACTCTACTAATTTCAAAAACACCTGAGATCACACGACCTCTTCCACCTAAATTAGTTCTCTGGTGTAACAAAATCAAAACAGCAGCCTCTGAAAAAACTGGAAAAAGCAAAAGTACAAACATCAGTGGCTGAACAAAACTGAGAGGGCAGAAGCCCCCGGAGGGGACCCTGAAGGCCCCCACAGAAGTGCAGGACAAAATGCAAAAAAAAAGCACAAACACAAAAGAAGAAAATGTCTTATCTGTTAGCAGGAGATGCAGACACGACACAGCAGGCTACAAGGGAAACTGGAATAAAGGATTCAGACCAGAACAATTGATCACCGGCAACCCTGATGGGAAGGTGACTCCCTTATATAAGACCAGTCAGTAACACCTGATTCCCAGTCCTCACAATCTTCACTGGACATACCAGCACCGCTTGCAACCACCAGAGGAGCCTCTGCTCAGAACTCATCTCAAACCCATTCACAACACATTTGGTTAATTCAAAAAAGTTCATTTTTTTTCTCACTCTGCACCCCATCTTGACTGAAAAAAACAAATGTAGAAATTTTTGCACATTTATTAAATAAGAAAAACTGAAATATCACATGGTCATAATTATTCAGCCCCTTTGCTCAGACACTTATAATTAAGTCACATGTGTTGTGAATGGGTTTGAGATGAGTTCTGAGCAGAGGCTCCCTCTGGTGGTTACAAGCGGTACTAGTGAGGATTGTGAGGACTGGGAATCAGGTGTTACTGATTGGTCTTATGTAAGGGAGTCATTTTCCCATCAGGGTTGCCGGTGATCAATTGTTCTGGTCTTAATCCTTCTTTCCAGTTTCCCTTGTAGCCTGCTGTGTCGTGTCTGCATCTCCTGCTATCAGATAAGACAATTTCTTATTTTGTGTTTTTGCTATATTTTTGCATTTTGTCCTGCACTTCTGTGGGGGCCTTCAGGGTCCCCTCCGGGGGCTTTTGCCCTCTCAGTTTAGTCCAGCCACTGTGTTTTGTACTTTTGCTTTTTCCAGTTTTTTCAGTGGCTGCTGTTTTTGTTACACCAGAGAACTAATTTAGGTGGTAGAGGTCGTGTGATCTCAGGTGATTTTGAAATTAGTAGAGTTGGTGTTTTTTCAGGGTTTTCTGAGATTGCAGTAAGTACCCTTCCTGTCCTTTTCTATTTAGATAGTTTGGGCCCCAGCGTTTGCTCATACTATTTTCTTTCTGTGTCAGTATTTCCTCTTGTCTAACCGCCATTACATGTTTGGGGCTTTCTATTATCTTTGGGGTTCTGCTCCGGGGCAGATAGCTTTCCTATTTCTATCTTTAGGTGTAGTTAGTTTCTCAGGCTGTGACGAGGCGTCTAGGACCAACGTAGGAACGCTCCACGGCTGCCTCTAGTTGCGGTGGTTAGTCAGGGTACTGCAATCTCATAGATTCCAACTGCTCTGGTGTATTTCCTCTTTTACCTACACTCCTCAGCTACCGTAACATAACAGTATCACCGGCCATAAAAATTGTATGGTACTCACAGAAGGGAAAAAATATTTTGAAGGAAGAAAAGTTGTCAGAGATATTTTTCTGTTTGTTGCATTTTTTTTTTTTTTTTTTTCCCTCTGTATCTCTGGGTGCTGGGGAGGATCTTTTCTCCCAATGGAGTTTGCACAGTTGTCTGGCCGTGTGGATCAGCTTGCCACTGAGGTTCAGAGTATTGCTGCATATCTTGCTAGGTTGCCTGTTGTGGAACCTAGGATCCCCATGCCAGATTTGTTTTTAGGGGATCGAGCTAAGTTTCAGAATTTCAAAAATAATTGTAAGTTGTTTCTTGCCTTAAAATCTAAGTCCTCAGGAAACGCAGCGCAGCAGGTTCAAATTATCATCTCTCTCCTGCGCGGCGATCCTCAGGATTGGGCTTTTTCCCTGATACCTGGGGATCCTGTTTTGAGTGATGTTGATGCATTTTTTCAGGCTTTGGGGTTATTGTACGATGAGCCTAATGTCACTGATCAAGCTGAAAAAGCCTTGTTGGCATTAAATCAGGGGCTTGATGACGCTGAGTTATACTGTCAGAGATTCCGTAGGTGGGCAGTCCTGACCAAGTGGAATGACGACGCTTTGGCGCCCTTTTCCGGAAGGGTCTGTCGGATAATGTAAAGGATGTTATGGTGGGATTCCCTGTCCCCTCTGGTCTCAATGATTCTATGTCATTAGCGATTCAAATTGACAGACGTTTGCGTGAGCGGAGAAGTATGCGTGGAGTGGTGTTGCCTTGTGAGCCAGCTGCTGAGCCCATGCAGTGTGATGGAGTGGTGTCTGGGGCACAGCGTCATGAGTTTCGAAAGCGCAATGGGTTATGTTTCTACTGTGGTGATGCCTCTCATGCTATTTCAGTCTGCCCTAAGCGGGGAAGACGTTTTGCACGCTCGGTTGTCTTGGGTAGTGTTCAGACTAAGTTTTTGTTAACTGTCACTCTGATATGCTCTCTGTCCTCATTTTCTGCTCAGGCTTTCGTTGATTCTGGAGCAGCTATTAACCTGATGGATTATGATTTTGCTAAACGTTGTGGGTTTCCCTTGATACCCCTACAGAAGTCTATTCCTTTACTGGGGATCGATTCTACCCCTTTGGCTGAGAATAAACCCCAGTTTTCTACTCAGGTGATAATGAGGGTTGAACCTGATCACCAGGAGTGCTGCAAATTTTTGGTTCTATATAATCTGCATGACATTATAGTGCTGGGTTTCCCTTGGTTACAGTCTCATAATCCTGTTTTGGATTGGAAATCTGTGTCTGTAACCAGTTGGGGCTGCCAATGTGTTAATACCAACACTCCTGTTTTTTCTGCCTCCCCCCAGGCTGAGGATGTTCCTGACTTTTTGTTTGATTTTTCTGATGTGTTTAGCGAAAGTAAATCTGCATCATTACCTCCCCATAGGAGCTATGACTGCGCTATTGAATTAGTGCCAGGTAGTAAATTCCCTAAAGGTCGCCTTTTTAACTTGTCTGTACCTGAACATGACGCTATGCGGTCTTATATCAAGGAATCATTGGAGAAGGGTCATATCAGACCATCCTCTTCACCCTTAGGTGCCGGTTTTTTCTTTGTGGCCAAAAAAGATGGTTCATTAAGGCCGTGTATTGATTATCGTCTCTTGAACAATATTACTGTGAAATATCAATACCCGTTACCCTTGATTTCTGACCTGTTTTCCAGGGTGAAAAACGCTACTTGGTTTACCAAGCTTGACCTCAGGGGGGCGTATAACCTTATTCGCATTAAGCACGGGGATGAATGGAAGACGGCATTTAACACCCCTGAAGGGCATTTTGAGTACCTTGTGATGCCCTTTGGGCTCACTAATGCTCCTTCCGTCTTCCAGTCCTTCATGAATGACATTTTCAGGGATTTTGTGGACAAGTTTCTGATTGTTTATTTGGATGATATCTTGATTTTTTCTAATGACTGGGACTCTCATGTGAAACATGTTCGAACTGTATTCCAGATTTTGAGAGAGAATGCTCTGTATGTGAAGGGATCAAAGTGTCTTTTTGGCGTACAGAAGATCTCATTTCTGGGATTCATTTTGTCCCCATCTGTTATTGAAATGGACCCGGTCAAGGTTCAGGCCATCTGTGATTGGGTCCAACCTACTTCATTAAAGGCTCTTCAGAGATTTTTGGGTTTTGCCAATTTTTATCGTAAATTTATTGGTAATTTCTCGGTTATTGTTAAACCATTAACTGATTTGACCAGAAAGGGTTCTGATGTGGTGAATTGGCCTCCTGAGGCAGTCTCTGCGTTTCAGGAACTTAAGCAGAGATTCACTTCTGCTCCTGTTCTACGGCAGCCTGATGTTTCTCTGCCATTTCAGGTGGAGGTTGATGCCTCTGAAATTGGGGCAGGGCCGTTTTGTCCCAAAAAGATCCAGAGACCTCTAAAAGTAACCCTTGTGCCTTTTTCTCTCGAAAATTTTCTCCTACGGAACGTAATTATGACGTGGGTAATCGGGAGTTATTGGCCATGAAGTGGGCTTTTGAAGAGTGGAGACATTGGCTGGAGGGAGCCAAACATCAGGTGGTGGTCCTTACGGACCATAAGAATCTGGTCTATCTGGAATCTGCCAAGCGACTTAATCCTAGACAGGCCAGGTGGGCCTTGTTTTTCACACGTTTTAATTTTGTGGTTTCCTTTCTTCCTGGCACTAAGAATGTTAAGGCGGATGCCCTCTCGAGGAGTTTCCTTGCGGACTCTCCTGAGCTATCTGATCCCTCTGTTATTTTGAAGGAGGGTGTAGTTCTTTCCGCCATCTCGCCCAATTTGAGACTTGCTCTGGAGGGGTGTCAGGAGGATAGGCCCGAGCGCTGCCCTGTTGGAAAATTGTTTGTCCCGGACCAATGGAAAAAGAGTGTGATGTCTGAGATTCATTGTTCCGCATTGGCTGGGCATCCCGGAATTTTTGGTACCAGAGACTTGGTTAGTCGGTCCTTTTGGTGGCCTACCTTGTCTCGCGATGTCAGGGAATTTGTGCAGTCCTGCGGGACTTGCTCTCGCTCCAAGCCTTGCTCTCGCTCTAGTGGTTTGTTGATGCCATTGCCTGTGCCCAAGAGACCATGGACCCATATCTCTATGGATTTCATTTCCGATCTTCCTGTTTCTCAGAGAATGACCACCATCTGGGTAATTTGTGATAGGTTTTCCAAGATGATACATCTTGTGCCATTACCTAAGTTGCCTTCCTCCTCTGAATTGGTGCCGTTGTTCCTTCAGCACGTGGTTCGTTTACACGGCATTACTGAGAACATTGTGTCTGACAGAGGAGTCCAGTTTGTTTCCAGATTTTGGAGGACTTTTTGTTCTAAACTGGGTGTTCAATTGTCTTTCTCCTCGGCATTTCATCCTCAGACCAATGGTCAAACTGAGAGAACAAACCAGACATTGGAGACTTATCTAAGATGCTTTGTGTCTGCTGATCAGGATGACTGGGTCTCTTTTTTGCCTTTGGCTGAGTTTGCTCTTAATAATAGGGCTAGCTCTGCCACTTTGATGTCTCCGTTTTTCTGTAATTCTGGGTTTCACCCTCGATTTTCTTCAGGACAGACGGAGGCTTCTGTCTGTCCAGGTGTTGACTCTGTTGTTGAGCGTATGCAGCAGATTTGGGACCAGGTAGTGGAGAGGTTGTCCCTCTCTCAGGAGAAGGCCCAGCGGTTTGCTAACCGGCATAGGACTGATGGTCCTCGGTTTAAAGTGGGGGACTTGGTCTGGTTGTCCTCAAAGAATATTCCTATGAGAGTAGCATCTCCTAAATTTAAGCCTAGGTTCATTGGACCTTATAAGATCATGGAGATTATTAATCCTGTTTCTTTTCGTTTGCTTCTTCCAGGGACATTTAAGATCCATAACGTGTTCCACAAGTCCTTGTTGAAGAGGTTTGTTGAGCCAGTGGTTCCTGCTGCTGTGCCTCCTGACCCTGTTTTGGTTGAGGGCAATCTGGAGTATGTGGTTGAGAAAATATTGGATTCTCGTTTTTCTAGACGAAGACTCCAGTATTTGGTTAAATGGAGAGGTTATGGTCAGGAACACAATTATTGGGTGTTTGCTTCGGACATCCATGCTAGGAGACTTATCCGTGCGTATCATAGAACTCATCCTGACCGACCTGGTTGCTCAAATGAGGGTTCGGTGACCCCTCCTCAAGGGGGGGGTACTGTTGTGAATGGGTTTGAGATGAGTTCTGAGCAGAGGCTCCCTCTGGTGGTTACAAGCGGTACTAGTGAGGATTGTGAGGACTGGGAATCAGGTGTTACTGATTGGTCTTATGTAAGGGAGTCATTTTCCCATCAGGGTTGCCGGTGATCAATTGTTCTGGTCTTAATCCTTCTTTCCAGTTTCCCTTGTAGCCTGCTGTGTCGTGTCTGCATCTCCTGCTATCAGATAAGACAATTTCTTATTTTGTGTTTTTGCTATATTTTTGCATTTTGTCCTGCACTTCTGTGGGGGCCTTCAGGGTCCCCTCCGGGGGCTTTTGCCCTCTCAGTTTAGTCCAGCCACTGTGTTTTGTACTTTTGCTTTTTCCAGTTTTTTCAGTGGCTGCTGTTTTTGTTACACCAGAGAACTAATTTAGGTGGTAGAGGTCGTGTGATCTCAGGTGATTTTGAAATTAGTAGAGTTGGTGTTTTTTCAGGGTTTTCTGAGATTGCAGTAAGTACCCTTCCTGTCCTTTTCTATTTAGATAGTTTGGGCCCCAGCGTTTGCTCATACTATTTTCTTTCTGTGTCAGTATTTCCTCTTGTCTAACCGCCATTACATGTTTGGGGGCTTTCTATTATCTTTGGGGTTCTGCTCCGGGGCAGATAGCTTTCCTATTTCTATCTTTAGGTGTAGTTAGTTTCTCAGGCTGTGACGAGGCGTCTAGGACCAACGTAGGAACGCTCCACGGCTGCCTCTAGTTGCGGTGGTTAGTCAGGGTACTGCAATCTCATAGATTCCAACTGCTCTGGTGTATTTCCTCTTTTACCTACACTCCTCAGCTACCGTAACATAACACACATGCTTTCAGAGACACGGCTGACTACGAGTCCAACAGGGTCTACAAATGGCAGGACAACTCATCTTTCAGACGACCACCTTCACGCAGTCAGCGCTCATCAACGGATTACTCCACTTCTGGGTCCGAACAGGAACGAAGCTCTTTTGGACCCCCACAAGTTCCTTTTTTAGGACAACGACGCAGGTTCTCAAGAAGAAGACCCGACGGGGTTCAGGACGGAAGAAACAGTACGGACCAGATGCGAGTCACCCGCTCACAGGTACAGAGTCATTGGTGATAAATATATCCTCTAGATCTCTAGGTATAGCTGAATATCAGGTACTACAAAAGGAGTTATCCTTTTGTACAGCTTATAGGTACAAGACTTTTGACCTGGATATGGACTTACAGCGCTTTTTTCGGTCGCTACGACTAAAAGTATATTTTTCTTCAATAGACACGGTCAACCCAACCCTACTAGGTCCATATAATGCACTATCCATACAGAACCTAGGCCTCCGTAATAAAAGTTCATTTCGTCCTCCACATGGCTCCCATGCAGTAGAGACATTCATATATTTTGTTCAATCATCATTCCTGAAATTACGGAAGGACATTGAACAAGGGAGACTATTTTACCCTCCGAACTTATCTCAAGTAGAAATACAAGCCCTGAAATCTCTTCAGGATGATCATACTTTGATATTTAAACCCGCAGATAAAGGCGGAGCCTTGGTGGTAACGGATAAGTCATTATATATTACAGAGATTAATAGACAACTATCTGATACTTCTATTTATCATAAATTACCTAGAGACCCGACTAGTGAGATCCAGTCTAAAATTGAAACCATTATCTCTAAATATACTAACCTTGGGACTCTTGATTCCAAAACAAGTGATTATCTTCGCAACAAAAATCATATCATTCCAGTATTCTATACATTACCAAAAATCCATAAAAACTTACAAAATCCACCGGGGAGACCGATAGTGGCCTCCACCGATTCAGTCCTGTCCCCTATTGCCAAATTTTTAGAGAAAATCCTAACACCCATCACACAAACTTCCCCTTCATTTTTGCTAGATACTGGAGATTTTCTTAAAGAAATCCAAAAACTACAGAATATTCCATCTAACACTATACTAGTGACGATGGATGTGAAGGATCTGTATACCTCAATCCCTCACATCGAGGGTATCAACTCGGTACACCACCTTCTCACAACAAAAGGTTGGGAAGAGGACCAGATAAATCTGATCATTGAATTATTATCTGTCATTTTATTCAACAATTTTTTTCTATTTCAGAATACATTTTATCTGCAAATACGTGGCACTGCCATGGGATCCAACGTGGCACCCCGTACGCCAATACGTACATGGCGGATTTTGAGTCTACCCACATTTATAAACATCCATTGTTCATACAAAATGTCCTCTTATGGAAACGATTCATAGATGATGTATTTTGCCTTTGGGGTGGCACGTTGGAGTCTCTACAAGAGTTTTTCTCATTTCTCAATACATCCTGGCCAGGTATAACCTTTACCATGACACACGATCCAGATAAAATCAATTTTCTGGACACGATGGTAATGAAGGATGAAAATGGTCAGATCACGACTGATTTATATGTCAAACCCTCAGATAAGAACAATATCTTACATTTCTCTAGCTTTCACCCCCCTTCAGTCAAGAGATCGATTCCGATCTCTCAATACCAGAGGGTAAAACGTATTGTGACAAATGATACTCTTCGAGATACTCGCACTCAGGATATGACTTTGAAATTCTCAAAGAGAGGATACCCACTTCCACTTTTGGAAGAATCTAAAAACCATGTACCCACAACACACTTGGATACGAACAAGAAACGTATCCCTTTTATTCATACATATCACCCTTTTGCTTATTTGCTTCACAAAACAATAAAGCGTCACTGGCATCTCCTGTCCACAGCTCATCCAAACATTCCGGAATTTCAAGAACCATTTATGCCATGTTTTAAAAGACCACCAAATCTCAAAAATAACCTCATTCGTGCAGATATTGGCCCATCATCAGTTGAGAAACAAAGGTTCATCACTCGTCCCAAAATGGGGACATATCCATGTCTACACTGTGCTCAGTGTAGCAATGTCCTTAAGGGTGATTGTTTTTATCACCCACATACAGGGAAAGCGTTCCACATTAAACAATTTTTTACCTGCGACACATCTTTTGTAGTATATCTTATTAAGTGTCCATGCGGATTATTGTACATCGGAGAAACGACCCTGCCTGTGAGAGAAAGAATTTCTAAACATAAATCTACCATACGGTGTGCAAATTTACTTCTTCCAGTTCCACATCATTTCCATACGCAGGGACACACCATTTCTCAACTCAAATTTCAAGTGATTGACCACATACCCCCATTGAGACGTGGTGGCGACCGGATCTCACTTCTGAAGAAGTGAGAATCATACTGGATCCACACCTTAGAAACACTCACTCCCAAAAGTCTTAATAGGGATTATGATGTATTATCTTTTATTTGAATAACTATCTGCTTTCTAACTGTATGGTTTCTTTTTCTTCAGAGCCGCCTATACTGACCACAAAGAAAATGTTTTGGGCACTTAGATCTTCACGAATCCATCTTCTGCTTCTTATCTGCACTTAATAAGACTGTACTAAGCGATCGCACTGCATCCTTCTCACTGAGCATGCGCTGTTTCTAAAGCACACCTCCTTGATACATCACTGGAATGCATTTGGAACGCATACCTCACTTCCGGGCACGTCACTTCCGGTTCCTCACATGCTCCGGACCCAGGAAGTAATTTTACATGTGCTCACCACATGAACGCCTATAAAGTAACGTTCACAGGCAGTTTCCATGGCGCTCATCTAGCGGTGGACACCGCGATAGCCACCATACAGGGTAAGACAAACTGACCTATTTTTCTCTCTTCCCAGCGTTCACTATCGCTACATCAACCGTACATGTGCTTTTTTCATTCTTAGGCTGCAGTATATGCCCCAGCTTAGACCTATCAGTCTTGCTTTACTGGTAATTTTTCTTCTCCATATTAATCACTCCACCCAATTAATGTGGGAATTACCTCACCACAAAGTATGCATATTCTTCTAGTTTCCACAGACTTTCCACTATCAGTCTGAGTATTTAGCAGACGACTGCATTTGTATCCTATGGTATGTGCATATACACTCTATATCCACACCGGTACAATAGCCATTTCTTCCATAAATCTCTGTTATATATCACTCCACAGCACCTTAAAACGAACGGTAATAACCGCGTTCTTCTATTTTGGGGTAAGCATAACAGAAACCACTTTACCACCGATTAAGTGCATTCTTGAATTCACACCCGTGTCATCACCAACTTCTTTAGGTCACCATAGGCTAATACTATCGCTCTGAGAAATAAAATCAGATATCACTGTGATTTACGGTACGTGCATACGCTTTAATGATCATATTGTGTCAAAACGACTGAACCATTATTGCCTCTTCCCATATTGGTATATTCTTATTATTAATCTAAATACCACATGTATATACTTTGTTTTACATTTGTTATGTATTTCCTTATTTGAATTTATCGTTTATCTCTGTACAGTCACTGATGAAGGTCCCTTTGGACCGAAACGTTTGGTATCACTGACTACAATAAATATATTGAAAATTATCTCTCAAGTTGAGTGCCGAGTTTTACTAATTATGAAACTGCCATATACATCACATAGGAGACACTTATACTATTGTACAGTGGGTACGGAAAGTATTCAGACCCAATTAAATTTTTCACTCTTTGTTTCATTGGAGCCATTTGGTAAATTCAAAAAAGTACATTTTTTTTCTCACTCTGCACCCCATCTTGACTGAAAAAAACAAATGTAGAAATTTTTGCACATTTATTAAATAAGAAAAACTGAAATATCACATGGTCATAATTATTCAGCCCTTTTGCTCAGACACTTATAATTAAGTCACATGCTGTCCATTCCCTTGTTATCCTTCTTGAGATGGTTCTACTCCTTCATTGGAGTCCAGCTGTGTTTAACCCCTTAACGACCGCCGATATGCCTTTTAACGGCGGTAGTTAAGGGTACTTAAATCACAAAGTGGAAAAAGTGTATAGCGCCTCCCAGAGTTGGATTTTCTCCGGGGTCTCGGCTGCCGAGGACCACAACAAAAAAAAAAAAATCCAATGTACCATTTAATTTCTCTCTCCTCTGATGTGATCGCACATCAGAGGAGAGAGAAATAGGGTCCCCAATCCCCCTTGTATTCCCCTGTGGTCCTCTGGCCCCCTGCCTCCTCTGGTGGGCGCCGCCATCCTCTTCCTGTCAGAAAATGGCGGGCGCATCTGCCGCGATCTGCCGGGGGCGATTTTCTCCAGGGTCTCAGCTGCTGGGGGTAGCCGAGACCCCAGAGAACATGATTCGGGTGGGTTTTTACCGACCCTGCTTATGGGATCGTCGCTATTAACTGTATAACGGCGACCACAAAAAAAAAGAAACCACGACTTTGCTTTCACTTTCTCTCTCCTCTAATGTGATCGCACATCAGAGGAGAGAGAAATAGGGTTCCAGATCCCCCCGGTACCTCTGGTGGTCATCGAGGCCTCCTGCTTCCTTCGGTGGGCGCCGCCATCTTAGTCCGGGAAGAAAATCTGGTCCGGTCGGCAGATTCATTCATTCATTGAAGGTACATTTTGATCACTGTGATAAACCCTATCACAGTGATCAAAATAAAAAAAGTAAATAACCTCCCTTTATCACCTCCTCAGGGAAATATAATCAAATAAAGAAAATATATTTATTTTAATTTTTCTATTAGTGTAAGGGATAGGGTTAGAATTAGGGTTAGGGTTGGAATTAGGGTTAGAGTTAGGGTTAGAATTAGGTTGGGTTAAAATTAGGGTTAGGCTTAGAATTAGGGTAAGGGTTGGAATTAGGGTTAGGGTTGGAATTAGGTTAGAATTAGGGTTAGGGTTGGAATTAGGGTTAGGACTAGGGTTAGAATTAGGTGTTAGGGTTAGAATTAGGGTTAGGCTTAGAATTAGGGTTAGAATTAGGGTTAGGGTTGGAATTAAGGTTAGGGTTGGAATAAGGGTTAGAATTAGGGTTAGGGTTAGAATTAGGGTTAGGGTTGGAATTATGGCTAGGGTTAGGGTTGTGATTAGGGTTATTGTGGGGATTAGGGTAAGGGGTGTGTTGGGGTTAGGGTTAGAGCTAGAATTGAGGGGTTTCCACTATTTAGGCACATTAGGGGGTCTCCAATCTCAACATGTACTCAGGACAAATTGCACAACAACTTTTGTGGTCCAATTTCAAATGTTACCCTTGTGAAAATAACAAATAGCGGGCTAAAAAAATCATTTTTGAGGATAAAAAAATGATTTTTTATTTTCACTGCTCTGCGTTATAAACTTATGTGAAGCACTTGGGGGTTCAAAGTGCTCACCACTAGAGATGAGCGACTTTGCCTCCGGGAGGGTCGAGTTGGGTTTCGGAACACCCGACTTTTCCAAAAGTCGAGTCGAACGAAATGGGCCGACTATTGGAAAAAGTCGAAGTTCCGACAGAAACCGACCCCAATGCAAGTCAACGGGGAAGAAAAGTCGGCAGTGAGTGGTGGACAGTAAACACACCTACAGTGCCCATTTCAATGCCAATGACATCAATTCTTATTACTTAAGCTTGTCAACCTTAATTTATTTTATAATAATAGTAACGCATTGAAAACTGAGGGTTATTTGGCTAAAGTTGTGGGGGGGGCAGGGCTGGCTCCAGGTCTTCGTGGGCCCCGGGCGAAAGAGTCTCAGTGGGCCCCTTTAACACATGCCACAATTCATGATGCTCCGATATGGCAGAGAAATATAGGTATAGTACAATGCCAAATACTTCACTTCTTACATTACATGAGTGATATCTATTGTAAATTCTACAATAGCTCAAAAACCGGACAGTATAGTCCTCCACACAGTATTATGGGCACCACATGGTGCGCCATACAGGATAATGAGCCCCATATATTGCTCTAAACAGAATAATAAGCTCCATATATTGCTCCATACAGAATAATGAGTCCCATATATGATGCTCCATACAGAATAATGGGCCCAATATAATGCTTCATACAGTATAATGAGCCACATATACTGCTCCATTTCAGAATAATGAGCCCCATATATTGCTCCATACATAATTGGTCCCATATAATGTTCCATACAGTATATGATGAGCTTCACATAATTGTCCAGTATGTGATGGTCCCCAATATATAATGTGCCATACAGTATAGGACAGTCCCCATAGAGTATAATGAGCCCCACATATTGCTCCATACAGTATGAGTCGCATATAAAGCTCCATACAGTATATGATGGGCCCCATATATTGCTCCATACAGAATGGGCTCCATGTAATGCTCCATGCAGAATAGGCCCCATATGTGCTCCATATGATGCTCCATATATAAAGGGCCCTATATGATGCCCCATAAATAATGAACCCCATATGATGCTCTAGTATATGATGCTCCAGTGTATGATGAGCCCCATATAATGCTCCAAATATAAAGGTCCCCATATATAATGCTCCATATATAATGGGCTCCATGTGATGCTCCAGTATATGATGTGCCCCATGGATGATACTCCAGTGTATGATGGGCCTATATCATGCTCCATATATAATGGGCCCCATATGATGCTCCAGTATATACTGGGCCCCATATATGATGTTCCAGTATATAATGGGCCCCATATATGATGCTCCAGTGTATAATGGGCCCCGTATATGATGCTCCAGTGTAAGATGGGCCCCATTTATAATGCTCCAGTGTATGATGGGCCCCATATATAATGCTCCAGTGTCTAATGCTCCCATATATTGCTCCAAACATTAAAAAAAATGAAATACCTCTCCTTCCTGGGCAGTGCTCTACTCTGGACTCCTCAGCGTCGCCATCTTCCAGCTCTCTGCACTGTGACTGTTCAGTCAGAGGGCGCACAGCCGTGACGTCATCGCGCTCTCTGACCTGAATGTCACTGTCAGGAAACGTCACAGCGGTGGAGCAGGGAGAGGTAAGTATTGCAAGTGCTGGGGCCCTGAGTAAGCAGTCTCCAACGCCACTTTGGCTGTGTGCACTATGAACACCTCTTCCATGTTGCCCAGTATGGCTCATGGTAGAACCTGCACCTCTGCTGTGTGCTGGGAATGCCTCTAACAAACAGTTTACCAGAGTTGCTTGTTTGTTCGCCAATATTAGCTCTAGGTTCTCCTGTGGCATGATGTTCTGTAATTTGCCTTTGTAGCGTGGATCGAGGATGCTGGCCAACCAGTAGTCGTCATCCTTCATAATTTTGGCAATGTGGGGGTCCCTTTTTAGGATCCGCAAGAGATAATCACACATGTGGGCCAATGTTCCAGGTGTCAATGATGCACTGCCAGTGGTGGGTGGAGGAGCACTTTCTTCCAAATCCACATCCTTTCAGTCACTCACAAACCCTGTACCTGACTTTGGCAAGCCAACATTTTCTCTTGCCCCTGAGAAGTATCCTCCTCCCCAAAATAATCATCCCCCCATCCTCCTCCTCCTCCTCCTCTTCACAACCTCTTCCAGGACAGTTCCCTGAGCAGACAATGCCTGTCATCAAGGCTTCCCTCCTACTCCTCCTGCTCCGCTGCAGATGCCTGATCCTTAATGTGCGTCAAAGTTTGCACGAGCAGACGTATAAGTGGGATGCTCATGCTTATGATGGCATCGTCTGCGCTTACCAGCCATGTGCTTTCCTCAAAACACTGAAGGACTTTACAGAGGTCTTTCAGCTTTGACCACTGCACACCCGAAAACTCGATGTCTGCCCTCAAACTGCCTGCCCGTGTATCCTCCCACAAATGCACTACAGCCTGCCTCTGTTCGCACAGCCTCTCAACCATGTGCATGGTGGAGTTCCACCTTGTTGCAACGTCTATGATTAGGCGGTGCTTGGGGAGGTGGAGCGATTGCTGCAGCCTCTGCACACGACTGGAGTCTACGGGCGAGCGGCGGATGTGCAAGCACAGTCTTCGCACCTTACGGAGCAGGGCTGGTAACTCCGGATAATTATTTATGAAGCACTGCACCATCAGGTTCAAGGTGTGAGCCAGGCAAGGTATGTGTCTGAGTTTTGCCAGAGCTATAGCCGCCACAAAATTACGTCCGTTATCACTGACTACCTTGCCTGGCTCAAGATGTAGACTGCCCAGCCATGACTCAGTTTCTCGCTGCAAGCAGTCGGCCAGTACCTCCGCGGTGTGTCTGTTGGCGCCCAAAGACATCATCTTTAAAACAGCCTGCTGACGCTTTCCACTAGCTGTTCGATAGTGGGACACCTCGTGTGCAACACTGGCAGCTGCGGATGGAGTGCTCGTGTGACTGCGCACTGTTGAAGAGATTTCGCTTCTGGAGGAGGAGGAGGAGGGTCGAACACCTACAGCCAACTGTTGCCTATACCGTGGGTTAGGCAGCACTGTCCCACCAACGCTGTCCCCTGTGGACCCTGCATCCACCACATTAACCCAGTGCGCAGTGATGGACACTTAACGGCCCTGATCATGCCTACTGGCCCATGCATCTGTTGTGAGGTGCACCTTTCCACTCACTGATTTTTTTGAGTGCACGGACAATGCGGTCTTTCACATGCAGGTGGAGGGCAGGGATGGCTTTTCTAGAAAAGAAGTGCCGACTGGTTAGGTCATAGCGTGGGACAGCATAGTCCATGAGCTCTCGGAATGCTGCGCTTTCAACCAAACGGAAGGGCATCATCTCTAATGAGATCAGTTTGGCAATGTAGGCGTTCAAAGCCAGCGTATGCCGTTGAGAGGATGAGTACTTTCTTGTCCTACTCAGAGTGTCTGCTAGGGTGAGCTGGACTTGAGAGCTGCATATGGTGGAACTAGCGGTGGACATGGCGAACTGAGAGGGGGTTGGTGATGTTGATGATGGTGGTGATGGCCTAGGTTCAGTCTTTCGTTGGCAAAACATTGTGTTTCCCTGGCAGCTGCGGATGGAGTGCTCGTGTGACTGCGCTCTGTTGACGAGATTTCGCTTCTGGAGGAGGAGGAGGAGGAGGGTCGAACACCTACAGCCAACAGTTGCATATACCATGGGTTAGGCAGCACTGTCCCACCGACGCTGTCCCCTGTGAACCCTGCATCCACCACATTAACCCAGTGCGCAGTGATGGACACGTAATGGCCCTGATCATGCCTACTGGCCCATGCATCTGTTGTGAGTTGCACCTTTCCGCTCACTGATTGTTTGAGTGCACGGACAATGCGGTCTTTCACATGCAGGTGGAGGGCAGGGATGGCTTTTCTAGAAAAGAAGTGCCGACTGGTTAGGTCATAGCGTGGGACAGCATAGGCCATGAGCTCTCGGATTGCTGCGCTTTCAACCAAACGGAAGGGCATCATCTCTAATGAGATCAGTTTGGCAATGTAGGCGTTCAAAGCCAGCAAATGCCGTTGAGAGGATGAGTACTTTCTTGTCCTACTCAGAGTGTCTGCTAGGGTGAGCTGGACTTGAGAGCTGCATATGGTGGAACTAGCGGTGGACATGGCGAACTGAGAGGGGGTTGGTGATGTTGATGATGGTGGTGATGGCCTAGATTCAGTCTTTCGTTGGTAAAACATTGTGTTTCCCTGACTGCTTTGGCCTTGTGACGACACGTCAACATTTCTTGCTGGTGTTGTGCTAACCGGTGGGCTTACAGTGGGGGAAGCGATGTAGCGTTGCTGGCTACCTTCAGTCGGAGCAGGTGCATGTGTGCTACATGAGGTTTTGTAGTCTGTCCACGCTTGCAAGTGCATGGTGTTTAAATGTCTAAGCATGCAATTGGTATTCAAATGTCAGGAAGTTTTTTCCCTCGGCTAAAGGTCCTTCCGCACTTCTTACAGATAACCTTTGCCTCATCAATAGGATTTTGGTCAAAAAAGTGCCACACTGCACTCTTCCTACTATGGGATAAATTTTCAGGGCTTGCACGCTGTGCTTATTTGACCATCTGGCCAAGCTGTCCTGCAACTCTTTTTGTTTTTTTAACACGTTTTTGGACTGCTACAGGCCTGCCAGATAACCGCAGCTGCGATGTTGATTGTTGTGAATATGCTGGAGGCGGCTTCTGAGCTGGGGCTCCCTCCGGTGGTTGCTGAGGGTAATGAACTGATTAATGAATGGCCTTCAGCTGGCGCTGAATGGTAGGATATAAGTGGCCTGAGTTCCCAGCAGCCTTGCCGGTTATCAATTGTTCTTCTGTTCTTGCTTGAAGCACTGCTAGTTTCCTGCTCTCCTTCAGATAAGTGTTTGCTGTTTTTTTTCTCTGTTTGATTTTCTCTGCTGTTTAGCTGCCTGCAGTGGACTGCAGCCTGTCCCCTTTTGGGGGTCTGGCGCTGTAATTGTGCTCCGTTTGTGTCTGCACTTTTGCTTTGCACTTTTGTTACTTTTAATTTGCTGAATAGCGTTTTGTTACACCAGAGATCTGATTTAGGTAGAAGAGGTCATGTGATCTCAGGTTTTTTGGCAGAAGTGTTGGTATTTTTGTTAGGGTTTTTGTTGGATTGCAGTCAGAATTCTTTCCTGTACTTTTCTGTCTAGACAGATTGGGTCCCAACGTTTGCTCATTCTATTTTCTGTCTGTGTCCGTGCTTTCTTCTTGTCTAACCGCCATTACATGTTTGGGGAATTCCTATTTTCTTTGGGGATCTGCTCCGGGGGCAGATAGCTTTCATCTTTCTTCCTTTAGGTGTAGTTATCTTTCAGGCTGTGACGAGGCGTCTAGGATCAACGCAGGAACGCTCCACGGCTACCTCTAGTTGTGTGGTTGGTTCAGGTTACTGCAATCCAATAGGTTCCAGCCTCTCTGGTGTATTACCGCTTTTGCTATTTTTTGCCATTTCTCCTCAGTTACCGAAACATAACAGTCGATACCTGCTGCCAATCCTACTCCTCTTCTGAGCTATTGCCAATGGCACCCTCTAACCCCAGTGGATGCCAATCCGGGTCAACAACTGGGTCATCCATCACCTCCTCTTCAATTTCATCTGCACCTTCCTCTGTGTCACTGTGTAAGGTGGTATAGTATGCGGGAAGGGGCACCTGAGTTTATCAGGGTCAGAATCTGGCTCAGTAGACTGCGAGGACATTGCAGTGCTCTGGGTGAATGTACCAGCAGAATCACATAGCAGTGTCTGTGCATCAGTGCACTCCATGTTATATTCATCTTGGACTGGGGAATTCAGGATTTCACTTGATAACCCATGCATGGTATGTGAAAAGAGCTCCAGGGAGTAATCTGAAGTGTGGCCTGCCGCATCCTTCACTTTTGGTGGGGGTGAAGGACACAAGGAAAGGTGTTGTTCCTGACCAGGAGCCTGCACTGATGACTCAGTGCTTGCAGTTTTTGAAACTTCAGAAGAGGAGGCGATAGAGCTGGAGGCTGTTTCGGCAATGTAAGCCAAAACCTGTTCCTGATGCTCTGGCTTTAAAAGCGGTTTACCTTCTCCCAGAAGGCTCAACACCTCCTGCCTTAGGTGGTATTGTGCTTTTAGCACTACCAGCAGATACATCACCACCACCATCAGTAAAAGCTGGCCCCCCCGCCCACCTCCGCGGCCTCTTCCACCATACTTCCTCATGTTTGGGAAAATGTACCAAAATTACCAGCAGATATATGGTACTGAATGAGGAGCGTACAGCTGTATACGGTGTAGGGCAAAATTTAAATCTCCGTATATATTTCCAGAGTCACACACAGACGCTCTCTCCGTATGGATTTGACAGTAATACAAACAGCAGATATACGGTACTGTATCAGAATCGGACAGCTGTATACGGTGTAGGGGAAAATTTAAATATCCATATTTTTTTCCGGAGTAAGTCACACACAGACTCTCACTCAGCAAGTATTTCACTGTAATACAAAGAGCAGATATACGGTACTGTATCAGAAGTGGATAGCTGTATACGGTGTAGGGGAAAATTTAAATCTCCGTATGTATTTCCGGAGTCACACACAGACGCTCACTCAGTATGGATTTGACCGTAATACAAACAGCAGATATACGGTACTGTATCAAAAGCGTACAGCTGTATACGGTGTAGGGAAAAATTTAAATCTCCATATGTATTTCCGGAATCACACACAGACGCTCTCTCAGTATGGATTTCACCATAATACAAACAGCAGATATACGGTACTGTATCAGAATCGGACAGCTGTATACGGTGTAGGGGAAAATTTAAATATCCGTATTTTTTTACGGAGTCACACAGACACTCACTCAGTATGGATTTGACCGTAATACAAACAGCAGATATACGGTACTGTATCAGAAGCTTACAGCTGTATCCGGTGTAGGGCAAAATTTAAATCTCCATATATATTTCCGGAGCGAGTCACACACAGACTCTCACTCAGTAAGTATTTCACCGTAATACAAAGAGCAGATATACGGTATTGTATCAGAAGCGGATAGCTGTATACGGTGTAGGGGAAAATTTAAATCTCCGTATGTATTTCCGGAGTCACACACAGACGCTCACTCAGCATGGATTTGACCGTAATGCAAACAGCAGATATACGGTACTGTATCAGAAGCGTACAGCTGTATACGGTGTAGGAAAAATTTAAATCTCCATATGTATTTCCGGAATCACACACAGACGCTCTCTCAGTATGGATTTCACCGTAATACAAAGAGCAGATATACGGTACTGTATCAGAGCGGAAGCTGTATATGGTGTAGGGAAAATTTAAATCTCCGTATGTATTCCGGAGCCACACACAGACGCTCACTCAGTATGGATTTGACCGTAATACAAACAGCAGATATACGGTACTGTATCAGAAGCGTACAGCTGTATACGGTGTAGGGAAAATTTAAATATCCGTATTTTTCTGGAGTCACACAGACGCTCACTCAGTATGGATTTGACCGTAATACAAACAGCAGATATATGGTACTGTATCAGAAGCTTACAGCTATACAGTGTAAGGCAAAATTTAAATCTCCGTATATATTTCCGGAGTCACACACAGATGCTCACTCAGTAAGTATTTCACGTAATACAAAGAGCAGATATACGGTACTGTATCAGAAGCGGATAGCTGTATACGGTGTAGGGGAAATTTAAACTCCGTATGTATTTCCAGAGTGACACGCAGACGCTCACTCAGTATGGATTTGACCGTAATACAAACAGCAGATATACGGTACTGTATCAGAAGATACAGCTGTATACGGTGTAGGGAAAATTTCAATCTCCGTATATTTTCCGGAATCACACCAGACGCTCTCTCAGTATGAATTTCACCGTAATACAAAAAGCAGATATACGGTACTGTATCAGAAGTGGATAGCTGTATACGTGTAGGGAAAATTTAAATCTCCTTATTTATTTCCGAAGTCACACACAACGCTCTCTCAGTATTGATTTCACTGTAATACAAAGAGCAGATATACGATACTGTATCAGAAGCGGATAGCTGTATACGGTGTAGGGAAAATTTAAATCTCCGTATGTATTTCCGGAGTCACACACAGACGCTCACTCAGTATGGATTTGACGTAATACAAACAGCAGATATACGGTACTGTATCAGAAGCGTACAGCTGTATACAGGTTAGGGCAAAATTTAATCTCCATATATATTTCCGGAGTCACACACAGACGCTCCTCAGTAGTATTTCACGTAATACAAAGAGCAGATATACGGTACTGTATCAGAAGCGTAGCTGTATACGGTGTAGGGGAAAATTTAATCTCCGTATATATTTCCGAGTCACACACAGACGCTCTCTCAGTGGATTTCACCGTAATACAAACAGCAGATATACGGTACTGTATCAGAAGCGGATAGCTGTATACGGTGTAGGGAAAATTTAAATCTCCGTATGTATTTCCGGAGTCACACACAGACGCTCACTCAGTATGGATTTGACCGTAATACAAACAGCAGATATACGGTACTGTATCAGAAGCGTACAGCTGTATACGGTGTAGGGAAAATTTAAATCTCTATTTATTTCCGGAATCACACACAGACGCTCTCTCAGTATGGATTTCACCGTAATACAAACAGCAGATATACGGTACTGTATCAGAAGCGTACAGCTGTATACGGTGTAGGGAAAATTTAAATATCCATTATTATTTCCGGTAGTCACACAAGACCTCACTCAGTATGGATTTGACACGTAATACAAACAGCAGATATACGGTACTGTATCAGAAGCGTACAGCTGTATACGGTGTAGGGAAAATTTAAATCTCCATATTATTTCCGGAGTCACACACAGACTCTCACTCAGTAGTATTTACCGTAATACAAAAGCAGATATACGGTACTGTATCAGAAGCGTAAGCTGTATACGGTGTAGGGAAAAATTTAAATCTCCGTATGTATTTCCGGAGTCACACACAGACGCTCACTCAGTAATGGTATTTCACCGTAATACAAACAGCAGATATACGGTACTGTATCAGAAGCGTACAGCTGTATACGGTGTAGGGAAAATTTAAATCTCCATATGTATTTCCGGATCACACACAGACGCTCCTCAGTATGGATTTCACCGTAATACAAAGAGCAGATATACGGTACTGTATCAGAAGCGTACGCTGTATACGGTGTAGGGGAAAATTTAAATCTCCTATTTTTTTCCAGAGTCACACACAACGCTCTCTCAGTATGATTTACCTGTTAATACAAAAGCAGATATACGGTACTGTATCAGAAGCGATAAGCTGTATAGGTGTAGGGGAAAATTTAAATCTCCGTATGTAATTTCCGGAGCACACACAGATGACTCACTCAGTATGGATTTGACCGTAATACAAACAGCAGATATACGGTACTGTATCAGAAGCGTACAGCTGTATACGGTGTAGGGGAAAATTTAAATTCCGTATTTTATTTCGAGTGCACACAGACGCTCACTCAGTATGGATTTGACCGTAATACAAACAGCAGATATATGGTACTGTATCAGAAGCTTACAGCTGTATACGGTGTAGGGAAAATTAATCTCCGTATATATTTCCGGAGTCACACACAGACGCTCACTCAGTATGTATTTCACCGTAATACAAAGAGCAGATATACGGTACTGTATCAGAAGTGGATAGCTGTATACGGTGTAGGGGAAAATTTAAATCTCCCTCTATATTTCCGGAGTCACACACAGATGCTCACTCAGTATGGATTTGACCGTAATACATAGAGCAGATATACGGTACTGTATCAGAAGCAGACAGCTGTATACGGTGTAGGGGAAAATTTCAATCTCCGTATATATTTCCGGAGTCACACACAGATAGTCAGCATGTATTTGTCCGTGATACCAGCCAGTACACGGTAGTGTGTGAGGAGCGTACAGTTCTATACTGTGTGGGAAAAAAATGAACAGTCAGTAACTGTGCAGAAAAAAAAGAATAAAAGTATTAGTGCTGTGTAAAAAGCAGTCTGCACAGCAGTGTACACACAGCAATACAGCTATCAGGCAGCCTAATAACCAGCGCTGCTGCACACAAGAAAATCCTCCCGTCACTGCACACTAACTGTACAGCACAATTGCTATCAGCACAAGCACAGAAGAACTTCTATCTTTCCAGCCCTAACTCTCTCCCTACTGATAAACAGCAACCTCTCCCTACTGTTAAGATCGGCAGAAGTAAAATGGAGGTCGGCAGTCAGGGCTTTTATAGACACTATGACGCCCCCAAAGCAAGCCAATCACTGCAATGCCCTTCTCTAAGATGGTGGTGGAAGCTGCACATGTCATCTCGTTGCCCACAGTGTACGTCCCTACTCATTGGCTGAAAAAAGGAGCCTAAAAGCATTCTGGGAAAACCGACTTTGGCGCTCGTTTTGCCGACCGAATGGCCGACTGCACGCTATGGTCGTGTTTCGGCCAACGAAACCCGACTTTGGCGAAAGTCGGCGACTTTTGAATCTGACCAACCTGTTTCACTCAACTCTAGTGCTGATGTAAAGTAGACATGTGGGAAATGTTATTTATTAAGAAATTTGTGTGACATATCTCTGATTTAAGGTCATAAAAATTTAATGTTTGAAAATGGCAAAATTTTCAAAAATTTCACCATATTTCCATTTTTTTCTTAAATAAACGCAAGTCATATCGAAGAAATTTTACCACTATCATGAAGTAAAGTATGTCACGAAAAACAGTCTCAGAATCAGCAGGATCCATTAAAGCATTCCAGAGTTATAACCTCTGTTGTGAATGCTCTGGATTCTGAGTTGGGGCTCCCTCTGGTGGCTGTTGATATCAATGAAGCTGCCTTGAGGGACAGAGGCCCTTCAGCTGAGGATTCAGCTGCGGACGATTGGCAATCTGGGAGTGATGACTGGGGAGATTTAAGGGAGTAACTTTCCCATGATCCTTGTCGGTGATTAGTTGTCTCTTACAGGACTAGTTTGGAAGTCAGCTTGCTGCGGTCTCCTGCAACTTTCAGATAAGCTATTTCTTGCTTGTTTCTGTGGTTTTGTTTTCTTTTGTTTTTTCTGCCTCCTGAGTGAGGTCAGCAGAGTCCCCCTGCTGGGGCCTGCGCTGGTCTCTGTTACTCAGTTATCTCGGTTCATTTGTTCAGTCCCTGTTATTTCAGTGGTTGCTGGGTAGCTACCTGTTCACACCAGAGTTCTGATATAGCGGAGAGAGATCGTGTGGTCTCAGCATTTTTTGGAATCAGAAGTGTTGGAATTTTTCCTAGGGTTTTGCTGGATTGCAGAAAGTAGTCTTTTCTGTCCTGTCCTATCTAGACAGTTTTGGGCCCCAGCGTTTGCTTACTCTATTTTCTGCCTGTGTTTGTATTTCATCTTGTCTCACCGCAAATATATGTGTGGGGGCTACCTATTCCTTTGGGGCGCTACTCCGGGGCAGTTAGCTTTCCCCTTTCTATCTTTAGGCTTAGCTAACTCTCCGGCTGTGTCGAGGCGTCTAGGTCATCGTAGGTATGTCCCACGGCTGCTTTTAGTTGTGCGGTTAGTTTAGGGGTCTGCAATCCATTAGTTTCCAACCACTCTGGGTGACTGGCTGCCTTGGCTATTTTTGTTACTGTCCTCCTCGGCTACCATATCATAACAAACCTCATGTAAGGTTCTGTATACATGTTCCTGAAACTCAGTTTGTTCGTCAGCCATTTTACTTTCTGTCTTGCTGCAGCTATCTTGCCCTCAGTCAATATGGAGTTTTCAGCTTGCATGTTCCCGCCCTGATTCTCTCCTCTTGCTTCTTAAGCAGCCACAGCTGAGCAATCAGTGCTTCAGAATCTAGCCTGCAGTGAACCTGTGACCTGACTCCTGAAGCCTTGGACCTTGTACTCCAGCTATTCCTACTGAGGAACTCTGAAGCACTTGTGGACTCTGAACCCTGCTCTTTGAAAGACCCACGTTTGCATGGACTTACGGTAACAGAGAAGAAGATCCTGAACCTGTTGTGGAGAGTGATTGCTGAGCTTAGATTACTCTGGCCTGCTGTGTCTCCTGCTTCTGTGTCTGCAAACTGTGTGACTATTTTTGCCAACTTGTATGAAGTAATACAAGACTTTCTATATCAAACCTGTGTCTCATGTATTTTCATCGCACCCAAGCACAAGACGCTATATGAACTGTACTATACACATTACAAGATTCTGAAGCCAAACGTTAGTGTCTGCTGGGTCTGGAAAGGCTGTGTCTGCTGTAACTGTGGATATCGGATGTCCGGTTGTACTTTCTGTGATGACAGTGGTTTTGACTTCTCACAACCATTCCAGGTGAGCAATTCCCTTAAGTTTTTTTTTCTGCAGTGTTACCACAGGTAAACACTATTGTTTTTTTTTTTCTTTTCTCTTTTTTTTTGTCTGCTGTAACTGTGGATATCAGATGTCCGGTTGAACTTTCTGTGATGATAGTGGTTGTGACTTCTCACAACCATTCCAGGTGAGCAGTTCCCTTAATTTTTTTCTCTCTGCAGTGTTACCACAGGTAAACACTATTGTTTTTTTTTTTTTTTTTCTCTCCTCTTCCAGTACTCCTGTCTTAAAAGATCTGGAAAATGGAGGCCCCGCATAAAGGAACTTTGCGGAGTGACTGATAATATCCTTGCAGATTTGCAGAATATAAAGACCCGTTTTACAAACCTACAGGACCTCACTAATCACAATATGCAAGTGTTTGGACAGACTGCCCAGGATTTGCGAGCCAGGATTGAGGTTCTAGAGGGGCGAGTCCAGGCTCCTGCCGTAGCCCCGAGTTCTGGGATTCCCAAGTTGCCCCCTTTTCGTTTTGGCGGTGAACGTGAGAAATTCAGGGGATTTATTAATCAATGCAATCTTTTTTTTCTGCACATGCTTCACAATTTCCCACTGAACGATCTAAGGTGCTTACTATAATTATGTTGCTTACCAACAAGGCTTTGATGTGGGCAAACCCTCTGATTGAGACTGAGGATGATTGTTTGAATCACCTTGATGCTTTTATTTCAGCCATGGGGCAGGTGTTTGATGACCCCAATCGAGGTGCAACAGCTGAAGCAGCCATGTTAGCTTTGCGCCAAGGTCAGCACTCGGTAGCTGAATATGCTTTGGATTTCAGGAGATGGGCCCTTGATACCACCTGGGACAGTTCCGCCAAAAAATCTATTTTTCGAAAGGGGTTATCGCCACTGATTAAGGATGAACTTGCTCGTGCCGACCCTCCCACTGCGTTAGGTGACTTTATTAACTACTGCATCCGTATTGATACTCGTCTGACTGAACGCAGGCAAGAGAGATGGTTCGAAAGCAATCGCACTAACCTTTTCCTACCTTCCTCTCCAGCTAAGGAACCTTTGAGTAGGATTACATGGGAACCTGAACCTGAACCCATGCAGGTAGACTCTTTACAACGACGGGTTAGTGATGCACGCAAGGAACATCGTTTTAAGGAGAATCTATGTTTCTATTGTGGTAAGTCAGGGCACTTCATTATAGACTGCCCCAGCCATTCTCGTAAGACTACTGCAGCACTCATTCACTGTGAGTGTTGCGAGAGGGGATCTGTCAGGTCCGAGCCTCAAGCTCCAGAGAGATCTGCAGCAACAGATCTTGATTTCTCGGACTTAAACTCCGTTACCTCTGAGGACGTTGACTGTGTAAACGCTGCCATTTTTCAAGTTTCCTCAGCGGTGTCCCAGCTGAGTTGTAAGAAAAACAATTCTCATTGCTTTCTTTCCATCAAACTCTGGGTTGACTCAGCTTGGGTGTCTAGCTCTGCTATGATCGACTCAGGGGCAAGTGGAAATTTTATGGATGTCTCCTTTGCTTTGAAACAGGGGATACGTTCAGTGAAGAAGGCTACTCCAGTACAGATGGAAACTGTGGATGGCTCCCTGCTGACCTCTGGACCAGTGGATCAGGAAACAGAGCCTTTGAAGGTTCTTATGGGTAAAGATCATCAAGAGAAACTGTCCTTTATGCTTATCTCTTCTCCCCACTTTCCCATTATTCTAGGGCTACCATGGCTGCAGGCTCAGAATCCTACCATTAACTGGGAGACCAAGGAATTACACTTTCCAGAGAAACAGATGAGTCCAAAAGTTTCAGCTTGCTCTGTTCCTAAAGGAACCATGTCAGTCCCTGAACTACCAGCTGTATACCAGGACTATGTGGATTTATGTGACAAGAAGAACGCTGACCAGCTTCCTCCTCACCGTCCATATGATTGTCCAATTGAATTATTGCCTGGAGCAGAGATACCTTTTGGTAAGATCTACCCCCTGGCGGGGCCCGAGCTAAAGGCTTTAAAGGATTACATAGACGAAAATCTAGCCAAGGGCTTCATACGCCCCTCTTCATCTCCTGCAGGTGCACCCATCTTCTTTGTAAAGAAGAAAGATGGATCTCTGAGACCCTGCGTAGACTATAGGGAACTCAATAAGGTTACTATTAGAAACCGTTATCCATTGCCTTTAATCCCTGAGTTATTGGAGAGAGTGCGACATGCCAAAATTTTCTCTAAACTAGATCTTCGTGGGGCCTATAACTTAGTCCGTATTAGACCTGGGGATGAATGGAAGACTGCATTCAGGTCACGCTATGGACACTTTGAATATCTAGTTATGCCTTTTGGTCTGAGTACCGCCCCAGCCACTTTCCAACACTTGGTGAATGACATCTTCAGGGATCTCCTAGATACATTCGTGGTGATTTATTTGGATGATATTCTAATTTTTTCTAACTCCACAGAGGAACATCATGGACATGTGAGAATGGTCTTGGAACGTCTAAGACAAAATCATCTTTACATCAAACTTGAAAAGTGTGAATTCCATAGGACCGAAATTCAATTTCTGGGGTATGTACTGTCTACACAAGGAATTAGTATGGATGGAAGCAAAACCCAAGCCATCAAGGATTGGCCAAGTCCTAGAAATGTGAAGGAGGTACAGCGCTTCATCGGGTTTGCCAACTTCTATAGACGTTTCATTAGAAATTTCTCTGAGGTAGTGTCACCTATCACCCAACTTACCCGGAAAGAGTCTAGGTTCTCCTGGACTCCCCAAGCCCAGGAAGCATTTTCCCGTCTAAAAGATAAATTTACCACTGCACCTATCCTAGTACATCCCAACCCCGAGCTTGCCTTCATAATAGAGGTGGATGCTTCAGACTGTGCCGTTGGAGCTATACTCTCTCAGAGAACAGGTGAGAAGAATGTCTTGCATCCCTGTGCCTTCTTTTCCCAGCAGTTGTCTTCGGCTGAGAGGAACTACGATGTGGGCAATAGAGAGTTGTTGGCCATTATTGCCGCCTTCAAAGAATGGAGACACCTTCTTCAGGGAGCTGCACAGCAAATAGTCGTCCTGACAGACCATCGTAACCTTGAATTTATCAGGTCGGCTAAGTGCCTGACTCCTCGCCAGGCTCGCTGGAATCTTTTCTTAAACCAATTTAATTTTATCATTTCTTATAGACCAGGATCGCGCAATGGAAAGGCTGATGCACTCTCTAGGATTTACTCAGCAGAGACACGTCCAATTACTCCTCCTAAGACTATTCTTCCTGACTCTAGATTCCTAGGAGTGATTCATAATCAAGACCTACTTAAGGACATCAAGGAAGCATACCATGCGGATTCCTTTTTGGCACAACCCCCAAGGGACGTAAGTCTTGTCTTTAAGAATGGTGTGTGGATTCAGGGACAACGCCTGTATATTCCTGAAACAGTCAGATTGAGAGTATTGCAACTCATTCACGACTCCAATATAGCTGGGCATAGAGGAATTCTAAAGACACAGGAATTTCTTTCTCGTTTCTTTTGGTGGCCCACTTGCAGGAAGGATGTTTTAAACTATGTCACTTCATGTGAAGTCTGTGCAAGATGCAAAACACCTCGCTCCTCACCAACTGGTCTGTTACAGCCTCTTCCCACCCCGTCCCGCCCGTGGGGATCCATTTCTATGGACTTCATTGTGGAGTTACCAACCTCTCAAGGGAAGAACACCATTCTAGTGGTGGTTGACCGTCTAACAAAGGCAGCTCATTTTATCCCTTGTGTCGGCTTACCCACTGCAAAACAGACATCAGATTTGATGATTAAAGATGTGTTTCGCTTACATGGAGTACCGGATGAGGTTATTTCGGATCGAGGGGTGCAATTCACTTCTAGGTTTTGGCAAAATTTCTGTGCAGCATTGGACATTAAAGTAAACCTTTCTTCTGCTTTTCATCCCCAGACTAATGGACAGACCGAACGAACCAATCAAACCCTGGAGCAGTATCTCCGCTGCTTTATCTGCCATCTACAGGATGATTGGGTGGATCTACTTCCATTAGCTGAATTCTCTTATAACAACTCTCAGAGTGCCTCCACTAAGCAGTCTCCTTTTTACTCTAATCTAGGTTATCATCCTAACATTCTACCACGGTTTCCCATAGAAACGCCTTTACCAGCAGTGGCCGAAAGAATCACGTCTTTACAGAAGAATATGGATCTTCTAAAGGAGAATCTGGAATCGGCTCAGGAAAGGTACAAGAAAGCAGCAGATAAATTTCGTAAACCTGCACCAGCTTTCAAGGTAGGAGACTTGGTCTGGCTGTCAACCAGAAATCTTAAGTTAAGGATTCCATCGTCTAAGTTGGGACATAAGTACATTGGACCCTATAAAATCAGTAAAATTATAAGTGCCGTTGCTTGTCGTCTTCAACTGCCCAGAACTATGAGAATCCACCCTGTCTTTCATGTATCCCTACTAAAGGCTGCGACACCCAATACGTTTCCTGGACGTTCTTCTCCTTGCCCTGACCCAGTGCTAGTCGATGGTCAGGAAGAATTTGTGGTGGAAAGGATTTTAGATTCCAGGTTGTATAGAAATCAGTTACAATATCTGATTAAATGGCAGGGCTACCCAGTGGAGGACAACTCATGGGAACCAGTCAATAACGTTAATGCTCCTCGCTTGCTCCGTCAGTTTCATCAGAGGTACCCACACAAGCCTGGTCTGAGGTCATCCGGAGGTTGTCCCTAAGGGGGGAGTAATGTAAGGTTCTGTATACATGTTCCTGAAACTCAGTTTGTTCGTCAGCCATTTTACTTTCTGTCTTGCTGCAGCTATCTTGCCCTCAGTCAATATGGAGTTTTCAGCTTGCATGTTCCCGCCCTGATTCTCTCCTCTTGCTTCTTAAGCAGCCACAGCTGAGCAATCAGTGCTTCAGAATCTAGCCTGCAGTGAACCTGTGACCTGACTCCTGAAGCCTTGGACCTTGTACTCCAGCTATTCCTACTGAGGAACTCTGAAGCACTTGTGGACTCTGAACCCTGCTCTTTGAAAGACCCACGTTTGCATGGACTTACGGTAACAGAGAAGAAGATCCTGAACCTGTTGTGGAGAGTGATTGCTGAGCTTAGATTACTCTGGCCTGCTGTGTCTCCTGCTTCTGTGTCTGCAAACTGTGTGACTATTTTTGCCAACTTGTATGAAGTAATACAAGACTTTCTATATCAAACCTGTGTCTCATGTATTTTCATCGCACCCAAGCACAAGACGCTATATGAACTGTACTATACACATTACACCTCAGAAAGTGACCGTAGTCAGAATTGTAAAAATTGGCCGGGTCATTAAGCTGCAAATTGGCTGTCACTAAGGGGTTAATTAAAATGATAGGGTTGGTTTGTAAAGACACACACCTGTCTATATAAGATCTCACAGCTCACAGTGCATGTCAGACCAAATGAGAATCATGAAGTCAAAGGAACTGGCCAAGGAGCTGAGACAGAATTGTGGCAAGGCACAGATATGGTCAAGGTTACAAAAGAATTTCTGCAGTACTCAAGGTTCCTAAGAGCACAGTGGCCTCCATAATCCTTAAATGGAAGAAGTTTGGGACCACCAGAAGTCTTCCTAAACCTGGCCGTCCAGCCAAACTGAGCAATCGTGGGAGAAGAGCCTTGGTGAGAAGAACCCCAAGATCACTGTGGCTCCACAGATGAAGTAGGGAGATGGGAGAAATTCCACAAAGTCAAATATCACTACAGCCCGTCACCAATCATGCTTTTATGGCAGAGTGGCCCAACGGAAGCCTCTCCTCAGTGAAAGACATATGAAAGTCCACATAGAGTTTGCTAAAAAACACATGAAGGACTCCCAGACTTTGAGAAATAAGATTCTCTGGTCTGATGAGACGAAGAAAGAACTTTTTGGTGATAATTCTAAGCGGTATGTGTGGAGAAAACCAAGCAATGCTCATCACCTGCCCAATACAATCCCAACGGTGAAACATGGTGGTGACAGCATCATGCTATGGGGGTGTTTGTCAGCAGCAGGGACAGGACGACTGGTTGCAATTGAAGGAAACATGAATGTGGCCAAGTACAGAGATATCCTGGATGAAAACCTCTTCCAGAATGATCTGGATGTCAAACTTGGCCGAAGGTTCACCTTCCAACAAGACAATGACCCTTAGCACACAGCTAAAATAACAAAAGAGTGGCTTCACAACAACTCTGTGACCATTCTTGACTGGCCCAGCCAGAGCCGTGACCTAAACACAATTGAGCATCTCTGGAGAGACCTGAAAATGGCTGTCCACCAACATTCATCATCCAACCTGATGGAACTGGAAATGATCTGCAAGGAAGAAAGGCAGAGGATCCCCAAATACAGGTGTGAAAAACTTGTTGCATCATACCCAAGAAGACTCATGGCTGTACTAGCTCAAAAGGGTGCTTCTACTCAATAGTGAGCAAAGGGCCTGAATACTTATGACCATGTGATATTTCAGTTTTTCTTTTTTAATAAATTTACAAAAATTTCTACATTTCTGTTTTTTTTCAGTCAAGATGGGGTGCAGAGTGTACATTAATGAGAAAAAATTGAACTTTTTTGAATTTACCAAATTGCTCCAATGAAACAGAGTGAAAAATTTAAAGGGGTCTGAATACTTTCCACTGTATATACATCACATAGGTGATGCCGAGAGTGCCATATACATCACATAGGAGAACTGTGACAACCTCCAGTGTAAGATCACTAGATGTGACTTTGTACCAATACGGATATCACTTCCCTAAGACCTTCAGTGATTTGTTGCTGATTTTCTAGAAACACCTTTTTTATAATTGCATTATTATTAATAATTTTATTTCTTCTGGCCGGCAGAGATTCCCAGTTTACTACTTCACAAAAAATGCATTTATAATGATAAACAAGCTGGTGGGACAACGTTAGTTGTAATCAAAGGTATATGTCAGGGATGAGGGATTTTCTGCAGATATCAGGTCGCAAAGGACATGGGAGTGTTCTGCAGAACTAAATAAATATCTTTATAACATTTCTTAAATCCAGCATTAAAGGGACGTTACACTACTTTTATGAAAACCATAGGAGTGTTATTTACCCCTAAATGTTTGGTTACTTTACAAGAGACTGCTTCTCTATGATACACAGTCTTGTTTAGAGAACAGATGTGCAAGAGACTGCCTCTGCATGCTACACAGACTTGTTTAGGGAACAGATGTACAAGAGACTGCCTCTCCATGTTACACAGACTTGATTAGGGGACAGATGTACAAAAGACTGCCTCTCCATAATGCACAGACTTGATTAGGGGATAGATGTACAAGAGACTGCCTCCCCATGCTGCACAAACTTGTTTATGTTTCTCTCATTGAAGCAGGAAAAGCATAAACAAGGGAGCATGTCCCATCTAATCAGTCACCTGACTACTGAGGCCACTGATAGGCTGCAGGATTGGCAGACCAATAAATGATTGGTTGCAGCTGGTTAGGAATGTATGGTTGTGAAAAACATTTTGAACGTGCATCAGTACTTAGAAAATGTATACATTTAGTGCTGGACTTTTGGGGAATTTTTTTTTTTTATAAAATAGCACCACACCTGTCCACATGTTGTGAATGGTATTACAACTCAGCACTATTCACACAATGTGCTGAAAATCTCGGCTTATACACGAGTATATACGGTACTTCTTTGTTTAGCCACATTGGGTTTCTCCTGTTTCTTGTCCTTTTATTCCCACAATGTATAAACCGCTTACAGTGCCTATTTAGGATGTTCTTAAAGATTTCATATTTATTATCTGTATTCTTATTTCTGAGGACATTGTCCCAGTCAACCAGATTAAGGACATCTCTAAGTTGGTCAGACTTTGCCTTCCTAAAGTTCAGTGCTTTTGTGACTCCCTGACAAGTCCCCCTAACGAAAGACAAGTGAAACTGTACAATATTGTGGTCGCTATTTCCTAGATGCCCGACGACCTGCAGATTTGTAATTCTGTCAGGTCTGTTAGATAGTATTGGGTCTAAAAGTGCTGCTCCTCTGATTAGATTCTGCACCAATTGTGAAAGATAATTTTTCTGGGTATTAGCAGAAACCTGTTGCCTTTATGGGTTTCGCAGGTCTCTGCTTCCCAGTTAATATCCGGGTAGCTAAAGCCCCCCATAACAAGGCTCTCATTATGGGTTGCAGCTTCATCTATCTGCCTTAGTAGTAGACTTTCCATGATTTCTGTTATATTTGGGTGTTTGTAGCAGACCCCAATGAGAATTTTGTTACTACTTTTCCCTCCATGTATTTCAACCCATATGGTCTCGACATCCTCATTTCCTTCGCTAATATCCTCCCTTAAAGTAGACTTTAGACAAGACTTTACATAAAGACAAACCCCTCCTCCTGTCCGATTTTTACTATCCTTTCTAAACAGACTGTAACCCTGTAAGTAGTGTTGAGCGATACTTCCCGATATCAAGAAGTATCGGATCGGATTGGGTATCGCCGATACCCAAAAAGTATCGGCGATACCCGATTCCGATACCGGAAATCCAATGCAAGTCTATGGGACAGAAATATCGGAACTAAAAAAAACCCTTTCTTTCCTTGTAAACACTAAATATACACACATAGAATACATATATATATAATATATATATATATATATATATATATATATATACATGTCATTGTGACTATATATATATATATATACATATATTTATAGTTCATACACTTCCACATAGTAAAATAGCCTCTGATTCAATTGCCGGGTAATTCCGGCTTTTGTGAAAATACAGAAGCACCCGACATGAAATGACACATGGTTTACATAGAGTTAACCATGTCTTTTCATGTAGTTTGATATCTGGTTTTCACAATTACATGAGTGTATGTGTGCAAATTTTCACACCTGTAGGGGTTAATTAAAGGTGTAAATTCATTGTAAAAAAACCAGACATTTTGGTACGAATTTACACCTTTAATTAACCCCTACAGGTGTGAAATTTTGCACACATACACTCATGTAATTGTTAGTGAAAACAATATATCAAACAACTTGAAATGACATAGTTAACTCTATGTAAACCATGTGTCATTTCATGTCGGCTTCTGTATTTTCACAAAAGCCGGCAATTGAATTAGCGGCTATTATACTATGTAGAAGTGTATGAACTATAAATATATATATATATATGTGTCACAAATTCAATGCCATGTATATATATATAATATATGAGGTGTAAAATTGTTGAAAAAAAATGCGTGGGCTCCCGCCCTATTTTCTCAACCAGACAGACAAAGCAAGCGAGTGAGGGCAAATAATAGCCCAGAGAGGGACCATTATTTTTGCCCCCCCCCGGCTACTAACATCTGCCCCCAGACACCCCAGAAAAGGCAAATCTATAATTAGATTCACCCTTTCTGGCACTTTGCCCGTCTATTCCCATTGCCCTGTAGCGGTGGCGAATGGGTTAATAAGGGGTTAAAGCCACCTTGCTATTGAAAGGTGACCTTAAGCCAGGTTAATAATTGAGAGCTGTCAATTAGACAACTATCAATTATTAATCCTATTGCATGAAATAAAAATAAAACACCACACACTTTAATTAAAAATCATTTTAATGAAATAAAGACACATGTTTTTGACCATCTTTTATTTTACTGCAAAAACCATTTCCTGTAATAAAAATAAAATAAAAAAGCAAAATTATTCTTACCTATCCGATACACAGTCAGGTCCCACGGTATAATCCATCAGAAAGGGTTAATGTTTACTGCAGGGACCGCAGCTAATGCTGCAGCCTCACAGTAAACCCCCGAATGAATCTTCTCCTTTCCTGGCTGACAGGAGAAGAAGTGGAAAGCTTAATTGATTGCTTCCCACTTTCACTTCAGGTCAGCCAGGGACACCATCAGTGACGTGAGAGGGAATCCCGGCTGACCTGAAGTGAACTGATTAACAAAAATAGGGGATCCCCTCAAAAAAAAAATGGCGTGGGGTCCCCCCTATTTTTGTTAACCAGCCTGATAAAGCAGACTACTGATGCCTGGATTTTCAGGCTGTTAAGGAGCCAAGATCCATGGACCTTGCCAGCCTGATAATACCAGGCCACAGCAGTCTGCTTATCTTGGCTGGTTAACAAAAATAGGGGATCCCCTCGAAAAAAATTGGCGTGGGGTCCCCCCTATTTTTGTTAACCAGCCAGATGAAGCAGACTGCTGAGGCATGTTTTTTCAGGCTGGTAAGGATCCACTATCCATGGACCTTGCAAGCCTGATAATACCAGGCCACAGCAGTCTGCTTAGCTTGGCTGGTTAACAAAAATAGGGGATCCCCTCGAAAAAAAAATGGTGTGGGGGTCCCCCTATTTTTGTTAACCAGCCAAGTAAAATGCAGACTGCTGCGGCCTGGTATTAAAAGACTGTCAAGGCCCATGGATTTTGGCCCTCAGCAGCCTGATAATACCAGGCTACAGCAGCCCATTTGGCGCATCAAAAGATGTGCCAATTGTGACACTTTACCCGGCTCTTCCCACTTGCCCTGTAGCGGTGGCAAGCGGGGTAATAAGGGGTTAATGACCGTTGATTGCACGGTGACAATAAGCCCGGTTAATAATGGAGAGGCGTCAATAAGACACCGATCCATTATTAATCCCAAAGTTTTTAAATGTTTAAAAAAAAGACACAGCAAGAAAAAAGTATTTTAATGAAATAAAAGAGACAACACAGTTTTCATTAATTTTATTACACGCTCATCCTGCGACGCCATCGTTCTCCTGTAAAAAAAGAAAAAAACAAACCAACAGTATACCACCTGTCCGACGCAGTCCATAGTAACGAGTGTCCCACGACGATCCAGCTCTGCTACATCGGAATGTCAGGCTGAGCCTGACATCCCGACGCAGCACAGCTGCTTACCTGCTTCCCGGCGGTGACTTCATCGGACTGCTTTACGGCCGCGATTACCCGCAGCACGTGCAGTTATCGCGAGAAACTGCACGTGACCTCCAGGGAGAAGATGATGGCGGCCATCAAGCAGTCCAGGACGTGACCACCGGGGATCTTCTTCCAGGTAAGTGCCGCTGACTCCTAACAGAACCGACCGACGGACACTGACAGTGACAGGAACATTCCGATTCCGGTATCCGATATGACAAAATATCGGAACTCGGAATCGGAATTCCGATACAGCAAATATCGGCCGATACCCGATATTTGCAGTATCGGAATGCTCAACACTACCTGTAAGTTAACTGCCCTGTCATAGCTTTCATCTAACCATGTCTCGGTTATTCCCACTATGTCATAGTTACTTTGTATATATTTTGCTTCTAATTCTTCCATCTTGTTTGTCAGTCTTCTGGCGTTTGCGAGCATGCAGTTTAGATGAGTTTGTTTTGTTCTAATCTCCTCCCTGTGGATTGTTTTAGAAATTTTCTTATCTCCCTTCCAAGTATGTTGTCTTGGGTTATCTTTGCCACACCTCATATCCTTCATCAATATGTTTTCTGGCTTCATGTTCGTGTCTAACATTTTTCTTCCCGTCCCCTCTTCTTCTAGTTTAACGCCCTCCTGATGAGTGTAGCATGTCTTCAGGCGAATGTGTATTTCCCAGCTTTGTTGAGGTGTGGTTCGGCTCTGGCGAGGAGTCCGTCGTACAGGTAATTCACACCGTGGTCCAGGAATCCGAATCCTTGTTGCCTGCATCATTATCTTAGCTAGTTATTCGCATCAAGGATCTGTTCCATCTCCTGATATCATACCTGTCTACTGGAAAGATAGAAGAAAAAACTACCTGTGCATCCAGTTCCTTGACTTTCTTCCCAACTCTTCAAAGTCCATGCAGATTGTCGGTAGGTCCTTCCTTACCGTGTCATTGGTGCCAACATGCATCAGAAGAAATGGGTGGACGTCCTTGGAATTGATGAGCTATGGTATCCTAACGGTCACATGCTTGATTTTCGCACATGGGAGGCAGCATACTTCTCTTGCAGTTATGTCGAGTCTGCAGATGGCTGCTTCTGTGCCTCTCAGTAGTGAGTCTCCCACCACTACCACTCTTCTTCACTTCTTGGCTGTACTTTTTGTTGTCACTTCTGCGTGTTGCTGTGTGCTCTTTTCTTCTTTGCTTGCTGGTAGTGCCTCATCCTTAGGTGTGCCATCTTCGTCCTCCACAAGGCCTTGGTATCGGTTTCTCAGTTGTGTGGTTGGTGATGTCTCCATGGTCTTCTTGCTTCTTTTGGTCACATGCTTCCACTCGTCTGCTTTTGGAGGTTCTCTGACACTTTCTTCACCTTCTGTGAGCAGTAGAGATGCTTATTTTCTGTCTAGAAAGTCTTCAATTTCTTTGATGAGTTTCAAAGTTGCAATTCTTTCTTCCAGACCCCGCACCTTTTCTTCTAAAAGGGACAGGTGAAGTTGGATTCTTCTTCTGGTCGATCTGTGAACATGTAGCACATGTTGCAGCTCACCATGTAGGTTGTCACGTCTGCCATGTTGCTCCTAGATCCTGCTGACTTGCTGTGTGTCTTCCTTCTTGTGTAATCTACTGGGTGTAACCTTCTTGTGTAATCTGCTGTGTTTTTTCCATCTTGTGTAATCTACTCAATCAGCCAAGCTTACTTGCAATAATGTCCTGGCTGTACCCAACGATCTTCTTGCTAAGGGAGACTCTTCACTTTTTCCAGAAGGCACCTGAAATTTGCAAATCGTCCTCCTCAAGCTTCAATCCCTGGTTTGGCGATGCTTTCCAAGCAGCTGGTCCCAGCTGTATCCAACGATCTTCTTTCTAAGGGAGACTCTTCGCTTTTCTCAGAAGGCACCTGAAATATGCAAATTGTCCTCCTCAAGCTTCAATCCCTGGTTTGGCGATGCTTTCCAAGCAGCTGGTCCTGGCTGTACCCAACGACCTTCTTGCTAATAATAATAATAATCTTTATTTCTATAGCGCCAACATATTCCGCAGCGCTTTACATTTTAACAATTTTAAAATACAAGTCATAAGTAACAACGTTAACAATACAATAATTAAAGCAAAATAAGACGACCCTGCCCATGAGAGCTTAAATCTACAATGAGGTGGGGGAGATACAATAGATAGAAATGAGGGAGGAGATGTAAGGGGGTGCTGCACTGTGGAGAGCTTTGTAGGTGAGAACAAGTACTTTGAATTGGATCCTATAATGAATGGGCAGCCAATGTAAGGACTGGCAAAGAGCGGACGCGTCCGAGTACCGATTAGCCAGATGGATGACCCTGGCTGCTGCATTAAGGATGGACTGGAGCGGGGATAGTCGAGTAATGGGGAGACAAAGTAATAGAGCGTTGCAGTAGTCCAGGCGGGAGTGGATCAGGGCGAAAGTGAGGGTTTGTTGTTTCCATGGTGAGAACAGGGCGGATTCTAGAGATGTTCTTTAGGTGTAGGCGGCAAGAGCGGGCAAGAGACTGTATATGGGAGGTGAAGGAGAGATTGGTGTCAAACATAACACTCAGACAGCGAGCCTGCGGCTGGGGTGTTATTATGGTACCGTCCACGGAGAGGGAAATGTCAGATTTAGGGAGGTAGACGGCGGGAGCAGAAGAAGTTCAGTTTTGGAGAGGTTGAGTTTCAGATAGAGAGCGGACATGATGTTGGAGATTGCGGACAGACAGTCAGTGGCTTTCTGCAGTACAGCAGGGGTAAGGTCGGGGGATGACGTGTATAGTTGTGTGTCATCAGCATAAAGATGGTACTGAAAGCCAAATCTGCTGAAGGTCCGTCTAATTGGGGCCGTGTAGAGAGAGAAGAGAAGGGAGCCAAGGACTGAGCCCTGAGGTACCACGACAGCAAGATGAAGAGGAGATGACGTGGAGCCAGGGAACAAAACACTGAAGGAGCGGTCAGAAAGATAGGAAGAGAACCAGGAGAGAACAGTGTCCTTAATGCCTAGCGACTGGAGCCTAGACAGTAGGAGACGGTGGTTAACCGTGTCGAAAGCTGCAGAAAGGTCGAGAAGAATGAAGGGAGACTCTTCGCTTTTCCCAGAAGGCAACTCAAATATGCAAATTGTCCTCCTCTAGCTTCAGTCCATGGTTTTGAGACATACTTTTGGAGAGTCTCTTTAACCCCTTAACGACCAAGCCATTTTGTAGGTTAATGACCAGGCCAATTTTTACATTTCTGACCACTGTCACTTTATGTGCTTATAACTCTGGAACGCTTCAACGGATCTTCTCGATCCTGAGACTGTTTTCTCGTGACATATTGTACTTCATGATAGGCGTTTTTTACACAATAAAAAATTTTATAGAAAAAATAATTATTTTTCCATCAGTTTATTCCGCGAGCTATAACTTTTTTATTTTTTCGCTGATGATGCTGTATAGCAGCTTGTTTTTTGCGGGACAAGATGACGTTTTCAGCGGTACCATGATTATTTATATCCGTCTTTTTGATCGCGTATTATTGCACTTTTTAAGTTATTATAACATTAAAAGTATAATTTACTACTTTTTTTTTATTTTTTACGGCTTTCACTGAAGGGGTTAACTAGGGTTACGCTTTTATAGATGGGATTTTTACGGACGCGGCGATACCAAACATGCATTTTTTTGTTTTTTGGTTTTTTATTACATAAAAATGTGTATTATTTGGGGAATTTTTTAAATTTTTTTTAATATTTTTTTTAACAAATTTTTTTAAAAAATGCTTTTTTTACCTTGTCCTTTATGGGACTTTCACATTTTTACTTTTGATTGCAGTTACAATGCATTGCAATGCTCCAGCATTGCAATGCATTGTACCTATGGTGAAAGCTGCTGTGACCATGGTCACAGCGGCTTTCCGTAGCTAGATGACCCGAAGGTAGTCATGATAACCCCTGTGTCATCAAGGCAGAGATCGGGCCCTGCAAATACATTGAGGGGCGCCGATCTGAGGCAGAGGGAGCTCCCGACCCTCTGCCTCTCCCCCTGAGCGCTGCGATCGCGCTCGATTGCAGCAGTCAGGGGGTTAACAGCCAGGGGCGGCGGGGGCGCTGCTCCTGGCTGTCAGTGCAGGAAGCTCGGCCACTGCAGCACTGAGCTCCTGCACTGATCGAGTAGGAGAAGCTGAAATTTCAGCTCTCTATCTGCTGTGATTGACTGTGACCAATCACAGCGCTGTAGGTGTGGGGACCGACTGCAAAGGTCCCCGCACCGCTTGCTGTGCCTGTCAGCTGTCTGTGACAGCTGTCGGCACTAAGCTACCACTGCGTGTTTACAGTGGTAGTTCAAAGGCATGACGTGCACAGTCCGTCAAGGTGCCAAAACTGACACCTTGCCATGACGGACTGTGCACGTCCATGGACATTAAGGGGTTAAAGAGAATCTGTCGCCAGGTCAATAGTGTCTGGTTTGTGCTCTTATTTATCCCGCTATTTTCCTGAGTATTTCACTTTTTTCTTTCGCCATGGGGGTCCTTGTTATTTAGTGCCACCATTTCTGATCTTTACCTAAGGGGTGTGGCTCTCAGCATTTGCTGGGGGTGTGTCTTTGGTAAGCTTTGTGTCATTTCCCTGTCAGCCACACCCCTTTGTAAAGACCAGAATAGTTGCACTAAATAAAAATTCCGTATTTCTGGAACCGTATGGCGGATTTAAAAAAAAAAAAAGACAAAACAAGAAAACAAGAACTGGAATACTCAAGGAAACAGCAGGAATAAAATAAGAGCAATAATTGCCCCTTTTAACTCGCTGACAGACCCTCTTTTAGATCTGAGTCCCATCCTACATGGGGAATACAGGTGTAGAAATACTTATAAAATATAAATCTTCATAAATGCTTCAGAACCTTTGAGTAATAATTGTGCTGCTGCTTTGCTGCTCGCCTGCATCTACTAATAGTCTCGCAGCTCGTCTTATCTGCATATGATTAAGGGGAGATAATTATAGATGGGAATAATCAGCTTTATTTATCTGTTTATTTGCTCAGACTTTATTTAATGCACGACCTGAACCTTTTCTGTATTCTAATTAAATGGCAGAGCAGATTGAATGCTATCAGAGGCTGAACCTCCATGGAGCTCCGCACACTTATTCCTGATTAAATGAGAATTTCTCAATTTCTCAAGTTCTGAGCAGTAAGACGAACCTGCTTCATGGCTCCTGCCTCTTTATCAGATATTATTTATTGTAATTTAGAAGTGAGGTATGAGAATATAAATTATATGATTTTCCATCACTTCTCGTTTTTATAAATTCCATCCTGTATTATATTCTCAGAGTGTGCATCACTTGCTGCAGTCATCACTGTGTACATACTGTACATTACTCATCCTGAGTTATATCTTGTATTATACCCCAGAGCCTGCATCACTATTCTGCTGGTGCAGTCACTGTGTACATACATTAACATTAGATCCTGACTGTCCGAGTACTCCTGTATTATACCCCAGAGCGCACTCACTATTCTGCTGGTGCAGTCACTGTGTACATACATTACTGATCCTGAGTTACATCCTGTATTATACCCCAGAGCTGCACTCACTATTCTGCTGGTGCAGTCACTGTGTACATACATTACTGATCCTGAGTTACATCCTGTATTATACCCAGAGCTGCACTCACTATTCTGCTGGTGCAGTCACTGTGTACATACATTACTGATCCTGAGTTACATCCTGTAATATACTCCAGAGCTGCACTCACTATTCTGCTGGTGCAGTCACTGTGTACATAATTACATTACTGATCCTGAGTACACGTATATCCAAGCTGCCTTCTGCTGTGCATTCACTGTACTCATTACATTACTGATCCTGTTACTCTGTACCAGAGGCCTCACTATTCTGCTGGTGGAGTCACTGTGTACATACATTACATTACTGATCCTGAGATACATTCTGTATTATACCAGAGCTGCACTCACTATTCTGCTGTTACAGTCACGGTGTACATACATTACATTACTGATCCTGAGTTACATCCTGTATTATACCCAGAGCCGCACTCACTATTCTGCTGGTGCAGTCACTGTGTACATACATTACTGATCCTGAGTTACATCCTGTATTATACCCCAGAGCTGCACTCACTATTCTGCTGGTGCAGTCACTGTGTACATACATTACTGATCCTGAGTTACATCCTGTATTATACACCAGAGCTGCACTCACTATTCTGCTGGTGCAGTCACTGTGTACATACATTACTGATCCTGAGTTACATCCTGTATTATACACCAGAGCTGCACTCACTATTCTGCTGGTGCAGTCACTGTGTACATACATTACTGATCCTGAGTTACATCCTGTAATATACTCCAGAGCTGCACTCATTATTCTGCTGGTGCAGTCACTGTGTACATACATTACATTACTGATCCTGAGTTACATCCTGTATTATACCCAGAGCTGCACTCACTATTCTGCTGGTGGAGTCACTGTGTACATACATTACATTACTGATCCTGAGATACATTCTGTATTATACCAGAGCTGCACTCACTATTCTGCTGTTACAGTCACGGTGTACATACATTACATTACTGATCCTGAGTTACATCCTGTATTATACTCCAGAGCTGCTCTCACTATTCTGCTGGTGCAGTCACTGTGTACATACATTACATTACTGATCCTGAGTTACATCCTGTATTATACTCCAAGTGGCACTCACTATTCTGCTGGTGCAGTCATGTGTACATACATTACATACTGATCCTGAGTTACATTCTTATTATACCAGAGCTGCACTCACTATTCTGCTGGTGGAGTCACTGTGTACATACATTACATTACTGATCCTGAGTTACATCCTGTATTATACTCCAGAGTGGCACTCACTATTCTGCTGGTGCAGTCACTGTATACATACATTACATTACTGATCCTGAGTTACATCCTGTATTATTCTCCAGAGCTGCACTCACTATTCTGCTGGTGCAGTCACTGTGTATATATACATTACATTACTGATCCTGTACTGATCCTGACTTAAATCCTGTATTATACCCCAGAGCTGCATTCACTATTCTGCTGGTGCAGTCACTGTGTACATATATTACATTACATTACTGAGGCTGAGTTACATCCTGTATTATACCCCAGAGCTGCACTCACTATTCTGCTGGTGCAGTCACTGTGTACATACATTACATTACTGATCCTGAGTTACATCCTGTATTATACACCAGAGCTGCACTCATTATTCTGCTGGTGCAGTCACTGTGTACATACATAACATTACTGATCCTGAGCTGCACTCACTATTCTGCTGGTGCAGTCACTGTGTACATACATTACATTACTGATCCTGAGTTACATCCTGTATTATACTCCAGAGCTGCACTCACTATTCTCCTGGTGCAGTCACTGTGAACATACATTACATTACTGATCCTGAGTTACATCCTGTATCTCTTTTATTATAAAAATACAAAACTAAACTTACAGGCAAAACATAGACAAAACTTACAGACAAACTCAATAAAAAACATTATTCATAAAGCCCAAAAGTCCAATGTCCAGCAGATTTATGCAAACAAAACGTTCCTCCATTTCATTAATACCCCCAGCAAGGGAAGAGACCTGAACCTACGTACTTATCTTTCCCTCATATACACATACCCACGCATTCACCCCTAGAAAAAAGAAACAAAATTCAGCCAAATGCCCTAAAGTAAATAGGCCACCTGGCCCAACTTAATTATATACACATATACATATAT
The DNA here is from genome assembly GCA_033576555.1 of Oophaga sylvatica. Classification (NCBI taxonomy): domain Eukaryota; kingdom Metazoa; phylum Chordata; class Amphibia; order Anura; family Dendrobatidae; genus Oophaga; species Oophaga sylvatica. The sequence goes on along the minus strand of JARQOD010000001.1, from coordinate 382,195,439 downwards.
ATATACATACACACGTTTTTTTTTTTTTTCTTTTTTTTACATTTTTTTTACATTTTTTTTTTTTTTTTCAAAATAACCCACCACCATTCCTCCAAAGGTCCCACAAAAGTTTGTGGCCTATCACACCAGGAACCACGAAAGTTTGTGGTCTTTCCTACACAGCAATTCTTGGCATCCCGCCGGATGTCCAATCTCCAAAACCCATCCCCCACCCCCCAAGAAACCCCCACCCCACCTAAACTAAATCCCCCGTACCCTCATCATAGTACACACAACACACAATATATATATATATATATTATATATAATATATATATACAACTATATAATAACATATATTAATAACATATATCAATAATAACACATATCAATAATAACCACTACACACCTTAACCATGACCAAAGAACAGGCCCAAGTTCAATGCTTGCAAGCCCTATACCTGGGTTACCAATTCCAAAACAAAAATCTATGAGTGAGGGTTACAGCCCACCACCAGGAACTGGAGACCATAGAGGCTCTCACCCTAATCTACCGCACATCACCCTGACCCTCCCTAACAACACAAAAGAGAAAATCCTGTCCCTATAGCCCTACCAACCTCTCCCTACCTGCCCCTACCTGTCCCTCACTGACCCTCACTACCAACCTAATACTAACTACCTGTGCCTAAAGACTGTCCCTATCTGTCCCTCCCTGTCCCTACACATCTATCTGACCCTACAAAATAAAGATAAAAGGATAAAAAATACTAACTCAGCCCTATAACAGGCACACAGAACCTAACTCACCCTAGGGCACATTAAAGGAGAAACCCCTTCATAGGAGAGAGGCCCTCCCTGCACCCAGCCTCTCAAACTCCAGGGAGCGCACTTTTGCCAGGTCACCCAGGATGTTCCTAATCACCTCTTCCCTGGGGAGGACTTTCCGCTGAGTAGACACTAGACACCGTGCATTCCACGTGCAGAACCTAGTTACTAAACTAACTAAAAAAACAGTGCCCCGATCTCGGCCACCAAGGGACCTGAATGCCCATAGGCCCACTCCGCATAGGAGAGGCCTGCCAGCCTGGGCCAGCCAATGGAAGCACCCACCCTGCTGTAGACCTCTGTATTAAAGGGACACCGAAGCAGGAAGTGCTCCATGCTTTCAAGCATGCCACCACACTCCTCGCGGGGACAATCTCGGTCATCAGAGCTCCTGCACTTCAGGTTATCCCTCACATACAGCTTCCCATGGAAGCAGCGCCAAGCCAAGTCCCAAAACTTCAAGGGGATCCGCTTAGAGTTCAATAACCCGAGCCTCACCTCCAGATCCCGGCTTGGGCAATCCCTGAGTGCCAGGGGCTTCTGAAAGTGGGTCAACAGGACCCTATTGTCAAGAAACCTTCTTGACATGATCCTGATCTCCCACACTCCCAGACCCCACCGACGGATCACCTTCAGAACCGGGGTAACGTAAGCCGGAAGATGCCCATGAGGTGTACGAAGGTCCTTCACCTGCCCTCCTGTCTCCCATTCCTGGAAGAAAGGCCGAAACCACCCCCTACAGGAGAATACCCACGGAGGAGCCCTCTCTGACCAGAGGTTGGCGATGTTTGCCTTAAAAAAGGTGTTTACTAGAAACACCACTGGGTTGACCATACCCTACCCTCCTAGTCTCCTCGTGCGGTACGTGACCTCCCTCTTGATTAGGTTCAGCCTATTTCCCCATAATAATTGGAAAAACAGGCTGTAGACCCGTGTCCAAAGAGGCTCTGGCAAGATGCAGACGCTGCCCAGATATATTAGCAAAGGAAGCAAATAGCCCTTGGCAAGACTAACCCTTTCCCTTAGGGTCAATCTTCAAGTCTGCCCTCCCAGTTTTGCTGGGGATAGTCCCCCGGGCCGAAACTGATGCCTAATATTTTTGCTGTGGCCTGAGGCCCTGAAGGGTGTCCGGGAGATCAAAACTTGGATCTCCCCCTCCCAGCCAGAGACTCTCACACCGTGTAGCGTTCAACCTCAGACAACCTCAGACATCACCCAATCCGACTCCTCTCTCGAGGATACAAAAAGGGAAACGTCATCAGCGTACGCCACTACCCTCAAGGCGGCCTCTGGCTCCGCCTGGTCCATCCTGACTCCCACCAACGTCCGCGCTCCACCCTCCTTAAAAGGGGGTCGATCGCGAACACGTATAACAGTGGGCTCAGAGGACAGCCCTGGCGGACACCAGACCTCACCTCAAAAGGGTGTCCGACCCAACCGTTCACTAGCGGAAAAGTCTCTGCCTCATTGTATAAAACTCTCAACCAATCAACAAACCTCCCAGGCAGACCGTACCTCAGAAGGACGGACCAGAGGTACTCATGGTTAACCCGGTCAAAGGCCTTTGCCTGGTCTAAGGACAGCAAGTACCCCTTCCAGTGACCTGCCCTGCCCTGCTCCACTGCCTCTCGGACACCGAGCACAGCACTAAATGTACTGCGGCCTGGAACAGAGCAGTGCTGGGCCCCCGAAAGGAGCCGGGGTGCAAACTTCACCAACCGATTAAAAAGCACCTTTGCCAGAACCTTTCGGTCCGTATTGAGAAGCGCTATGGGACGCCAATTCTCAATACGGGACGAGTCTTTACCCTTTGACAGGATAATCAGGGCTGACTTCCTCATTGAACTGGGCAGAGTGTCCGAGGAGAGGCACTCATTAAACACCTCAGTCAAGAGAGGGACCAAAGAGTCCCGAAAAGTCTTGTAGAACTCGGATGTTAAGCCATCTGGACCGGGCGACCCATCAATCGCCCGTCTCACTTCCTCTTCCCTGATTGCTTCTGCCAAAACATGAAGAGAGAGGTCATCCCCCGGCTCAGAGTTGGTTTCAGCCAGGAAAGCCGACATCTCATCCCGATCAGGATCCCTCCTCCCAAGAGGTGCGAGTAGAAGGATCTGACCACCTCCAGGATCCCTGATTTGGATATGTTCAGGGACCCCGTACTGTCGATCAGTCCTGTCACCATCTTACAATTCACTGACAACCTGCAGTTTCTGTAAGGGTCGGGCGAGCGGTACCTCCCGAAATCCCTCTCAAAAACCAAGGATGTGTGCCTATTGTACTGGCACCCCTTGAGCAAGGTGTTCACCCTGGAGATTTCCTCTCGGTCCCCTCCAGTCGAGACGAGCTGCTCGAGTTTCCTCCCCAGCTGCCAATACAGGCGGTACCTGTTCAGGCCCTGAGGCTCGAGAGCTGACGGAAGAACCTTGTGACCCTTCTTTTGAAGATCTCCCACCACTCAGACTTACTGCTACAAAGACCCAAGAGAGGTACCTGGCTCTGAAGAAATTCCTCAAAGGACTGTCTTACTTCCGCTTCTTCCAGAAGGGACGAATTCAGCTTCCATAGGCCTCTCCCCATCCGGGGAGTCTCTGTAACATTCAAAGTAAAGAAAATTAAACAGTGATCGGAGAACTCCACCTCAACAGCGGACACTGCAGAAGAGACGGCTTCCTCCTTTAAAAAAAACCTATCTATCCTAGACCTACTGCTTCCCCTATAAAAGGTGAAACCCTCGTGACCTGGGGTGTGCCGGATGTGGACATCCACCAGGCGAGCTTCGCTTACTATGCTATTCAAGGCTACGCTATCATAAGTCAGCTGGTCTCCGGGGCCTCCCCTATCACGGAGTCTGGTTATAGTATTAAAATCCCCAGCGAAGACCACCTGCCGGCTCGTAAAAAGATAGGGCTTGATCCTCAGGAAGAGACATTTACGGTCCCACTTAGATTGCAGGCCATAGATATTGATGAGCCGAAGCTCCTGTCCCCTCATGAAGACGTCAAGGACCAAACATCTCCCCATTTCTACCTCGATCACCCGTCTGCATTCCACCTCCGCGGTCTTATAAAGGACCGCTACCCCGCTATATGGCTCGGCCGCAAGAGACCAGTATGAGGGCCCACTCCTCCATTCCCTTTTTGCTTTGTGGATGGACCCCAGGTCCGTTAGTCTTGTCTCCTGCAAAAATAAAATAACAGCCTCAACCCAAGTGAAAAAATCAAAGGCCGTAAATCTAGCCGTATCCGACTTTATGCTGGCGACATTAATCGACGCCAGAGTCAACGGGGTAGGTTCCGCCATCATGGGTGATTGAGTTAGACGGCCTGTTTTTTAACCGTACCCCCAGATTTCCTTTCTCCCTCTGAGGAGGAGCCCGACTCACCCCTCCTCTTTAAAGACACCGAGGTGTCCATATCCTCCTTAGCAGCAGTGGACACCTCCTTCCCAGCACTAGATTCCTCGCCCCTGAACCCCGATGTAGTCCCCCCGCCAGAGGAGTGTGAATCCCCCGGAGGACTGGACCTCGCCACTCCCTGAAGGCACCCCAGATGTTGCATCCGGCCCCTCACCCCCGACCTCCGACACAGCAGAGTCATCGAGGGCTTGGAACCGATTGGAGAGGGGGATCAGAGGTGAGCCGGTGAGCCCTTCCGTAGGCACCCTAGCGGTCAGGGGGGGGCATTAGATTTTTTAGCCTTGTTCTTCTTCTTCCGCCTCTTACCGGTACGATTGTCACCCATTTTTTTAGGCTGCTCCACCACCTCTTCATCAACACTTTTCATACTGGGAAGAGTTATCAGAAGCAGCCACCTCCCTCTCCATCCTCCGGATCTCCTCGCTCACCACCTTCTCCCCCAGGGCCTCAGAGGCTTCGGCTGCTGCCTCAAGGGTGGGGGCAGTCATCATCCCAGTTGCCTGAGGCTTATCCTGCCCCCTGCCCTTACGGTGCCTCACCTGTTGCCACTGGTGGGCAGATGTACCAGCCTCGCCTTTCCTCACTGACCCCTCAGCTCCCCTCACGCCTCCACCCCCAGCCCCAGCAGAAGTTGCACCACCGGGGACCCCCCCATGGCTCCCCCACACTGGGCCAGAGATGGTGCCGGAAAAGCAGCGGGGTCAGCGGTTATACGGGTGACCTAGGTCACCACACAGGTGACACCTAATGTCACCACAGGCTGCGGCAAGATGACCTACCCCGCCACACAAGGAACACTTCTGCACCTTGCAGCCTGCGCTGAAGTGGCGGGGATCACCGCACCTGTGGCAGACCTTCGGTTGCCCCTGGTAGATCTGGATTCTGTCCCTCCCCAGAAATGCTGAGGAGGGGATGTGGGTGACCGTACCTCCTGAAACCTTCAACTTTACCATGAAGGTCCAGCCCCCTGACCAAATGCCAAACTCGTCCCTATTTTTCTTAGGGACGTCCGTGACTTCCCCATAACGGGAAAGCCACGTCATGATGTCGACCCCAGAGAGTGACTCGTTACTTGTCAGAACGGTCACCCTCTTTACACTATTTTGGCGAGACACTGCCTGTACTGCAAAGTCTCGCCAGCCGGGCTCCCTCTTTGCCAGTTCGAAATTACGACCAGAAAAGCTCTAGGCCCTCTGGCCGAACAAAACTGACATAGAAGAAGGAGGTGCAAAACGGATGAATCAGGGCAAAGATGTCCGTCGCCCTGAAGTCCATCTTCAGAAGGCGCTCCACAACTCTCGCTCTTGGCGGGTACGCTTCACTGCCCCTCCACCGAAGACGGACCACATTCCGCCTGGCCACCCCCTGCCCGGCTGTCGGGAGGGACCAAACCGTTTCCCCCTCCCTTTTATCTTGGAAGGCAGCCAGGCCAGTATCTATCCAGCCAAAAGGCCAAGTCCACCCTCTCTCAGGAACGTTGATGCCCCGCAAGACGCCATCCCTGAGGTCCAGAGGCGAGGAAACTCCCTGACCAGACCCTGAGGCTCCAGCCACCACCCCCGAATAACTCAGAGGACCGGCGGCTGGGGGGGCAGATGGCCTGGCCCCCTCCCCCCTCCTTCCAGTACCCTCAGACACCCCATTCACACTTACCACCCCATTCACACTTGCCACTTTAGACGCACTGCCACCCGCATCCTCAACCATTGACACTTCCATACACACACCCTCCTCATCCACTTCATCAGTCACCCCACTCTCACTCACATGCACACTGGGGTCAATATTATTTTGCCTCACTTTTTGGGTATTTACATGAATGTTTGCTCCTCTGCTGCTACCGCCACCTACTGGTGGCATCTTCCCTGCCGGGGGGTTCGGCACACACAGTGCTGCTGGCCCTTTAAGACCTGGGCTGCCATTGGGCTTCAGCAGCACTTCCTCCACAGCCTGCACAGAACTGCCTTCTCTCTCAGTGTCAGAGACCAAGCCAGGAGCAGTCCTGCCTCCAGCTCCATCCCGGCTCGTCGCCGGCGCCCCCACTGCAGGTAAGCCCCCAGACTCAGGGGACCCGGCCAGACAAGCGCCCTTGCTGCTGTCTTCTGCAGTTTCTGCTCCATTGCTGATCACCATCATTTTTTTTTTCTTTTGCTGGGAAGCCACGCCCCCAGCCTCCAGCTTCACAACACTGCCGTCCAGAGCTGCACCCACATGAGCGGTGGGTGCCGAGGAGGCCACGCCCCCGAGACCGGCCACAGCGGGACCCCCGGAGCCGACCCGGAGCCGGGTCCACCCCCAGGGGCCCCCCCGGCGGTACCAGCCCCCCGGGGCACAGCGCCCCCCACCACCACACCCTGGGCCACAAACAGCTTTGGCACAGCAACTCCGGCGGCCGGCCCCAGGCTAGGCCACTCCCCCTCAGCGCGCACCGGCGGTAGGGCCCCCGGCCCAGACTTCACCGCAGACCCCGCCAGGGGAGCCGACCCCACCACTTGTTTCTTATGAGCCGGCTCTGCCGGAGCCACAGGCCCCGCCCCCTTCACTTTACTGGGTGCCTGTGTCCCCAGAAGCGATCCAGTAACGGATCCGTAAGTGGGGGACCCAGACACCACAGCGCTCACCGCCGGAGATGTGGTCCCGGCTGCAACTCTCTTGCCCACCACTGGGCCGCCCTCCACACCATGCTCCATATCAGACACACCACTACCCCCTCCATTACCACAAACAGAGGCGGCGCCCTGCGTGTCATGGCCTGTAATCTCCCCGCTCCCTTGCTGCGGACCAACAACAGAGCCCGAGCCGGGGTGGGTAGCGGGTGCCGCACAGCGGGACCGGGGGGCCCCAGAGAGGGGGACATACACAAACTTCTGGACATAAGATGTTTTCTTTACTTTCTTCTTAGCTTTTCTCTTCATCCCCCTCCTGGTTGCCTCGTCATCGCAGATCTCATCCCCGAACCTCAGCTGGTTAAACCGGACCGGGGACTCGATCTGCCGGATCTGCTGCATGACGAGGCAGCCCCCCTCACTGCTACTACTACCACCATCCTCATCCTCCCCCTCGCACTCGCTGCCCTCTGAAGAGCCAGAATCTGGCGGGAGAGCCACTTGCTCGGGGGCTATCCCGCTGTGCGACGCCTGGAGATCTCTTACCAGGCCACCAGGCGGTGGGTAGGGCACGACCTCCTCCTCGCATTCCTCCTCCTCCACCGCCTGGCCAGGGCTCCGTGGCCCCTCAGGAGCCCCTCCGGTCATGGCTCTGAACCGGTCGTCATTCTCCAACTTTTCGCGGAAGGGCCCGATCCCGGCCAGGATCTCGCACCTCCGGCTTGCCAGGTCTTCTATGGATCTCTGGATCTTTCTGACCGCGGCGGATAGCTCGGCCTTCTTATTGCCGGAGGCCCTGTTGGACCTCTCCTTAGCTACCCTCAACTCCCCCCAGAGGGATCTTAGCTTCCTTGAGGCGTCCTCATACTCACAAAGGGGCGCATGGACACGGGAACCATAGACCACGGTGGTCTCTTTCGCCATCTTGGTGCCCCACTTTAGGGGCCCCGCTGCAGCACCCCTGCTCGTACTCGGCCTACCTCAGGGGGAAGGAGCCGCCGCGGCTATGGCCTCGGGGGTACTGCGGGTCCTCATGCTGGATCCTTGGCCAGATCTTGTTATCCTATCCGGATTGGGAGTCCTCCCACCCCCCGCCGGCTTGGACCGGGAGGTGGGAGCCGGGGGCCCTGCCCGGAGGCCAGTCCCAAGATTAGCCTTCTTTCTCGGGAAGGTGGCAGACAAAAAGTCCTGGATGGAAAAACTTCACCTCCCTTCCCGAGCAGCACACACAGGCACCACAGTCAGACCGCACGGCAAGCTCCGCCCCTTCCAGTGGGATGGTCCAGAGCTGCACTCACTATTCTGCTGGTGCAGTCACTGTGTACATACATTACATTGCTGATCCTGAGTTACCTCCTGTATTATACTCCAGAGCTGCACTCACTATTCTGCTGGTGCAGTCACTGTGTACATACATTACATTACTGATCCTGAGTTACATCCTGTATTATACTCCAGAGCTGCACTCACTATTCTGCTGGTGCAGTCACTGTGTACATACATTACATTACTGATCCTGAGTTACATCCTGTATTTATACGCCAGACCTGCACTCACTATTCTGCTGGTGCAGTCACTGTGTACATACATTACATTACTGATCCTGAGTTACATCCTGTATTATACTCCAGAGCTGCACTCACTATTCTGCTGGTGCAGTCACTGTGTACATACATTACATTACTGATCCTGTACTGATCCTGAGTTACATCCTGTATTATACCCCAGAGCCGCACTCACTATTCTGCTGGTGCAGTCACTGTGTACATACATTACATTACTGATTCTGAGTTACCTCCTGTATTATACTCCAGAGCTGCATTCACTATTCTGCTGGTGCAGTCACTGTGTACATACATTACATTACTGATCCTGTACTGATCCTGAGTTACATCCTGTATTATACCCCAGAACTGCACTCACTATTCTGCTGGTGCAGTCACTGTGTACATACATTACATTACTGATCCTGAGTTACCTCCTGTATTATACTCCAGAGCTGCACTCACTATTCTGCTGGTGTAGTCACTGTGTACATTACATCACTGATCCTGAGTTACATCCTGTATTATACCCCAGAGCTGCACTCACTATTCTGCTGGTGCAGTCACTGTGTACATACATTACATTACTGATACTGAGTTACCTCCTGTATTATACTCCAGAGCTGCACTCACTATTCTGCTGGTGCAGTCACTGTGTACATACATTACATTACTGATCCTGTACTGATCCTGAGTTACATCCTGTATTACACCCCAGAGCCGCACTCACTATTCTGCTGGTGCAGTCACTGTGTACATACATTACATTACTGATTCTGAGTTACTTCCTGTATATACTCCAGAGCTGCATTCACTATTCTGCTGGTGCAGTCACTGTGTACATACATACATTACTGATCCTGTACTGATCCTGAGTTACATCCTGTATTATACCCCAGAACTGCACTCACTATTCTGCTGGTGCAGTCACTGTGTACATACATTACATTACTGATCCTGAGTTACCTCCTGTATTATACTCCAGAGCTGCACTCACTATTCTGCTGGTGTAGTCACTGTGTACATTACATCACTGATCCTGAGTTACATCCTGTATTATACCCAGAGCTGCACTCACTATTCTGCTGGTGCAGTCACTGTGTACATACATTACATTACTGATACTGAGTTACCTCCTGTATTATACTCCAGAGCTGCACTCACTAGTCTGCTGGTGCAGTCACTGTGTACATACATTACATTACTGATCTTGAGTTACATCCTGTATTATACTCCAGAGCTGCACTCACTATTCTGCTGGTGCAGTCACTGTGTACATACATTACATTACTGATCCTGAGTTACATCCTGTATTATACTCCAGAGCTGCACTCACTATTCTGCTGGTGCAGTCACTGTGTACATACATTACATTACTGATCCTGAGTTACATCCTGTATTATACTCCAGAGCTGCACTCACTATTCTGCTGGTGCAGTCACTGTGTACATACATTACATTACTGATCCTGAGTTACATCCTGTATTATACTCCAGAGCTGCACTCACTATTCTGCTGGTGCAGTCACTGTGTACATACATTACATTACTGATCCTGAGTTACATCCTGTATTATACTCCAGAGCTGCACTCACTATTCTGCTGGTGCAGTCACTGTGTACATACATTACATTACTGATACTGAGTTACCTCCTGTACAGGGGCGGAACTATAGTGGAAGCAGGGGAAGCAGCTGCCACAGGGCCTGGGCTAGAAGGGGGCCCGTCCCTGCTGCAGCTGCCCTGTGATTTAGGAGCAAAACGGGGGGCCCGAGCACGCTGGCAAATGGATCCGCGCTCGGGCCCCCTCCCAACATTTTGTTCAGGCTTCTGACTCTGAACGCTGATGCATAACAACACTGTGTTGTTTTAAAGAGACACTACAGTGTTGTAAATGCAGACAGCGAACAGAAATGAGCACTGTAGCTTTAAGCTGCGGCCCAGTGCATTATGGTCCGTCTGTCACAGCGTGTGTGCATGTGGGGGCGGACAGCAGACGGCCAGGCAGACCACATGAAGCAGCAGGCTGACTGGACAAGCAGGTGGAAACCCGGGCGAGCAGGGTGAGTACCGTGAGTCTCTCAACAGTGAGAAGAGGCTTGGCTGCTCAATGGTGACTGGGAGGGCAGGTGCAGGCAGGATCTAACAGGGCCCACATTCAACAGGGCCCAGGCCCCAGGCTGCAGTGCAGGGGGCCCACATTCAACACAGGGCCCAGGTAGCAAGGGGCCCGCATTCCAACAGGGCCTCGGGCTCCTGGGCCCTGTTTGACGCAAGCCTCAAGTCACCACTAACCTCCCCCTGGGCCCTGTTGGGCACGGACCTCAGTCACCAGTAGCCTCCCCTGGCCCAGTAACAGCCTCATGGTTGCTACAAGTGACGAGTGACACCCTGATCTCTGCTACATGTGACAAGTAACCTCAGCTCTGCTACATGTGACAAGTAACAACCTCAGCTCTGCTACATTTGACAAGTAACAACCTCAGCTCTGCTACATGTGACAAGTAGCAACCTCGGCTCTGCTACATGTGACAAGTAACAACCTCAGCTCTGCTACATGTGACAAGTAGCAACCTCAGCTCTGCTCATGTGACAAGTAACAACCTCAGCTCTGCTCATGTGACAAGTAGCAACCTCAGCTCTGCTCATGTGACAAGTAGCAACCTCATCTCTGCTCATGTGACAAGTAGCAACCTCAGCTCTGCTCATGTGACAAGTAGCAACCTCAGCTCTGCTACATGTGACAAGTAACCTCAGCTCTGCTACATGTGACAAGTAGCAACCTCAGCTTTGCTACATGTGACAAGTAGCAACCTCGGCTCTGCTACATGTGACAAGTAGCAACCTCGGCTCTGCTCATGTGACTAGTAGCAACCTCAAAAGACAAAAAACCTGACTGGCCAGTGCCAGTCAGGTTTTTTGTCTTTTGAATGTTAGCTTGCTGACCGAGCACTCCGCCCCCACCAGGTGGTGATTTTAATTACACCAGCTCCCTACTTTACCCATAAATGCAGGCATTACTGACAGAGGTGCATATTCACCCAGAAATTCAGATATCAGCCTAATAGAGGTATGTTCACATTAGGTCAGGGTTCTCAACAGAATTGAGACCACCTTGACGATGGTTGTTGGGCTTTAAAATGTTTGGCCAAATGTTTATACTAAGCGTCTTAAATTTTTCCTTATATTCCAAAGCCATATTGCTATTCAAAATTTCATGTATTCTATGTTGTCATGCTTTAGTATGCTTGAGTGCAGCCTTTTTTTTTGGATAGTAGCAACCTCAGCTCTGCTACATGTGACAAGTAACCTCAGCTCTGCTACATGTGACAAGTAGCAACCTCAGCTCTGCTACATGTGACAAGTAGCAACCTCGGCTCTGCTACATGTGACAAGTAGCAACCTCAGCTCTGCTACATGTGACAAGTAACAACCTCAACTCTGCTACTTGTGACAAGTAGCAACCTCAGCTCTGCTATTTGTGACAAGTAACAACCTCAGCTCTGCTCATGTGACAAGTAACAACCTCAGCTCTGCTCATGTGACAAGTAGCAACCTCGGCTCTGCTACATGTGACAAGTAGCAACCTCAGCTCTGCTACATGTGACAAGTAACCTCAGCTCTGCTACATGTGACAAGTAACAACCTCAGCTCTGCTACATTTGACAAGTAACAACCTCAGCTCTGCTACATGTGACAAGTAGCAACCTCGGCTCTGCTACATGTGACAAGTAACAACCTCAGCTCTGCTACATGTGACAAGTAGCAACCTCAGCTCTGCTCATGTGACAAGTAACAACCTCAGCTCTGCTCATGTGACAAGTAACAACCTCAGCTCTGCTACATGTGACAAGTAGCAACCTCGGCTCTGCTACATGTGACAAGTAACAACCTCAGCTCTGCTACATGTGACAAGTAGCAACCTCGGCTCTGCTACATGTAACAACCTCAGCTCTGCTACATGTGACAAGTAGCAACCTCAGCTCTGCTCATGTGACAAGTAACAACCTCAGCTCTGCTCATGTGACAAGTAACAACCTCAGCTCTGCTACATGTGACAAGTAACAACCTCAGCTCTGCTACATGTGACAAGTAACAACCTCAGCTCTGCTACATGTGACAAGTAGCAACCTCAGCTCTGCTACATGCGAGGAGTGACAGCCTCATCTTTGCTACATGCGCGGAGTGACAGCCTCAGCTTTGCTATACAAGTAGCAAAGCTGAGGCTGTCACTCCTCACATGTTGCAGAGATGAGGCTGTCACTCCTTACAACCTCAGCTCTGCTACATGTGACAAGTAGCAACCTCAGCTCTGCTACATGCGAGGAGTGACAGCCTCATCTTTGCTACATGCGCGGAGTGACAGCCTCAGCTTTGCTATACAAGTAGCAAAGCTGAGGCTGTCACTCCTCACATGTTGCAGAGATGAGGCTGTCACTCCTTACATGTAGCAGAGCTGAGGCTGTCACTCCTCGAATGTAGCAGAGCTGAGGCTGTCCCTACTCACATGTAGCAGAGCTGAGGCTGTTCCTCCTCACATGTAGCAGAGCTGAGGCTGTCACTCCTCACATGTAGCAGAACTGAGTCTGTCACTCCTCACATGTAGCAGAGCTGAGGCTGTCACTCCTCACATGTAGCAGAGCTGAGGCTGTCACTCCTCACATGTGTAATTGGTGAGGGCGTGGTGCAGAAGTACGGTATACAGAACAATCTTAGATTATTCTGTATACCGGACTGTTGTTCTACTGAATAAATCATCTGTTTTGAAAGCAATTTGCAGGCTGGATTACAAGTTTCTTCACATATTTACTCTGGAGAAAGCCTACCTTCGTCACTACCTCAGTTGCTTCCTGGGAGTTGGTTCTTTTCTGTTATTTCACTATCATTACTCCAAAAACCTCTAATTTTGGATAATAAAGGTATCTTTCTTAACACAACTTGGGTAGACCGGGATTGGCAACGCGCGCGAGGGGGGGGGCCCATTGTGAAGTTTGCTGTGGGGCCCTGCCGTTCCTAGTTACGCCCCTGCTCCTGTATTATACTCCAGAGCTGCACTCACTATTCTGCTGGTGCAGTCACTGTGTATATTACATTACTGATCTTAGTTATATCCTTTATTCTGTACTCCAGAGCTGCACTCACTCTATATAATGTGTACCTCATTCAATTGCTGCTGCTTCGCTAATTCTGGAACAATTTTCTTTTTTGCAATATCTCGTTCTAAAGTTTTGCCCCTGATTATACAAAGCTCACTTCCGTTCATCTCACTGGGTGTATAACACAGGTCTTTGCTTTTCCTCTCCTGTTACAGACGTTCTGTGATCTATTGTCAGTTGGTAGAAGTGAACATTTGGTTCCTTATTGCTGGGGGTCATAACTTTGGAACGGAGGGGCACAGGAAAAAAAAACCCATAAAAATCTCCAGAAACACTGAAGCATCGGCAATTGGAGGATGTACTCAGTTTTAATTTAAAAAAAAATCCTTTAAGTGCTCCTCTTTATTGGGTTATAGTGAATTTCTTGCATGGTATATGATTGTAAGAAACAATCAACTTTGTAATTTTCTTTATATTAAGAAATGAGAATTGTGGATTTTTCAATTTATTTTATTGGTGTGTTGCCTTAATTGCTGGCCTCCACTGCAGCGTTAACCAATCTCTTAGCCAAAGGACACAGCGCTTACAAATTCATCTCTTTAGAGCATGTAAGTGTTGCTGTAGAGGCAAAGCTGCCTCCGCTAGCAACATCAGATATTGCACAGATTGAACCAATGGTGCAACCACGTCGCAGGTCTGGACTGTCATTGAATCAGGAGCGCACCCCACCCCAGTCTTTCCAGGAGACTAAATGATAAGAAACCCCTTTACGTTGCTCCGGACATATCTCGCAGTCAGCTCAGAATCTACGCGGAGGTATAGTGTTTGTTTGGCATATTGTTGAGTTTTCTGATGTGTCACAAGCTGCATTTTCTAACTCACAGCTCCAAAGCTTGCGAGATGTGGAAGTGAGCAGTAATGTTGCTGAGCTAAGCAGCGCTAACAAGGTGTCTGGTGCTAACAAGGAGCCAACAGGATTTTCAATGCAGTATCAAAGACATCTGTGCCATACGATTCTTGCAGTGAGGAATTGTTTTTTGCATGCTTTTTTCTATTCTTAATTATATTTTGGTACTGTGTAGCACATCGACTTTTCTATTCTTGCAATCTTTATAAATTGTTCATTGTGTATCAGTATAAAGCCGGGGAGCTGGAACGTCATCAATATATCAGCCACTTCAGGTTTCCATCATAAGAGGACATGGATCAGGGTCCCTAGAAGAGACCTGGTTGATGTCAAGATAAAGTTGACGTTGGAGATCTCAGGTATCGACTTTTTTTTTACATTAATGGAGCATCTGCTGTCTATTGCCTGGAAATGCAACGTAGTCTCAAGTGATTTTTAAGCAGAATGTTAGATCTGATGCGGATCTTGCACATTTCCCCATGTGGCATATCGCCGGTAGAATTTCCACAGCATAAAAAAATGCAACAAAATCTGGAGCGGTAAACAATGCTGTGGATTTTACTGGTGTGGATTTAACACACACTCCACCCGAAACACCCACTGACTTCTGCAGCCTTTCGATTGCAGCTCAGTTTCTACTGTGGATTTTTCTGGGTGTTCAGATTAGATTACAGCTTATTTGCAACACTTACTGTAATCGGCAGAGGATTTGTTGGAAATGAATCCGGAACTGAAAACCTGCTGCATTTATGTTATATGGGAATATGGCCTAAGGATGGGCTCACATGAGGATTTTCTGCACACAAAGTGGAAAGGAAAATCTGTATCAAATATTCAAATTGTGAACTGATTGATTTCTTTGCTTTCTATGAATATTCCAAGTGACAATTAACAATGGTGAAACTGCACTGAATTTGCACCAAAATTCACTCCAATTCCATGGGGATTTGCTAGAGTTGATTTCCTTTCATATTTCTACAAATTTACTGCAGAAATATTTCTGAAAATCTGATCTGTCTTGATTCTAAGCTGGATATTTCCCGAACACTGTTGTGGTCACCATACTTTTCCCAAAAAGTAGAGCATAGTACCCGGCAAAACATCCAAACTTCCCCTCGTTGTCCTCCTCTCCCCAGCACTGTGCTGCCTAATGAACATATACAAATCCATGCTTTATTTACAAATATACCACTCAAAGTATTCATATACTAATTTCCCATTCAGCAGACTCCCCAACCCACAGGGCTGCCCCTAGGCAAAAGCCTACTCAGCCTGGTCAGGAAGGACTATGACTCATCTCAACAAATCAACATTTATTAACCCCTTATGGCAATATTTAACACTTCACCATAGCAGGATGTGTGTAGATGTTGGGAGTTGTAGTTTTGCATCTGTCAGATGTCCGACTTATCAAATCCACTCCCATTATAAAACAGGTGACATTTGCAGAGACAGATGCAGCTGTTTTTCCCAGGATATCATTTTTTTTCACTATTATGAGATCTGTGTCCCATAAAAATCAGTATTTTCAGCAACAGAATCGATGGCAGGATATGGAGAGCGGGCAGCAGAGGTCACTGTTCACACATCACATCCGAGCGAGCTGTTTTTACCGCAGTCTGTAATGTGCTCATAACTGATGTGAACAGTATAATTAATATTGATGATCGGTGGCAAGTTGAGTTGTTTTTTTTTAGGCTTTCCATAAGGTCCTTGGAGAGAGGAAAGGGAAAAAAAGGAGGAAATTCAAGACATTTATTTTTACTTCTGCTTCAGATGCGAACCATTCAGAAAGAATTGGATTCGTATTTTGTGGATCAAATGTTCTTTTGTTGGAAGGAGGATGATTTTATTTCATTTCTCAGTGTGATCAATGGATCGATTTGATGACAGTTTCCGGCCGTGTATGTTCCTTGCTGTGTAAATATAGATCCGATGCGCCCAGCTTTATATTGTCTGTCAGCTGCTAATGCTGAGGACAAGCTAAGATGAGGCCGATGGGCAGAAGAAGCGTCCCAGACCCATACACAATTACTGATTGTTGTAAATCCCTGTATGGAGGACATAATATTACATCTCACCAGCTGAGGTGGACCCTCAAAGGTCTTGGTGCAGATGATACACAGCACAGACTGATGATGTTGATGCAGCGAGGTGAGGCTGAAGAAACAGAGGCTGTAGAAGACCTATAAAGCAGAATCAGGACAATGGCGCAGTACAGTGGTTTCATCAATGTGGCAAACATGAGGCCAGAAGACTCTCAGTGGAGATGGAGCAGGGTTTAGTGCTGTAGCAGAATCATGCGGGTACAGCAGAGCCAGATTTATCAGATAACTCACTTGAGGCGATTCAGTAGAGCCCAGCGACGTATCAGAGCTAGTTATGGAAGAATACTCACGAAAGATCATGAAACAGAATCTAGAGACAGAGCAGAGCTGAGTATGTGGAATGTGCACAAGAGACAATGTAAACAGAGCCCAGCAATGTAGCAGAGTTGAATAAGACAAGCGACTCACTAGAGGTAATGTAACAGACCTAGAATTTGTCATAAGACTCACAAGAGATAATGTGGCAGAGTCCAACAACAAAGCAGAGTTGGATAAATCAAGAGACTCTCAAAATCATATAACAGACCTAGAATATGTCATAAGACTCACAATAGATAATGTAACAGACCTACCATATGTCATAAGACTGAGGAGATAAAGTTTCAGAGCCAAGCAATGTAGCAGAGTAAGATAAGTCAAGAAACTCGCATGAGATTATGTAGCAGAGCCCAGCAATATTGCAGAGCTAGTTACGTGAGAATACTCACAAGTAGTGTTGAGCGATACGATAATGCAAATATCGGCTATCGGCCGATATTAGCTCTATCGGCCTTTCGATAATTCGTTTCGATATTTTCGTCTTATCGAATACCGGAATCGGATTTGTCACTGACACTGTGAGTGTCCGTCGGTCGGGTCTGTCAGGAGTCAGCGGCACTTACCTGGCAGAAGATCTCCGGCGGTCACGTCCTGGACTGCTTCATGGCCGCCATCATCTTTCCCCGGCGGTCACATGCAGTTTTTCGCAATAACTGCAGTGACTGCTGGGTAATCCCGGCCGTAAAGCAGTCAGTCCGATGACGTCACCGCCGGGGAAGCAGGTAATCAGCTGTGCTGCGCCGGGATGACAGGCTCTGCCTGTCATTCTGATGTAGCAGAGCTGGATCGTCGTGGGACACTCGTTACTATGGACTGCGTCGGACAGGTGGTATACTTTTTTTTTTTTTTTCATTTTTTTACAGGAGATCGATGGCGTCGCAGGATAAGACTGTAATAAAAGTAATGAAAACTGTGTTTTTTTTTTTTTAATAAATTAAAAAACTTTTTTATGAACATTCACCCGTCCGGGTACATCAACAATTTAACTATTTACATACAGGGACCCTGTCCGGGTTATTTATAATTCTTTGGCAGGGGTGTTCCAGGTACCACCTGGTACTCTTCTGATGCTTGCCAAACATCCGAGGCACCAAGGACCACCAGGACCTGATGACGTAGTGTGGCCTGTACAGTCAAGTCGTGACCCGCTATCTGGGTCTGTGTGGCCACCTCTTTCATCTCCCTCCGGGTCTGGAGCCCTATGTCCCGGACTGAACGAACCCCAGGGGGCCTAACAGGCGCCGGGTATGGGCCAGCTATACTTATCATGTCCATAGCTGGGGCTGCTGAGGAGACCACTGAGGGAGGCTGGGGAGATTTACGGCGTGGGGTGGGCACTTTTGCAGAGGCCTGGATGTGGGAGGCTGAAGGCTCCGAGGGTCTCACAGGTTCCTGACACTCTGGGGAGTAGGGGTCGCACCTGGTAACATTTAGGGCGTACCATCCATTGTAACCCCAGTGTCGGGTGTAAGTCACCAAGTCTCCTGGCAACAGGTCCCTCCCCGGGTGTCCTTCTGGGAGGTGAGCCTCCACGTCCCGCCGGTTCACAAAAACTTCTAAATAAAGTCCAGGCTCCTGGATGAAGCCCCAACCACCTTTCAATTTAAAGCTCCGTACTGCACCCTTACGCTGCGGCTCCCTCAGGGTTCCTTTATCCTTTCTCATCCGGTCCTTATCTGCCCGGTCCTTCTCCAGCTGACGTTGGCGAAGTTTTGGGATTCTCGCTGCTCCCTTTGTCGCTCTGCTTCCCGCTCCCAACGTCTCCACTCTTCCTCCTGACGCCGGTTGTAATTCTCCTCCACCAGCTGCTCCATGTCTCCACCATCAAATGCCAGCTTACAGTGTCCGGTTTGCGGCAGCTCTCCTGGCGCCCCCCAGTCCTGGCGGCGCTCACCTGCGGAGGAAGCAGCCGGCTCTGGAACAGATGACAGTCGGGGCTCCGGTACAGGCAGGTAGACCTCTGGTGCCTGCGCGGCCTCCTCCATGAGGACGGGTGTCGCTTCTTCTGTCTCAGCGACGGGGGCAGACAGCGGGATCTGGGGTGCTGCCGGTGCAGAGGTTTTTGCAGGAACGGGTGCCTCCACTGCGACAACGTCAACCGGATCACATTGCAAGGGCTGGGATGCCCGCACGGACTCCTCTACTAGAACGGGTGCCTCACCTTCCGGTACAGACACTTCAGGTAAGAGGGATTGGCGCCGCTCCAAGTTTATTTTTAGGGCACGCCAGCTGGCTTCCATCCTGGCGACCTCCTCCCGGTGCCGGGCCAGGCCTCTTAGGGTATCCTCCGCTTCTTGCAGCGTAGGAGGGTTTCCAGGCCGGGTGCCCAACGGTGGTTCCGTGGCGATCGGGTCGCTTCCGTGGGGGGAGAGCTCTGACTGCTCCATCCCTTCACACTTCTGCTCGTGTCCATTAGCCATCTCTGCCAAGTCACATGTGTCATTAGCATCTGGAGAGGGCCCCTCTTTTGTAGTGAGGCGGGACCTTCGTGTTAGTTTCCGCACACTGAGGAGGATGAGGAGGCGGAACTCAAGAGCTGTGGGGCACGATCTTACATTGCAGTACCATTTAGAGCCATCGTTTTCGCGTCACTGAGTGAGTGTGTACACCCATGAAGAGCACGCCCTTCTTCTTCACCAGTGCCTCGTCGTGACGCAGATATGGCGGAAAAATGGCAAATACATTCTCTGATGATTTTAGCAATTCTCAAGCACAAAACCAGTTCAATTCAGGCACACAGGACTCGCTTATAGCGAGCTACAGAATCCTGTTCGTGACGCCCAAGTTGAGTCGCACAGAGCCAGAAGTTTTTGGGGTACTCGGCACCGAGCCCGTCGACTTCTATGGGGTATGTCACGGATTTACCCGGCAATTGAATCAGAGTCTATTTTACTATGTAGAAGTGTATAAACTATAAATATATGTATATATATATGTCACAATGACATGTATATATACATATATATATGTATTCTATGTGTGTATATTTTGTGTTTACAACGAAAGAAAGGGTTTTTTTTTGTTGCGATATTTTGTTCCCATAGACTTACATGGGACTTCCGGTATCGAAATCGGATATCGACGATATTTAGTGCTATCGGCGATACAATTTCGATACGATATTTTTAGATATCGAGCACTATCGCTCAACACTACTCACAAGTAGTGTTGAGCGATACGATAATGCAAATATCGGCTATCGGCCGATATTAGCTCTATCGGCCTTTCGATAATTCGTTTCGATATTTTCGTCTTATCGAATACCGGAATCGGATTTGTCACTGTCGCTGTCTGTGTCCGTCGGTCGGGTCTGTCACTGTCAGTGTCCGTCGGTCGGGTCTGTCAGGAGTCAGCGGCACTTACCTGGCAGAAGATCTCCGGCGGTCACGTCCTGGACTGCTTCATGGCCGCCATCATCTTTCCCCGGCGGTCACATGCAGTTTCTCGCGATAACTGCAGTGACTGCTGGGTAATCCCGGCCGTAAAGCAGTCAGTCCGATGACGTCACCGCCGGGGAAGCTGGTAATCAGCTGTGCTGCGTCGCGATGACAGGCTCTGCCTGTCATTGCGATGTAGCAGAGCTGGATCGTCGTGGGACTGTCGTTACTATGGACTGCGTCGGACAGGTGGTATACTGTTGGTTTGTTTTTTTTCTTTTTTTACAGGAGATCGATGGCGTCGCAGGAATGAGAGAGTAATAAAAGAAATGAAAAGTGTGTTGTCTCTTTTATTTCATTAAAATACTTTTTTCTTGCTTTGTCTTTTTTTTATGCATTTAATAACTTTGGAATTAATAATGGATCGGTGTCTTATTGACGCCTCTCCATTATTAACCGGGCTTATTGTCACCGTGCAATCAACGGTGACATTAACCCCTTATTACCCCGCTTGCCACCGCTACAGGGCAAGTGGGAAGAGCCGGGTAAAGTGCCACAATTGGCACATCTTTTGATGCGCCAAATGTGGGGCTGCTGTAGCCTGGTATTATCAGGCTGTTGAGGGCCAAAATCCATGAGCCTTGACAGTCTTTTAATACCAGGCCGCAGCAGTCTGCATTTTACTTGGCTGGTTAACAAAAATAGGGGGGATCCCCACGCCGTTTTTTTTTTCGAGGGGATCCCCTATTTTTGTTAACCAGCCAAGCTAAGCAGACTGCTGTGGCCTGGTATTATCAGGCTTGCAAGGTCCATGGATATTGGATCCTTACCAGCCTGAAAAACCAGGCCTCAGCGGTCTGCTTCATCTGGCTGGTTAACAAAAATAGGGGGACCCATGCCATTTTTTTTCGAGGGGATCCCTATTTTTGTTAACCAGTTCCCTCTGACGTCACTGATTGTGTCCCTGGCTGACCTGAAGTGAAAGTGGAAAGCAATCAATTAAGCTTTCCACTTCCTCTCCTGTCAGCCAGGAGAGGAACTCATTCATTTGGGGGTTTACTGTGAGGCTGCAGCATTAGCTGCGGTCCCTGCAGTAAACATTAACCCTTTCTGATGGATTACACCGTGGGACCTGACTGTACATCGGATTGGTAAGAATAATTTTGCTTTATTATTTTATTTTTATTACAGGAAATGGTTTTAGCAGGTAAATAAAATATGGTCAAAAACTGTGTGATTATTTCATTAAACTTCTTTTTTATTAAAGTGTGTGTGTTTGATTTTTCTTTCATACAATAGGATTAATAATTGATAGTTGTCTGATTGACAGCTCTCAATTATTAACCTGGCTTAAAGTGACCTTTCAATTGCAAGGTCATTTTAACCTCTTATTAACCCATTCGCCACTGCTACAGGGCAATGGGAATAGACGGGCAAAGTGCCAGAAAGGGCAAATCTAATTAGAGATTTGCCCTTTCTGGGGTGTCTGGGGGCAGATGTTAGTAGCCGGGGGGGGGCAAAAATAATGGTCCCTCTTGGGCTATTATTATCTGCCCCCACTCACTGGCTTTGTCTGTCTGGTTGCGAAAATAGGGCGGGAGCCCACGCATTTTTTTTCAGCAATTTTACACCTCATATATATATATACATGTCATTGAATTTGTGACACATATATATATATATTTATATTTATAGTTCATACACTTCTACATAGTATAATAGCCGCTAATTCAATTGACGGCTTTTGTGAAAATGCAGAACCCGACATGAAAAGACACTTGGTTTACATAGAGTTAACCATGTCTTTTCATGTAGTTTGATATCTGATTTGCACAAACAATTACATGAGTGTAAGTGTGCAAAATTTCACACCTGTAGGGGTTAATTAAAGGTGTAAATTCGTAGCAAAAAAGTCCGTTTTTTTACAACGAATTTACACCTTTAATTAACCCCTACAGGTGTGAAATTTTGCACACATAGACTGATGTAATTGTTTGTGCAAATCAGATTGCAAACGAGATGAAAATATATGGTTAACCCTATGTACACCAAGTGTCATTTCATGTCGGGTGCTTCTGTCTTTTCACAGAAGCCGGCTTTACCCGGCAATTGAATCAGAGGATATTTTACTATGTAGAAGTGTATAAACTATACATATATGTATATATATATGTCACAATGACATGTATATATATATATATATATGTATTCTATGTGTGTATATTTAGTGTTTACAAGGAAATAAAGGTTTTTTTTAGTTGCGATATTTTGTTCCCATAGACTTACATTGGACTTCCGGTATCGAAATCGGATATCGACGATATTTAGTGCTATCGGCGATACAATTTCGATACAATATTTTTAGATATCGAGCACTATCGCTCAACACTACTCACAAGAGATCATGTAACAGATTCTAGTGACAGAGTAGAGCTGGGTATGTTAAAGATGTACAAGAGACAATGTAAGCAGAGCCCAGAAACGTAGCAGAGTTGGATCTGTCAAGAGACTCAAAAGATTTAATGTAGCAGACCTAAAGACTTGGAAATGATCCAAGATGCACAAGAGCTGTAGTGATGCGGTTTTTATTATCGACACATTTCAAAGTGAACCCACTTCTTCCTCAGGATACAACCACAATGTGTAGCAGAGCCCAGCCCAATGATGTAACAGTGCTAGGTATGTCAGGATACTCACAATAGATCATGTAACAGAATCCAGCAGCAAAGCAGGGTTGGATATGTTAGAATACTCACAACGAGATAATGTAACAGAGTCCAGCAATGTAGCTAAGTTGGATAAGTCGGGAGATTTACAAGCGATAAAGTAGCAGAACCCAGTGACATAGCAGAGCTGGGTATGTTTGAAGATGCATAAGAGATAATGTAGCAGAGTCCAGCAATGTAGCGAAGTTGCATAAGTCAGGAGACTCACATGCAATAATGTAGCTGTGTGGGGGTCTTAGAATCCTGATCCACTTTAAGTTGCCTTTTCCCCAGAAATTCTCATTCAGCGGGTATTGACCAATATATTTTAAGCCATCCTAAAATCTCATGCACAGGGATCAAATATGTGCACATAATTGGAAAAGACATAAGAAGTCCTTGTCTCTCTGCACCAGAGTTAACATGAAATATAGAGTTGGAAGGGACCTCCTTGGTCATCGTGTCCAACCACCTGCTCAATTCAGGATTCACTAAACCAACTCAGATTGCTTCTTGTGTTTTCATGCGCAAATGAGAATATAGATGATCCCTCTACACTGTGACAACCCTTCAGATATTTGTAGACAGCTATTACTCGTAAGTCTCCTCTTTTTGCAAGCTAAACATACCCAGATTCATTAACTGTTCCTCGTAGGACATACTTTGCAGTCTGATCACCATCCTGATAGCTCTTCTCTGAAGTTGCTTCAGTTTTTCAATGTCTTTTTTACAATGTGGTGCCCAGAACAGGACACAGTATTCCAGATGAGGCCTGACCAAGTAGGAGTAGAAGGGGATAATGACTTCACGTGATCTAGACTCTATGCTTATCTTAATACATCCTAGAACTGTGTTTGCTCTTTTTGCTGCTGCATCACACTGTTGACTCATGTGTAGTCTGTGATCTATTAGTATACCCAAGTCTTTTTCACACGTGCTGTTGCTTAGTTCTATTCCTATCATTCGGTGTTTGCTTTTTTCATTTGTCTTGCCCAGGCTTTGCATTTCTCCGTTAAAACCATGTGCTTAGTATGCCACTGAAGGGTGCGTCCAAAAGGAAATCTGTCATAAAGATTGTTGCCTCTAGTAGCAATGCTCCAGTGTGCCGCTATATAGTGGCATATCCATAAGGAGACCTCTCATGAAGATCAACTTCTGAGAATTATTGCTTCAGGTTGCTGCTATATGGTGATTCTTCCATAAGGAGACCTCTTATAAAAATCACCCCCCCCGGTGAAGAAATGCTCTATTGTGCTGCTACATGGTGTTACTTCCATATGGAAACCTCTTACATAGATCATCTTCCTGAGAAGCAATGCTCCAGTGTGCCGCTTTATAGTTTTTCCATAAGGAAACCTATTATGCAGATCATCTCACCAAGAAGCAATGCTCCAATGTGCCGTTATGTAGTGACCCTTCCATAAGGAAACTTCTTGCAAAGATTATCTCCCCAAGAAATGTAGCTCCAGTGTGCCGCCATATCGTGCTCTCTTCTGTAAATGTCTTATAAATATTGTGTTTTTGGAAAGAGTACTACCAATTGATGGACGATGCCACCACAATATGTTCCTCAGAGATACAGGAATATCATTGGGCTCATATACTTCTATAGGTACAATATATTGTCATGTATAGTAGACACATTACCGTCATACCCAATATCGGAACATCACTTTAGGATCACTGATGAAGATGAACATTTCATAGGTGTTGATGATTCCATAATTCCATAAGGAACGTTGTACAATTAACCGCCATGTTTGACATGCATCTACTGTCCATAAATCGCCAAGCTTACAGACACAATGGCGCCTAAATATGAATCCTCGGAGAAGAGTGAATGATGGATACTCTCAACATGTGCAGACAGGAGCAGACTCTGATGACATAGTCCTCCTGGGAGAGCTCTCTACAGGCATTATTAAGTGAGTCATTGGCTGAACCGCCGTAGAGGAAGGAAATGCATTAGCTCGGCTTGTTTATTTACCATTTCCATTGTGTCTGGAGGCCATGAATCTCAGGTCTGTAAATGTCGAGGAATGATTTAAATTCACTTTAACAATTATGAGAAGAGAATTGCTGCTTTACTATTTATGTTTAATATAAAATTCCATCATCGGAAATGGAATATCCATAACAGACCTTATCCTAAAACTCTGCAAACTTTTGTAACCAAAGTTTTATATCAAGTGATCTATAACTCAGTGCGTCGCTGGGTGAGGAGCATTAATCAACATGGCAGTTCCCTATTAATGTTACAGAAAACCTTGTTAGCTAAATCCGCAGATACCGCAGCGGTGAACTGATCAGGAAAAGCAGACGCGGCAATGGACAATTGTGAAAAAGTGAACGTACAAGAGGAAGCGGTTCTTCATTATGACGCTTTTCTTTTTATCACATAGGATAATAAGGACGACTGAGCATGCAAACAAAACTTAGGTCCCAAATCATTGAACTTAAGCCCCATTTAGTTTTGCTTGCCTAGAAATGCCCATTTAATGCAAACTGTACCTTACCCATTGCTTGCCACGGTTAGCGAGACAGTTTTCGGAGAATCAGGATGACTGCAAAGCATAAGTATGTTCAGCTTGGTACGAGTGACCTCACTTTACCAGTGTGATGATGTCACTCTGATGAGAAAATCAATTCAAAACAAGTTGACGTCAAGTAACATTTTTAGGAATTCTCTAGACCAGATGAATATGAATAAGTCGCTTTTCGATTAGCACAAATCATCTAAAATGACCACCACCATTTTACACAATATAGAAAATTGCATCACCAACAGAAGGATCACATGACCTTGCGTGCAACAATGTGGTATTCTCCATAATGCCTTGCAGCTATCACATCACATGGTATAGCACAATGAATCAGGAGGAACAATCATAGCCTGTATAAAAGCCGAGGTAAGGAATGCAGCAGATATTTTACAGTGAGTCTGGATAGTGAAAGGATGTTATAGCTCACAGCTCAGCAATAAAAATCAGCTAAGGGTAAGTTTCCACGGTAAGGAAACGCTGTGTGTTTGACGCTGTGTACAGCTGCAGCGTCAAACACGCAGCGTCCAGATGTTACAGCATAGTGGAGGGGATTTCAAGAAATCCTGTCTCCACTATGCGTAAAAACACGCAGGTGGCAGACCTGCGTCAACGGACATGCGGCGCGTCTTTCAGATACTCATCATGCTGGACCTCATTTTTGGGTTCAGCATAAAGACAAGATTAGTTGCTAACTTTAGGCAGGGTGTTTCATTCACATTCACTTGCTTATTGGTACCTGTCCCAATTGGTTCACTACCAGGTATTCTTGTCTATGGTGCTGCAAATAGTCATGTCTGTTTATGTAAACTATGTTCCAAATTATTATGCAAATTGGTTTTAAGTGTCATAGCATTTATTGTTTTTTTTTGTAAATGAAACCCATTGATGGTATTGTGTCTCAGGGTTCTTTGGATCACTGAAATCAATCTCAGATACCTGTGATAATTAGTTTGCCATGTGAGTCCAATAAAAGGAAAACTGGATGTTCCACACTATTAAGCAGGCCAGAGTTTTCAAGTAAAATGGGAAAGAAAAAGGATCTCTCTGCTGCTGAAAAGCATCAAATAGTGCAATGCCTTGGTCAAGGGATGAAAACATTAGATATTTCCCGAAAACTTAAGCGTGATCATCGTACTGTTAAGAGATTTGTGTCTGATTCTGAGCACAGATGTGTTCGTGCTGATAAAGGCAGAATGAGGAAGGTTTCTGCCAGGCAATTCATCGGATTTAGAGAGCTGCTTCTAAAAAGCCATTACAAACCAGCAAACAGATATTTGAAGCTGCTGGTGCCTCTGGAGTCCCTCAAACCACAAGGTGTGGGATCCTTCAAAGGCTTGCTGTGGTGCATAAACCTTCGATTCGGCCACCCCCTAAACAGTGCTCACAAGCAGAAATGATTGCAGTGGGCCCAGACATACATGAAGACTAATTTTCAAACAGTCTTGTTTACTGATGAGTGTTGAGCAACCCTGGATGGTCCAGATGGATGGAGTAGTGGATGGTTGATGGATGGCCACATTGTCCCAACAAGGCTGCGATGTAATCAAGGAGGTGGAGGAGTCATGTTTTGGGCCGGAATCATAGGGAAACAGCTGGTAGTGCCCTTTAAGGTTCCTGAAGGTGTGAAAATGACCTCTGCAAAGTATATAGAGTTTCTGACTGACAACTTTCTTCCATGGTATAAAAAGCAGAAACGTGCCATCAGGAGCAAAATCATCTTCATGCATGACAATGCACCATCTCATGCTGCAAAGAATACCTCTGAGTCATTGGCTGCTATGGGCATAAAACGAGATAAACTCATGGTGTGGCTAGCATCTTCCCCGACCTCAACCCTATAGAGAACCTTTGGAGTATCATCAAGCAAAAGATCTATGAGGGTGGGAGGCAGTTCACATCAAAACAGCAGCTCTGGGAGGCTATTCTGACTTCATGCAAATAAATAAAAGCAGAAACTCTCCAAAAACTCACAAGATCAATGGATGAAAGAATTGTGAAGGTGATATCAAAGAAGGGTTCCTATGTTAACATGTAACTTGGCCAATTAGGATGTTTTGGAGTTAAGTAGCTTTTTTGTTCAGTGAATGTGACCTCCTAATGCTGCAAATTCCACAAATGAGCATTTTCAGTTCTTTAAAACAGATCAAATGTTCAGAAATTCTACTGTGCCTAATAATTTGGAACAGTGCATTTTGAGTTTTTTTCCATTTTGGAGATTATACTGTTATCATTGGGAGGTTTCTTCAATAACATTCGATGTATACTCTAACGGGTGATGACTTTTATTAGACTGACTGTCATTTGCACCGACCACTTAGGAAAATCAGAGAAAAATATCATTTGCATAATAATTTGGAACATAGTGTATATTTCTGTGTAAATATCATTAGCTTTTGTTTATTCATTGGATTTTCTTCAAATGATGTGCATTTCTGGGACATATCTATTTGATATTTGTTTTTTTATATCATTATATCTATTTGATATTTTTTTTTTCACATCATTGCATACATTTTGTGCTGTGTGGGTTCTTGACAGGGGGGAGTCATGGCACCATTACCATATGGCATGACCAGTATTTTTGTCTGTTTTTAATGTTTTTAATCATTGTTGTGTGTTTTTGTGCATGTTTTTTGTGTGCCTTCAATAAAATTTGTTACAAGGGAAATAACACAGGCCTATGTAGCGCTGCGGTGATTCCGGATATGTTCAATGAGCACATCCAGATTCACCGCGCGTTCAGAAGGGGGCGTGGCTTTGGGCAGAGTGGACTTTCCGCTCCTTCCAAAGCGCTGTGGTTCCGGAACGTGGAACCATACCCTAAGGCATGTCTGTCATGGGTTTACCGCAACAGAGAAGAACCACAAGACCGCAGCATCTGATTTCTCCTGCTCTTGCACTGATTAGAAGCACTTCACCTTCATATTAAACGGTGTAGGTTTCTTTTAGCAGTGCAGGGGTTAATCTGCTCAGTTGAGAGCTCCTGGAAGCTTTCCTGCATTAAGGCTCTCAGTTGTTCACTGTTAGCCACTCCCATCTCCTATATAATCTGGGCCCTGGCTAGCACTCAGTGTCAGAGTTAGCTTATGCTGCATGGCTAGAGGTTGTTGATGGTTATTGGAGAAGACGTTTGGTGGATTTATCTTTGACTGTTGCTAGGTTTTGAGTGTGTGATAATTCCCTTTATTCTCCTACTTTGGTTTTACCCCATCCTCCATTCCCCGATGTATATCTCTCTTGTCTGTATGAGTATATTTGTATGTTTGGTATTTTTCGTTACCCCTGTTCATTTTACCTTGTTAGTCTGGTTGGTGTATTATGGTACTACTCCCTCTACCATGGGAGGAGAAGGGTACAGACTGAGGGCGGATTCAGGAGCTAAGGCAAGGTACGTGGCCCCGGCGTCTTCACTATCTGAAGTAATCCGCTGAATATGGCAAGCTAGAGCGCCCCTAGTGTTAGGGACAGGGAAGGAGCCCCTAGTCCCAGGACACCCCATAACAGAGTCAAGACAATGTCAACAGCTCTTAGCGCAAAATGTTCCATTTTTATATTTAGAGAAAATCAGCTGAAATCAATAATCTCACATTTCGCAGATAGTGGTTTACAACATTAAATTCTATGTTAAAAAAATTATTAATTTACTGTAGCAATCAAAGCCCAGACATCTCTGATATAAAAGACAACAAAGTTATTATGAGGCATCTTTCTTTATCTCTGCAACAGAAGAGCATAATTTGTATCAAACCTCTTGGAGACTTTGTGGACCATCACCTTCCTACTAAGTCCTGATAAATTAAAAAATGAAAAAAGTTGTAAATAGTTTTTGAAAATGGACGGAAACCAAAATTAGTGACTCTTCTTTTTACCAGAAAACTAGCAGTAGTACTCTCTTAAACTTAGACCATCTCACAAAAAATGACCAACTGTTTACTGATCAGGCTCATAGAGGTCCATGAAGCACTTATTATGGAGGGATTCTTCAATAGATGCAATACTTCCTCGGCATGGCAGGGCTTCTTCACTTTCCCCTATGGCAGCAGCTGCCCTATGCTGTGCTCCACACCGGGTTTTTCATGTGTCCCGGCACGCTCGAATGTGATCATCTGCCTCAGTAAGAATCTTTAAATGCCTCTTCTTGAAACTGGAAGATATGGTGACACAACTAAGACATACAGTGAATACTTTTATAGGACACCATGGAACTCGGAGCCGAAACCAGAATTCGGCCATATGCACGAGTCCTCAACATCACCCCCACTCTGGAAATCCTGATCTTCCATGTACCTCTAGTAGATTATTTTTGGATTATGGATGAATATATGTTTTCCTCTACACCTAAGCCAATGAGGACATATATATACCAGGCCTTACCATATCACTCTGGACACAATGTGCCATATTTCTAATCGAGAACACCAAACATTTTTCAGAGTTTAAAAAAATGCTCTTTTTTTCCCTCTTCTCTGCCAATTCTTGTTCAGATTCCACAGATTTGATGTGAATTTTTATGATCCTATTCCTCCATTGCGGCATAGAAATAAGTCATTCAATCAACCACGCCCTTAGCAAAATGAGAACAAGTTGCTTTTCTCCGGCAGCCTCGGAAAACAATGGCACCTGCTGTTACTGATCAAGAAAAATGAGTTGACTCCCAGTAAGTAGCACAGAGCAGGCATGCAGCCCTTGGAAGGCAGCACACTCATCATTCATGAAAAACCTGAGCAGTTAATACTCATTACTCGTCCGGAATTGCAATATAACGATTCCGCACCATTAGGATGTATTATAAAATTAATAGCTTAACCTTTTCCGGGTAGTGAAATCTAAGGATACACAAATTATCATACAGTAACTGGCTTCTCCATAACATGTCTCACGATTTCTTCATTACAACGACATTCAGTGAGCGCTGGAGGTCACCAGCAGCATTCAGAGCGAGAACTGCCGAACGTTGAATATTTTACGCATTTGCATGAAGCGAAGGATTGCGCCGTCATCATTTCAGGGGAAAAAATGATCATTTTCATTGGATGCTCATGGCTCACATTTTACGCATCGTCTTAAGTCTAAGATTAAGGACGAACAAATCAATTTTTGAAAAAATTAAATGCAAATCAAATTTCTTGGCTTAAAATTGAGAAACCGCTGAATTTTAGCAGGTTCTCCGTCTAATTTAATTAGGCTTAGACTAGATCTTTGTTGTTGGTGACTTTCAAAGCTTGATCTCAAATGGTCTTCTGCCAGTCTATGGCATCCATCTGACATTTAAAGGTGGAGATGAATGATAATGTGTTGGGTCATCAGAACACTTAAAGAGATGGCCAACTACTTGCACAACCTCTCTCAATCCCTATGTATGCCACTATAAGGCTGGAGTCACACACAACTTATAAAAATACGTCCATTTTTCACGGACCAGAATCGCACAAATGTTTCATGAACAGTGATCTGTATGTCATCCGATTGTAATGCGAGGAAGCGATTTTCTTGCATCTAAGCATCCGTGTGACATCCATTTTGCATCCGTATGGTGAGATTTCTCACCGGCTTGCAAAATGGACTTATAATGGATCCCAATGACAGGTTTTAAAACACAAATGAAAGAATAGATATATACACATAGAATACATATGTATATATTTATGTCATTGAGACACATATATACACTGCTCAAAAAAATAAAGGGAACACTCAAATAACACATCCTAGATCTGAATGAATGAAATATTCTCATTGAATACTTTGTTCTGTTCTGTATAAAGTTGAATGTGCTGTCAACATAATCACACAAAAATCATCAATGAAAATCAAATTTTTTAACCAATGGGGGCCTGGATTTGGAGAGAAACCCAAAATGACAGTGGAAAGAAGTCAAAATGAAAATCAAAACAAGACAAAATCACAGTGGAAATAAGTCAAAATGATGCTCAGTATTGTGTGTGGCCTCCACGTGCCTGTATGACCTCCTTACAATGCCTGGGCATGCTCCTGATGAGATGGCGGATGTTCTCCTGAGGGATCTCCTCCCAGACCTGGACTAAAGCACCCGTCAACTCCTGGACAGTCTGTGGTGCAACGTGACGTTGGTGAATGGAGCGAGACATGCTGTCCCAGATGTGCTCAATTGGATTCAGGTCTGGGGAACAGGCAGGCCAGTCCATAGCTTCAATGCCTTCATCTTGCAGGAAATGCTGACACACTCCAGCCACATGAGGTCTGGCATTGTCCTGCATTAGGAGGAACCCAGGGCTAACCGCACCAGCATATGGTCTCACAAGGGGTCTGAGGATCTCATCTCGGTACCTAATGGCAGTCAGGCTACCTCTGGAGAGTACATGGAGGGCTGTGTGGCCCTCCAAAGAAATACCACCCCACACCATTATTGACCCACTGCTAAACCGGTCATGCTGAAGGATGTTGCAGGCAATGAGAATAGAGAGGGTAAGTGCCAGAAAAGGCGCATCTTATACATGTGCCGTTTCTGGGGTGGCTGGGGCCAGATGTTTGTAGCCAGGTGGGGCCCAAAAGCCATGGTCCCACTCTAGGCTATTAATATCTGTCCTCAGTCACTGGATTTCCCTCTCTGGTGGAGAAAATTGCGCGGGAGCCCACGCAATTTTTTTCCGTGATTATAGCCTTAAATTTTTCCTAACACTAATAAATTTTAAACACTGACATATATAGATCATTTTGATATGACATGGTTTACTATATGTAAACCATGTGTCATATCATGTCGAGTTCTGTAATGATTTTACAGAAGCTGGCAATTGATTTAGAGTCTATTATGCTATGTAGAACTCTATGAACTATAAATATATATACAGTACAGTCCAAAATTTTGGACACACCTCATTCAAAGATTTTTCTGTATTTTCATGACTATGAAAATTGTAGAATCACACTGAAGGCATCAAAACTATGAATTAACACATGGGCAATTATACATTACACTTTACAAAAAAGTGTGAAACAACTGAAAATATGTCTTATATTCTAGGTTCTTCAAAGTAGCCACCTTTTGCTTTGATTACTGCTTTGACCGCAGAAAAGGTGAACGGATGATCTCTACATGCCTGGTTCCCACCGTGAAGCATGGAGGAGGTGGTGTGATGGACTGGGGGTGCTTTACTGGTGACACTGTTGGGGATTTATTCAAAATTGAAGCGGTGAGCGGTCCAGCTCACCCCAAACCATCTCGATTGGGTTCAGGTCTGGTGACTGTGGAGGCCAGGTCATATGGCGTAGCACCCCAACACTTTCCTTCTTGGTCAAATAGCCCTTACACAGCCTGGAGGTGTGTTTGGGGTCATTGTCCTGTTGAAAAATAAATGATGGTCCAACTAAATGCAAACCGGATGGAATAGCATGCTGCTGCAAGATACTGTGGTAGCCATGCTGGTTCAGTATGCCTTAAATTTTGAATAAATCCCCAACAGTGTCACCAGCAAAGCACCCCCACACCATCACACCTCCTCCTCCATGCTTCACGGTGGGAACCAGGCATGTAGAGTCCATCCGGTCACCTTTTCAGCGTGCAAAGCAGTAATCAAAGCAAAAGGTGGCTACTTTGAAGAATCTAGAATATAAGACATATTTTCAGTTGTTTCACACTTTTTGTAAAGTGTATTGTATAATTCTACATGTGTTACTTCATAGTTTTGATGCCTTCAGTGTGATTCTACAATTTTCATGGTCATGAAAATACAGAAAAATCTTTGAATGAGAAGGTGTGTTCAAACTTTTGGTCTGTACTGTATATATATATATATATATATATATATATATATATGTGTCTTAATGACATGTATATATGTATATATATATATATATATATATATACAGTATATACTGTATGTATTCTATGTGTATATACAGTATCTATTCTTTTGATTCTTTATTAAATCTGTCAGTGTGATTTTACAGTATATAGCACTGAATTGCTGGCTTTTCTAAAGGACACCGATGCGTATTTCTTGCAAGTCACACGTCTGGTCCGTGTGTAATCCGTATTTTTCTCGCACCCATAGACTTGCATTGGCGTATTACGGGCGTAATACGGTGTCCATCGCATTTTCTCAGCCAGTATAATACGGCCGAGAAAAAAATCGGCTGATGCGAGCTGCCCCATAGATTAACATTGGTCCGAATGCTATGCGATTTCTTCTCTCATAACACTCGTCCGTATTTTTCGCTAGCGTGACTCCGGCCTTACATTTACAATCACCTCCGGTTCCAGTGCTGTTCCAGCAGTGTCGGCACTGGCTCTCTCAGGGCTCACATAGAATTGTTATATCTCACAATCCATACAACCTGTCAGCGCTGGCTACAATCTCCTGTACCTCGGATAAATCAGCCATTCGGAAGAAGTGTCGCTTCCTCCAGATTTCTGATTTTGCTGATGGAGTAGACATTGAAGGAGCTGCTGATTGGCTGCAGGGATCGGGTAATAAACCAATGTCATGTGAGCCCTGAGACAGCCAGTGCTGAGCTGACACCGCTGGAACAGCATCGGAACTGGAGGTGAGTGTAAATGTTATTATTTAACAGGGGGGGGAATAGGGAGTCCTCCTCACCTATAATCATAAAGGTTTTCCAGATATGAATTCCCAAAAAAAGCACTTTGGGAATCTTTCTTATTCTGGCTGGAGTAGTGAGCAGTTATAAAGTGTCCATGACAGAGGAGGACCTTTCATGTCCAGCGTTATACAGGTCCTTCTCAAAAAATTAGCATATAGTGCTAAATTTCATTATTTTCCATAATGTAATGATTACAATTAAACTTTCATATATTTTAGAATCATTACACACCAACTGAAATTTGTCAGGTCTTTTATTGTTTTAATACTGATGATTTTGGCATACAACTCCTGATAACACAAAAAACCTGTCTCAAAAAATTAACATATTTCAACCGTCCAATAAAATAAAAGTGTTTTTTAAAAACAAACAAAAAAAACCATGAAATAATAAAGTTCGGTTATGCACTCAATACTTGGTCAGGAATCCTTTTGCAGAAATGACTGCTTCAATGCGGCGTGGCATGGAGGCAATCAGCCTGTGACACTGCTGAGGTGTTATGGAGGCCCAGGATGCTTCGATAGCGGCCTTAAGCTCATCCAGAGTGTTGGGTCTTGCGTCTCTCAACTTTCTCTTCACAATATCCCACAGATTCTCTATGGGGTTCAGGTCAGGAGAGTTGGCAGGCCAATTGAGCACAGTAATACCATGGTCAGTAAACCATTTACCAGTGGTTTTGGCACTGTGAGCAGGTGCCAGGTCATGCTGAAAAATGAAATCTTCATCTCCATAAAGCATTTCAGCCGATGGAAGCATGAAGTGCTCCAAAATCTCCTGAAAGCTAGCTGCATTGACCCTGCCCTTGATGAAACACAGTGGACCAACACCAGCAGCTGACATGGCACCCCACACCATCACTGACTGTGGGTACTTGACACTGGACTTCAGGCATTTTGGCATTTCCTTCTCCCCAGTCTTCCTCCAGACTCTGGCACCTTGATTTCCGAATGACATGCAAAATATGCTTTCATCAGAAAAAAGTACTTGGGACCACTTAGCAACAGTCCAGTGCTGCTTCTCTGTAGCCCAGGTCAGGCGCTTCTGCCGCTGTTTATGGTTCAAAAGTGGCTTTACCTGGGGAATGCGGCACCTGTAGCCCATTTCCTGCACACGCCTGTGCACGGTGGCTCTGGATGTTTCTAGACCAGACTCAGTCCACTGCTTCCTCAGGTCCCTCAAGGTCTGGAATCGGTCCTTCTCCACAATCTTCCTCAGGGTCCGGTCACCTCTTCTCGTACAGCGTTTTCTGCCACATTGTTTCCTTCCAACAGACTTCCCATTGAGATGCCTTGATACAGCACTCTGGGAACAGCCTATTTGTTGAGAACTTTCTTTCTGGGTCTTACCCTCTTGCTTGAGGGTGTCAATGATGGCCTTCTTGACATCAGTCAGGTCACTAGTCTTAAGGGTATGCCACACTAAACAACATCGCTAACGGGATCGCTAAAAAACGTCACTATTTAGCGATCCCGTTAGCGATGTTGTAGTGTGCGGCAGCTGCCAGCGACGAGCTTCCTGCTGTGATCTCGCTCGTCGCTGGAATCGCTCCGGACCCTATTTCATCGTCGGCGCTCCAGCTGGGTAAGTATTATCGCTGTGTGGCACCTTTTCTTAGCGATTTAGCGGTACTTTTGTACCGCTAAAGTCGTTAAGGAGATCGCTAACCGCGATAGCGTCCTTAACGATATCGCTAAGTTAAGCAGCACTCAGCGATATACAAACAATCCCGCTAGCGATCTCATTAGTATGCGACGCTAACGAGATCGCTAGCGGGATTGTGTAGTGTGGCAGTACCTTTACCTATGATGGGGGTTTTGAGTAATGAACCAGGCAGGGAGTTTTTAAAAGCCTCAGGAATCTTTTGCATGTGTTTAGAGTTAATTAGTTGATTCAGAAGATTAGGGTAATAGGTCGTTTAGAGAACCTTTTCTTGATATGCTAATTTTTTGAGACAGGTTTTTTGGGTTATCAGGAGTTGTATGCCAAAATCATCAGTATTAAAACAATAAAAGACCTGACAAATTTCAGTTGGTGTGTAATGAATCTAAAATATATGAAAGTTTAATTGTAATCATTACATTATGGAAAATAATGAAATTTAGCACTATATGCTAATTTTTTGAGAAGGACCTGTACAGATAACCCATTGATGTGAAAGGACATTGTGTAATTCTTCATTTTTCCTGTGGTGATGTGGCGGCAGGGAGCACTTCCCACCAAGTTCATATCATTGGTGAAAAGATGGTGCCATATCTTATTCTCTGTGCCTTTATGACCTGCAGTTTGGTTTATTGGTTGTGGATTCTTGATACCGAAATTAGAGGTGGATGGAGTCTAGAAAGCTCCTGACAGAAATCCAACTATCCATCCTTTAACCTCCTCAGGAAACTGTAGACTTTTCTATAAATCTACTCTCAGGTTGATACAACCAGAACAGCATGTAAGAGAAAAAGGATAGAGCTCATAAGGCATTTATAGTGTAAAAGGATCAGTCTTGTTATTGAAACGGAGGCCATGGTGGTAGTTGTGGCTAACGGTGGCAGATTCCTGATTCCTCGCAGAATATAATCAGTCCGTTCTTTGTACTGTCCCTCACTCCTCCAAGAAAATCCCATTTTCGTACCGTATCCTCCAGTACCACAGCTTCCTGACTGGTTGGACTAACCCACTTCAGGAGTTCTCCGCCCGCTTCCCTCTCTGAAGGTGAAGTTGAAGGATGGCTCTCCCAATCCTTTCCTAGCCATAGGCCTCGGACGTTAAGGGCTGTTCCCACGAAGTTACTGCTACCATTCTAATGCTGCCCACTATTCCTCCACGACCATGTGACTGTCAGCTCTTAGGCACTGGACTGCTGGATTAATCTTTGGCTTAAACGTTCCCCAGACACGACTGCACTGCCTTGGCTCCCGGCTCTCACTGACTAACTTAGCCCCTCCTAACTAGCCTAATCCTATTGGTCCAACTAATTTGCTATTCTATTCTACTGTGCCCCCCTTAATGGTCTAAGTCCTACACTGTCCCTATATTGTCACAACACATAAACATAGGTACAATGCAATACACATTATAACAATATTACACGATATATGGGATGTACCCGCTTTACCAGGAACGTGGGCTAGGAGCACGGGCATAAACAGACCCCCGTGCACACCTTACATTATGATTAATCACTGTCTGGCTAATGTGCCACTTGCAGGAGACGCAAGAGACTCAGGTAGTTCCCAAGTCATTGTTTTGGAACACTGCTTCTTTTTCTAACAGTAGAACCACTGTGCCGTGGGCCAAGGAGAGCCTGGAGGGACATGAGTAGGCAAACACCTGACTCTTCACTAGGGTTGAGCATTCCGATACTGCAAATATCGGGTATCGGCCGATATTGGCTGTATCGGAATTCCGATTCCGAGTACCGATATTTTCGTCTTATCGGATACCGGAATCGGGATTGTCACTGTCACTGTCAGTGTCCGTCGGTCGGGTCTGTCACTGTCAGTGTCCGTCGGTCGGGTCTGTCAGGAGTCAGCGGCACTTACCTGGCAGAAGATCTCCGGCGGTCACGGCCTGGACTGCTTCATGGCCGCCATCCTCTTCTCCCCGGCGGTCACATGCAGTTTCTCGCGATAACTGCAGTGACTGCTGGGTAATCCCGGCCGTAAAGCAGTCAGTCCGATGACGTCACCGCCGGGGAAGCAGGTAATCAGCTGTGCTGCGTCGCGATGACAGGCTCTGCCTGTCATTGCGATGTAGCAGAGCTGGATCGTCGTGGGACAGTCGTTACTATGGACTGCGTCGGACAGGTGGTATACTGTTGGTTTGTTTTTTTTCTTTTTTTACAGGAGATCGATGGCGTCGCAGGAATGAGAGAGTAATAAAATTAATGAAAACTGTGTTGTCTCTTTTATTTCATTAAAATACTTTTTTCTTGCTTTGTCTTTTTTTTATACATTTAATAACTTTGGGATTAATAATGGATCGGTGTCTTATTGACACCTCTCCATTATTAACCGGGCTTATTGTCACCGTGCAATCAACGGTGACATTAACCCCTTATTACCCCGCTTGCCACCGCTACAGGGCAAGTGGGAAGAGCCGGGTAAAGTGCCACAATTGGCACATCTTTTGATGCGCCAAATGTGGGGCTGCTGTAGCCTGGTATTATCAGGCTGTTGAGGGCCAAAATCCATGAGCCTTGACAGTCTTTTAATACCAGGCCGCAGCAGTCTGCATTTTACTTGGCTGGTTAACAAAAATAGGGGGACCCCTACGCCGTTTTTTTTTCGAGGGGATCCCCTATTTTTGTTAACCAGCCAAGCTAAGCAGACTGCTGTGGCCTGGTATTATCAGGCTGGCAAGGTCCATGGATATTGGATCCTTACCAGCCTGAAAAACCAGGCCTCAGCGGTCTGCTTCATCTGGCTGGTTAACAAAAATAGGGGGGACCCCACGCCAATTTTTTTCGAGGGGATCCCCTATTTTTGTTAATCAGCCAAGATATGCAGACTGCTGTGGCCTGGTATTATCAGGCTGGCAAGGTCCATGGATATTGGCTCCTTAACAGCCTGAAAATCCAGGCCTCAGCGGTCTGCTTCATCTGGCTGGTTAACAAAAATAGGGGGGACCCCACGCCAATTTTTTTCGAGGGGATCCCCTATTTTTGTTAATCAGCCAAGATATGCAGACTGCTGTGGCCTAGTATTATCAGGCTGGCAAGGTCCATGGATCTTGGCTCCTTAACAGCCTGAAAATCCAGGCCTCAGCGGTCTGCTTCATCTGGCTGGTTAACAAAAATAGGGGGGACCCCACGCCATTTTTTTTTCGAAGGGAACCCCTATTTTTGTTAATCAGTTCCCTCTGACGTCACTGATTGTGTCCCTGGCTGACCTGAAGTGAAAGTGGAAAGCAATCAATTAAGCTTTCCACTTAAGGGCCCGTCTCACATAGCGATATCGCTACCGAGATCGCTGCTGAGTCACTAGTTTTGTGACGCAGCAGCGAGCTCACCAGCGATATCGCTGTGTGTGACATTCAGCGACGATCAGCCCCCCTGCCGGGTATCGCTGATCGTCGCTGAAATGTCAGGACCTTTTTTTGATCGCTGGTTTCCCGCTGACAGGCACACATCGCTGCGTGTGACAGGCGGGAGACCAGCGATCCGCTGGTAACCAAGGTACACAGCGGGTTTCCAGGCGCGGGGCTGTGCCTAGAAACCCGCTGTGTACCTTGGATACCAGCGCCCTGATGCAGGGAGCTGGTATCCAAGGTACACAGCGGGTTTCCAAGCGCTGCGCGGTGCCTGGAAACCCGCTGTGTACCTTGGTTACCAGCGGATCGCTGGTCTCCCGCCTGTCACACGCAGCGATGCGTGCCTGTCAGAGGGAAACCAGCGATCAAAAAAAGGTCCTGACATTTCTGCGACGATCAGCGATACCCGGCAGGGGGCTGATCGTCGCTGAATGTCACACACAGCGATATCGCTGGTGAGCTCGCTGCTGCGTCACAAAACTAGTGACTCAGCAGCGATCTCGGTAGCGATATCGCTATGTGAGACGGGCCCTTAAGCGATGTTACCCGCAGTGTCGCTGTCCCAGATCGCTGCCTGAGCTGCCTGTTTGGCAGCTCAGCAGCGATCATGTAGCGATACACCAGCGATCCTGACAAGTGCATATCGTTGTCGGGATCGCTGGTGTATCGTTATGTGACACCCAGCCTTTACTCTCCTGTCAGGCAGGAGAGGAACTCATTCATTTGGGGTTTACTGTGAGGCTGCAGCATTAGCTGCGGTCCCTGCAGTACACATTAACCCTTTCTGAAGGATTACACCGTGGGACCTGACTGTGCATGGGATAGGTAAGAATAATTTTGCTTTTTTATTTTATTTTTATTACAGGAAATGGTTTTTGCAGTAAAATAAAAGATGGTCAAAAACATGTGTCTTTATTTCATTAAAATGATTTTTAATTAAAGTGTGTGTGTTTTATTTTTATTTCATGCAATAGGATTAATAATTGATAGTTGTCTAATTGACAGCTCTCAATTATTAACCTGGCTTAAGGTCACCTTTCAATAGCAAGGTGGCTTTAACCCCATATTAACCCATTCGCCACCGCTACAGGGCAATGGGAATAGACGGGCAAAGTGCCAGAAAGGGCGAATCTAATTATAGATTTGTCTTTCCTGGGGTGTCTGGGGGCAGATGTTAGTAGCCGGGGGGGGCAAAAATAATGGTCCCTCTCTGGGCTATTATTATCTGCCCCCACTCGCTTGCTTTGTCTGTCTGGTTGAGAAAATAGGGCGGGAGCCCACGCATTTTTTTTCAGCAATTTTACACCTCATATATATATATACATGTCATTGAATTTGTGACACATATATATATATATATTTATATTTGTAGTTCATACACTTCTACATAGTATAATAGCCGCTAATTCAATTGCCGGCTTTTGTGAAAATGCAGAACCCGACATGAAATGACACTTGGTGTACATAGGGTTAACCATGTCTTTTCATGTCCTTTGCTATCTAATTTGCACAAACAATTAAATCAGTCTATGTGTGCAAAATTTCACACCTGTAGGGGTTAATTAAAGGTGTAAATTCGTAGCAAAAAAGTCCGTTTTTTTTACAACGAATTTACACCTTTAATTAACCCCTACAGGTGTGAAATTTTGCACACATAGACTGATTTAATTGTTTGTGCAAATTAGATAGCAAAGGACATGAAAAGACATGGTTAACCCTATGTACACCAAGTGTCATTTCATGTCGGGTGACCCGACATGAAATGACACTTGGTGTACATAGGGTTAACCATGTCTTTTCATGTCCTTTGCTATCTAATTTGCACAAACAATTAAATCAGTCTATGTGTGCAAAATTTCACACCTGTAGGGGTTAATTAAAGGTGTAAATTCGTAGCAAAAAAGTCCGTTTTTTTTACAACGAATTTACACCTTTAATTAACCCCTACAGGTGTGAAATTTTGCACACATAGTCTGATTTAATTGTTTGTGCAAATCAGATAGCAAACGACATGAAAAGACATGGTTAACCCTATGTACACCAAGTGTCATTTCATGTCGGGTGCTTCTGTCTTTTCACTGAAGCCGGCTTTAACCCGGCAATTGAATCAGAGAGGATATTTTACTATGTAGAAGTGTATAAACTATACATATATGTATATATATATGTCACAATGACATGTATATATATATATATATGTATTCTATGTGTGTATATTTAGTGTTTACAAGGAAAGAATGGGGTTTTTTTAGTTGCGATATTTTGTTCCCATAGACTTACATGGGACTTCCGGTATCGGTATCGGGTATCGCCGATATTTTAGTGATATCGGCGATACCATTCCGATTCCGATACTTTAGGATATCGGAAAGTATCGCTCAACTCTACTCTTCACTAGAGCCCCTGATAGTGAGGTTAGACTTAGCTTCAGATGGACACCAGGTGCTACTCCAGGACAGACCTTGGACACACGGCAGCTGACCCCACGTGCCTGTATGACCTCCCTACAATGCCTGGGCATGCTCCTGATGAGATGGCGGATGTTCTCCTGAGGGATCTCCTCCCAGACCTGGACTAAAGCACCCGTCAACTCCTGGACAGTCTGTGGTGCAACGTGACGTTGGTGAATGGAGCGAGACATGCTGTCCCAGATGTGCTCAATTGGATTCAGGTCTGGGGAACAGGCAGGCCAGTCCATAGCTTCAATGCCTTCATCTTGCAGGAAATGCTGACACACTCCAGCCACATGAGGTCTGGCATTGTCCTGCATTAGGAGGAACCCAGGGCTAACCGCACCAGCATATGGTCTCACAAGGGGTCTGAGGATCTCATCTCGGTACCTAATGGCAGTCAGGCTACCTCTGGAGAGTACATGGAGGGCTGTGTGGCCCTCCA
The DNA here is from genome assembly GCA_033576555.1 of Oophaga sylvatica. Classification (NCBI taxonomy): domain Eukaryota; kingdom Metazoa; phylum Chordata; class Amphibia; order Anura; family Dendrobatidae; genus Oophaga; species Oophaga sylvatica. Next base: position 382,153,512 of record JARQOD010000001.1, on the reverse strand, counting down.
AAGAAATACCACCCCACACCATTATTGACCCACTGCTAAACCGGTCATGCTGAAGGATGTTGCAGGCAATGAGAATAAGAGAGGTAAGTGCCAGAAAAGGCGCATCTTATACATGTGCCGTTTCTGGGGTGGCTGGGGCCAGATGTTTGTAGCCAGGTGGGCCCAAAAGCCATGGTCCCACTCTAGGCTATTAATATCTGTCCTCAGTCACTGGATTTCCCTCTCGGGTGGAGAAAATTGCGCGGGAGCCCACGCAATTTTTTTCCGTGATTATAGCCTTAAATTTTTCCTAACACAAACTAATAAATTTTAAACACTGACATATATAGATCATTTTGATATGACATGGTTTACTATATGTAAACCATGTGTCATATGTCGGGTTCTGTAATGATTTTACAGAAGCTGGCAATTGATTTAGAGTCTATTATGCTATGTAGAACTCTATGAACTATAAATATATATACAGTACAGTCCAAAATTTTGGACACACCTCATTCAAAGATTTTTCTGTATTTTCATGACTATGAAAATTGTAGAATCACACTGAAGGCATCAAAACTATGAATTAACACATGGGCAATTATACATTACACTTTACAAAAAAGTGTGAAACAACTGAAAATATGTCTTATATTCTAGGTTCTTCAAAGTAGCCACCTTTTGCTTTGATTACTGCTTTGACCGCAGAAAAGGTGAACGGATGATCTCTACATGCCTGGTTCCCACCGTGAAGCATGGAGGAGGTGGTGTGATGGACTGGGGGTGCTTTACTGGTGACACTGTTGGGGATTTATTCAAAATTGAAGCGGTGAGCGGTCCAGCTCACCCCAAACCATCTCGATTTGGTTCAGGTCTGGTGACTGTGGAGGCCAGGTCATATGGCGTAGCACCCCAACACTTTCCTTCTTGGTCAAATAGCCCTTACACAGCCTGGAGGTGTGTTTGGGGTCATTGTCCTGTTGAAAAATAAATGATGGTCCAACTAAATGCAAACCGGATGGAATAGCATGCTGCTGCAAGATACTGTGGTAGCCATGCTGGTTCAGTATGCCTTGAATTTTGAATAAATCCCCAACAGTGTCACCAGCAAAGCACCCCCACACATCACACCTCCTCCTCCATGCTTCACGGTGGGAACCAGGCATGTAGAGTCCATCCGGTCACCTTTTCAGCGTGCAAAGCAGTAATCAAAGCAAAAGGTGGCTACTTTGAAGAATCTAGAATATAAGACATATTTTCAGTTGTTTCACACTTTTTGTAAAGTGTATTGTATAATTCTACATGTGTTACTTCATAGTTTTGATGCCTTCAGTGTGATTCTACAATTTTCATAGTCATGAAAATACAGAAAAATCTTTGAATGAGAAGGTGTGTTCAAACTTTTGGTCTTTACTGTATATATATATATATATGTGTCTTAATGACATGTATATATGTATATATATATATATATATATATATATATATATATACAGTATATACTGTATGTATTCTATGTGTATATACAGTATCTATTCTTTTGATTCTTTATTAAATCTGTCAGTGTGATTTTACAGTATATAGCACTGAATTGCTGGCTTTTCTAAAGGACACCGATGCGTATTTCTTGCAAGTCACACGTCTGGTCCGTGTGTAATCCGTATTTTTCTCGCACCCATAGACTTGCATTGGCGTATTACGGGCGTAATACGGTGTCCATCGCATTTCCTCAGCCAGTATAATACGGCCGAGAAAAAAATCGGCTGATGCGAGCTGCCCCATAGATTAACATTGGTCCGAATGCTATGCGATTTCTTCTCTCATAACACTCGTCCGTATTTTTCGCTAGCGTGACTCCGGCCTTACATTTACAATCACCTCCGGTTCCAGTGCTGTTCCAGCAGTGTCGGCACTGGCTCTCTCAGGGCTCACATAGAATTGTTATATCTCACAATCCATACAACCTGTCAGCGCTGGCTACAATCTCCTGTACCTCGGATAAATCAGCCATTCGGAAGAAGTGTCGCTTCCTCCAGATTTCTGATTTTGCTGATGGAGTAGACATTGAAGGAGCTGCTGATTGGCTGCAGGGATCGGGTAATAAACCAATGTCATGTGAGCCCTGAGACAGCCAGTGCTGAGCTGACACCGCTGAACAGCATCGGAACTGGAGGTGAGTGTAAATGTTATTATTTAACAGGGGGGGGAATAGGGAGTCCTCCTCACCTATAATCATAAAGGTTTTCCAGATATGAATTCCCAAAAAAAGCACTTTGGGAATCTTTCTTATTCTGGCTGGAGTAGTGAGCAGTTATAAAGTGTCCATGACAGAGGAGGACCTTTCATGTCCAGCGTTATACAGATAACCCATTGATGTGAAAGGACATTGTGTAATTCTTCATTTTTCCTGTGGTGATGTGGCGGCAGGGAGCACTTCCCACCAAGTTCATATCATTGGTGAAAAGATGGTGCCATATCTTATTCTCTGTGCCTTTATGACCTGCAGTTTGGTTTATTGGTTGTGGATTCTTGATGCCGAAATTAGAGGTGGATGGAGTCTAGAAAGCTCCTGACAGAAATCCAACTATCCATCCTTTAACCTCCTCAGGAAACTGTAGACTTTTCTATAAATCTACTCTCAGGTTGATACAACCAGAACAGCATGTAAGAGAAAAAGGATAGAGCTCATAAGGCATTTATAGTGTAAAAGGATCAGTCTTGTTATTGAAACGGAGGCCATGGTGGTAGTTGTGGCTAACGGTGGCAGATTCCTGATTCCTCGCAGAATATAATCAGTCCGTTCTTTGTACTGTCCCTCACTCCTCCAAGAAAATCCCATTTTCGTACCATATCCTCCAGTACCACAGCTTCCTGACTGGTTGGACTAACCCACTTCAGGAGTTCTCCGCCCGCTTCCCTCTCTGAAGGTGAAGTTGAAGGATGGCTCTCCCAATCCTTTCCTAGCCATAGGCCTCGGACGTTAAGGGCTGTTCCCACGAAGTTAGCTGCTACCATTCTAATGCTGCCCGCTATTCCTCCACGACCATGTGACTGTCAGCTCTTAGGCACTGGACTGCTGGATTAATCTTTGGCTTAAACGTTCCCCAGACACGACTGCACTGCCTTGGCTCCCAGCTCTCACTGACTAACTTAGCCCCTCCTAACTAGCCTAATCCTATTGGTCCAACTAATTTGCTATTCTATTCTACTGTGCCCCCCTTAATGGTCTAAGTCCTACACTGTCCCTATATTGTCACAACACATAAACATAGGTACAATGCAATACACATTATAACAATATTACACGATATATGGGATGTACCCGCTTTACCAGGAACGTGGGCTAGGAGCACGGGGCATAAACAGACCCCCGTGCACACCTTACATTATGATTAATCACTGTCTGGCTAATGTGCCACTTGCAGGAGACGCAAGAGACTCAGGTAGTTCCCAAGTCATTGTTTTGGAACACTGCTTCTTTTTTCTAACAGTAGAACCACTGTGCCGTGGGCCAAGGAGAGCCTGGAGGGACATGATAGGCAAACACCTGACTCTTCACTAGAGCCCCTGATAGTGAGGTTAGACTTAGCTTCAGATGGACACCAGGTGCTACTCCAGGACAGACCTTGGACACACGGCAGCTGACCCCAAAAGGAGTAGGAAGCAGAAAAAGCCAGGAATGAGTGGGCACGGCAGGTACAGACAGGCATGGCTGATATACAGAAAGGCATGGCTGGTACAGGCAGACACGGCTGATATACAGAAAGGCATGGCTGGTACAGGCAGACACGGCTGATATACAGGAAAGCACATCAGGTACAAGCTGATATGGTTGGTATACAGGAAGGCATGGCATGTGCTGGTAGGCACGGCTGTTATACTGGAAGGCACGGAAGGTGTTGGCAGGCACAGCTGGTATACAGGAAAGCACAGCAGGTGCAAACAGGTACGACTGGTATACAAGAAGGCATGGCATGGTTAATGCAAACAAGTACGACTGACAGGAAAACATGGCAGGTGCAGGTAGGTACGGCTGGCATACAGGAAGGCATAGCAGAAGTTTGAGGGAACAGCTGATATACAGGAAGGCAGAGTAGGTGCTGATGAGCTCAGCTGGTAGAGGCTGGTACATATACAGGTTGAGGTGCCTTAAATAAAAAGTGTCTCCCAGTGTCTGGGACACTTTAGGATAGTGCGCTCTATCTCTCAAAGAGACCAACAGCGCACACCCTAAAAGCAGTGCCAGGGGATCTGCCAGACGTGCGCAGACACCAGGAGAATGCAGGAGGAATTGAGAGTCGAAAGCCGGGGTGGTGAGTGAGTTGGTGTCCCTGCCATAGGAGAGAAGGATGTGGACCATGAAGGGACACCGGCTCTTCACCTTTCCTTCTGCTGGCATTGGGAAGAGGTGATTGGTAGGGGTGCAAAGTGTCGCACCTCCATTGATCAAACATAGATGATCTATTCTAAGGATAGGCAATCAATGTCAAAGTGCTGGACAACCCCTTTAAAACATTGGTTACTACAGCACTACAGCCAACCAGCGGGTTGCTACAATTTAATACATTTGAACTACTGTATTCCACTTTCCATCAACATAGTCTTAGAGAAATCTTTCAAAAACATCATTAATGCTTCCACTTCTTCCTCATCAGGATAAATGTCCTACTTCTATAGACATTCTTGAAATAATCTCAGAGAAGCCTTTGGGAATTTCTTTGAGACCCTTCATGTTGTTCACTTTAAAACATGAATTTAGTTCTAAAGTTAAAACAAAAGAGCCGCTTAGTTCTTCATTGAAATCCTTCAGTCGCTTACGAGAATTATTACTTTGAAAGCGCAAGTTCAATCACAAAATGTTATTACGTTGAGATTGCAAGAGGAATGTCTTGTGAAGTTTGCAATTTTCCACTTCGATTTCCACCAGAAATTCCCCAATATCAAGAGCTGTAAATCTGAGTTAAACATTAGCGATGGCACAAATGATTTTTTTCCCCTTCTATTCCACCTGCAAACATTTTTGTAGCATTCCTTCTTTTGGAAGTCGCTGATTTACCGTATATATTTATTTAATCTTCTGAGCAACAAATCTAAATTAAGCTAAATGAATAAATAGATTCTTTTCCTATCTGCCATAAAATTGATTTTTCAGAAATATTAAAAAACCATTCATGATCGGATCAAAAGCAATTACCTTTATATTTTATACAAATAAGACATCCATTCATGCTTTATGTGTTACTGGACCTCAATCTGGTCCGCGGCTAGAGAATCTTTTTCTCTAAAATAGGTTTTGAGATCACCTTAGACCTCTCACGGTGAACTTCGTTCCATCGCAACTGTTTGGTTTTATCAGGATTTTTATTAAAGTGCTCATTTCACATTTCTTAAGCCTGAAAAATAACAATTTGGAAAGTCTCAAGATAAGAAATGAGTAGATAAAAAAGTAAAAAAGCCTAACACTTTCTATCAAATATTTATTTAGAAAACCCAATATCTTGTACCAAAAGGTCATAATGCACAAAACATCAGGGCTCAAGGTCTAGATGTTATGGTGCAAGACAGGTTTGGAGTGTGGATGCACGATGCCTTGTGAAAAACGTTCACCATCCCAATGTTCCTGATGGAATTACATACAATGGAAGAATCTATCCTTATGTCTGTGTAAAGAAACAAGGGTCACTGGATAGAAAACTGGAATGCACTGTAATTCAGAGACAGCACCAGCAGAATAGTGAGTGCAACTCTGGAGTATAAAACAGGCTGTAACTCAGGATCAGTAATGTAATGTATGTACACAGTGACTGCACCAGCAGAATAGTGAGTGCAGCTCTGGAGTATAATACAGGCTGTAACTCAGCATCAGTAATGTAATGTATGTACACAGTGACTGCATCAGCAGAATAGTGAGTACAGCTCTGGAGTATATTACAGGATGTAACTCAGGATCAGTAATGTAATGTATGTACACAGTGACTGCACCAGCAGAATAGTGAGTGTTGTGAATGTGCTAGAAATGAATTCTGAGCAGAAGCTCCCTCTGGTGGTTACAAACAGTACTGAACTATTCAATGAAGATTGTGAAGATTGGCGATCAGGTGTTACTGACTGGTCTTATATAAGGGAGGTTCCCTCCCATCAGGGTTGCCGGTGATCAATTGTTCTGGTCTCATCTTTGATTCCTGTTCACTTTGAAGCTTGCTGTTTCGTGCCTGCATCATCTGCTAACAGATAAGACATTTTCTTCTTTTAGTTTTTTTGTGCTTGCTTTTTGCATTTTGTCCTGCACTTCTGTGGGGGTCTGCCGGGTCCCCTCCGGGGGCTTGTGCTCCTCTCAGTTTAGTTCAGCCACTGTTGTTTGTTCATTTGCCTTTTTCAGTTTTTTCAGTGGCTGCTGTTTAGTTTTGTTACACCAGAGAACTAATTTAGGTGGTAGAGGTCGTGTGATCTCAGGTGTTTTTGTAATTAGTAGAGTTGGTACTTTTTAGGGTTTTTTGGGATTGCAGTAAGTGTCCTTCCTATCCTTTTCTATCTAGGAAGTTTGGGCCCCAACGTTTGCTCATACTATTTTCTGTCTGTGTCTGTATTTCCTCTTGTCTAACCGCCATTACATGTTTGGGTGCTTTCTATGTTCTTTGGGGATCTGCTCCGGGGCAGATAGTTTTCCTCTTTCTGTCTTTAGGTGTAGTTAGCTTCTCAGCTGTGACGAGGCGTCTAGGACCAACGTAGGTACGTTCCATGGCTGCCTTTAGTTGTGGTGGTTAGTCAGGGTACTGCAATCCAATAGATTCCAACCTCTCTGGTGTATTTCCTTTTTTGCCTGCTCTCCTCAGCTACCAAATCATAACAGTATCACCGGCCCAAAAACTGATATTTATATGGTACTCACAGAAGGGAAAAATAGTGTTAAAGAGAGAAGATTGTCAGAGTTGTCAGAGATTTTTTTTTTTTTTTCCCTCTGTATCTCTGGGTGCTGAGGAGGATTTTTTTTTTTCTCTCAATGAAGTTTGCACAGTTGTCTGGCCGTGTGGATCAGCTTGCCACTGAAGTTCGGAGTATTGCTACCTATCTTGCAGGGTTGCCTGTTGTGGAACCTAGGATTCCCATGCCAGATTTGTTTTTAGGGGATCGAGCTAAATTTCTGAATTTCAAAAATAACTGTAAGTTGTTTTTGCCTTAAAATCTAAGTCCTCAGGGAACGCAGCACAGCAGGTTCAAATTGTCATCTCTCTCCTGCGCGGCGATCCTCAGGATTGGGCTTTTTCCCTGACACCTGGGGATCCTGTTTTGAGTAATGTTGATGCATTTTTTCAGGCTCTGGGGTTATTGTACGATGAGCCTAATGTCACTGATCAAGCTGAAAAAGCCTTGTTGGCATTAAATCAGGGGCTTGAGGATGCTGAGTTATACTGTCAGAGATTCCGAAGGTGGGCAGTCCTGACCAAATGGAATGACGATGCTTTGGCAGCCCTTTTTCGGAAGGGTCTGTCAGAGAATGTAAAGGATGTTATGGTGGGATTCCCTGTCCCCTCTGGTCTCAATGATTCTATGTCATTAGCGATTCAAATTGACAGACGTTTGCGTGAGCGTAGAGGTGTGCATGGAATGGTGTTGCCTTGTGAGCTAGCTTCTGAGCCCATGCAGTGTGTTGGAGAGGCTTCTGGGGCACAGCGTCATGAGTTTCGAAAACGCAATGGGTTATGTTTCTACTGTGGTGATGCCTCTCATGCTATTTCAGTCTGCCCTAAGCGGGGAAGACGTTTTGCACGCTCAGTTGTCTTGGGTAGTGTTCAGACTAAATTTTTGTTGACTGTTACCCTGATTTGCTCCCTGTCCACATTTTCTGCTCAGGCTTTTGTTGATTCGGGAGCAGCTATTAACCTGATGGATTTTGATTTTGCTAAAAGTTGTGGGTTTCATTTGATACCCCTACGGAAGTCTATTCCCCTACTGGGGATCGATTCTACCCCTTTGGCTGAGAATAAACCTCAGTTCTCTACTCAGGTGATAATGAGGGTTGAACCTGATCATCAGGAGAGTTGCAAATTTTTGGTGCTGTATAATCTGCATGACATTGTCGTACTGGGTTTCCCTTACAGTCTCATAATCCTGTTTTGGATTGGAAATCTGTGTCTGTAACCAGTTGGGGCTGCCGGTGTGTTAATGCCAACACTCCTGTTTTTTCTGCCTGCCCCAGGCTCAGGATGTTCCTGACTTTTTGACTGATTTTTCTGATGTGTTTAGCGAAAGTAAATCTGCATCCTTGCCCCCCCATAGGAGCTATGACTGCGCTATTGAATTAGTGAATGGTAGTAAATTCCCTAAAGGTCGCCTTTTTAACTTGTCTGTACCTGAACATGATGCTATGCGGTCTTATATCAAGGAGTCATTGGAGAAGGGTCATATCAGACCATCCTCTTCACCCTTGGGTGCCGGTTTTTTCTTTGTGGCCAAAAAGGATGGTTCATTAAGGCCGTGTATTGATTATCGTCTCTTGAACAATATCACTGTGAAATATCAATATCCATTACCCTTGATTTCTGACCTGTTTTCCAGGGTGAAAAGTGCTACTTGGTTTACCAAGCTTGACCTCAGGGGGGCATATAACCTTATTCGCATTAAGCACGGGGATGAATGGAAGACGGCATTTAATACCCCAGAGGGGCATTTTGAGTACCTAGTGATGCCCTTTGGGCTCACTAATGCTCCTTCTGTCTTCCAGTCCTTCATGAATGACATTTTCAGGGATTTTGTGGATAAATTTCTGATTGTTTAATTGGATGATATCTTGATGTTTTCCAATGACTGGGACTCTCATGTGAAACATGTTCGGACTATGTTCCAGATTTTGAGAGAGAATGCTCTGTATGTGAAGGGATCAAAGTGTCTTTTTGGCGTACAGAGGATCTCATTTCTGGGATTCATTTTGTCCCCATCTGTTATTGAAATGGACCCGGTCAAGGTTCAGGCCATCTGTGATTGGGTCCAACCTACTTCATTAAAGGCTCTTCAGAGATTCTTGGGTTTTGCCAATTTTTATCGTAAATTTATTGGTAATTTCTCTGTTATTGTTAAACCATTGCCTGATTTGACCAAAAAGGGTTCTGATGTGGTGAATTGGCTTCCTGAGGCAGTCTCTGCGTTTCAGGAACTTAAGCAGAGATTCACTTCTTCTCCTGTTCTACGGCAGCCTGATGTTTCTCTGCCATTTCAGGTGAAGGTTGATGCCTCTGAAATTGGGGCAGGTGCCGTTTTGTCTCAAAGAGATCCAGAGACCTCTAAAAGTAACCCTTGCGCCTTTTTCTCTCGAAAATTTTCTCCAACTGAACGTAATTATGACGTGGGTAATCGGGAGTTATTGGCCATGAAGTGGGCTTTTGAAGAGTGGAGACATTGGCTGGAGGGAGCCAAACATCAGGTGGTGGTTCTCACGGACCATAAGAATCTGGTTTATCTGGAATCAGCCAAGCGACTTAATCCTAGACAGGCCAGGTGGGCCTTGTTTTTTACACGTTTTAATTTTGTGGTTTCCTTTCTTCCTGGCACTAAGAATGTTAAGGCGGATGCCCTCTCGAGGAGTTTCCTTGCGGACTCTCCTGAGTTATTTGATCCTGCTGTTATTTTGAAAGAGGGTGTAGTTCTTTCCGCCATCTCGCCCAATTTGAGACTGGCTCTGGAAGGGTGTCAGGAGGATAAACCCGAGCGCTGCCCTATTGGGAAATTGTTTGTCCCAGACCGGTGGAAAAAGTGTGATGTCTGAGATTCATTGTTCCGCGTTGGCCGGTCATCCCGAAATTTTTGGTACCAGAGACTTGGTTAGTCGGTCCTTTTGGTGGCCTACTTTGTCTCGTGACGTCAGGGAATTTGTGCAGTCCTGCGGGACTTGCTCTCGCTCCAAGCCTTGCTCTCGCGCTAGTGGTTTGTTGATGCCATTGCCTGTGCCCAAGAGACCATGGACCCATATCTCTATGGATTTCATTTCCGACCTCCCTGTTTCTCAGAGAATGACCGTTATCTGGGTGATTTGTGATAGGTAATGGCACAAGATGTATCATTTTGGAAAACCTAAGTTGCCTTCCTCCTCTGAATTGGTGCCTTTGTTCCTTCAGCACGTGGTTCGGTTACACGGCATTCCTGAGAACATTGTGTCTGACAGAGGAGTCCAGTTTGTTTCCAGATTTTGGAGGACTTTTTGTTCTAAACTTGGTGTTCAATTGTTTTTCTCCTCGGCTTTTCATCCTCAGACCAATGGACAAACTGATGGAACAAACCAGACATTGGAGACTTATCTGAGATGCTTTGTGTCTGCTGATCAGGATGACTGGGTCTCTTTTTTGCCTTTGGCTGAGTTTGCTCTTAATAATAGGGCTAGCTCTGCCACTTTGATGTCTCCATTTTTCTGCAATTTTGGGTTTCACCCTCGATTTTCTTCAGGACAGACGGAGGCTTCTGTCTGTCCAGGTGTTGACTCTGTTGTGGAGCATATGCAGCAGAGTTGGGACCAGGTAGTGGAGAGGTTGTCCCTCTCTCAGGAGAGGGCCCAGCGGTTTGCCAACCGGCATAGGACTGATGGTCCTCGGTTTAAAGTGGGGGACTTGGCCTGGTTGTCCTCAAGAAAATATCCCTATGAGAGTTGCATCTCCTAAGTTTAAGCCTAGGTTCATTGGACCTTATAAGATCATGGAGATTCTTAATCCTGTTTCCTTTCGTTTACTTCTTCCAGGGATATTTAAGATCCATAACGTGTTCCACAAGTCCTTATTGAAGAGGTTTGTCGAGCCAGTGGTTCCTATGGCTGTGCCTCCTGACCCTGTTTTGGTTGAGGGCAATCTGGAGTATGTGGTTGAGAAAATATTGGATTCTCGTTTTTCTAGACGGAAACTCCAGTATTTGATTAAGTGGAGAGGTTATGGTCAGGAGGACAATTCTTGGGTGTTTGCTTCGGACATCCATGCTAGGAGACTCATCCGTGCGTATCACAGAGCTCATCATGACCGACCTGGTTGCTCAAATGAGGGTTCGGTGACCCCTCCTCAAGGGAGGGGTACTGTTGTGAATGTGCTAGAAATGAATTCTGAGCAGAAGCTCCCTCTGGTGGTTACAAACAGTACTGAACTATTCAATGAAGATTGTGAAGATTGGCGATCAGGTGTTTCTGACTGGTCTTATATAAGGGAGGTTCCCTCCCATCAGGGTTGCCGGTGATCAATTGTTCTGGTCTCATCTTTGATTCCTGTTCACTTTGAAGCTTGCTGTTTCGTGCCTGCATCATCTGCTAACAGATAAGACATTTTCTTCTTTTAGTTTTTTGGTGCTTGCTTTTTGCATTTTGTCCTGCACTTCTGTGGGGGTCTGCCGGGTACCCTCCGGGGGCTTGTGCTCCTCTCAGTTTAGTTCAGCCACTGTTGTTTGTTCATTTGCCTTGTTCAGTTTTTTCAGTGGCTGCTGTTTAGTTTTGTTACACCAGAGAACTAATTTAGGTGGTAGAGGTCGTGTGATCTCAGGTGTTTTTGTAATTAGTAGAGTTGGTACTTTTTAGGGTTTTTTGGGATTGCAGTAAGTGTCCTTCCTATCCTTTTCCATCTAGGAAGTTTGGGCCCCAACGTTTGCTCATACTATTTTCTGTCTGTGTCTGTATTTCCTCTTGTCTAACCGCCATTACATGTTTGGGGGCTTTCTATGTTCTTTGGGGATCTGCTCCGGGGCAGATAGTTTTCCTCTTTCTGTCTTTAGGTGTAGTTAGCTTCTCAGGCTGTGACGAGGCGTCTAGGACCAATGTAGGTACGCTCCACGGCTGCCTTTAGTTGTGGTGGTTAGTCAGGGTACTGCAATCCAATACATTCCAACCTCTCTGGTGTATTTCCTTTTTTGCCTGCTCTCCTCAGCTACCAAATCATAACAAGTGAGTGCAGCTCTGGGGTATAATACAGGATGTAACTCAGGATCAGCAATGTAATGTATGTACACAGTGACTGCACCATCTGAATAGTGAGTGCAACTCTGGAGCATAATACAGGCTGTAACTCAGGATCAGTAATGTAATGTATGTACACAGTGACTGTATCAGCAGAATAGTGAGTGCAGCTCTGGAGTATATTACAGGATGTAACTCAGGATCAGTAATGTAATGTATGTACACAGTGACTGCACCAGCAGAATAGTGAGTGCAGCTCTGGAGTATAATAGAGGATGTAACTCAGGATCAGTAATGTAATGTATGTACACAGTGACTGCATCAGCAGAATAGTGAGTGCAGCTCTGGAGTATAATACAGGTTGTAACTCAGGATCAGCAATATAATGTATGTACACAGTGACTGCACCATCTGAATAGTGAGTGCAGTTTTGGAATATACTGTAATACAGGAGGTAACTCAGGATCAGTACAGGATCAGTAATGTAATGTATGTACACAGTGACTGCACCAGCAAAATAGTGAGCGCAGCTCTGGAGTATAATGCTTGATTTTATGCAGTATCAGTAATGATTGTATTTGCAAAGTTACTCTATTCTTTATGTAGATTGTGTCAATATATAAAGCTGAAATTTGTGTGTAAAGACATATTTTCAATTTAGTTCATATCTAAAGGCCAATTATTGCATCCAGGGAAACACTGTGTAAGTGTATCATTCTATCATCTCTAATCACGGTGTATTCATTCCTACCAGCTGGGTGTCATGCAGCATATGCCGCGATTGTGATTTATGATACAATTCAACCATAATTTAAAAAATCAGAAAAACTCTTTGAAACCCAGAAGTCAGTGTTCTCCACAGCGAGCGTTACCTGGTCTAAGCACCACGCCGACTCTACAGCTGAAATCTTTTATTTTGTAGGGAAACAATAATTGAATTTTTTATCTGAGAAAGGGGAATTCCTCGTTAGGAGATTGCAGAAGTAGCTTTTATAGATTAAAATTGAAGAAACTTGTTAAAGAAAAGCAAATTGGATCTTTTCTCACGTACATCCTTCCTTGAACTGTTCTTGCTTAATTTGTTTATTATGGTAAAGGGAGAGATGGCCGGACGAGCTGAGCCGCGCTCTCTCAGTGAGTGGAGGACAGTAAACACACCAACAGTGCCCATTTCAATGCCAACGACGACATCAATTCTTATTACTTAAGCTTGTCAACCTTAATTTACTTTAAAATAATAGTCACGCATTGAAAAACTGGGGGTTATTTGGCTAAACTTGTGAGGGGGGTTGGGCTGGCTCCCAGTTTTCGTGTGCCCCGGGCCAAAGAGTCTCAGTGGGCCCCTTTAAACACATACCACAATTCATAATGCTCCGATACGGCAGAGAAATATAGGTATAGTACAAAGCCAAATACTTCACTTCTTACATTACATGAGTGATATCTATTGTAAATTCTGCAATAGCTCAAAAAACGGACAGTATAGTTCTCCATACAGTATTATGTCCACCACATAGTGCGACATACAGAATTATGAGCCCCATATATTGCTCCATACAGAATAATGAGTCCCATATATGATGCTCCATACAGAATAATGGGCCCAATATAATGCTTCATACAGTATAATGAGCCACATATATTGCTCCATACAAAATAATGAGCCCCATATATTGCTCCATACATAATTGGTCCCATATAATGTTCCATACAGTATATGATGAGCTCCACATAATGCTCCAGTATATGATGGTCCCCATATAATGTGCCATACAGTATAGGACGGTCTCAATAGAGTATAATGAGCCCCACATATTGCTCCATACAGTATAATGAGTCGCATATAAAGCTCCATACAGTATATGATGGGCCCCATATATTGCTCCATACAGAATGGGCTCCATATAATGCTCCATACAGAATACGCCCCATATGTGCTCTATATGATGCTCCATATATATATATATGCTCTGTAATTTCCCCCCGGGATCAATAAAGTGTATCGTATCGTATTGTATATAAAGGGCCCTATATGATGCCCCATAAATAATGAACCCTTTATTATGCTCTAGTATATGATGGGCCCCATATATGATGCTCCAGTGTATGATGAGCCCCATATAATGCTCCAAATATAATGGGCTCCATGTGATGCTCCATATATAATGTGCCCCATATGATGCGCCATCTGTAATGGGCCCCATATGATGCTCCAGTATATGATGGGCCCCATGGATGATGCTCCAGTGTATGATGGACCTATATAATGCTCCATATATAATAGGCCCCATATGATGCTCCAGTATATGATGGGCACCATAGATGATGCTCCAGTGTATGATGGGCCTATATAATGCTCCATATATAATGGGCTCCATGTGATGCTCCATATATAATGTGCCCCATATGATGCGCCATATATAATGGGCCCCATATGATGCTCCAGTATATGATGGGCCCCATGGATGATGCTCCAGTGTATGATGGGCCTATATAATGCTCCATATATAATGGGCCCCATATGATGCGAGAACGCCTGAAAAATGAAGTTGCAGCCATGCAGGAAAAGCACACTGGTTTCCACCCGGGGCTGGCCATTTTGCAGGTTTGTATTTGTTCCTTGGCCTTGTGTCTGACCTCCATGCTGGAAAAAAACCCCTAGGAAGTGTAACAGTGATGATGCTGCAGCTGGTTTTGTTGTCTGTAAAGTAAACTGGATCCAGAAGGGATTTTCTCCTTGTGGCAAACATGTTAAACATGAGGTTATTGGCACATTTTTACACACAGAAGTAGTGGCCTCTTTTCCCGTAATAAATATATATATTTTTTTTTTAGAGCTAGGACGTGCCAGTCATCAGAAATCTAGTGTAGAAGCCATATGAAAATCAGTCTGGAAGTGCACAAGGGGCGTATTCCTGCACTTGGAGAACAGTTTGTGAGCGCTGACACACCCCCAAAGCACTTCCTGTCTGCCTTGCATATGGCTTCTACACTATATTTTTCATACTTCAGCCCATCACTGACGTACAGGGAACCTTCTACGTCCCCCATTCCCTCCAACCCCGCAGCATTCACATACACCAGAGCTGCCGCACCCCCCGACCTTCTGTTTCTTCCCCATTATCCCGTAGAATGTAAGTCCGCAAGGACAGGGTCCTCTCCCCTCTGTACCAGTCTGTCACTGTAAATTTGTTTACTGTAAACGATATCTATAACTTTGTATGTAACCCCTTCTCATGTACAGCACCATGGAATTAAATGGCGCTATATAAATAAATAATAATAATAATAATGGTGTATAATGGGCCCTATCTATGATGTTCAAGTGTATGATGGGCTCCATATATAATTCTCCAGTGTATAATGCTCCCCATATGTTGCTCCAAGCATTTTAAAAAAATGAAATACCTCTCCTGCTGGGCACTGCTCTACTCTGGATTCCTCAGCGTTGCCATCTTCCAGCTCTCTGCTCTGTGTCTGTTCAGGCAGAGGGCGCACAGACGTGATGTCATCGCGCTCTCTGACCTGAATGTCACTGTAAGAAAACGCGGAAGACGTCACAGCGGTGGAGCAGGGAGAGGTAAGTATTGCAAGTGCTGGGGCCCTGAGCAAGCAGGGGGGGCATACTCATGGGCACCGGCGCTGAATCAGGGCCCCTCATAGTACGCCGGTGTCTCTGACGGCGAGTGGGCCCCCCACCTGCTCAGGGCCCCAGCACTTGCCCGGGTGTGCCAGGTGCTGACGCCGGCCCGGGGGGGGGGATACAGGCCTCCCCCCCCCCCCGGGCCGGCGTCAGCACCTGGCACATGTTGAGGCGTAGGCTGGACGTTCAGCAGCTGCAAATGGAGGAATTGGAGAATTCGGAGGAAGAGGAGGACAAAGCGAGCCATTTTGCTGGCAACCTATGTGTCATCAGGGGAAGGTGGTACAAAATCCTTTGAAACCCAGGCATGGATCATTTTAACGAAGGTGAGATCACCAACATTTTTGGTCGACAGCTGGGTCCTTTTTTCTGTCAGGATTGATCCAGCAGCACTGAAGACTCTTTCTGTTAGCACACTACCAGCAGGGCAAGCGAGCTCCTGTAAGGCATATTGTGCCAATTCAGGCCAGGTGTCCAGTTTACAGGCCCAGTAGTCAAAGGGGAATGAACTGTGAGGGAGAACATCGATAGTGGAGGAGAGGTAATTTTGAACCATAGTTGACAACAGTGGCATAACTAGAAATGACGGGGCCCCCACAGCAAAATTTTGAACGGGGGCCCCCTCTCCCAAACGGGCGGCGGGGGGGGGGCGGGGTTCTGATAGTGGGCGGAGCCAATAGCAGTGGGCGGAGCAAATCACAGCAATTCTCTAGGCCCAAAAAATACTCTTCAGTCTCATAACGGCCAGCTTTTTGCCCAAATCAGAGCTGTATTTAAAGCAGACATTATGGAAACACAATATAATATAATGGACTGGTAGCAATGCAGCCCCTTATGCTACCATTACTAGTAACCATGTCCCGCATAAACTATTAATGCAGGCACATTATGCCCCCATAACTAGTAATAAGCCCTCTTATTCTCCCATCAGTAGTAATGTGCCCCTCAAGTAGTAATGCAGCCAAGAATGCAGAGTTATCACTCACACAGTATGTGCCCCCGTTAATCTTCGGTGGTATCTTCAGCTCCACAGTGGAGCACACTCACCACCAGTCTTCACCCTTCTGGGCGCCGCCGACGAGTGACGTCAGCAGCGTGATCACATGACATGATCACGCTGCAGACGTCGCTCTGACCCGGCGGTCAGAGCTTCAATTGTACTGGCGTCTGTATAAGACACCAGTGCAATTGATTCCTGGGAGACGGCACGCAGCAGCTTCTCTGCGCCGGCTGTCAGCATGACAGCCAGCACAGGGAACCGCCGACTCTCAGGCCATGGGCGGCGGAACACAGCCGCAGGGGAGACAGCTGCAGCAGGGACGGGCCCCCTGCTAGCCCGGGCCCTATGGCAGCTGCTTCCCCTGCTTCCACGATAGTTCCGCCCCTGGTTGACAACTGTTGTCTCCTGTCTTGCAATCGATTCAGTATTACCAGTCGTGTGAGCAGTACTCTAGAAATCAGTCCACAACATGGTCATGAAACCCCTGTCTCCAATGACACTTCAGCTGTGTGCACCACGAACACCTCTTCTATTTGGCCCAGTACGGCTCGTGGTAGAACCTGCACCGCTGCTGTGTGCTGGGAATGCCTCTAACAAACGGTTTACCAGAGTTGCTTGTTTGTTCGCCAATATTAGCTCTAGGTTCTCCTGTGGCATGATGTTCTGTAATTTGCCTTTATCTCGTGGATCGAGGATGCTGGCCAACCAGTAGTCGTCATCCTTCATAATTTTGGCTATGCGTTGGTCCCTTTTTAGGATCCGCAAGACATAATCACACATGTGGGCCAATGCTCCATGTGTCAATGATGCACTGCCAGTGGTGGGTGGAGGAGCACTTTCTGCCAAATCCACATCCCTCCACTCACACACAAACCCTGTACCTGACCTTGGCAAGCCAACATTTTCTCTTGCCCCCTTAGAAGCATCCTCCTCCCCAAAAAATCATCCCCCTCATCTTCTTCCTCCACCTCGTCCACGACAGTTCCCTGAGCAGACAATGGCTGACTGTCATCAAGGCTTCCCTCCTCCTTCTCCTTTCCTCCTCCGCTGCAGACACCTGATCCTTAATGTGCGTAAAAGTTTGCAAGAGCAGACGCATAAGTATCCCACTTATGATGGCATCGTCTGCGCTTACCAGCTGTGTGCATTCCTCAAAACACTGAAGAACTTTACAGAGGTCTTTCAGCTTTGACCACTGCACACCCGAAAACTCGATGTCTTCCCTCAAACTGCCTGCCCGTGTATACTCCCACAAATGCATTACAGCCTGCCTCTGTTCGCAAAGCCTCTCAACCATGTGCATGGTGGAGTTCCACCTTGTTGCAACGTCTATGATTAGGCGGTGCTTGGGGAGGTGGAGCGATCGCTACAGCCTCTGCATACGACTGGAGTCTACGGGCGAGCGATGGATGTGCGAGCACAGTCTTCACACCTTATGGAGCACGGCTGGTAACTCCGGATAATTATTTATGAAGCACTGCACAACCAGGTTCAAGGTGTGAGCCAGGCAAGGTATGTGTCTGAGTTTTGCCAGGGCTACTGTATGGCCGCCACAAAATTACGGCCGTTATCACTGACTACCTTGCCTGGCTCAAGATGTAGACTGCCCAGCCATGACTCAGTTTCTCGCTGCAAGTAGTCGGCCAGTACCTCCGCGTTGTGTCTTTTGTCGCCCAAAGACATCATCTTTAAAACAGTCTGCTGACGCTTACCACTAGCTGTTCGATAGTGGGACACCTCGTGTGCAACACTGGCAGCTGCGGATGGAGTGGTCGTGCGACTGCGCTCTGTCGACGAGCTTTCGCTTCTGGAGGAGGGTCGAACGCCTACAGCCATCTGTTGTCTATACCGTGGGCTAGGCAGCACTGTCCCACCGCCGCTGTCCCCTGTGGACCCTGCATCCACCACATTAACCCAGTGCACGATGATGGACATGTAATGGCCCTGGCAATGCCTAATGGCCCATGCATCTGCTGTGAGGTGCACCTTTCCACTCACTGATTGTTTGAGTGCATCAACAATGCGGTCTTTCACATGCAGGTGGAGGGCAGGGATGGCTTTTCTAGAAAAGAAGTGCCAACTGGGTAGGTCATAGCGTGGGACAGCTTAGGCCATGAGCTCGCGGAACGCTGCGCTTTCAACCAAACGGGAGGGCATCATCTCTAATTAAATTAGTTTGGCAATGTAGGCGTTCAAAACCAGTGTACGTGGATGAGAGGATGAGTTCTTTCTTGTCCTACTCAGAGTGTCTGCTAGGGTGAGCTGGACTTGAAAGCTGCATATGTGGGAACTAGCGGGGGACATGGCGGACTGATTGGGGTTGGTGATGGTGATGGTGGTGGTGGTGGTGATGGCCTAGATTCAGTCTTTTGTTGGAAAAACTTTGTGATTCCCTGACTGCTTTGGCCTTGCGACGACACCTCAACATTTCTTGCTGGTGGTGTGCTAACCGGTGGGCATACAGTGGGGGAAGCGATGTTGCGTTGCTTGCTACCTTCAGTCGGAGCAGGTACACGTGTGCTCCCTGAGGTTTTGTAGTCCATCCACTCTTGCAAGTGCATGGTGTTTAAATGTCTAAGCATGCAACTGATATTCAAATTTCAGAGATTTTTCCCTCGGCTAAAGGTCCTTCCGTACTTCTTACAGATAACCTTTGCCTCATCAATAGAATTTTGGTCAAAAAATTGCCACACTGCACTCTTCCTACTATGGGATAAATTTTCAGGGCTTGCACGTTGTGCTAATTTGACAGTGTGGCCAAGCTGTCCTGCAACTCTTTTTGTTTTTTAACACGTTTTTGGACTGCTATGGGCCTGCCAGATAACCGCAGCTGCGATGTCGATGCCTGCTGCGGATCCTCCTCCTCTTCTGAGCTATTGCCAGCGGCACCCTCTTCCCTCAATGGATGCCAATCCGGGTCAACAACTGGGTCATCCATCACCTCCTCTTCAATTTCATCTGCACCTTCCTCTGTGTCACCGTGTAAGGTGGTATAGTTTGCGGGAAGGGGCACCTGAGTTTCATCAGGGTCAGAATCTGGCTCAGTAGACTGCGAGGACAATGCAGTGCTCTGGGTTAATGTACCAGCAGAATCATATAGCAGTGGCTGTGCATCAGTGCACTCCATGTCATATTCATCTTGGACTGGGGAATTCAGAATTTGACTTGATAACCCAGGCATGGTATGTGAAAAGAGCTCCAGGGAGTAATCTGAAGTGTGGCCTGCC
Organism: Oophaga sylvatica; assembly: GCA_033576555.1. Classification (NCBI taxonomy): domain Eukaryota; kingdom Metazoa; phylum Chordata; class Amphibia; order Anura; family Dendrobatidae; genus Oophaga; species Oophaga sylvatica. The sequence goes on along the minus strand of JARQOD010000001.1, from coordinate 382,133,746 downwards.
GCATCCTTCACTTTTGGTGGGGGTGAAAGACACAAAGAATGGTGTTGTTCCTGACCAGGAGCCTGCACTGACGACACAGTGCTTGCAGATTTTGAAACTTCAGAAGAGGAGGTGATAGAGCTGGAGGCTGTTTCGGCAATGTAAGCCAAAACCTGTTCCTGATGCTCCAGCTTTAAAAGCAGTTTACCTACTTCCAGAAAAGGGAGCCTTTCAGGCCTTCTGGAGCCAGACGATTACGCAGGCTCAACACCTCCTGCCTTAGGTGCTATTCTGCTTTTGCCACTACCAGCAGATGCACCACCACCACCATCAGTACCAGCTGGCCCCCCCCCCGCCCACGTCCGCGGCCTCTTCCACCATACTTCCTCATGTTTGGGAAAATGTACCAAAAATACCAGCAGATATATGGTACTGTCTCAGTAAACACAGAGACGCTCACTCAGTATGCATTAGACCAGAATACAGAAAGCATAAAAACGGTACTGTATCAGAAGCGTACAGCTGTATACAGGGTAGGGGAAAATTTAAATCTCTGCATATATTTCCGTAGCCACACACAGACGCTCTCTCAGTATGGATTAGACCAAATACAAAAATCAGAAAAACGTTACTGTATCAGAAGCATACAGTTGTATACGGTAAAGGGGAAAATTTAAATCTCCGTATATATTTCGGAGTCACACACAGTACGCCTCTCATGTATGGATTTGAGCCGTGATACCAAAGGCAGAAAAAAGGTACTGTATCAGAAGCGTACAGCTGTATACAGTGTAGGGGAAAATTTAAGTCTCCGTATATATTTCTGGAGTCACACACATGTTAAGGGCCTGCGGAATGCACCTAATAGATATTAAGGAGAGATGCGTTCGCAGCCCGGGTCCACCGTGCAGGCAGAGCCGGCTGCTAGTAAGATGGCGCAAATAGGCAGTATGAGCGAACTCTGTTATCCCGCAGAGTCGCAGATGTAAACGCCGTAGCACTATATGGCGGTATGGGCGAACTCTGTTATTCCACATTCGCTAACTAAAATGCTGTAGCACGATATAAGCGCGATATAAGCTGACTCTGTTAATTCACAGAGCCGCTGTGACAAAGACTGTGTCCTGTTAGACTCACAGGAGACACAGATGACTGCTAAGCGGATTGCAGTCTGTGGTCATGCAATCAGAAAACAAGCAATAATCTCCTCACCGGAGTAGCCGGTATTCTAATGGCGTTTTCAGCCGAGCCCTGAATACGTGCATACAAAACTCTCACCGGAGGTGCCGGTATTCTGGGGGCTTATTTCAGCCGGACCTAACCACATGCATACATGACTACACTGGCGCAAGCACGTAACAGATTTGATACTAGCACGCGGCCGTGCGGTTATGCCACCTTTTTATAGTAGCAGCTACAGGACCTTCCAGAAAAGGACCAATGAGAAACTGCTCTAGAACACAAGCACTTTCAGGACCTTCCTGGCGGACCAATGGGAGTCGCTGCTGTAACCGAGCATGTGACCCCTGATCTCCAATAGGAGATCTTGCCCTGGGCATGCTCAGATGAAGAAAGCGAGGACTTCCTGCTCCAGCACTGGTTATAATAGAGGAACCAGGAGAGGCAGCAACAAGCCTCTGCACAGCATTAGACCAAGCGAGATGCTGGGACCCACGTCTCTGCTGAGCAGACTCCACTGCGACCGGAGATGGATGGGGGACCGCAGCGGGACTGGTTTCGAGATTCCCCTTGTGCAGCAGCGGGAACTCGATCCCTAACATTACCCCCCCTCCTAGGGCCCCCCTTCTTTGGGCCTTGCTGCATTCAAAGGCAGCGATGAGCTGCGGAGCGTGAACGTGCTCGGCAGGCTCCCAGGACCTATCCTCAGGCCCATAACCCCTCCAATCCACCAAATAAAATTTTTTGCCCCGTACCACCTTACACCCTACGATGGCGTTCACCTCATGATCGTCCATAGACGAACCCGATGTCCCGCCAGATGTCTCGGAAAACCGGGACATGAGCACGGGTTTCGGGAGGGATACGTGAAAGGTGTCGGAGATACCCAGGCATGGTGGAAGGTCCAAACGGTATACCACAGGTTCACCTGCTCGAGGACTTTGAAAGGACCCAGGTAACGGGGTGCCAACTTGGTGGACTCAACTCGCAGCCTGATGTTATGGGCGGAGAGCCACACCAAGTCCCCAGGAGCAAATGTCGGAGCGGGGCGCCGATGTGCGTCGGCGAAGGACCTCATCCTCTCCTTGGATGCCTGAATGGAATCCTGGGTACGATCCCAAATGTCCCATGCCTCCACAGTCCAGTCTGCCAGTCGGCGGAAGACACGGGCATGGGCACCGGAACCCGCGGATGCTGACCGTCGTTTAGGAGGAATGGAGTCTGTCCGGTGGAGTCAGCCACAGCATTATTTAGTGCAAACTCAGCCCACGGTAGCAAGGATGCCCAGTCATCCTGCCTGGCTGAGACAAAATGTCGTAGATAGGTGACCAAGGTCTGGTTGGCCCTCTCTACCAACCCATTCGTCTCGGGATGATACGCATAGGAGAGATTTAACTCAATGCTGAGTAGTCGACACAGCTCTCTCCAGAACCGAGACGCAAACTGGGGACACACACAGACGCTCTCTCAGTATGGATTTGACCGTAATACAAAAGGCTGAAAAAAGGTACTGTATCAGAAGATACCAGGTGTATATAGTGTAGGGAAAAGTTTAAATCTCTGTATATATTTCCGGAGTCACACACAGACGCTCACTCAGTATGGATTAGACCAGAATACAAAAAGCAGAAAAACAGTACTGTATCAGAAGATACCAGATGTATACGGTGAAGGGGGAAAATTTAAATCTCCGTATAATTTCCGGAGTCACACACAGACGCTCTCCCAGTATGGATTTGACCATAATACAAAAGGCTGAAAAAAGGTACTGTATCAGAAGATACCAGGTGTATATAGTGTAGGGAAAATTTAAATCTCGTATATATTTCCGGAGTCACACACAGACGTCCTCAGTATGGATTTGACGTAATACAAAAGGCAGAAAAAAGTGACTGTATAGAAGATACCAGTGTTTATGGTGAAGGGGAAAATTTAAATCTCCGTATATATTTCCGGAGTCACACACAGACGCTCTCCAGTATGGATTTGACCGATAATGCAAAAGGCGAAAAAACGTTACTGCATCAGAAGATACCAGGTGTATATGTGAGGGGAAAATTTAAATCTCCATATATATTTCCGGAGTCACACACAGACGACTCCTCAGTATGGATTTGACTGTAATACAAAAGGCAGAAAAAGGACTGTATAGAAGATACCAGGTGTTTACGGTGAGGGGAAAATTTAAATCTCCGTATATATTTCCGGAGTCACACACAGACGCTTACTCATATGGATTTGACCGAAATACAAAAGACAGAAAAACGTTACTGCTATCAGAAGATACCAGCTGTATACAGTGAAGGGGAAAATTTAAATCTCCATATATATTTCCGGAGTCACACACAGACGCTCACTCAGTATGGATTTGACCGTAATACAAAAGGCAGAAAAACGGTACTGTATCAGAAGGTACCAGGTGTATACGGTGAAGGGGAAAATTTAAATCTCCGTATATATTTCCGGAGTCACACACAGACGCTCACTCCATATGGATTTGACCGTAATACAAAAGACAGAAAAACGTTACTGTACCAGAAGATACCAGCTGTATACAGTGAAGGGGAAAATTTAAATCTCTGTATACAGTCATGGCCAAAAGTTTTGAGAATGACACAAATATTACATTTTCACATGATCTGCTGCCCTCTTGTTTTTATGTGTGTTTTGACAGATGTTTTTATCACAGACAGAAATATAATTGCAAACATATGAGTAACAAAAGCTTATATTGACAGTTAAATGAGTTAATGCAGCAAGTCAATATTTGCAGTGTTGACCCTTCTTCTTCAGGACCTCTGCAATTCTCCCTGGCATGCTCTCAATCAAATTCTGGACCAAATCCTGACTGATAGCAGTCCATTCTTGCACAATCAATGCTTTCATTTTGTCAGAATTTTTAGGTTTTTGTTTGTCCACCCGTCTCTTGATGATTGACCACAAGTTCTAATGGGATTAAGATCTGGGGAGTTTCCAGGCCATGGACCCAAAATCTCTTGTTTTGTTCCCTGAGCCATTTAGTTATCACCTTTGCTTTATGGCAAGGTGCTCCATCATGCTGGAAAAGGCATTGTTGATCGCTAAACTGTTCTTGGAGGGTTGGGAGAAGTTGCTCTTGGAGGACATTCTGGTACCATTCTTTATTCATGGCTGTGTTTTTAGACAAGACTGTGAGAGAGCCGATTCCCTTGGCTGAGAAGCAACCCCACACATGAATGGTTTCAGGATGCTTAACAGTTGGCATGAGACAAGACTGGTGGTAGCGCTCACCTTGTCTTCTCCGAATGAGGCGTTTTCCTGATGTCCCAAACAATCTGAAAATGGGATTCATCATAGAAAATAACTTTATCCCAGTCCTCAGCAGTCCACTGCCTGTACCTTTTGCAGAATATCAGTCTGTCCATGATGTTTTTTCTGGAGAGAAGTGGCTTCTTTGCTGCCCTCCTTGAGACCAGGCCTTGCTCAAGAGTCTCCGCCTCACAGTGCGTGCAGATGCACTCACACCTGCCTGCTGCCATTCCTGAGCAAGCTCTGCACTGCTGGTAGCCCGATCCCGCAGCTGAAACACTCTTAAGAGACGGTCCTGGCGCTTGCTGGTCTTTCTTGGGCGCCCTGGAGCCTTTTTGGCAACAATGGAACCTCTCTCCTTGAAGTTCTTGATGATGCGATAGATTGTTGACTGAGGTGCAATCTTTCTAGCTGCGATACTCTTCCCTGTTAGGCCATTTTTGGCATTGCAATGATGACTGCACGTGTTTCTTTAGAGATAACCATGGTTAACAGAAGATAAACAATGATGCCAAGCACCAGCCTCCTTTTAAAGTGTACAGTGGTGTCATTCTTACTTAATCATGACAGATTGATCTCCAGCCATGTCCTCATCAACACCCACACCTGTGTTAATGGAGCAATCACTGAAAAGAGGTTAGCTATCCTTTTAACGCAGGGCTGCAATGATGTTGAAATGTGTTTTGGGGGATAAAGTTAATTTTCTAGCCAAATATTGACTTTGCAAGTAATTGCTGTTAAGCTGATCACTCTTTATAACATTCTGGAGTATATGCAAATTGCCATTAGAAAAAGTGAAGCAGTAGACTTTGTAAAAATTAATATTTGTGTCATTCTCAAAACTTTTGGCCATGACTGTATATTTCCGGAGTCACACACAGACGCTCTTTCAGTATGGATTTGACCATAATACAAAAGGCAGAAAAAAGGTACTGTATCGAAGATACCAGGTGTATATATGAGTCGCACGTAGCAGGGCTTTGGGGTACTCGGCACCGAGCCCGTTCACTTCACTGGGGGATGTCACGGGTAGCGCAGCTCGGTCCGTTGCCCTGGGCGCTCACTAAAAGGGGGATATTTACAGGGGATGATAGAATGTTCGTGATGCCACCTGTGGTTCCTGGTCAGGGTGACCAGCGCTAGCAGGGTGAATCCTCTGAGGGGTTTTTATTGGGCAGCAAGGTGTTAAGTCTCCCACAGGCGAGACTGATCCCTCGAGGTATATGGCGGTGCAGGGGTGAAGGACAATAATGCAGACAAACACAAGACTGTCTCTTTCTGTACCTTTACTGGTGATGAAGTTGCAGGCACGTCCCGGGAGGCCGTCAGGGTGGAGGATGCACGTCCAGTAATCCACTGAGTAGGTGTAAAGTCTCCTTATGTCTTTATGTGTGTGAGTTTCTAACTTGCATAAAACAAAGTTTAACTCCGTTCTCTTTGCTACGCCCGGCTGATCTTGTGGTGGAGCCTTCTTTTGGACAGAACTAGTCTCTATATGCAGGGCCCTGCTAGACTCTTGTTCTTCCTGACCCCGGTTACGTATCAGCACTGAAGGGCCCCTCTGTGACTTGTAGTCCAGCAGGGTCTCCGGTGTCTCCTACCAGTCGTGCAGATGCTGGTAAGCGCGGACCCGGTGTCTGGTGGTGCAGAGTCGAGGTAAGCTATTAATGCTGGTTGACCTCGGTCACTCTTTCCCTTTTCCACTTGCCTGTCGTCCTACTCTCACCACTATCATAAGCACAAACAGCAGTAGATGTCAGCTTCCTTCTCTTCACCGCTCTCCAAGCGTCGGCACGCTTACTTTCTGAAACAGCTCACTGTTGGAATCTCAGTGGACTCAACCTTGACCAGACCAAGTGGCAATCCTTTCCACTACACTGGACTCCACTATATAAGCTGAGTGTTTGCTGAAGTCCTCAGCTTTCAGATAAGTCTTTCTTTCTGGCTAGAGTTCCCTCTCAGCATGTCTGAGGTAACTAGCTCATTTTCTTCCGTCTCGTCTGACAGGAACGTCTCTCTCCTCTCACTCTCTGAGGTGTTCTTCTGTTCTGAGGTAAAACCAAGACTAGCTAACTCACAGCTAGACTGCCTATCTCACTCTCTTCAGGGGTAACAATGTTGTGCTCCGTCACTCCAGTCTGTGGCTATCACATCACACCCCCCTAGTTAATATCAGCACTCCCGGGCTGAAAAAGAAAAACAATTTTTATATATAACATCAACAAAACATAATTATAACTCTTCCCTTGCGGGAGGTAAGGACACTTCAAAAGTTTCATAATACAAGTAACATATATACAAATATTTCACAATCTTATTTACATTTTTACACTTGGATATTGGTTTACTGAATTACTTTGCTAGGCCTACTCTTGGTACCTAACAGGTAACTTTCCCTTCGTTGTGCGTACTGACCTACGTGGTGTGGTGTCAGGTATAGTAGCATCTAGCCTATCTGTGCTGCTTGCCGGCAAACTGTAAATCCGCCTCCACCTCTCTAGGGATCTGGCAAGCATACTAGCGACTGGCGATGCGGTTCTGCTCCGCCAGGGGATTCTTCTTCCTGAGACCCAACATCTGAAGGTTCCACATTTTGAGATTCCATTCTTTGAGATACTACTTCTGGAGATGCTACAGGAGCAGGTTCCTCTTGAACTATTTCTTCTGCTGCGGCAACTGGTTCAACTGGACGTTGAAGCGCTTCTTGTGGTTGGTAAAATTGAAGTACTGGAATAATCACAGCGTCTCCGATACAAGCCCAATCTGCAGGAAAATCTCCTAGGTCCGTGTGTATGACTTCACCTGATTTCTCTTTTTCCATAACAAGTTCTTCCTCGTGAAGTTTTAACATGTCTGGACACAGTTTAAGGTGGTCTATGGATACCGTGGTGGTCGTCTTTCCTCAATCTTTGCTAATGGTACAGGTTTTCCTGTTGTCAAACTTGGAATTTTGCACGACATATGGCTCTTTTTCCCACTGATCATCCAATTTGTGCATTCTCCTTTTTCTTTTTAGCACAATTTCTCCAGGCATAAAAGGCTTAGCTGGCGCACTTTTGTTGTAGTTCTCCTCTTGCTTTTCCCTTACTTTATTGAGACTATTTTCCACGCAGCTTGTACCCTCCTGTACTGTTCCTGTCGGTTCGTGTCCCAATCTTCAGTAGTAACATCAGCTTCTGGTTCTACAACACCAAGTTCCAAATCCATGGGCAGCTTTCCTGGTCTTGCTCGCATAAGGTAGGCTGGAGTGCAGTTGGTGGAACTCACAGGTATGTGATTGTACAGATCTACCAGGTCAGGTAGTAAGTCTGGCCACCGATTCCTCTCCTCAAGTGGTACCGTCTTCTCCCGATCCTCCTCAGCCACAGCTACTTGCCAGTACCCACTAGTGAGGTCAAGGGTGGAAAAGTAGTTAGCAGTTTTTAAGGCAGCTAAGGATTCCTCAATGCGTGGTAAAGGGTATGCATCTTTATGTGTTATGCGATTTACTTGTCTGTAATCTACACACATTCTCATGCTTCCATCCTTTTTCTTAACTAGGACTAGAGGTGCTGCCCAGGGACTACAACTATCCCTTATCACCCCTGCTTCCTTCATGTCACACAAAATTTCCTTAGCTTTCTGGAGGTATAGGCCTGTACCGTTCTTTTATGGGAGGATGGCTGCCTGTAGGGATATGATGTTGTACTCCCTTAATTGTCCCAAAGTCAAGTGGATGTTTGCTAAATACCTGTGTGTACTCCTGTACCACCCGTAGTACTCCCTGTTACTGGTGGGCGGGAGTGGTGTCTGTCCCGACATGGAGCTGCTGACACCAATCCTCCACCTGGGTTGCTGGGTCATTATCCTCCGCTGGTTGGCGGGAGGCTAAGGACTCTGTCGTGAGAATAGAGTTGTTATCCACGGTATGTAATTTAGCAACTGTGGCATAGCGTGGTAAATTCATTTCATCTCTCCCCAGTTGAGAAGACGTACTGGTACTCTCCCATTTCGTACTTCTACTACCCCTCTAGCAGTCAAGAGTGTAGGTCTGTGCTCTGAACAATGGGGCTCTACTACTGCTTGGTAGTTCTGTCCTCTCAGACCTATTGCTGCTCTACACCATATAAGCATTTCACTCATTGGGGGTATCACAATGGGGTTCGGGTCTGTTACCCGTACATTACCAATTTCACCATCTGTCAGCTTCGCTTGCTGCTGGCACATCAGGGCCTGGATCTCCCTCTGGATCACTCCCTTTTGCTTTGGCCTGGCAACTTCAGCGAGCTGTTGGAGCAAAAACACAACTTCTCCCAGACAGTTACTAATAATGTTTGTACCTAAAACCACATTTAAGCCATTTCCTCATTTACAGTCTTTACTATTAAGAGTCCCTGGTCCTTCAGCTCCACTCTGCCCACCTTTACGTCCACGTTTTTGGCTCTGAGTATATCAACAGGGAGACCATTAGAGGCATACACAGCAAAGTCAGGGCTCGGGGGCTGGAGACTGTCCATGGACCAAAACTTATTATACAGGACATCAGGTATGATGGTCACCTGAGATCCAGTGTCCAGCAGGGCAGGGATTGCGATCCCGTCCAGGATGATGGACAGGTAGGGTCTTCCTCCCACAAACCTGCGGTTCCAGTCTGAGGGGCCTGAAGAGTCTATTCCTGGGTGTTGGCCCTCAGACCCAGGATCTGCTCGTTTAAAGGACACTGTCGGGCTAGATGACCTTCCCTGTTGCAACGGTAGCAGATGATCTTTCGGCGAGGATGGTGCTGATCAGGGGTCGCTCCTGGGGGTGGCGTTGTCCTCCTCCGGTGGGGCGACGTCCTCCTTTTCCTCCGGTTCATCCAAGGGACATCCTCTGGGCAGTCAGCTAGCAGGATCTTTCCTCCTTCCGCAGTTGCAGGGCACTCATTACAGCGGCCAGGTTTTTAGTCAGCTGGCGCACTTCTGAGCGCAGACAGTCCAACTCAGTAGGGGGCGCCACCTGTGTTTTGGCTTCCGCCACCAGCGGGGAAAAGGTGGATGCTGCCGGCTTTAGAGTGGCTCCACCCGGGTGACACTGGTTTGCCACCTCAGGCTTCTCCAGGGGTCGCAGTTCTTTTATAGCAATATCTTTTAAGGCATCAAAGGTAGCGTCAGGATGATCCAAGGACCACCAGTGCACAGTTCTGCTTTCAGCTTGGGACCTCAGTCCCCGTACAAATTGTTCTTTCAACATTTTGCTTTCATTAATAGCACTTATAGGGTTGACCTGTTTGAGAGCTCACAGGGCCCCCTGTAGTCGGCAGGCGTAGTCCCTAATACTGTCATCTGGTCTCTGGGAGCATTGGTAAAACCTCATCCGGAGATCTGTTTCAGTGCGGTCTTCAAAAATAGTCTGTAGCTTTAAGAAAATTGAAAGCACTGATTCCTGGTCTGCAGCTGTCCAAGTCTCTACTTCCCTCTCTGCAGCACCAGTCAATTGTCCCAATACCACTGCAGCTCTTTGTTTCTCTGTCATAGGGTACTTGTCCATTATGCTGCATATTTTGCTCTTGAACCCTGACAGGGTATCCGGCTTACCGCTATACTGAGGGAGCCACTTTGCTCCAGGCAGGTATGGGAGCGTCAGCGGTACTATCGGGGCCACCGGACCTGGTGAGGGGTCAGCGTTTCCATCCTGCGCGGCAGCGCCGGCGGGTAAGTCACCGGAGCGGTCGCCCTGGGCCGCGCTGTCAGCTTGTGGCTGTTAAGTTAAGTGTGGCCTACCTTCTCCTGAAGGCTGCAGATCTGCCAGGCACAGCGATGGGGAAGGACCTGCGTCGCCGGCGCTCTGACGTCAGAGCGATCACTGAAGCTCTCCACAGGACCTGCCGCCGCGTCAGCGTTGGGGGTGTGTCCGGGACTCCGCGCGCTTTCTGCAGGTATGCCCCTTCTCCTTGCGCTGTAGCGCTGTACATTGGCGGGCAATGGCGGACAATTGGCACCAAAAATCTCAAAAACAGCAACACAGTCTATAGCAAAAAAACAGTCCACTTAGGCACACAGGACTCACATATAGCGAGCTTCTGATCCTGTTCGTGATGCCAAGTTAGATGAGTATATAGTGTAGGGGAAAATTTAAATCTCCGTATATATTTCCGGAGTCACACACAGACGCTCTCTCAGTATGTATTTGACCGTAATACAAAAGGCAGAAAAAAGGTACTGTATTAGAAGATACCAGGTGTTTATAGTGTAGGGGAAAATTAAAATCTCCATATATATTTCCGGAGTCACACACAGACGCTCTCGCAGTATGGATTTGACCGCAATACAAAAGGCCGAAAAAAGGTACTGTATCAGAAGCGTACAGCTGTATACAGTGTAGGGGAAAATTTATAAGTCCTGTGGTACACCAAAGGGGGTCTTGATGGATGGGAGATATATTTCTCCTAGCAGACTGGAGATTGGTCAGGATTTTCCCTGATCTCAAGGACCTGTGATGAGGTCATAGTCACATGATCAGGTCAGCTGATGTGTACCTCACCTGAGGGTGTGGACTAGGCCTATAAAACAAGGAGCTGTTGTAGTTGGTGGGGGTGGAAGGAAGGAGTTTGGCTGGAGTCAGCCTGGAAGATTGTTTTTGTTACAGTGTGTCAGTGTGCACCAGGAAGCGAGTACCAGGCCACCCGAATGGCACCTGGCGGTCTCTGCTGTCCTGCAGCCGCTTAGTTAAGCCCGTCCCAAGCAAGGGTGAGTCTGGGACCAGTGGTTCTCCAAACTGGAGTGATTTATGTTCTGTTTTGATTTTGTTATCTGGACTTTTTTGTTGAACCCGTTATTAAAACCACTGAACTTTGAACTAAAAGCCTGTGTGTATGCCTCATTACTGCGGCCCGGCCCCTGCCTACCAGAGCAGATCCCTACAGTCCGTATATATTTCCGGAGTCACACACAGACGCTCTCTCAATATGGATTTGACCATAATACAAAAGGCAGAAAAAAGGTACTGTATCAGAAGATACCAGGTGTATATAGTGTAGGGGAAAATTTAAATCTCCGTATATATTTCCGGAGTCACACACAGACGCTCTCTCAGTATGTATTTGACCGTAATACAAAAGGCAGAAAAAAGGTACTGTATTAGAAGATACCAGGTGTATATAGTGTAGGGGAAAATTTAAATCTCCGTATATATTTCCGGAGTCACACACAGACGCTCTCGCAGTATGGATTTGACCGCAATGCAAAAGGCAGAAAAAAGGTACTGTATCAGAAGCGTACAGCTGTATACAGTGTAGGGGAAAATTTAAAAGTCCGTATATATTTCCGGAGTCACACACAGACGCTTACTCAGTATGGATTTGACCGTAATGCAAAAGGCAGAAAAACGGTACTGCATCAGAAGATACCAGCTTTATACGGTGAGGGGAAAATTTAAATCTCCGTGTATATTTCCGGAGTCACACACAGACGCTCTCTCAGTATGAATTTGACCGTAATACAAAAGGAAGATAAAATGTACTGTATCAGAAGCGTACAGCTGTTTACAGTGTAGGGGAAAATTTAAATCTCCGTATATATTTCCAGAGTCACACACAGACGCTTACTCAGTATTGATTTGACCGTAATACAAAAGGCAGAAAACGGTACTGTATCAGAAAATACCAGCTGTATACGGTGTAGAGGAAAATGTAAATCTCTGTATATATTTCCAGAGTCACACACAGACGCTCACTCCATATGGATTTGACCGTAATACAAAAGACAGAGAAACGTGACTGTATCAGAAGATACCAGCTGTATACAGTGAAGGGGAAAATTTAAATCTCCGTATATATTTCCGGAGTCACACACAGACGCTCACTCAGTATGGATTTGACCGTAATACAAAAGTCAGAAAAACGGTACTGTATCAGAAGATATCAGCTGTATACAGTGAAGGGGAAAATTTAAATCTCCGTATATATTTCCGGAGTCACACACAGACACGCTCTCAGTATGGATTTGACCGTAATACAAAAGGCAGAAAACTGTACTGTATCAGAAAATACCAGCTGTATACGGTGAAGAGGAAAATGTAAATCTCCGTATATATTTCCAGAGTCACACACAGACGCTCACTCCATATGGATTTGACCGTAATACAAAAGACAGAAAAACGTTACTGTATCAGAAGATACCAGCTGTATACAGTGAAGGGGAAAATTTAAATCTCCGTATATATTTCCGGAGTCACACACAGACGCTCACTCAGTATGGATTTGACCGTAATACAAAAGTCAGAAAAACGGTACTGTATCAGAAGATATCAGCTGTATACAGTGAAGGGGAAAATTTAAATCTCCGTATATATTTCCGGAGTCCCACACAGACGTGCTCTCAGTATGGATTTGACCGTAATACAAAAGGAAGAAAAAAGGTACTGTATCAGAAGCGTACAGCTGTTTACAGTGTAGGGGAAAATTTAAATCTCCGTATATATTTCCAGAGTCACACACAGACGCTCACTCAGTATGGATTTGACCGTAATACAAAAGGCAGAAAAACGGTACTGTATCAGAAGATACCAGCTGTATACGGTGAAGGGGAAAATGTAAATCTCCGTATATATTTCCGGAGTCCCACACAGACGTGCTCTCAGTATGGATTTGACCGTAATACAAAAGGAAGAAAAAAGGTACTGTATCAGAAGCGTACAGCTGTTTACAGTGTAGGGGAAAATTTAAATCTCCGTATATATTTCCAGAGTCACACACAGACGCTCACTCAGTATGGATTTGACCGTAATACAAAAGTCAGAAAAACGGTACTGTATCAGAAGATATCAGCTGTATACAGTGAAGGGGAAAATTTAAATCTCCATATATATTTCCGGAATCACACACAGACGCTCACATCAGTATGGATTAGACCAGAATACAAAAAGCAGAAAAACGGTACTGTATCAGAAGCGTACAGCTGTATACAGTGTAGGGGAAAATTGAAATCTCCGTATATATTTCCGGCGTCACATACAGATAGTCAACATGTATTTGTCCGTGATACCAGCCGGCACATGGTAGTGTGTCAGGAGCGTACAGCTCTATACGGTTTGGGAAAAAATGAATGCTCGGTAACTGTGCAGAAAACAAGAATATAAGTATTAGTGCTGTGTAAAAAGCAGTCTGCACAGCAGTGTACACACAGCAATACAGCTATCAGGCAGCCTAATAACCAGCGCTGCTGCACACAAAAAAATCCTCCAGTCTCTGCACCCTTACTGTACAGCCCATTGCTGTCAGCACAAGCACAGAAGAACTTCTCTTTCCAGCCCTAACTCTCTCCCTACTGATAAACAGCGTCAGCAACCCCTCCCTACTGTTAAGATCGGCAGAAGTAAAATGGCGGTCAGCGGTCATGGCTTTTATAGACACTATGACGCCCCCCAAAGCAAGCCAATCACTGCAATGCCCTTCTCTAAGATGGTGGTGGACGCTGCCCATGTCATCTCGTTGCCAACAGTGTACGTCCTTGCTCATTGGCTGAAAAAAGGCGCCTGCAAGCATTATGGGAATGCCGACTTTGGTGCTCGTTTTGCTGAACGCATGGCCGGGTTTTGGTCGGCGAAAGTCGGCGACTTATGAATCTATCCGACCTGTTTCGCTCAATGCTAATAACTACTATTTTTTTGTAGATACGATCTTTTGATCGCCAGTTATTGTATTTTGATGCAATGTTGCGATAACGAAAAAAGCTTAATTCTTGCGTTTTGACTTTTTTTCTCATTACGGTGTTTACCGATTAGATTAATTTTTTTTATATATTGATAGATCAGGATCACGATTCCACCCACGGCTGTTAGGGTCACATGTTCGCTGTTCAAATCAGCCAACATGTGCTGGAAAAGTTGCGGGTTCATCGCCGGAGCCCGCAGCAAACAGCGAGTGTCCATCTTAGACATAAGTATACATCTAAGGTGGGAAAGGGGTTAATAAATATCTACTTTGTAGGCAGAGGCTTAATGAAGCAAGATCTTCAATCAAATATCTTTTTTTTCTACTTAATTCTAAAGAAACCCGTAATTTGAGACTAGAGATGAGCGAATTTGTTCGGATTTGGTTCCGAATACGATCGGCATCGAATATTTTTTTTGCAATATTCGTCGAACACAGCCAAACGTCATTAGAGTCAATGGGAGTAGAAATTACCGAATATGTTTGGAACCGATCATTAGACAAACATTCGGCACAAATAGTGTTCGAATACGGCACGAATATGTCAAAATCAGATTCTGGCACAAAAAACGAACAAATTCTCTCATCTCTTTTTGAGACCATTGATTGGGTGCGTGCAATCTGTGTTTTTCACAGATAGCACTTGTACCTATAATATTCTATAGGGCTCTGCAGATGTCAGATTCTTTCCTCGGACTCAGTGAACGGGAGACGTTTTCAATTTTGATCCAACTATTGAATCAAAAATTGTCAATGCGAGGCTATGGGTCCATGAAACAAATCGGACCTCACTCAAGTGTGGGCTGATTTTCTCGGACTAATACAATGGAGGAGACAGAGAACCTTTTTTTCTCTCCTCGTGTGTAAAAAACATATGTCACTCATTAAGGAAGGTTCAGCTGCTGAGTGCACTTGGACAAATCATCAAGATCCGCTGCTGGCAGCTCCTGTGTAATCACCGACCAATGATGTCCCCCATGTGCTCGATGGAACACAAGTCCTGATATGCTGCAAACTGATGTGTGCTGCATTAATGTCACTAAATTTTGGATCAAAGAACATCAAATGGTTTATAAAGGTGCCACAAACCAGATATAATATTGTTTTAGAGCAAAATTTATAAAAACAAATTAGCAAGAATATATATTTTTAAATGTGCACACTTATACACATTACACAAGTAAAAACATTAATTACATATACACACATACTTGTATATGTAATATATGGCATTTAGTGGCATAAATCATTTTTCAGTTTTTTTCTATATAATATACATATATAAATCGAACTGTTCTGCAATGGTTTACTGTATGTAAACCATGTCTCCTATCCTGTCGACTCCTGCAGAGATTCTACAGGAGCGGACAAATGAGTTAACGGCTATTCTGCTATCTATCTCTCTATGAAATGTAAAGATATGTATATATATAATCGTCTAATTCTGTCTGTCTGTAACGGAAATTCCGCGTCGCTGATTGGACGTGCCCGGCCGG
Source organism: Oophaga sylvatica (assembly GCA_033576555.1). Lineage (NCBI taxonomy): Eukaryota > Metazoa > Chordata > Amphibia > Anura > Dendrobatidae > Oophaga > Oophaga sylvatica. The sequence goes on along the minus strand of JARQOD010000001.1, from coordinate 382,118,134 downwards.
ACACGACCAATCAGCGACAGGCTCCCACCTCTCTCTTCCCACAGTCTTGAAGGAGTTCCAAGAGATGCTTAGCACTTGTTGACCCTTTTGCCTTCATTCTGCGGTTTAGCTCACCCCAAACCATCTCGATTGGGCTCAGGTCTGGTGATTGTGGAGGCCAGGTCATCTGGCATAGCACCCCATCACTCTCCTTCTTGGTCAAATAGCCCTTACACAGCCTGGAGGTGTGTTTGAGGTCATTGTCCTGTTGAAAAATAAATGATGGTCCAACTAAACGCAAACCGAATGGAATAGCATGCCGCTGCAAGATGCTGTGGTAGACATGCTTGTTCAGTATGCCTTCAATTTTGAATAAATCCCCAACAGTGTCACCAGCAAAGCACCCCCACACGATCACACCTCCTCCTCCATGCTTCACGGTGGGAACCAGGCATGTAGAGTCCATCCATTCACCTTTTCTGTGACGCACAAAGACACGGTGGTTGGAACCAAAGATCTCAAATTTGGACTCATCAGACCAAAGCACAGATTTCCACTGGTCTAATCAGGGCTGGCTCCAGGTTTTTATGGGCCCCGGGCGACAGAGTCTCAGTGGGCCCCTTTAACACAGACCACGATTCATGATGCACAGATACTGCAGAGAAATATAGGTATAGTACAATGCCAAACACGTCACTTCTTCTATTACATGAGTGATATCTATTGTAAATTCTACAATAGCTCAGAAACCGCCAAATCCTCACAGCGCACAGTACAGATCGGACAGTACAGTCCTCCATACAATATTATGAGCACCACATAGTCCTCCATACAGTATTATGGACCAAATATAATGCTCCATAAAGAATATTGGACCCCAAATAATGCTCCACACAGGATACTGATCCCCATATAATGCTCCATACAAAATATGGAGCTCTCCTCTGCACTGTGCTGCGTTCTGCGCTGTTACGGCTCAGGAAAGGGCGCTGTGGAAATCCTCCCCATCATCATCATCATCATCATTGCCTGCCCATTATCATCATCATTGCCTACCCATCAACATCATCATTGCCTCCCCATCATCATCACCTCCCCATCATCATTGCCTCCCCATCATCATCGACTCCCCATCATCATCATCTTGCCTCCCCATAATCATCATCATTGCCTCCCATCATCATCGCCTCCCCATCATCATCATCACTGCCTCCCCCAACACCATCACACATACAGCACCATCACACACAGACAGCACCACAGCACTCTCTCTCACACACACACACAAAGCACCGCACTACATACACACACACTGATACACACACAGACACAGACACACACAGACACCTCACATCTCACCTGTCCGGCGTCCGCGCTCTCTCTGCCACAGCCGGCCGCTGAATGATGACGTCATTCAGTGGCGCTGCTGTGAGAGGAAGCGCGGGCGCCCTGCAGGCGCCCCCTGGAGCCGGAGCTGTGGCAGCGGAGGCACAGGGAGAGGTAAGTATTGCGGCGGATGCTGCCAGGGCCCTGAGCAGGTGGGAGGGCCCAGTGGCGGTGCTGGCATCGCTCTCCTACGCTGACAGGCGCTGGGGTGCCTGACGGCGAGTGGGCCCCACCGCCTGCTCAGGGCCCCGGCACTTGCCCGGGTATGCCGGGTGCTGACGCCGGCCCTGGGTCTAATGTCCATTCCTTGTGTGCTTTAGCCCAAACAAGTCTCTTCTGCTTGTTGCCTGTCCTTAGCAGTGGTTTCCTAGCAGCTATTTTACCATGAAGGCCTGCTGCACAAAGTCTCCTCTTAACAGTTGTTGTAGAGATGTGTCTGCTGCTAGAACTCTGTGTGGCATTGACCTAGTCTCTAATCTGAGCTGCTGTAAACCTGCGATTTCTGAGGCTGGTGACTCGGATAAACTTATCCTCAGAAGCAGAGGTGACTCTTGGTCTTCCTTTCCTGGGGTGGTCCTCATGTGAGCCAATTTCTTTGTAGCACTTGATGGTTTTTGCAACTGCACTTGGGGACACTTTCAAAGTTTTCCCAATTTTTCGGACTGACTGACCTTCATTTCTTAAAGTAATGATGGCCACTAGTTTTTCTTTACTTAACTGCTTTTTCTTGCCATAATACAAATTCTAACAGTCTATTCAGTAGGACTATCAGCTGTGTATCCACCAGACTTCTGCACAACACAACTGATGGTCCCAACCCCATTTATAAGGCCAGAAATCACCACTTGCAGAACCACTCCTTTATAGGGGTGTCTTGCAAATTGCCGATCATTTGTACCTGTTGTCTGTTCCATTTGCACAACAGCAGGAGAAATTGATTCATAATTGGTGTTGCTGGAGAGGTAGATTTCTCAGAAGTGTGAATGACTTGGAGTTACATTGTGTTGTGTTAGTGTTCCCTTTATTTTTTTGAGCAGTGTATATATGTTTTGACGAATATTTCAGGTCATGAATTAGCTAAATGTCCATTTTGCAAGTCTGCGAGAAAATAACGGCATACTCATGCCATACGGATGTCACATGGATATCGCATCCTCGCATTGCAAACGGATTACATGCGGATCACTGTTCACGAAACATTAATGCGATTCTCGTCTGTCAAAATTTTTATACATTAAGTGTAACTCCAGCCTAATAGACAGTGAATGACATATATCTGCTGTATAAGGGAGAATGGCAGATCATTCGGGAATAACTGTAAAATCAAATTTCCAAGTGTGTGCTACGGACGGTGATCACCATACACCCAGGTAATTCATTGTCTCTTTGCCCACAGTACTTGGCCTAATCTTTCATCTCTTGCAGATAATAGGTGTTGTAAGCTCCATTTATAGCCATTGGCTTCTTATACTTACTATGATCATGCTATGGGATCCACTGCATTTGCTTTATGTATAGCCAGCTGATCCTTTGCGGCCATTTAATATTATTCATTGCAATACCAAGACAGGTTATTACACTTGGGGTTATTTAGTTTGGAAAAACGAAGGCTTAGGGGTGATCTTATTACAATGTATAAATATATAAGGGGACAGTACAAAGACCTTTCTAATGATCTTTTCACTCTTAGACCTGTGACGGGGACAAGGGGGTATCCTCTACGTCTGGAGGAAAGAAGGTTTAGCCATAATCACAGACGCAGATTCTTTACTGTAAGAGCAGTGAGACTATGGAACTCTCTGCCGTCTAATGTTGTAATAAGTGATTCCTTACTAAAATTTAAGAGGGGACTGGATGCCTTTCTTGAAAAGTATAATATTACAGGCTATATTCACTAGTTTCCTAGATACTGCGTTGATCCAGGGAGTTAGTCTGATTGCCGTATGTGGAGTCGGGAAGGAATTTTTTTCCCCAATGTGAAGCTTACTGTTTGCCACTTGGGTTTTTTTTTGCCTTCCTCTGGATCAACATGTTAGGGCAGGTTAGGATAGGATATGGGTTGAACTAGATGGACTTAAAGTCTTCCTTCAACCTTAATAATAACTATGTTACTATCACCAAAACTACCTCACCTTTGTGACCAGCTTTTATGCCCTTCCCCTCCTTAAATATTGCACATGCACTTTGTTTGAGAGATTCAGTGCGCTCATTTTATGTGATTCATTATAATCTCAAATTAACATTTTAATTTGTCTTGCATCTATTCTCTTGTATCACCTTGCACTTTTTTGGAAGATTTTATCTGGTTGTATATAACATATATATGATTGTATTGCCATTTCTTTTGCATAATTTCACCTTGTTCAGATTTATACTATAATTTCTGGCCATACCAACAGTATAAAAGAGGTTTTGGAGCTCTTTGACATTATTGCTGCAATGCCTGTATTGATTCTTTGCATATAAAATCTGGTGTGTTGGTTTTTTAATCTTAATTTAATTTAACATAATTTAATATAATCTACTGAATTTTACCATTTGGTGTAATTATGTGTTGTTTTTCTACTTGTGCGGGCACCTGTTTTTGCTTGTAGTCCTACATTTTATTACTCTGACCAATAAAGTTATTTTAGCCTCAATTTTACTTGTCCTATTGTTCTCTGACCTTTGTTTGGTACTCTTCTTCTTTGGTTTTACACTGTAAAGAAGATTACTGATGAAGTCTTTAAGCAGAGAATATCCTCCTGTGGCTCAATTTTAGTGTTTCTGCTTTCCCTACTGAGTTTGAGTTGCTCACTGTTAGTGTTTCTGCCTTTGAATGGGTCATTGTTATCACTGCTAGTGTTTCTGCCTTCCATACTGAATTTGAATGGCTCATTTTAATCACTATTAGTGTTTCTGCCTTCCTGTCACGGGTGTGTCGCCACGAAGATCGTCGCGATTACACAACCTGACTTCGCACAGCTGAGTTTTTGGTGCTAGGTGTTTTTCGGCAGTGAGGGAGTTAATTCTCCCTCTCTCTGTGCTAGACGAAGCCCAGCCTCGCCCAGCTGCAGTTAATACTGCAGTAATGGGATTCCTTCAAATACCTGCCAGTCTGCTAGGGAAGTGTTGGTGAAAGCATTCATGCAGACCAGCAGAGCGGATCGTGGTATTGTGAAGTCTGAAGTGAAGAGTACCTGGTGTGGTTTTCTCCCCTCCTCGCTTTATTATTTATCTCCTTACCGTTGGTGTTCCCTCTGTAGTTGTAGAGTGAGTTTTGTATGCAAGGTGGTCTTTTGTTTTACCCCTTGTACTGTCTCGTTCGTCTTATACTGTTTGTAGGAATTTACCTTCCTGTCCCTGTGGTTGTGATCAGGGTCCTTCTCAGGACTAGATTACTGAGGGTCAGGGATTCACAGGAGATAGGGTTACGCTGGCGGCCTGGACCTCTGTACCATCAGCAGTACCTCCAGGTAGAGGGATTAGTCAGGGCCCCAGCTTAGGGTCAGCATAGACCCCGGACCTCCTGTATACAGTGACAGTGTAACACTTCCATACTGAGTTTGAATTGGTCACTGTTAGTGTTTCAGTGTTTCTGTTTTCCATACTGAGTTTGAATGGGTCACTTAGTGTTTCTGTCTTTCATACTACGTTTGAATGGCTCACTGTTAGTGTTTCTGCCTTCTATACAGAGTTTTAATCCTAAACTACAAAAAGAGGCTGTAAATTAATTAAATATATCATTGCAGCTCACTGAGATTGAAGTATTTTGTAAGTCAGACAGATCTACAAGTTAAATGCTAATCTGATGACATGCATCACCACCCCAATCTTGGTTCGGCACAGGTCACAACCTTTACAGGACCCACCAACCTTGGAGCCTTTGTGCTTTTGCACTGCCTGCACAGGCGTAATGTCTGCCTCTGCACACATCTATCCTTCTATCAAGCTATTTCTTATCGTTCTATCCTGTATAAACAGTATTTTCCCTTCTTGACATTGAATTGAAGAAGGAAGAATATATACTAATGTTAAGACATTTTTCTTTTTTTTTCCTTACAATGTTGCACCATATAATTTACTTTTACTTACGAGCAATTTTCCTCCAAACTAATTGAGCATGATGATAGGTATACGGAACAATGGAAGAACAACTTTCTCCGGGTGTATTATTAGAAAAAGTGATTTCAGGATTGCAGGGATGATTCTCATAAATAGTTTTAATACAGTACATGGCTGCAAATTATATACACTTTTTTTACCGCTTTCGTTCCAAGGTGATAGGATGTGGGCTGCAGAATACACTTCACTCCCCACAGGAAAAAATAAAGTTAAAAATACAAAAATAGAAAATCGCAGGCTGTCAGATACTGCAGAAAAGCAAGTATTCGTCTATTTCTCAGAATTCCTTAAAATGCTCCTTTCCCCAAATCACAACATCCATATTCTCATGAATGTAGTATTTCACAGTCTGTTCAGTATTTTATTAGCCATATAGCAGTTTGTGCTCTAGAGCTGTGTTTTCCAGTACAACCACAAAGCTCTGCCAGTTTAGCATACTGACCAACCATATGACCCCACACATCACACCTCAAAATATACAGACCCTTACATGAAAACAGACCCCTAAATACAGGTTCCAAACTTGACCCGCTAAATACAGACCATCCAAACTCATTAAATAGTTGCTGAACCCAGACCAAGTTTGCAGATATTCAACAATTTGCTCAGATTTTCAAAGCAAACAAATTTACATTGAATTTTATATTAATTGAATATACTCCACTATCCTGAGGACATAATATCACAGAGTAGTAACCATGGAGTAGAAAATAAACAACCTTGGCACTCAATCGTCCCGCGACCACAGCCCCCTGTGCGGTCCTCTGTAACGGGTCTGGTAGGTGGAACCACTGACGGAAACGGGTCTGGTTGGTGGAACCACTAAGCTTTATTATACAAGACAATTTACTTGTAAGAGAGCGGGTGGCATCCGGGAATAGGACAGGGAATCACGGCAATTAGCCAGGCAGTCTCTGGACAGGCAGGTTGTCACAATAACTGACCAAGGAAGTCTCTGGACAGGCAGGTTGTCACGGCAAGTGACCTGGGCAGTCTCTGGACAGGCAGGTTGTCACGGCAAGTGACCTGGGCAGTCTCTGGGCAGGCAGGTTTGTCACGGCAAGTGACCAGGGCAGTCTCTGGACAGGCAGGTTGTCACGGCTAGTGACCAGGGCAGTCTCTGGGCAGGCAGGTTTGTCACGGCAAGTGACCAGGGTAGTCTCTGGGCAGGCAGGTTTGTCACGGCAAGTGACCAGGGTAGTCTCTGGGCAGGCAGGTTTGTCACGGCAAGTGACCAGGGTAGTCTCTGGGCAGACAGGTTGTCACGGCAAGTGACCAGGGTAGTCTCTGGGCAGGCAGGTTTGTCACGGCAAGTGACCAGGGTAGTCTCTGGGCAGACAGGTTGTCACGGCAAGTGACCAGGGCAGTCTCTGGACAGGCAGGTTTGTCACGGTAAGTGACCAAGGCAGTCTCTAGACAAACAGGCATATACGACCTGAGCTGGTGGAGCCTCCTGGTAGGCTGCAGTCGGATGGCAGATGATCGCTCCCAGGTGAGCAGGCAAGAGTCTCTGGAATAGCCGGGGATCTCTGCTGATGATGTCCGAACCTCTAGATAGAGCTGCAGTCGGATGGCAGATGATCGCTCCCAGGTGAGCAGGCAAGAGTCTCTGCAATAGCCGGGGATCTCCGCAGATGATGTCCGAACCTCTGGATAGAGCTGTAGTCGGATGGCAGATGATCGCTCCCAGGTGAGCAGGCAACAGCCGGGGATCTCTGCTGAAGATGTCCGAACCTCTGGATAGAGCTGCAGTCAGATGGCCGACAGGCAAACAGACAGGTAACAGGCAGGCAACTGGAAACAGGAGCTGATGGCTGAAGCAGAGTTAGACTGCACAGAAACAACATTGCTCGGGCACCTCCATTAAGGAGGAAGCCCTTAATATAGGGTGGAGTCCACCAGCATTGGCTGGAGACTGATTTGGAAAATGCGCGCGGCTCCTTTAAGAACGGGGGAGGGTGCGGGCGCGCGCCCTAAGGCCAGCAGCAGGGAAGGAGCGCGCGGGACCAGCAGGGCAGAAGGAGGACGCCGAGGATGCCAGAGGCGCAGAGGAGGCTGGGAGCACTGAGGACGCTGAGCGCAGGTGAGGAGAGCGACGTCCCTGTCTGGCACCAGGCAGGGACGCGGGCGCTACAGTACCCCCCCTCTAGGCCCCCCTTTTTAGGCCAGAAAAAAATTTAGCTAGGATGAGAGGGGCATGGATGTTCTCCCGAGGTTCCAGGTTCTCTCCTCAGGACCAAACCCCTTCCAATCCACCAAAAAATAAGTCTTTTTTCCTACCCTTTTTGTGGCCAGAATGTTCTCTACCTCAAATTCATCATCAGCAGACACTGGAGCAGGAGGTGTACCTGTAGACTTAAAAAAAGAGTTAAGAACCACAGGTTTGAGGAGAGATAAATGAAAAGAATTAGGAATTCGCAAATTGACCGGGAGTTTCAATTTATAGGACACCGGGTTGATCTGACTGATGATCTCAAAAGGACCGATGAACCGAGGACCTAACTTGTAGGACGGAATTTTGAGTCGAACATATTTGGACGAAAGCCAGACTTTGTCCCCAGGACGGAATTGAGGAGGATCCAGACGTTTTTTGTCAGCATGTCTTTTCATGCGCTCGGATGACTGAATGAGTGCGGACCGGGTACTCTCCCAGATGGAGGAGAATTCTCTAACCAGAGATTCCGCAGCTGGATTGTCCACAGAGATGGAAACAGGGACAGGGATCCGAGGGTGTTGACCGAAGACTACAAAAAACGGAGACTTGGTGGAAGATTCGCTCTCATGATTATTGTAGGAGAATTCGGCCCAAGGCAGGAGCTCCACCCAGTCTGAATGGTGGGCATTAACGAAGTGTCGAAGATAACTGGTCAAATTCTGATTTATTCGTTCAACTTGTCCATTGGACTGTGGGTGGTAAGCGGAGGAAAAATCCAGGGTGACGTCTAGCAACTTACAAGTGGCTCTCCAGAAACGTGAGGTGAACTGAACCCCACGATCCGACACAATGTGACGAGGCAGACCATGAAGACGGAAGATGTGGCGGATAAAGTCTTTAGCCAACTCGGATGCAGACGGAAGACCTGGCAGAGGAATGAAGTGAGCCATCTTGGAAAAGCGGTCAGTGACCACCCAAATGACTGTACAACCAGCAGAGACGGGAAGATCAGTAATGAAGTCCATGGCTATATGCTGCCAGGGGGCAGCGGGTACAGGAAGCGGAAGAAGACGGCCGGTAGGCAGGTGTCTCGGAACTTTGTTGCGGGCACAGGAAACACAGGCAGAAACAAAGTCTATTACGTCTTTGTGCAGGGTAGGCCACCAATAATGCCGGGTAATGAGTTGGAGGGTCTTTTTTTGACCAGCGTGGCCAGCGAGTTTAGATGAATGACCCCAATGTAGGATTCTCTTCCGATCAGTTTCTGATACGAACGTCTTACCAGGAGGGAGACGATTTAAACTCACGGGAGCCACCTGCATCACTCTGGCGGGATCGATGATATGCTTAGGTTCCTCCTCGAGATCCGACACCAGGAAAGACCGAGACAAGGCATCCGCCTTGATGTTTTTGTCAGCTGGGCGAAAATGCAAAAGAAAATCGAAGCGGGCAAAAAACAAGGACCACCGGGCTTGGCGAGGGTTAAGTCTCTGGGCATGCTGGAGGTATGCCAGATTCTTGTGATCCGTGTAAATGATTACCGGATGAAGAGCCCCTTCGAGTAGGTAACGCCACTCCTCCAATGCCAACTTGATGGCCAATAACTCTCGGTCTCCTATGGAGTAGTTGCGCTCGGAGGAGGAGAAGAGTTTGGAGAAGAAACCGCAGGATACCATCCTCCCGGATGAAGCTTTTTGGGTAAGTACCGCTCCGGCTCCAGCAGAGGAAGCGTCCACCTCCAGGAAGAACTGCTTGTTGCCATCCGGGCGATGCAGCACTGGAGCGGAAGAGAAGGCCTGTTTTAGAGAAAGGAAGGCCTCCTCTGCTTCGGGCGTCCACTGTTTGGGGTTAGCATCCTTGCGGGTGAGCGCGGAGATTGGAGCAGTCCTGGAAGAGAAGTGCGGTATGAAGAGACGGTAATAGTTGGCAAATCCCAGGAACCGCTGAATGGCCTTCAACCCCTCCGGTCGGGGCCACTTCTCGATGGCAGACAATTTCTCCGGATCCATTCGTAGGCCTGTCTGAGAAATGATGTAGCCCAGAAACGTAAGCGATGTCTGCTCAAAGAGGCACTTCTCATATTTGGCGAAGAGGTGATTCTGCCTGAGCCTGAGCAGAACCTGACGAACATCCCTCCGGTGAGACTGAAGATCCGGAGAGAAGACCAAGATGTCGTCAAGGTACACCACAACGCAGGAGTAGAGGAGGTCCCGGAAGATGTCATTGACCAACTCCTGAAAGACTGCTGGAGCATTACAGAGACCAAAGGGCATCACCAAGTACTCGTAGTGGCCGTCCCGGGTGTTGAATGCCGTCTTCCATTCATCTCCTCGACGGATACGAACCAGGTTGTATGCTCCACGAAGATCTAGTTTGGTGAAGACTCTTGCCCCTCTAAGACGATCAAACAATTCAGGAATGAGCGGAAGAGGGTACTTATTCTTCACCGTGATCAAATTTAGGCCTCTGTAGTCAATACAGGGACGGAGAGATCCGTCCTTCTTTTTTACGAAGAAGAAACCTGCTCCCGCTGGGGAGGTAGATTTCCGGATGAATCCTTTTGCTAAGTTCTCCTCGATATATTCGGACATCGACCTGGTCTCAGCAGCGGACAACGGGTAAATACGCCCACGGGGAGGCGTGGTACCGGGTAGCAGGTCGATCGGGCAATCATATGGTCTATGCGGGGGTAATGTCTCTGCTTCCTTTTTATTGAAGACATCAGCAAATGACCAATATGGAATCGGGAGTCCTGGTAGATTAGCAGGAGTAGGAGAAGGACAGACGGGATGAACAGGCACCAGACACGTTTTATGACAGTCCTGTCCCCAGCGAAGAATCTCTCCATTCTGCCAGTCAAGCACAGGTGCATGCTTTTGGAGCCAAGGCAGACCTAGTAAGAAAGCATGAGAGAGTCCAGGCAGAACATGAAATGAGATGCTCTCAGAATGCAACATTCCCACCTGCAGGGTTGTGGCTTCGGTGATAAGTCGGATGGGACGAGGTAGGAGACCCCCATCCACAGCAGCAACAGATACTGGTTCAACAAGAGGTTTGGTGGGAATGCGATACTTCTCTACTAGAGCCTGTGACACGAGATTCCCAGCTGCTCCAGAATCAAGTTGGGCCATCTCGAAGTAACTGTTCTTACCGAGAAGAATTGAGACCGAGAGCAGCAGAGATGAAGAGGATTTATTTTTGTCTAGATTGACCTCTCCGAGCGAACCTAGACACAGGCGTTTCCCGACTTCTCCGGACAGGTTCGGATCCAGTGCTCCTTACTGCCGCAGTAGAAGCAACTTTTCTCGGCACGGCGTGAGTCCTGACGGGCTTTGACCATCTTGGTCTGGTCGACCTGCATAGGCTCAGCAGTGTGCACCTGGGGAGAAACGGAAGGGGTAAAATGAGGAAACTTTTTTTCACGGGTGACCTCTTTGGCTCGTTCCTGGAACCGTAGATCAATCCGATTGGCAAGATTTATTAAATCATCAAGTGAGGTTGGAATGTCCCGACCGGCAAGTTTGTCTTTAATACGGCCGGACAGACCCTCCCAGAAGACCGAAATTAGAGCTTCATTGTCCCAAGCCAGTTCTGAGGCTAGAGTACGGAACCGTATGGCATATTGACCAACGGTGAGACTTCCCTGACGGAGACGCAACAGAGATGATGCAGAGGAGGTCTTCCGTCCAGGTTCGTCGAATACCCTCCGGAAGGCCGAGAGAAAAGCAGGCAGGTCTGACACCAGAGGATCTTCTCTCTCCCAGAGAGGATTAAGCCAGGCCAGAGCCTCTCCGGTGAGATGGGACATGATGAAGGCAATTTTGGCCCGGTCAGAATTAAACTGGTGTGCCAGGAGTTCGAAATGCAGGGTGCACTGGTTAATGAAACCCCGAGCCATAACAGGGTCGCCTCCATACCTAGGAGGAGCTGAAAGTCGGGGACTGGGAATGGAAACCACGGAATTGGGAGTCAGCGGGGCTGCCGGATTATGAGTCATAGCTCCAGCGGTGGTTGCTGGTGATGGATTCAGAGTGTCCAAGCGGGAATTGACGTTCCGCAGGTGACCCAGGATAGCCTCCTGTTGAGACCTCTGGCGAGACAGCTCATGACACAGTTCCGGAAGTGAAGGGGTTTGGGTGCCACGGGTTCCATGGCCCGAGCAAACTGTAACGGTCTGGTAGGTGGAACCACTGACGGAAACGGGTCTGATTGGTGGAACCACTAAGCTTTATTATACAAGACAATTTACTTGTAAGAGAGCGGGTGGCATCCGGGAATAGGACAGGGAATCACGGCAATTAGCCAGGCAGACTCTGGACAGGCAGGTTGTCACAATAAGTGACCAAGGAAGTCTCTGGACAGGCAGGTTGTCACGGCAAGTGACCTGGGCAGTCTCTGGACAGGCAGGTTGTCACGGCAAGTGACCTGGGCAGTCTCTGGGCAGGCAAGTTTGTCACGGCAAGTGACCAGGGCAGTCTCTGGACAGGCAGGTTGTCACGGCTAGTGACCAGGGCAGTCTCTGGGCAGGCAGGTTTGTCACGGCAAGTGACCAGGGTAGTCTCTGGGCAGGCAGGTTTGTCACGGCTAGTGACCAGGGCAGTCTCTGGGCAGGCAGGTTTGTCACGGCAAGTGACCAGGGTAGTCTCTGGGCAGGCAGGTTTGTCACGGCAAGTGACCAGGGTAGTCTCTGTGCAGACAGGTTGTCACGGCAAGTGACCAGGGTAGTCTCTGGGCAGGCAGGTTTGTCACGGCAAGTGACCAGGGTAGTCTCTGGGCAGACAGGTTGTCATGGCAAGTGACCAGGGCAGTCTCTGGACAGGCAGGTTTGTCACGGTAAGTGACCAAGGCAGTCTCTAGACAAACAGGCATATACGACCTGAGCTGGTGGAGCCTCCTGGTAGGCTGCAGTCGGATGGCAGATGATCGCTCCCAGGTGAGCAGGCAAGAGTCTCTGGAATAGCCGGGGATCTCTGCTGATGATGTCCGAACCTCTAGATAGAGCTGCAGTCGGATGGCAGATGATCGCTCCCAGGTGAGCAGGCAAGAGTCTCTGCAATAGCCGGGGATCTCCGCAGATGATGTCCGAACCTCTGGATAGAGCTGTAGTCGGATGGCAGATGATCGCTCCCAGGTGAGCAGGCAACAGCCGGGGATCTCTGCTGAAGATGTCCGAACCTCTGGATAGAGCTGCAGTCAGATGGCCGACAGGCAAACAGACAGGTAACAGGCAGGCAACTGGAAACAGGAGCTGATGGCTGAAGCAGAGTTAGACTGCACAGAAACAACATTGCTCGGGCACCTCCATTAAGGAGGAAGCCCTTAATATAGGGTGGAGTCCACCAGCATTGGCTGGAGACTGATTTGGAAAATGCGCGCGGCTCCTTTAAGAATGGGGGAGGGTGCGGGCGCGCGCCCTAAGGCCAGCAGCAGGGAAGGAGCGCGCGGGACCAGCAGGGCGGAAGGAGGACGCCGAGGATGCCAGAGGCGCAGAGGAGGCTGGGAGCACTGAGGACGCTGAGCGCAGGTGAGGAGAGCGACGTCCCTGTCTGGCAGCAGGCAGGGACGCGGGCGCTACATCCTCCACATAGCTCTCTTTGGCTTCTTTTTGTTCTTTTTTGTTCCACATACAACATCCTCTTTCTACATCTCCATTTTACTTTTCTGGCACCATCCTTGCCTGTGATGTCCTTGTGAGGTCATGATGTTGTGATATTAAGATGTTTATTGTGACATCAACTCGACGCCAGAAGAGTCAAGATTCAGGAAAAAAATGTGGCACTTTATATAAGGGAATAGTGAGGATGAGACTGGTGAGGATGAGAGTGGTGAGGATGACAGTTGTGAGGATGGGAGTGGTGAGGATGAGAGTGGTGAGGATGAGAGTGGTGAGGATGACAGTTGTGAGGATGGGAGTGGTGAGGATGAGAGTGGTGAGGATGACAGTTGTGAGGATGGGAGTGGTGAGGATGAGAGTGGTGAGGATGAGAGTGGTGAGGATGAGAATGGTGAGGATGAGAGTGGTGAGGATGGGAGTGGTGAGGATGGGAGTGGTGAGGATGAGAGTGGTGAGGATGAGAGTGGTGAGGATGAGAGTGGTGAGGATGGGAGTGGTGAAGATGAGAGTGCTGAGGATGAGAGTTGTGAGAATGGGAGTGGTGAGGATGAGAGTGGTGAGGATGAGAGTGGTGAGGATGAGAGTGGTGAGGATGGGAGTGATGAAGATGAGAGTGGTGAGGATGAGAGTGGTGAGGATGAGAGTGATGAGGATGGGAGTGGTGAGGATGAAAGTAGTGAGGATGAAAATTGTGAGGATGAGAGTGGTGAGGATGGGAGTGGTGAGGATGGGAGTGGTGAGGATGAGAGTGGTGAGGATGAGAGTGGTGAGGATGAGAGTGGTGAGGATGGGAGTGGTGAAGATGAGAGTGCTGAGGATGAGAGTTGTGAGAATGGGAGTGGTGAGGATGAGAGTGGTGAGGATGAGAGTGGTGAGGATGGGAGTGGTGAGGATGGTAGTGGTGAGGATGAGAGTGGTGAAGATGAGAGTGGTGAGGATGGGAGTGGTGAGGATGACCAGACAGAGGACTGCGATGGTGGTTCAGGTGAGTGGCAAGGGGAGTATTTTTCCTTTTCTTACCCCATCTTTAACCACTACAAATCAGCAAACATGCTGTTGGATGGCCACCATTTTGCAGAATTTGCTCAAGCAAGTTACAAATAATTTGGCTTTATGAGCACTGGTGGCCACATACAGAAGAGGGTCCATGTGCAAGAACAGTATAGGGACCCCTTTTTTGTATCGCTGACAAAAGCGGCTTGTTTCTTTGAAGGTGGTAGAAGAGGCCCCCTTACCTTTTGGGCACTTTTGTGTGTGTATGTGAGTGGTGAGGATGAGAGTGGTGAGGATGGGACTGGTGAGGATGGGAGTGGTGAGGATGAGAGTGGTGAAGATGAGAGTGGTGAGGATGAGAGTGGTGAGGATAAAAGTGGTGAGGATGGGAGTGTATGATGGATGAGGAGGTGATGAGGATCACCGGACAGAGAACTGCGGTGGTGGCTTAGGTGAGTGGCAAAGAGAGTATTTTTCTTTTTTTACCACATCTTTAACCACTATAAATCAGCAAACATGCTGTTGGATGGCCACCATTTTGCAGAATTTTCTCAAATCAAGTTACAAATAATTTGGCTTTATGAGCACTGGTGGCCACATACAGAAGAGGGTTCATGTGCAAGAACAGTATAGGGACCCCTTTTTTGTATCGCTGACAAAAGCGGCTTGTTTCTTTGGAAGTGGTAGAAGTGGCCCCCTTACCTCTTAGGCACTTTTGTGTGTGTATGTGAGTGGTGAGGATGAGAGTGGTGAGGATGGGAGTGGTGAGGATGACCGGACAGAGGACTAAGATGGTGGTTCAGGTGAGTGGTGAGGGGAGTATTTTTCTTTTTTACTCCATCTTTAACCACTATAAAACACGAAACATGCTGTTGGATGGTCACCATTTTGCAGAATTTGCTCAAAGCAAGTTACAAATAGTTTGGATTTATGAGCACTGGTGGCCACATACAGAAGAGGGCCCATGTGCAAGAACAGTATTGGGACCCCTTTTTTGTATCGCTGACAAAAGCGGCTTGTTTCTTTGGTGGTAGAAGTGGCCCCCTTACCTCTTGGGCCCCTGTGTGTGTGTACTGGTTGCATCAATTGTTTGTCCACTTCTGTTCAGGAGCATCAGAATGTTTTTGTAAAATTATATGCAAATT
The DNA here is from genome assembly GCA_033576555.1 of Oophaga sylvatica. Taxonomy (NCBI): domain Eukaryota; kingdom Metazoa; phylum Chordata; class Amphibia; order Anura; family Dendrobatidae; genus Oophaga; species Oophaga sylvatica. The sequence goes on along the minus strand of JARQOD010000001.1, from coordinate 382,102,758 downwards.
TGATTCGCTATGAAACGATTTGCTCTCTAAGATACACCCTTCTCCTTTTAACAGTAGTCTTGCTTCCTCATCAATGCCCTAGTGCCCTAGAAGTTGTCTGCTGGTGACTGGGAGTAAGGAGGCCTTCAACAATGGGAAAAAAATGAGTACGCTTTGCCTTTCTTTTCTGGAATCTAGAAAAAATCCTTTACCTTCCTTAGATGGCAAGAACAAGTCAACAGAGATTGCACTTATTTACAATTCATTTATTCAATTTGTAAAAATTGCCCAAATTCCATTTATTTGGGAAGGTCTGAATTTTGGGTTATTTGCTTTGCGTGATTGCAGCAAAAGGTTTTGGTGCCGACAGTTAAAGGCCCCATATGGTCATATGTACATTGCTCCCCAAGTGATGGTGCAAGTCTTGGCCAGCAGCCATTCTATTTGCACCTAATTTGGAATTTGGGAGATTCGTTCAACACTACATAACTGCCAACGTAGACCATGAAAACGAGCAGTACAAACTTATCAAAAGGTTTGCATTCAGTCTTAATGAAAGGAGCAGTGGAGCAATACATAATATATTTTTTCCTGGAGGCTTGGCTCCGCACCTAACTAATCATGCAGAATATACTAGAAATACACTTTACAAAACGCTTAGCAAATCTAGAGAAAAGAAAAGAGAGAACAAAACAAAGTCAAGATGTCAAGCTTCTGGTGCCTCAATCACTGGGGATGACAATGAGAAACAATGTATCAGAAATGCAAGAATAATGATACAGGATGGGGGAGTCCTGGAAGGTAAACTCATGGAAACCGCAAACAATGGAGTTGCTTAGATACTCATCTCAATATGGAAAAGTGAGATATTCCTTTAATAAAGTGTTTGTGCAGATTCAATAGAGACTAAGAAAGCAGTGAGGTCACATACTTTAAATCAGAGAAATGAAGAAGTGATTGTTTTATATTTTATTAAAGGAGAACTCTACTTTGAACAAATCCTTCTCGTCAGCGAGTTCCTGCACATGACCAATTTTCTAGTATAAATGCTATCCGTGATTTTCATAGACAACACTCGTACCTATGATATTCTATGGGGCTGTGCAAATGTCCGATTTTTCCTTGGACAGAGTGGACTACTGAAATAATCAGAGACATGTACGATTTTAATTTGAGTGTCGGATCCAAATCGGCAATGCATGGCTATGGGTCCATGAAAAAAAATCAAACTACACTTGGATGTTACCCTCCCTTCCTTTGAGGTGCACTCTGTGCGCATCTACTCCCCCTCCAACCTCCAACTGGCTGTCATTTACTGCCCCCTGGGCCAGCCACCACTTTCTTTGACCACTTCACTACCTGGCTGCTTCATTTCCTCTCCACTATCATCATAGGCGACTCCAACATCCCCATTGACACTTCCCTCTCTGCTGTCACAAAACTTCTATCTCCTACTTCCTCCTTCGGCCTCGCTCATTGGTCTTCTGCAGCCACTCACAAACATGGCCACACACTGGACCTCATCTTCATCTGCCTCTGCTCCTTATCTAACCTCTCTAACTCACCTCTCCCTTTTTCTGACCACAACCTACTTTGTTATGTTTTGGTAGCTGAGGAGAAATACAAAAATAGCCAAAGTAGCAATACACCAGAGAGGCTGGAAACTACTGGGTTGCAGAACCCTAAACTAACCGCAACACTAGAAGTAGCCGTGGAGCATACCTACGGTGATCCTAGACGCCTCGTCACAGCTGGAGAGATAGCTACACCTAAAGACAGAAAGATGAAAGCTATCTGCCCCGTAGCAGAACCCCCAAAGAAATAGGAAGCCCCCAAACATGTAATGGCGGTTAGACAAGAAGAAAATATGAACACAGACAGAAAATAGAATGAGCAAACGCTGGGGCCCAATACTGTCTAGATAGAAAAGTATAGGAAAGAATTCTGACTGCAACCCAAAAAACCCTGACAAAAATACCAACTCTTGTGATTAACAAAAAACCTGAGATCACACGATCTCTACCACCTAAATCAGATCTCTGGTGTAACACACAGCAATTCAGCAAATAAAAAGTGACACAGGAACAGAGCAAAAGTGCAAACACAAACTGATCACAAAAGCAGCGCCAGGCCCCAAAAGGGGACCAGGCTGAAGTCCACTGCTAGGCAGCAAACCAGCAAGGAAAATCCAACCAGAGGAAAAAAAACACAGCAAGTCACTTATCTGAATGGAAGCAGGAATGCAAGCTGAGCTCCAACCAAGACCTGGAAGAACAATTGATTACCGGCAAGGCTGATGGGAGTTCAGGTCACTTATATCAGACCATTCGGACCCTGCTGAAAGCCATTCAGCACTTGATCATTACCCTCAGCAACCACCGGAGGGAGCCCCAGCTCCAAAGTCGCCTCCAACGTGTTCACAACAGTACCCCCCTTGATGAGGGGTCACCGAACCCTCACTTGCGCAACCAGGCCGATCAGGATGAGCTCGATGTTAGGCACAGATCAGTCTCCTAGCATGGATGTCCGAAGCAAACACCCAAGAATTGTCCTCTTGACCATAACCTCTCCACTTAACCAAATACTGGAATTTCCGTCTAGCAAAACGAGAATCCAATATTTTCTCAACCACATACTCCAAATTGCCCTCAAACAAAACAGGGTCGGGAGGCGCAGCAATAGGAACCACTGGTTCAACAAACCTCTTCAATAAAGACTTGTGGAACACGTTATGGATCTTAAATGTCCCTGGAAGAAGCAAATGGAAGGAAACCGGATTAAGAATTTCCATGATCTTATAAGGTCCAATGAACCTTGGCTTAAATTTTGGAGACGCAACCTTCATAGGGATATTTCTTGAGGACAACCAAACCAAGTCACCCACTTTAAAACGAGGACCCTCAGTTCTATGCCGGTTGGCAAACCGCTGGGCCTTCTCCTGAGAGAGAGACAACCTCTCCACTACCTGGTCCCAAATCTGCTGCATTCGCTCCACAATAGAGTCAACCCACAGACAGACGGAAGCCTCCGCCTGTCCTGAAGAAAATCGAGGGTGAAACCCAGAATTGCAGAAAAATGGAGACATCAAGGTGGCAGAGCTAGCCCTATTATTAAGAGCAAACTCCGCCAAAGGCAAAAAGAGACCCATGCATCTTGATCAGCAGACACAAAACATCTCAAATAAGTCTCCAAGGTCTGGTTTGTTCTCTCGGTTTGTCCATTGGTCTGAGGGTGAAATGCAGAGGAGAAAGATAACTGAACACCAAGTTCAGAACAAAATGTTCTCCAAAATCTGGAAACAAACTGGACTCCTCTGTCAGACACAATGTTCTCCGGAATGCCATGTAACCGAACCACGTGCTGAAAGAACAAAGGCACCAATTCGGAGGAGGAAGGCAACTTAGATAATGGCACAAGATGTATCATCTTGGAAAACCTATCACAGATTACCCAGATAACGGTCATTCTCTGAGAGACAGGGAGGTCGGAAATAAAATCCATAGAGATATGGGTCCATGGCCTCTTGGGCACAGGTAATGGCATTAACAAACCACTAGAGAGAGAGAAAGGCTTTGAACGAGAGCAAGTCCCACAGGACTGCACAAAGTCCCTGACATCACGAGACAAAGTAGGCCACCAAAAGGACCAACTCACCAAGTCTCTGGTACTAAAAATACCGGGATGACCAGCCAACGCGGAACAATGAATCTCAGACATCACACTCTTCTTCCACTGGTCTGGGACAAACAATTTCCCAACAGGGCAGTGTTCAGGTTTATCCTCCTGACACCCCTCCAGAGCCAGTCTCAAATTGGGCGAGATAGCGGAAAGAACTACACCCTATTTCAAAATGAACAGCAGGATCGGTTAACTCAGGAGAATCCGCAAAGAAACTCCTCGAGAGGGCCATCCGCCTTAACATTCTTAGTGCCAGGAAGAAAAGAAACCACAAAATTAAAACGTGTGAAAAACAAGGCCCACCTGGCCTGTCTAAGATTAAGTCGCTTGGCTGATTCGAGATAAACCAGGTTCTTATGGTCCGTGATGACCACCACCTGATGTTTGGCTCCTTCCAACCAATGTCTAAACTCTTCAAAGGCCCACTTCATGGCCAATAACTCCCGATTACCCATGTCATAATTAGTTCAGTTGGACAAAATTTTCGAGAGAAGAAGGCACAAGGGTTACTCTTAGAGGTCTCCGGATCCCTTTGGGACAAAACGGCACCTGCCCCAATCTCAGAAGCACCAACCTCCACCTGAAATGGCAGAGAAACATCAGGCTGCCGTAGAACAGGAGCAGAAATGAATCTCTGCTTCAGTTCCTGAAACGCAGAAACTGCCTCAGGAGGCCAATTTACCACATCGGAACCCTTTTTGGTCAAATCAGTCAATGGTTTAACAATACCGGAGAAATTACCAATAAATTTACGATAAAAATTGGCAAAACCCCAAAATCTCTGAAGAGCCTTCAATATAGTAGGTTGAACCCAATCACAGATGGCCTGAACCTTGACCGGGTCCATTTCAATAACAGACGGAGACAAAATGAATCCCAGAAATGAAACCTTCTGTACGCCAAAAGGACACTTTGATCCCTTCACATACAGTGCATTCTCTCTCAAAATCTGGAACACAGTCCGAACATGTTCCACATTAGAGTCCCAGTGGTTGGAAAAAATCGAGATATCATCCAAATAACGATCAGAATTTATCCACAAAATCCCTGAAAATATCATTCATAAAGGATTGGAAGATGGAAGGGGCATTAGTAAGCCCAAAAGGCATCACTAGGTACTCAAAATGCCCCTCTGGAGTATTAAACGCCGTCTTCCATTCATCCCGTGCTTATTGCGAATAAGGTTATATGCCCCCCTGAGGTCAAGCTTGGTAAACCAACTAGCATTTTTCACTCTGGAAAATAGGTCAGAAATCAAGGGTAATGGATATTGATATTTAACAGTGATTTTATTCAGGAGGCGATAGTCAATACACGGCCTCAATGAACCATCCTTTTTGGCCACAAAGAAAAAACCGGCGCCCAAGGGTGAAGAAGATGGTCTGATATGACCCTTTTCCAAAGACTGCTTGATATAAGATCGCATAGCATCGTGTTCAGGTACAGATAAATTAAAAAGGTGACCTTTAGGAAATTTACCACCAGGCACTAACTCAATAGCGCAACCATAGCTCCTGTGAGGACGTAAGGATGCAGACTTACTCTCACTAAACACATCAGAAAAATCAGTCAAAAAGTCAGGGACATCCTGAGACTGGGGAGAGGCAGAAAAAACAGGAGTGTCAGTATTAACACATTGGCAGCCCCAACTGGTCACAGACACAGATTTCCAATCCAAAACAGGATTATAAGTCTGTAACCAAGGGAAACCAAGTACAATAATGTCATGCAGATTATGCAACACCAGAAATTTGCAACTCTCCTGATGATCTGGTTCAACCCTCATTATCACCTGAGTAGAAAACTGGGGTTTATTCTCCGCCAAAGGGGTAGAATCAATGCACAGCAAAGGAATAGACTTCCGCAGGGGTATCATGGGAAACCCACAACGTTTGGCAAAGTCAAAATCCATCAGGTTAATAGCTGCTTCCTGAATCAACAAGAGCCTGAGCCGAAAATGTGGACAGGGAGCAAATCAGGGTAACAGTCAACAGAAATTTAGTCTGAACACTACCCAAGACAACTGAGCGCGCAAAACGTCTTCCCCACTTAGGGCAGACGAAATAGCATGAGAAGCATCACCACAGTAGAAACATAACCCATTGCACTTTCGAAACTCATGACGCTGAGCTCCAGAAGTCACTCCATCACACTGCATGGGCTCAGGAGCTGGCTCACAAGGCAACACTATCTCACGCATACCTCTGCGCTCACGCAAACATCTGTCACTTTGAATAGCCAAAGACATAGAATCATTGAGACCAGAGGGAACAGGAATCCCACCATAAAGTCCTTTACATTTTCTGACAGCCCTTCCGAAAAAGTGCTGCCAAGAATCATCATTCTATTTGGTCAGGACTGCCCACTCTCGGAATTTCTGACAGTACAGCTCAGCGTCTGATTTAATGCCAACAAGTTTTTTCAGCTTGATCAGTGACATTAGGTACATCGTACAATAACCCCAGAGCCTGAAAAAATACATCAACATCATTCAAAACAGGATCCCCAGGTGTCAGGGAAAAAGCCCAATCCTGAGGGTCGCCGCGCAGGAGAGAGATGACAATTTGAACCTGCTGTGCTGCGTTCCCTGAGGACTTAGGCTTCAAGGCAAAAAACAACTTACAGTTACTTTTGAAATTTAGAAATTTAGACCGATCCCCCAAAAATAAATTTGGTATGGGGATCTTAGTTTCCACAACAGGCAACCCAGCAAGATAGGCAGTAATCTTCTGAACCTCAGCGGCGAGCCGCTGAACACGACCTGACAACTGCATAATCTCCATTGAGGACAAAGAAAAAATTCCTCCTCAGCACCCAGAGAAAAAGAGGGAAAAATGCAACAAACAGAAAAAAAAAATTCTGACAAATCCATTTTTTTTTTCCTTTTTTACTATTTTCCCTTCTGTTGAGTACCATATAATTTTCAGTGTGGCCGGTAATACTGTTATGTTTCGGTAGCTGAGGAGAAATAGCAAAAATAGCCAAAGTAGCAATACACCAGAGAGGCTGGAAACTACTGGGTTGCAGAACCCTAAACTAACCGCAACGCTAGAAGTAGCCATGAAGCGTACTTACGGTGATCCTAGACGCCTCGTCACAGCTGGAGAGATAGCTACCCTAAAGACAGAAAGATGAAAGCTATCTGCCCCGTAGCAGAACCCCCAAAGAAATAGGAAGCCCCCAAACATGTAATGGCGGTTAGACAAGAAGAAAATACGAACACAGACAGAAAATAGAATGAGCAAACGCTGGGGCCCAATACTGTCTGGATAGAAAAGTATAGGAAAGAATTCTGACTGCAACCCAAAAAACCCTGACAAAAATACAACACTTGTGATTAACAAAAAACCTGAGATCACACGATCTCTACCACCTAAATCAGATCTCTGGTGTAACACACAGCAATTCAGCAAATAAAAAGTGACACAGGAACAGAGCAAAAGTGCAAACACAAACTGAGCACAAAAGCAGCGCCAGGCCCCAAAAGGAGACCAGGCTGAAGTCCACTGCTAGGCAGCAAACCAGCAAGGAAATTCCAACCAGAGGAAAAAAAACACAGCAAGTCACTTATCTGAATGGAAGCAGGAATGCAAGCTGAGCTCCAACCAATACGTGGAAGAACAATTGATTAAAGGGAAGGCTGATGGGAGTTCAGGTCACTTATATCAGACCATTCGGACCCAGCTGAAAGCCATTCAGCAATTGGTTCATTACCCTCAGCAACCACCGGAGGGAGCCCCAGCTCCGAAAGTCGCCTCCAACGTATTCACAACATTACTTACATTCTCTTCCCTCTCCTCTCCAGGTCCACAATTCCCACTCCACAAACTTGCTTACCCTCACAGAAATCTTAAACAGCTCGATCCACACTCACTCTCTGAATCCCTCCTCCCTCTTACAGACATGAGCTCCTTGCACAATGTGGACGCTGCTGCTTTATATAACACCACAATAGCTGCTGCTCTCGAATCGCACCCCTCCTCACACAAACCAAAGCTCGCAAAATCAACAGACAACCCTGGCACACCAGCCTGACTAAAGTACTGAGGTAGGCTTCCAGGGTTGCTGAGCAGAGATGGAAAATATCCCACTCCAATGAGCACTTCAAAGAGTCCCTCACTACTTTCAAGGGCACACTCGCTGCAGCAAAACAAACCTACTTCTCATCTCTCATATTCTTCCTGTCTCACAACCCTAAACAGCTATTCAACACCTTCAATTCTCTCCTCCGTCCCCAGCACCTTCTTCCTCTCCGCGCATCTCAGCTGAAGACTTTGCCTCATTATTCAAGCAGAAGATTGATAACATCAGAGAAAGCTTTGGACTACAACCCCCACAACCCCTCTCTTCCTAACTACTCTGCCCTCCTCCTCCAAAACCAACTTCCCCACCATTACAAAAGATCGACTTTCCACTCTACTCTCAAGATCACATCTCACCACTTTTCCACTTGACCCGATCCCATCCCACTTCATCCCAAACCTCACCACAGTCTTCATCCCAACCCTAACCCATCTCTTCAACCTATCACTAACAACTGGTGTTTTCCCCTCATGCTTCAAACATGCCTCAATCACACCCATGCTCAAAAAGCCCTCTCTTGACCCATCCTCTGTATCTAGCTATCTCCCCATATCACTTCTCCCCTGTGCCTCAAAACTACTGGAACAACACATCCATTTTCAACTTTCCTCCCACCTCTCCTTCTTCCCTCTTTGACCGCTTACAATCTAGCTTCCAACCGCATCACTACTGAAACTGCTTTAACTAAAGTCACCAACGACTTACTAACTGCCAAAGACAAGTGACACTACTTTGTACTCCTCCTCCTGAACCTATCCTCTGCCTTCTATACTACTCTGTCCTCCTCCTCCTGGACCTATCCTCTGCCTTTAACCCAGTGTACTATTCCCTATTACTACAGACCCTCTCATCTCTTGGCATCACGAACTTTACCCTATCTTGGATCTCGTCATACCTAACAGACCGGACATTCAGCGTCTCCCAATCACCCACCACCTCCTGTTCTTGCCCCCTATTTGCCAGCATCCCCCAAGGTTCAGTCCTAGGACCTCTGCCCTTCTCCACTTACACCTGAGCCTGGGACAGCTCATAGAATCTCACAGCTTTCAGTATCACCTCTATGCTGATGACACTCAGATCTACATATCTGGACCAGATATCACCTCCCTGCTAACCAGAATCCCTCAATGTCTGTCCACTATTTCATTCTTCTTCTCCGTTATATTTCTAAAACTTAATATGGACAAAACAGAATTCATCATCTTTCCCCCATCTCAATCGACCTCCCCAATGGACTTACATTACATTAAAAGGCTGCTCACTCTCTCCAGTTCCACAAGTTCACTGCCTCAGGGTAATCCTTGACTCTCATCTCTCCTTTAAACCACATATCTAAGCCCTTTCCACTTCCTGCTGACTTCAACTAAAAATATTTCAAGGATCCGCACATTCTTCAACCAAGAATCTGCAAAAACCCTAGTTTCTGCCCTCATCATCTCCGGCCTTGACTACTGCAACCTCCTGCTCTGTGGCCTCTCCTCTAAGACTCTCGTACCCATCCAATCTATTCTAAACTCTGCTTCCTGACTAATCCACCTGTCCCCGGCCTCTCCTTGCTGTCAATCCCTTCTCTGGCTACTCATTACCCAGAGACACCAGTTCAAAACCCTAACCATGGCATAAAAACCCATCTACAACCTGTCTCCTCCATACATCTGTGACCTCGTCTCCTGGTACTTACCTGCACGCGACTTCCAATCCTCACAAGATCTCCTTCTCTACTCCCCTCTTGTCTCCTCTTCCCACAATCATATACAAGATTTCTCCTGTGCATCCCCCTACTCTGGAACTCTCTACCCCAACATATCAGACTCTCGCCTACCGTGGAAACCTTCAAAAGAAACTTGAACACCCACTTCTTCCGACAAGCCTACAACCTGTAGTAACCACCAAACTGCTGCCCGATCAGCTCTACCCTCACCTACTGTATCCTCACCCATCCCTTGTAGACTGTGAGTCCTCACGAGCAGGGTACTCTCTCCTCCTGTACCAGTTGTGACTTCTTTTGTTTAGGATTACTGTACTTGTTTTTTATTATGTACATACCTCCTCACATGTAAAGCGCCATGGAATAAATGGCGCTATAACAATAAATAATAATAATGTCACCTGAGTGCCGTCTGAGTTTCAGGGGCTTACAGAATGGAGAAGGTGGAGAAACTTGCCCATGTTTTTTTCCCGCAGCTCCCGTTAGTACGCCATAACGATTCCAGAGATAGAAGATTTTTCTACTCAGATATACTTTTGATGGTTTGACCAAAAAAGCGTGACTCAAATGCTAATTATGTAGAGAAGCCTAAGAACATGCCCCTAGAATCCTATGAGCTACACCCTCTCTGTAAACAACATAAAAAGTATCACTGAACAAAAAGGCCCATATCTCTGGAACCTATGGCAGATTTTAGAAAAACAAAAACAGTAATTCTCAGGGGGAGCGGTGGGAATAAAATAAAAGTAAAAACCAAACACTTTTGACCTGTTAATAAATCTTCTTTAACTAGGTTATGCTATGGGCTGTAGTGCTCTTTGTTTAACATGGTTGTCCAGGACTTTTATACTGCTAGCTTATACTTAGAATAGTTTCGTCAATATCTGATCGGTGGGGGATCACAACCCTGTACCTCCACTGATTAGCTAATCCTGGTGCCAGCGGTGGACAGATGTGCTCAGTTTTGGAGATGCAAAACTCCAACACCTGTATAATGGCTACAACCGAATACTGCATGTCTGCTCACTATTGATTAAAAAAGAGGATGTGCAGTGCTTGACTGTGACCACTATACAGCTGATGAAGCAGTGCTGTGCACATCAGCACCTGAGCACTTCTGACACTGGAAACAGCTGATCAGTGGAGTAACTGGGTGTCGCACCACCACAAATGAAATTAGACCTACAGTGACATGTAAAGGGTTGGGCACCCCTTGTCAAAATCACTGTCATTGTGAACCGTTAAGCAAGTTGAATACAAAATAATCTCTAAAAGATATAAAGCACGCCCCCGGAAGAAGCGGGAAAGCGAAACGCGCGTCGGGGTGAGGGGGAGATCTCTGGCCGCAGCGCTGCACATGTTACCACGTTATCAAGACACTCCATGGTAAGGTATCCATTAAGGAATTCATTTCCTAAATCTACTATGTTTCTACTATGGGATGTCAATGTGGGGATTACAGTTTGTGCAGTATAGTCTGTGTCCATGTAGTATCCCCTTATTGGGTGTTTTGATTGGAGATTATTCTATTGTGAATTTCATGTTACTATTTTAACATATATCAATAAACTTTGTATTTTTTGTAAGTAATTTGGGATCTCTTCGTTGTTTTTGGGCTATATGAGAATATAGACCTTTTGTGTTGATATATTGATTAGAAGTGCCTATCTGCATACTATAAGGACTTTTTTGGTATAACATTTACTTTTTTGCCACCTGGAGTGGTTTATGAAGTTAATTAAACTTGGACTTTGCATGAATGGCGCCTCCTGTGCCTACCTCAAGAGCAGCTGAGTACAGATACCTACAATTGGTGCTAGAAGCACGGGCACGAATCCCAAGGGGCAGTGTGACTGCCGCACAGATACTGCATGTCCTGGGTGAAAGTGGCTGCAGGAGCAAAATTTGACAGCATGGAGGACCTGTTGAAACAGCACCCCAACCCAAAGTCCGGCTGATGATTCTTATGTGAGGAAGACGGTAAGAAAAGCGTTGCAAAACATGAACCCGGGTGATGATGTTGAGGCGTTCCTGGTGGTGTTTGAAAGGGTGGCAGAGCGGGATAAATTGCCTCCAGAGCAGTGGGCCGAGGTGCTGGCTCCATATCTAACAGGTGAACCGCAGAAGGCGTATTATGACTTGGCGTTGCAGGACGCATAAGAATACGCCAAGTTAGTTAGGTTAGTGGTTGGGTGAAGCCATTTATTGTCAAACTATTGTGTTTTCTCTTTTTAAACAATAAAAACAACCCAAAATACCCAAATGACCCTGATCAAAACTTTACATACCCCATTTCTTGATACTGTATATTGCCCCCTCTAACATCAATGACAGCTTGAAGTTTTTTGTGGTAGTTGTGGATGAGGTTCTTTATTTTCTCAGATGGTAAAGCTGCCCACTCTTCTTGGTAAAAAGCCTCCAGTTCCTGTAAATTCCTGGGCTGTCTAGCATGAACTGCGCACTTGAGATTTCCCCAGAGCGGCTCAATGATATTGAGGTCAGGAGACTGAAATGGCCACTCCAGAACCTTCACTTTTTCTGCTGTAGCCAATGACAGCTCGACTTGGCCTTGTGTTTTGGATCGTGCCATGTTGGAATGTCCAAGTACATCCCATGCGCAACTTCCGGGCTGATGAGTGCAAATTTTCCTCCTGTATTTTCTGATAACGTGTTGCATTCATCTCTCCTTCAACTTTGACCAAGTTTCCTGTGACATTTTAGGTCACATATCCCCAAAACATCAGTGATCCACCTCCGTGCTTTACAGTAGTCATGGTGTCCCTTTCATCATAGGCCTTGTTGACCGCTCTCCAAATGTAATGTTTATAATTGTGGCCAAAAAGTTCAATTTTGGTCTTATCACTCCAAATTACCTTGTACCAGAAGTTTTGAGGCTTGTCTGTCAGCCACTTACCATGAGTGAAGAAAAAGTTTTGGTGTTATAATTCATATTCTCTGAGAAAAGGCCAAGAAAGAAAAAATTCTGTCCAGGGTATGTAAACTTTTGAGCATTGAGTACTTACATGCAGTTCATGTTCACCTTCAATGTGTGTTGCTAAAGGCACTGACCTGAGCGCGCGGACCCGCAATACCATATGTACTACCGTATATACTCGAGTATAAGCCGAGATTTTCAGCCCATTTTTAGGGCTGAAAGTCCCCCTCTCGGCTTATACTCGAGTCATATACCGGGGGTCGGCGGGGGAGGGGGAGCACAGCTGTACTATATACTCACCCTCTCCTGGAGCGTCTCTGCAGCCCCTGCTCTTCTCCCACGGTCTCTGGCGCCTGTGTTCAGCCATCAGTGGTACCGCTCATTAAAGTCATAATATGCACATATTCATGACTTTAATGAGCGGTACCACGTGACCGCTGAAGTTAGGTATAGCACCGGAGACCGTGGGAGAAGAGCAGGGGCTGCAGAGACGCTCCAGGAGAGGGTGAGTATATTCCATATTCACCTGTCCTCGTTCCACCGCTGCTCGCCGCTGTGTCCTCGCGTCCTCTAGTTGTGAATGTTCAGGTCAGAGGGCGCGATGACGTGTTTAGTGCGCGCCACGCCCTCTGCCTGAGCATTCACTGCTGGAGGACCCGGAAGACAGCGGCGCTCAGCAGTGGTCCAGGGACAGGTAAATATTGCAGGTACCGGGCCCTGAGCCAGCGGTGACACCGGCACCTGTCCCCTATAGCGCGCAGGTGTCCCCGCCTGCTCAGGGCACCGGCACCTGGCCCCCAGCGACGAGAGGTGAGTATGTATTTTTTTTGTTGTTGTTGCAGCAGCAGCGGCAGCATAAGGGACCTATACAATGGGGCATAATCTATGGAGCATATGGGGTATAATCTGTGGAACATATGGGGCATAATCTGTGGAACATATGGGGCATAATCTATGGGGCATAATCTGTGGAACATATGGGGCATAATCTATGGAGCATATGGGGCATAATCTGTGGAACATATGGAGCATAATCTATGGAGAATAATCTGTGGAACATATGGGGCATAATCTATAGAGCATATGGGGCATAATCTGTGGAACATATGGGGCATAATCTGTGGAACATATGGGGCATAATCTGTGGAACATATGGGGCATAATCTATGAAGCATATGGAACATAATCTGTGGAACATATGGGGCATAATCTGTGGAGCATATGGGGCATAATCTGTGGAACATATGGGGCATAATCTGTGGAGCATATGGGGCACAATACATGGGCAGAACATGGGGCATAATCTATGGAGCATCATATGGGGGCATGATACATGGGGCAGCATATGGGGTACAATACATGGGCAGCATATGGGGCATAATACATGGGGCAGAATATGGGGCATAATACATGGGCAGCATATGGGGCATAATACATGGGGCAGAATATGGGGCATAATTCATGGGGCAGCATATGGGGCATAATTCATAGGGCAGCATATGGGGCATAATATATGGGGCAGCATATGGGGCATAATATATGGGGTACCATATGGGGCATAATATATGGGGCATAATCTATGGAGCATTATATGGGGCTCCTGATTCAATATGGCTATTCAAAAACATTTAACCTACTTTAATTTTACTTTTATTGGTATCTATTTTTAATTTTGAAATTTACCAGTAGCTGCCTCATTTTCCACCCTAGGCTTATACTCGAGTCGATAAGTTTTCCCAGTTTTTTGTGGCAAAATTAGGGGGGTCGGCTTATACTCGGGTCGGCTTATACTCGAATATATGCAGTATTTGTTTTCAGTTCATTTTTTCACTTTGTGCCTGACAAGACTCTGTTTTCCTTGGCCACCTGGAGTGGTTTATATAGCTAAATAAACTTGTCTGGACTTTGCATGAATACCACCTCCTGTGCCTACCTCAAGAGCAGCTAAGTGAGTACAGCCCTCTAGAATATATATATATATATGTATTATGTATTATTATTTTTTCCATTTTCAAAATTACAAAAAGGAAACTGATGCAAAAGTTTGGGCACCTTTGGAGATTTGCGTGCTCAGATAAGTTTGACCAAGGTTTCAGACTTTAATTTGCCTCTTAGGGTTATGGCTCATTCACTATTATTGGTAGGAAAGGCTAGGTGATGCAAATTTCCTAGCTTTATATAAACCCAGCCTCCTCTAACCTTGTGCCAAAAAACAGCAGCCACGGGTTCTTCTGAGCAGCTGCTGAACACTCTGAAAATGGTGGAGGCCCACAAAGCAGAAGGCCACAAGAACAGAGCAAAGTGATTTCAAGTTGCCCATTCCTCAGTTCGAAATGGAATTAAGAAATGGCAGTTACCAGGAACAGTTGGGGTGAAGATAAAGTCTGTGAAAATTGCTCACAGAATTGCTAGAGAGGCAAATCAGAACCTCTGTTTCACTGTAAAAGATCTTCAGAAAGATTTATCAGACTCTGGAGTTGTGGTGCATTGTTCTACTGTTCAGAGTCACCTACACAAATTTGGTTGTCATGGTAGTCATCAGAAAAAAACTTTCCTGCCTCCTAATCATAAAATTCAGCGTCAGAAGTATGCAAACGAACATCTAAATAAGCCTGATGCATTTTGGAAACAAGTCCTGTGGACCGATGAGATAAAATAGATCTCTTTGGCCACAATGA
Organism: Oophaga sylvatica; assembly: GCA_033576555.1. Classification (NCBI taxonomy): domain Eukaryota; kingdom Metazoa; phylum Chordata; class Amphibia; order Anura; family Dendrobatidae; genus Oophaga; species Oophaga sylvatica. The sequence continues at coordinate 382,087,697 of JARQOD010000001.1, read as the reverse complement.
TCAAAGGTGGAGAAAAAAGGACACAGAATTTCCCAAAAAGAACATCTCGCCAACCATTTACCCCTTTCCGATGTTTGGCATGATTATGCACCCACGTCGGAATACCTCCTTTTTATGTGGGCTCCGTCACTGAGCAAACATCTTTCCCAGCAGATGTGAACTGTTTTGAACAACTAACATGTACCTTTAACAGCCGTGTGTGGAATCGCGATCCACTCGCGGCAGTTAACCCATTAAATGCCACTGTCAATCTCTGACAGCGGCATTTAACTTGCGCTTCCTGCAAGTGTGCTGGAAATCCCACCCATTGGTGACCCCGTATGTGATCGCGGATCACCAATAGGTTGGCATGACAACCGGGGGTCTCCAGCAGACTGCTATGGTTGTCCTTCCCGGATTGCTATGAGCGCCGCCCGGTGGTCAGCGCTCATAGTAAGTAGCATTTCTGCTACATACAGGCGATCTGACCATCGCCTATATGTAGCAGAGCTTGATCGGACAACTGCAGCTTCTAGTCTCCCATGGAGACTATTGAAGCATGCAAAAAGTAAAAAAAATATATAAATATATAAAAGTTCAAATCACCCCCAGAGAAAAGAATTAACCCGATCTGTAAGCGATGTAACGAGAAAGAAATTCAAAACGCCAGAATTGTTTTTTTGGTCGTCGCTACATTGAAATAAAATGCAATAGAGGGCGATCTAAAGATCATATATACACCAATATGGTATCAATAAAAATGTCAGATCGGTGCGCAAAAAATAAGCCCTCACCCAGCCCCAAATCACAAAAAAATGGAGATGCTACGGATCTCAGAAAATGGCGCCATTTTTTTTAACCAAAGTTTAGATTTTTTTTCACCACTTTAAAAGAACCTAGACATGTTTGGTGTCTTTGAACTCGTAATGACCTGGAGAATCATAGTGGCAGGTCGGTTTTAGCATTTAGTGTGGAATTGCACTTTTTTCAATTTCACTGCACTTGGAATATTTTTCCCGTTTTCCAGTACATGGTATATTAAAACCTATTGTGTCTTTCAAAAGTACAACAAAACACAAGAACCTCACAAGGCAATATTGACAGAAAAATAAAAAAAGTTATGGCTCTGGGAAGAAGTGGAGCAAAAAACGAATACCAAAAAACGAAAAAATGGCCCGGGGTTAAGAGGTTAAGCATGGGGGTGGATCAGTCATGCTTTGCGGTTGTGCTGCAGCCAATGGCATGGAGAACATTTCACTTGTGGAGGGAAGATTGGATTTAATGAAATTTCAACAAATTCTTGATGCAAACATAACACCATCTGTAAAAAAGCTGAAGGTGAAAAGAGGAAGAGGATGGCTTCTACAAATGGATAATGATCCTAAACACACGTCACAATCCACAATGGACAAACTCAAAAGGCGCAAGATGAAGGTTTTACAATGGCCCTCACAGTCCCCGATCTCAACATCATTGATAATCTGTGGAGAAACCTCAAAATAGCAGAGGAAGCAACACTGCCCAGCAATCTCAAACGGAGAATCAAGGAAGATGAGAAAATCCCTCAAACAAGAATTGAAAGACTCTTGTCTGTTTACAAATAACATCTGAAATCTGTGATCCTTGCACAATGGATCCTCCTAGGTATTAACCATGAAGGGTGTCCAAACTTTTGCATCAGCCCATATTCTTTTTTGTACTTTATAAAATGTAAAAGATGAAAGTGTATTTTTTTTGCCTAAAATACAAAGGAAATGTCTCATCTATAACTCTAGCCAGTTTAGATAATTTCATCCTCAACTTGCTTAACTGTTTACTATAACAGCAATTTGGACAAGGGGTGCACAAACTTTTACAAGCCACAGATGTATTCAGGAGCAGGTATATATATATAGTATTACAGCCTGTACAGTATGGTACCTGTTAGAGCAGAAGTTTGTTCCCCAGAGCTGCACTTCCTACTGTAACAGGAAGTTACAACTTTTGTAAGCCATGTTGGAAATGTATGCTGTGTCTTCCATTCTCCCATATAGATGCAGATAAATATGGCAATTGCTCAGCTTCACTTTCAGGGAATTATATAAAAGACATTGCAGTACCCATGTGACAGGTGCAACATGGAAGCCAGAATTGTGACCAGATGCTCCACGGTCCTAATGCAAAGCTAGTAGAAAGTCTTCTTCCCATTCACGGAGCTGGTGGGCTTTGCATTGGCCGAGGGACTGATGGGCATCTCAGGGGTCAGGATTGAATACAATTATAAAGTTCCTTTTATTCACCGCTTTTGCATCTCCATTTTGGGCAATCAATCATATACATACAGTGGGTTTGGAAAGTATTCAAACAACTTTAAATTTTTCACTATTTGTTTATTTGCAGCCATTTGGTAAATGCAAAAAATTCTTATTTTTTTTTTATTAATGTACACTCTGCACCCCATCTTTACTGAAAAAAAACAGAAATGTGGAAATTTTTGCAAGTTTATTAAAAAGAAAACAGCAATTTATAGAAAATTAAATTGTATCCCAAAGTATTATTTACATGTGACAGCAAAAAAGGGATTTTAAAACATAACATTTATTGAATCAAAACGTTAAAAAACGGACACATATATATAACATCCTCAACCCAAAAAATTGAAAGTGTAGTGAGGATATTTGATATACCCTGAGAGATAGGTATAATCAATAATAGGGAGAATTAAAGATGTGCTTTAAATGTAATAGCCCTGTATAACTAAAGCTATACTAAAAATGCTTAATTTATCTCTTAGATAAATCCAGAGATAACAATAAATGGGGAGACAATATATATAGACAGCTATACAAAATGTCAGTCCTGCACCGCAAGAACTACAAATAGAATATACCTAAACCCTGCACTGCTAAGGTTAGGCTATCATTCTATAGGACATATAGCCTGTTTAAGAAAAAATGAAACTTCTCATCATTTAAGAGCATATATAAATAACTATACTAATATACATTATTGCACAACAGAGATCGCAAATGCATATGTTTCAACCCTGCACCGCTAGAGTTGAATTCGCATTGTCTAGAATATATAGTATATTAGGCAATATGGAACGTTCTCACCCATTTAGAAAAGCATATCCAATTCATCTCCTATAGTCAGTCATTCTCTGGACAAAACCAGACTGTATGCAGCCCTTTCCCGACGCGTTTCTTCTATCAGGATTCATCAGGGGATATATCGTAGGCAAGTCATACTTCACAAGCATGTATCTCTCCAGAGAAAAAAACAGGAGTGTTGGCATTAACACATTGGCAGCCCCAACTGGTTACAGACACAGATTTCCAATCCAAAACAGGATTATGAGACTGTAACCAAGGGAAACCTAGTACAATAATGTCATGCAGATTATACAGTACCAAAAATTTGCAACTCTCCTGATGATCAGGTTCAACCCTCTTTATCACCTGAGTAGAAAACTGGGGTTTATTCTCAGCCAAAGGGTTAGAATCAATCCCCAATAGGGGAATAGACTTCCGTAGGGGTATAAGGGAAACCCACAACGTTTGGCAAAATCAAATCCATCAGGTTAATAGCTGCTCCGAATCAACAAAAGCCTGAGCAGAAAATGTGGACAGGGAGCAAATCAGGGTAATAGTCAACAAAAATTTAGTCTGAACACTACCCAAGACAACTGAGCGTGCAAAACGTCTTCCCTGCTTAGGGCAGACAGAAATAGCATGAGAGGCGTCACCACAATAGAAACATAACCCATTGCGTTTTCGAAACTCATGACGCTGTGCCCCAGAAGCCAGTCTATCACACTGCATGGGTTCAGAAGCTGGCTCACAAGGCAACACTAAACCACGCATACCTCTACGCTCACGCAAACGTCTGTCAATTTGAATCGCTAATGACATAGAATCATTGAGACCAGAGGGAGCAGGGAAACCCACCATAACATCTTTTACATTCTCTGACAGTCCCTTCCGAAAAGGGCTGCCAAAGCATCATCATTCCATTTGGTTAGGACTGCCCATTTTCGGAATTTCTGACAGTACAACTCAGCGTCCTCAAGCCCCTGATTTAATGCCAACAAGGTTCTTTCAGCTTGATCAGTGACATTAGGCTCATCGTACAATAACCCCAGAGCCAGGAAAAATGCATCAACATCACCAAAACAGGGTTCCCAGGTGTCAGGGAAAAAGCCCAATCCTGAGGATCGCCGCGCAGGAGAGAGATGACAATTTGAACCTGCTGTGCTGCGTTCCCTGAGGACTTAGGTTTTAAGGCAAAAAACAACTTACAGTTATTTTTGAAATTCAGAAATTTGGCCCGATCTCCCAAAAACAAATCTGGCATGGGAATCCTAGGTTCCACAACCGGCAACCCAGCAAGATAGAAAGCAATACTCCGAACCTCAGTGGCAAGCTGATCCACACGGCCAGACAGCTGTGCAAGCTCCATTGAGAGAGAAAAAAAAATCCTCCTCAGCACCCAGAGAAAAAGAGGGAAAAAATGCAAGAAACAGAAAAAAAAAAAAATCTCTGACAACTCTGGCAACTTTTTTCTTTCCACACTATTTTTCCCTTCTGTGAGTAACATACAATTTTCAGTTTGGCCGGTGATACTATTATGTTTTGGTAGCTGAGGAGAGCAGGGAAAAACGGCAATACACCAGAGAGGTTGGAATCTATTGGATTGCAGTACCCTGACTAACCACCACAACTAAAGGCAGCCGTGGAGCGTTCCTATGTTGGTCCTAGACGCCTCGTCACAGCCTGAGAGATTAACTACACCTAAAGATAGAAAGAGGAAAGCTATCTGCCCGGAGCAGATCCCCAAAGAACATAGGAAGCCCCCAAACATGTAATGGCGGTTAGACAAGAGGAAATACAGACACAGACAGAAAATAGTATGAGCAAACGCTGGGGCCCAATCTGCCTAGACAGAAAAGAATAGAAAGGATACTCACTGCAATCCAAAAAAACCCTAAAAAATGCCAACGCTACTGATTGCAAAAACACCTGAGATCACACGACCTCTACCACCTAAATCAGTTCTCTGGTGTAACAAAACTAAGCCGCAGCCACTGAAAAAACTGGAAAAGGCAAATGAACAAATAACAATAGCTCCAGCGGAACTGAGAGGAGCCCAAGCCCCCCAGGGGGGGACCTGGCAAACCTCACAGAAATGCTAGAGAAATATGCAAATGGCAAGCACAAAAACAAAAATAGAATATATCTTATCTGAAAGCAGAAGAAGAGGCAAGACTCAGCAAGCTTCCAAGTGAACCAGGAACCACAGTTGAGACAAGAACAATTGATCACCGGCAACCATGATGGGAGGGAACCTCCCTTATATGAGACCAGTCTGTGACTCCTGATTGCCAATCCTCATTGAATGGTTCAGTACTGTTTGTAACCACCAGAGGGAGCTTCTGCTCAGAATTCATTTCCAAAACATTCACAACAGTCCTGGTTAATTCTCTGTCCGGGCTCCGCCCCTCACGGTCACATGTCGCAGGTCCTGGCAGGGGGTGCGCTCTGCTTCTGCCATCCATTGCATTGCGGCTCCGCCCCCCGGAGTCACGTTCTCTTGTCCTGCTGGTACAGCAGACATCGCTTCTCTCATTCTCCTGCTGGTGCCCTGGTCGCCCCGAAGGCTTCACTGATCCGTGGCAAGTGGACCCTGGGTGCGGGATAAAAATTATCATCAAAAAGTTCCATCTTCGTCTCATTAGACCAGAGAATCTTATTTCTCAAAGTCTGGGAGTCCTTCATGTGTTTTTTTTAGCAAGATCTATGCAGGCTTTCAAATGTCTTGCACTGAGGAGAGGCTTCCGTCAGGCCACTCTGCCATAAAGGCCCCGACTGGTGGAGGGCTGCAGTGATAGTTGACTTTGTGGAACTTTCTCCCATCTCCCTACTGCATCTGTGGAGCTCATTCATAGTGATCTTTGGTTCTTCTTTACCTTTCACCAAGGCTCTTCTCCCACAATTGCTCAGATTGGCTGGACGGCCAGGTCTAGGAAGACATCTGGTGGTCCCGCACTTCTTCCATTTAAGGATTATAGAGGCCGCTGTGCTCTTATGAACCTAGAGAACTGCAGAAATTCTTTTGTAACATTGGCCAGATGTGTGCCTTGCTACAATTCTGTCTTAGCTCCTTGGCCAGTTCCTTTGACCTCATGATTCTCATTTGGTCTGACATGCACTGTGAGCTGTGAGGTCTTATATAGACTGGTGTGTGCCTTTTACAAAGCAAGTCCTATCAATTTAATTAACCCCTTTCTGCCAGCTGACGGAATAGTACATCAGCTGGCAGTATCCCCTGCTTTGAGGTGGGCTCCGGCGGTGAGTCTACCTCAAAGCCGCGACATGTCAGCTGTAATAAACAGCTGACATGTGCCCGCAATACATATCAAAAAACTGACCGGCACATCCAAACATAGATCCAGTGTGAACAGGTGCTAAACCCAGAGTCACCAACTCATGCACATACAAGAAAAAAGGGTAGCACACTGCAGCGCTATAGCTTGCAAACACGAAATATGAAAAATGAATTGCATCACTGCCTTAGAAATATGAAAAATTGAGAAGTCTTAGCGCATAAGATGGCCAAATTATGTGTGCCTGATAGCCACGTCAAGGCTCTTCTCGTATATCAGGCCCTAACTAATGCCAATCCTCGCTTAGAAAAGTCTGTCTGCATGGGAACATATGAATCCTCTCTTAAGACTAAAATCTACATCTCTGTGGAGGGGTAATGAACCTGGTGTAATTAAAAAGCCTGTGACCAACAGGTGTAGTGCTCAGGTAGAAGGTAATTGAATACATATCAAAAAACTGACCGGCACATCCAAACATAGATCCAGTGTGAACAGGTGCTAAACCCAGAGTCACCAACTCATGCACATACAAGAAAAAAGGGTAGCACACTGCAGCACTATAGCTTGCAAACACGAAATATGAAAAATGAATTGCATCACTGCCTTAGAAATATGAAAAATTGAGAAGTCTTAGCGCATAAGATGGCCAAATTATGTGTGCCTGATAGCCACGTCAAGGCTCTTCTCGTATATCAGGTCCTAACTAATGCCAATCCTCGCTTAGAAAAGTCTGTCTGCATGGGAACATATGAATCCTCTCTTAAGACTAAAATCTACATCTCTGTGGAGGGGTAATGAACCTGGTGTAATTAAAAAGCCTGTGACCAACAGGTGGAGTGCTCAGGTAGAAGGTAAATGAATACATATCAAAATACTGACCGGCACATCCAAACATAGATCCAGTGTGAACAGGTGCTAAACCTATCAGGCACACATAATTTGGCCATCTTATGCGCTAAGACTTCTCAATTTTTCATATTTCTAAGGCAGTGATGCAATTCATTTTTCATATTTCGTGTTTGCAAGCTATAGCGCTGCAGTGTGCTACCCTTTTTTCTTGTATGTGCCCGCAATAGGCGCGAGTGGAATTGCAATCCGCCCGCGCCTATTAACTAGTTAAATGCCGCTGTGAAAGCCATTGGGCCAGAAATGAGCACATCGCCGACCCCCGTCATGTGATCGGGGGTCGGCGACGTGTTGCCTTGGCAACCAGAGGTCTCATAGAGACCACCTCTATGGTTGTTGCCAACACATTGCGGTGAGCGCCGCCCGGTGTTCGGCACTCAAAGCAATGCAGTAAATCTGCTACATATGGGCGATCTGCTCATCGCCCATATGTAGCAGAGGCGATCGAGTTGTGCATGCTTCTAGCATCCTTTGGAGACTATTGAAGCATGCCAAAAGTAAAAAAAATAGTGTTTAAAAATTTAAAAATAATAAAAAAAAAAACAAAGTTCAAATCACAACCTGTTATGAATGTGCTAGAGATGGTTTCTGAGCAGAGGCTCCCTCTGGTGGTTACAGACAGTACTGAACCTTTCAGCGAGGAATGGCAATCTGGGATCATTGACTAGTCTGATATCAGGGAGGTTCCCCCATGATGGTTGCCGGTGATCAATTGTTCTTGTCTCAATTGTGGTTCCTGTTCATTTGGAAGTTTGCTGAGTCTTGCCTGCATCTTCTGCTATCAGATAAGATATTTTCTGCTTTTATTTTTGTGCTTGATTTTTGCATTGTTCCCTGCACTTCTGTGGAGGTCAGCCAGGTCCCTTCCGGGGGGCTTGTGCTCCTCTCAGTTTATCTGAAGCCACTGTTATTTGTTCATTTGCTTTTTCCTGTTTTTTCAGTGGCTGCAGCTTAGTTTTGTTACACCAGAGATCTGATTTAGGTGGTAGAGATTGTGTGATCTCAGGTGTTTTTGCAATCAGAAGAGTTGGTATTTTTTAGGGGTTTTTTTGGATTGCAGTGAGTATCCTTTCCTGTACTTTTCTGTCTAGACAGATTGGGCCCCAGCGTTTGCTCATTCTATTTTCTGTCTGTGTCTGTGCTTCTTCTTGTCTAACCGCCATTATATGTTTGGGGGCTTCCTATTTTCTTTGGGGATCTGCTCCGGGGCAGATAGCTTTCATCTTTCTGTCTTTAGGTGTAGTTATCTCTCAGGCTGTGACGAGGCGTCTAGGATCAACGTAGGAACGTTCCACGGCTACCTCTAGTTGTGTGGTTAGTTCAGGTTACTGCAATCCAATAGGTTCCAGCCTCTCTGGTGTATTGCCGTTTTTGCTTATTCTCCTCAGCTACCAAAACACAACAACCCCCCTTTCGCCCCAATCAAAATAAAACATAAAAAAAAAAAAATCACACATACACATATTTGGTATCGCCGCGTTCAGAATCGCCCAAACTATCAATAAAAAAAAGGATTAACCCAATCGCTAAACGGCGTAGCGATAAAAAAATCAAAACGCCAGAATTACTTTTTTTGGTCGCCATGACATTGCATTGAAATGAAATAACGGGTGATCAAAAGAACGGATCTGCGTTTAAATGGTATCCTTAACCCCTCTCTGACATTAGACGTACTATCCCGTCCATAAAACCCGTGCCATTCTGACCATGGACGGGATAGTACGTCATAGGCGATTAGCTGCGCTCCCCGAGGGAGCGCAGCTGATCGCGGCCGGGTGTCAGCTGATTATCACAGCTGACACCCGTGACTGTGTGTCAGGAGCGGTCACGGACCGCTCCCGGCACATTAACCCCTTGCACACCGCGATCAAACATGATCGCGGTGTTACTGGGGGCACGGGGGAGGATCGCGCAGTGTGGGGGCTCCCTGCGCGCCCCCCTGAGACCCTCAGACCAGCGCGATGTGATCGCGCTGCTCTGAGGGCTTCCTCCCTCCAGGACCCGGATCCAAGATGGCGCTGGGGTCCTGGAGGGAGGCGGCTTCCTCAGTGCCTGCCGAGAGCAGGCACTGAGAAGCCTGCTGCACTGCCTGAGCGATCGCTGGTGTGACAGAGTGCTGTGCACACTGTCACACCAGCGATCTGATGAAATACAGTGATGTCCCACCCTGGGACAAAGTAAAAAAGTAAAAATAAACATGTGTAAAAAAAAATACCAAAAAAAAAAAAAATATTCCCAATAAATTCATTACTTATTGTAAATAAAAAAAATAAAACAATAAAAGTACACATATATGGTATCGCCGCGTCCGTAACGACCCCCCTATAAAAATGTCCCACTAGTTAACCCCTTTTGTGAACCCCTTAAAAAATAAAAAATAAAAACGAAGCAAAAAATCAGTGCTTTATCATCATACCGCTGAACAAAAAGTGGAATAACACGCGATCAAAAAGACGGATATAAATAAACATGGTACCGCTGAAAATGTCATCTTGTCCCGCAAAAAACGAGCCGTCACACAGCATCATCAGCAAAAAAATAAAAAAGTTATAGCTCGCAGAATAAAGCGATGCAAAAATAATTATTTTTTATATAAAATTGTTTTTATTCTATAAAAGCGCGAAAACATAAAAAAATGATATAAATGAGGTATCGCCATAATCGTACTGACCCGAAGAATAAAACTGCTTTATCAATTTTACCACACGCGGAACAATAAAAACGCCTCACCCAAAAGAAATTCATGAATTGCTGATTTTTGTTCATTCTAACCTCCCAAAAATCGAAATAAAAAGCGATCAAAAAATGTCACGTGCTCAAAAATGGTACCAATAAAAGCGTCACCTCGTCCCGCAAAAATTAAGACCTCACATGACTCTGTGGGCCAAAATATGCAAAAATTATAGCTCTCAAAATGTGGCGATGCAAAAAACTACTTTTTGCAATAAAAAGCGTCTTTTAGCGTGACAGCTGCCAATCATAAAAACCGCTATAAATAGTAAATCAAACCCCCCTTTATCACCCCCTTAGTTAGGGAAAAATAATAAAATAAAAAAAATGTATTTATTTCCATTTTCCCATTAGGGTTAGGGTTAGGGTTTCGGCTAAAGTTAGGGTTAGGGTTGGCGCTAAAGTTAGGATTAGGGTTAGAGTTTGGATTAGGGTTAGGGTTGGGATTAGGGTTGGGACTAGGGTTAGGGGTGTGTTGGGGTTAGGGTTGGAGTTAGAATTGGGGGGTTTCCGCTGTTTAGG
>JARQOD010000001.1:382055143-382077096 GCA_033576555.1 Oophaga sylvatica | reverse complement strand
ATGAACCGCAGCTTTAAGGGATGTGCCACATTTGTAGGATTCCTATTGGCTGACAAAAATCCATTGCCTCTAAAAAGAATTATGGGAACTTCCGATTCCGGTATACGTATGGAAAAAGTATCGGAATTAAGTATCGGAATTCGATAACGGGAATATCGGGATCCCCGATACTTGCGGTATCGGAATGCTCAACACTTTTCTTCCCCAAAAATTAAACATTTGGTATCTTTATTTTTAAAGCTGATATGTGGGAAAAGGTTTAAAAAAGTTTCGGGGGCCAAATACTTTCAAAAAGGCACGATATCTTCTATGGATAGATCTATCTTGGATAGAAAGATTATTTAGATAGATGTTTTGTTTGATAGATGGTTATGTGTAGATATGTAGGTATATCTATCATCTATGAAACTTTTTTATAGTGCCTATAGATAATCTATCTTGTAGATGTATTTGTTTTTCTATCTTCGATATCTATCTTAGTAATCTATCTAACTATTTAAACATCTATAGAAAACATGTTGCAAAATTATTAGGCAAATGAGTATTTTGATCACATCATCCTTTTTATACATGTTGTCTATCCAAGTGTATAGGCTTAAAAAGCCAACTGCCTTTTATGTAATCAAGGATTTGCTCTCTGAAAGGGGGGAGGAGTGTGGTCTAATGACCTCAACCCCCTATTGGGTCTTTAATTATTAGGCAATTTCCCTTTTCCCTTTTGGAAAAATGGGAAAAAGAGAGATTTGGGACTATAAAAAGCAAAATTGTGAGATGTCTTGCGAGGGACCCGGCTCTTAAAATTTGCCAAACTTTTGAAGCGTGATCACCGAACAATCAAGCGTTTCATGGCAAATAGCTAACAGGGTCGCAAGAAGTGTGTTGATAAAAAAGGTTGTAAATAACTGCCCATGAATGAGGAAAATCAAGCGTGAAGCTGCCAAGATGCCATTTGCCACCAGTTTTGCCATATTTGAGAGCTGCAATGTTACTGGAGTATCAAAAAGCACAAGGTGTGCCATACTCAGGGTCATGGCCATGGTAAGGAAGGCTGCAAAACGACCACCTTTGAACAAGAAACATAAGATAAACGTCCAGACTGTGCCAAGAAATATGTTAAGACTGATTTTTCTAAGGTTTTATGGATGATGAAATGAGAGTGACTATTGATGGGCCAGATGGATGGGCCGAGGCTGAATCAGTAAAGGGCAGAGAGCTCCACTCCGACTCAGATGCCAGCAAGGTGGAGGTGGGGTACTGGTATGGGCTGGTATCATCAAAGATGAACTTGTGGGACCTTTTCGGGTTGAGGATGGAGTGAAGCTCAACTCCCAGACTACTGACAGTTTCTGGAAGACTCCTTCTTCAAGCAGTGGTGCAGGAAGAAGTCGGTATCGTTCAAGTCGGTATCGTGCATTCCTATTTTGCATCTGTTTTCTCTCAGAAAGGAAATGTAATATCAACTGATCTTCACTGTCCTATTAAAGGAATAGAAGAATCCAGGATATCTATAAACAGAAAGACAGTGAGGAAACACTTAGCTAACCTAAATGAATTCAAGTCTCCAGGTCCAGATGAATTACCCCCAGGTACTGAAGGAGATAGCAGAAGAAATTCTTGAACCACTGTCCATAATCTTTGAAAATTCTTGGAGAACAGGAGAAGTCCCAGAAGACTGGAGAAGAGCAATGTTGTTCCTATCTTCAAAAAGGGGAAGAAGGTGGCCCCAGGGAATACAGGCGGTGAGTCTGACTTCTATACAGGAAAGATCTTTGAACAAATTATTAAAGAACATGTATGCAAGTACCTGGATAAGAATGAAGTGATTAAACAGAGTCAGCATGGGTTTGTAACTAATAAGTCATGTCAGACTAACTTAATTTCCTTCTATGACAGAATCACTGACTGGGTGGATCAGGGAAAATGCTGTAGATATAGTTTTCTTGACTTCGCAAAGCATTTGACAAAGTATCTCACACAATCCTTATTGAAAAAATGACTAAGTATGGAATGGACAAGGCAACTGTTAGGTGGATTCATAACTGGCTTAGTGATCTGACCCAAAGAGTGGTCGTAAATGGCTGACATCCAGTTGGAAGAATGTATCAAGTGGGGTCCCACAAGGCTCTGTTTTGGGCCTGTATTGTTCAACATCTTTATCAATGATTTAGATGAAGGAATTGAGGGTAAACTGATCAAATTTGCTGATGACACAAAGCTAGGAGGGGTAGCTAATACTAGAGAGGAGAGAGAGAGGATTCAAAAAGATTATAAATAAACTGGAGCAGTGGGAAGCAACTAACAGAATGGATTTTAACAGGGAAAATGCAAGTACTACATCTGGGCAATAAAAATGAAAAAACATATACAAAATGGGAGGAATAGGGCTAAGTAACAGCACATGTGAAAAAGCTTGGGTTATACTAATTGATCACAGACTGAACATGAGTCAACAGTGTGATGCAGCAGCAAAAAAGGCAAATGCAATTCTAGGATGTATCAACAGAAGCATACAGTCTAGATCACGTGAGGTCATTATTGCCCTCTACTCCTCTTTGGTCAGCCCTCATCTGGAATACTGTATCCAGTTTTGGGCACCACATTTAAAAAAGACATCAACAAACTGGAGCAAGTTCAGAGAAGAGCCACCAGAAAGGTGACCAGTCTGAAACCATGTCCTATGAGGAACGGTTGTTTAGCTTGCAAAAAAGAAGACTGAGAGGGACTTAATAGTGTCTACAAATATCTCAAGGGCTGTCACATTGTAGAAAGATCATCTTTATTCTCATTTGCACAAGGAAAGACTAGAAGCAATGGGATGAAATGAATGGGAGGAGACAGATTAGATATTAGAAAAAACTTTTTGACAGTTAGGGTGATCAATGAGTGGAACAGGCTGCCCCGAGAGGTGGTGAGTTCTCCTTCAATGGAAGTCTTCAAACGGAGGTGGACAGACATCTGTCTAGGATGATTTAGAGAATCCTGCTTTGAGCAGGGGGTTGGACCAGATGGCCCAGGAGGTCCCTTCCAACTCTACTATTCTATGATTCTATGAAGAAAAACATGATTTTCATGCAGGACAATGCTCCATCACATGCATCCAAATACTCCACAGCGTGGCTGCCCAGTAAAGGTCTAAAATAAGAAAAAATAATTACATGGCCCCCTTGTTCACCTGATCTGAACCCCATAGAGAACTGTGGTCCTCATAAAATGTGAGATTACAGGGAGGGAAAACAGTCCACCTCTCGTAAACAGGTCAAGCTACTGACACATCTATGGATGGAAGGCTACTGAGTGTCATCGTAAAGAAAGGTGGCTATGTTGGTCACTGATTTTTTGATTTTTGATTTTGAATGTCAGAAATGTTTATTACTAATTTTGTGTTGTTATATTAATTTACCTAGTGAAAACAAACAAGTGAGATTGGTATTACATTTGGTTTTTATTAAGTTGCCTAATAATTCTGCACAGTAATAGTTAACTGCACAAACAGATATCCTCCTAGATAGCCAAATCTAAAAAAAACACCCCCTCCACCTTCCAAAATATTAAAGCTTTGATAATTTATGAGATTTTGGGTTGATTGAGAACATAGTTGTTGTTCAATAATTAAAAGAATCCTCTCAAATACAACTTGCTAATAATTCTGCACACAGTGTATTTATCTATTTATAGATATATCTATCTGAGTTGAGCGAAACAGGTCGGTCAGATTAAAAAATCACCGACTTTCGCCAAAGTCGGGTTTCGTCGAGAGAAACCCGACCATAGAGTGAAGTCGGCCATGCGGTCGTCGACCGAGCGCCAAAGTCGGTTTTCCCATAACGCTTGCAGGCGCATTTTCTCAGCCAATGAGCAAGGACGTACACTGAGGGCAACGAGGATGACATGGGCAGCGGCCACCACCATCTTAGAGAAGGGCATTTGCAGTGATTGGCTTGCTTTGTGTGGCATCACAGTGGCTATAAAAGCCCTGACCGCCGACCGCCATTTTACTTCTGCTGATCTTAGCATAGGGAGAGGTTGCTGCCGCTGTTTCTCAGTAGGGAGTGAGTTAGGCAGGAAAGAAAAGTGATTCTGTGCTTGTGCTGATAGTGATTGTGCTGTACAGTTAGTGTGCAGTGACAGGGAGGATTTTCTTGTGTGCAGCAGCGCTGGTTATTAGGCTGCCTGCCAGTGACAGGGGAAGATTTTCTTGTGTGCAGCAGAGCTGATTATTAGGCTGCCTGCTAGCTGTATAGCTGTGTGTACACTGCTGTGCAGACTGCTTTTTACACAGCACTAATACTTTTATTCTTTTTTTCTGCACAGTTACCGAGCGTTCATTTTTTCCCACACCGTATAGAGCTGTACGCTCCTCACACACTACCGTGTACCGGCTGGTATCCGGACAAATACATGCTGACTATCTGTGTGTGACTCCGGAAATATATACGGAGATTTCAATTTTCCCCAAACCGTTATAAAGCTGGTATCTTCTGATACAGTACGTTTTTCTGCCTTCTGTATTACGGTCAAATCCATACTGAGAAAGCGTCAGTGTGTTACTCAGGAAATATATACGGAGATTTACAATTACCCCTACACTGTATACGCCTGGTGTTGTGAGTGGGCTTGGGATGAGTTCTGAGCAGAGGCTCCCTCTGGTGGTTACAAGCGGTGCTGGTCTGTCCAGTGAAGATTGTGAGGATTGGGAATCAGGTGTTACTGACTGGTCTTATAAAGGGAGTCACCTTCCCATCAGGGTTGCCGGTGATCAATTGTTCTGGTCTGAATCCTTGATTCCTGTTTCCTTTGTAGCCTGCTGTGTCGTGTCTGCATCTCCTGCTAACAGATAAGACATTTTTTCTTTTTGTTTTTGTGCTTGATTTTTGCATTTTGTCCTGCATTCTGTGGGGGCCTTCAGGGTCCCCTCCGGGGGCTTTTGCCCTCTCAGTTTAGTTCAGCCACTGATGTTTGTACTTTGCTTTTTCCAGTTTTTTTCAGTGGCTGCTGTTTTGATTTTGTTACACCAGAGAACTAATTTAGGTGGTAGAGGTCGTGTGATCTCAGGTGTTTTTGAAATTAGTAGAGTTGGTGCTTTTCAGGGTTTTCTGGGATTGCAGTAAGTGCCCTTCCTATCCTTTTCTATTTAGTTAGTTTGGGCCCAACGTTTGCTCATACTATTTTCTGTCTGTGTCTGTATTTCTTCTTGTCTAACCGCCATTACATGTTTGGGGGCTTTCTATTATCTTTGGGGTTCTGCTCCGGGGCAGATAGCTTTCTATTTCTATCTTTAGGTGTAGTTAGTTTCTCAGGCTGTGACGAGGCGTCTAGGACAACGTAGGAACGCTCCCGGCTGCCTCTAGTTGTTGTGGTTAGTCAGGGTACTGCAATCTCATAGATTCCAACTGCTCTGGTGTATTGCCTTTTTTGCCTGCACTCCTCAGCTACCGAAACATAACAGCCTGGTATCTTCGGATACATTAGCCTTTTTTGCTTTTTATATTCTGGTCTACTCCATACTGAGCCTGTGAGCGTCTGTGTGTTACTCCGGAAATATATACGGAGATTTAAATTTTCCCCAAAACGTATAGAGCTGGTATCTTCTGATACAGTACCTTTTTATGCCTTCTCTATTACGGTCAAATTCTTACTGAGAGAGCGTCAGTGTGTTACTCAGGAATATATACAGAGATTTACAATTACCTCTACACTGTATACGCCTGGTATCTTCGGATACATTAGCCTTTTTGCTTTTTATATTCTGGTCTACTCCATACTGAGCCTGTGAGCGTCTGTGTGTTACTTCGGAAATATATATGGAGATTTAAAATTACCCCAGCACTGTATACAGCTGTACGCTTTGATACATTACCCTTTTTCTACTTTATATATTCTGGTGTAATCCATACTGAGCCTGTGAGAGTCTGTGTCTGACTCTGGAAATATATACAGTGATTTAAAAGCACCCCAACACTGTATACAGCTGTACTCTTCTGATACAGTACACTTTTTCTGCTTTTCATATTCTGGTCTAATCCATACTGAGCCTGTGAGCGTCTGTGTGTTACTCCCGAAATTTATACGGAGATTTAAAATTACTCCAACACTGTATACAGCTGTACGCTTCTGAAACATTACCCTTTTTCTGCTTTTTATATTTGGTCTAATCCATACTGAGCCTGTGAGCGTCTTTTACTCCAGAAATATAAATGGAGATTTACAATTACCCTACACTGTATACAGCTGTTCGCTTGTGATACAGAACCCTTTTTGGCAGAAAGTCCTTCTCCACCACCACTGTCAGTGCATCATTGACACCTTGGAACATTGACCCACATGTGTGATTATGTCTTGCGGATCTGCTTTTTATATTCTGGTCTAATCCATACTGAGCCTGTGAGCGTCTGTCTGTTACTCCGGAAATATATACAGAGATTTAAAATTACCCAACACTGTATACAACTGTAATCTTCTGATACATTATCCTTTTTCAGCTTTTTATATTCTTGTCTAATCCATACTGAGCTGAGAGCGTGTGTGTGTGACTCCTGAAATATATACGGAGATTTGAAATTAACCCAACACTGTATACAGCTGTATGCTTGTGATACAGTACCCTTTTTCTGCTTTTTATATTCTGGTCAAATCCATACTGAGCCTGTGAGGTCTGTCTATTACTCCGGAAATATATACGGAGATTTACAATTCCCCTACACTGTATACAGCTATACGCTTGTGATCAGTACCCTTTTTCTGCTTTTTATATTCTGGTCAAATCCATACTGAGCCTGTGAGCGTCTGTCTGTTACTCCGGAAATATATACAGAGATTTAAAATTACCCAACACTGTATACAGCTGTACACTTGTGATACAGTACCCTTTTTCTGCTTTTTTATATTCTGGTCAAATCCATACTGAGCTTGTGAGCGTCTGTCTGTTACTCTGGAAATATATACGGAGATTTACAATTACCCCTAGACTGTATACAGCTGTACGCTTGTGATACAGTACCCTTTTTGTCAGAAAGTCCTCCTCTACCCACCACTGTCAGTGCATCATTGACACCTGGAACATTGGCCCACATGTGTGATTATGTCTTGCGGATCTGCTTTTTATATTCTGGTCTAATCCATACTGAGCCTGTAAGGTCTGTCTGTTACTCCGGAAATATATACGGAGATTTACAATATTTTCACTATTACTATATATACCTGGTATCTGGTGATACAGTACCCTTTTTCTGCTTTTTATATTCTGGTCTAATCCATACTGATCCTGAGATCGTCTGTTTGTGACTGCTGAAATATATATGGAGATTTACAATATTTTCACTATACTGTATACACCTGGTATCTGGTGATACAGTACCCTTTTTCAGCTTTCTATATTCTTGTCTAATCCATACTGAGCCTGAGAGCGTCTGTGTCTGACTCCTGAAATATATACGGAGATTTGCAATATTTTCACTATACTATATACACCTGGTATCTGGTGATACAGTACCCTTTTTCAGCTTTTTATTTTCTTGTCTAATCCATACTGAGCCTGTGAGCGTCTGTGTGTTACTCCCGAAATATATACGGAGATTTGAAATTACCCCAGCACTATATACAGCTGTACACTTGTGATACAGTACCCTTTTTCACCTTTTTATATTCTTGTCTAATCCATCCTGAGCCTGAGAGCGTCTGTGTGTGACTCCTGAAATATATAAGGAGATTTGAATTTATCCCAACACTGTATACAGCTGTACGCTCATGATACAGTACCCCTTTTTCTGCTTTTTATATTCTTGTCTAATCCATACTGCGCCTGAGAGCGTCTGTGTCTGACTCCTGAAATATATACGTAGATTTACAATATTTTCACTATACTATATATACCTGGCATCTGGGGATACAGTACCCTTTTTTCTGCTTTTTATATTCTGGTCTAATCCATACTGATCCTGCGAGCGTCTGTGTGTGACTCCTGAAATATATACGGAGATTTACAATTTTTTCACTATACTATATACACCTGGTATCTGGTGATACAGTACCCTTTTTCAGCTTTTTATATTCTTGTCTAATCCATACTGAGCCTAAGAGCGTCTGTGTCTGACTCCTGAAATATATACGGAGATTTACAATTATCCCTAGACTGTATACAGCTGTACGCTTCTGATACAGTACCATATATCTGCTGGTATTTTGGGTACATTTTCCCAAAAATGAGGAAATATGGTGGAAGAGGCCGCAGACGTGGGCTTGAGGGGCCAGCTGGTACTGATGATGGTGGTGGTGCATCTGCTGGAAGTGCCAAAAGCGCAATAGCACCTAAGGCAGGAGGTGTTGAGTAGTGATGAGCCACCCCTGTAGTGTTCCAGTTCGGTTCGCCGAACAGCCGTGTGTTCGACGAACTGTTCGTCGAACTGTTTGTCTAACACCGTTGAACACCGTTAAAACCAATGGCAGGCAAACCAAAACACATAGAAACACATAGAAAACACATAGAAAACACTTCAAAGGTGTCCAAAAGCTGACAAATTGCTCAGAAGACACAACTAACACATGGAAAAGTGACAAGTACATATAGTCATGCGAAAAGAAAAGAGGTGGAGGAGTAAAAGGAGGGGGAGACACAGATATAGGCATATCATGCCTTCTAAAACAAAAAAGTGCGAAGCCGACACGGCCAGTCCGTTCCTGCCCGTGTGACCTGCGTGTCGCTGGGTTTGTGCCAGACGTGCGGTGGACCCTGATGGCCAGCCCCCCTCTCCCAATACTGGTGCCTGTCCGCTGGTGGGTCGAGCGAGCCCCCCTGCGGTGGAGGCAGGTCTAATCTTTTTAATTTAAATTGTCTCTCTAATTTGAATGAGTACACTTTAAATCCTTTGACAAGGATCTATTGGAGGGCAAGTCTCATGCCAGCAGCTTTGGGAGGAAGAGGCGGAGCCAGGTGCTGGTGGTGGAAGAGGCTGTGTGTGAAGCTAAGCTCCTGGGATGGAGGATTTTTTTTTGATCTGGACTTTTGCCTGCCCTACCCACTAGAGAGAGGCCTTCCCTGGGACTGAGCGTCGGGGCTGTGCCCCTGGCCCCCACCCCACAGCAAGCCGGCTGAGGGTGGGAGGCCCTGTTTCCATCTCCATTGCCCAGCCGGTCCCAGGGAGATGGGCAACAAGAGGAGAACCTCGGGGGGGCCGCAAGTCTCCAGGACTCCTGAAGCCGGTGCCGTGGCAGCTCCTTCTCCCAGAGGGGAGGCTGCTAGCAGAGGAGCGGTGGCAGCCCCGCTAACATCTGGGGCCAAGGCTGAGGGAGAGCCAGCTACTGTCTACGCCTCTCACATCCACGCCCACCTCTGTGAGTACGAGGAGGCAGCTAAGCAGCTGAGGAGACTCCGGGAGGAGTTGAGGGGAGCCCAAGTAACAGCAAAAAATCGGCTCCCTGCATCAAAGAGAGCGGAGGTATCTGCCACGGTCAAGAGGCTGAAGGGGGCTATAAGAGCTCTGGAGGACAGGAGAACATCCATCTTGGAGGGGAGCGGCCCTTTCGGGGAGAAGCTCCATAATGATGACCGGTTTAGAGCCCTGACCGGTAGGTCTCCTGGGGGGTCAGGAGGCCCCAGCCAGGTGGAGGACGAGGAAGAGGAAGATGGCGGAACATCTGAGCCAGCTCCACCTGAGGACCTGGTGGGTAAGAGCGCCCAGGTATTGCACAGCGGGATAGCCCCTGAACAAGTGGCTCTCCCACTGGACTCCAGTGACCTGGAGGAAAGTGGGAGTGAGGGGGAGGATGGAGGGAGCGGGAGTAATATTGAGGGGGGCTGCCTCATCCTACAACAAGTGAGGCAGATTGAGTCCCCAGCACGGTTTGGCACACTGCTGTTTGGGGACGAGGTCTGCCTCGAGGATGAGGCAACTGGGAGGAGTAGGAGAAGGCATAGGGCAAAGCAAGAGGTGGTGGAGAAGCTTGTTTTTGTCCCTCTTTCCGGGGCCCCCCAGTCCCGTTGTGCGGAACCCGCTGCCCACCCCGGCTTGGGCCTGTGGTGGGTCCGCAGCAAGGGAGCGGGGAGAGTAAGGTCTGCCTGGATCTTGCTGTCACATCTGGTGGCAGTTCGAATTCAGGCAGCGATATGGAGGTCGGTGTCGGTAGTGGTGTTACTGTTGGTGGTGGTGCTTGGGCTCAGTCCCCTGTGGCAGGGGGGGCTGGCCCAGCACAAGGTACAAGTAGACCCAGGGCCGCACCTCCGGCGGTGAGAGCTGCTTCTGGGCCCCCCACGCACGGGTCCGTTAAGTCTGGATCGCTTATGGGGGTCCAGAAGCATCGTAAGGGCGCGGATGCTGCTGTAAAGCAACAATTAAAGACCTGCAAGGTGTTGGTCGCTCCCCTGGAGGCGGCCGTCGTGAAGCCGGGGTACTCGGCACGTAGACCCCTAAAGGGGTCTGTGCGGGGGGCCCCGCCGCCGCTGGACGCCGAAGGGGAGTGGCCAGCCTTGTCTACAGCAGGTGGTGAGTAACGCACAACCTAGTTGCATATTAGACCAGAGGATGACTAAACACCCGTAGTGGTCTGCATAAAAAACAAAAGAGCAATTACCTGCCCCAAGCAAACATATCAACAAAGAGAAACAAAAGGAGCGTATAGGTAAATGAAAATACAAAATATTTTATTAAATTACAATGTGTAAATGTACATAAAAGTCATAAAGGACATATAACACAGGTGGCAGCAGAATTACATCAAGTGTATTGCAAATCACATCCTATGGGACCCCACATGTATCCAAAACCGGGCCAAACCATACCCACAGTGGGGTTAATAGGCACAGAACGGCGAAATACAGAGCAATTCCCTTATTAAGCAGAATGCATATACTGTATACTCGGTACTAAATTACGCAAATGGCTCATATCCAGACCAAGGAATGAAGGGGAGTGCAAGAAAAACACTAGAAGGAGCTACAGGATAATCAATTAATGTGTGCACCTGAGTATATAAGCACACAAAATGGCCAAGTGTCAGATTGCCACTCCTCGCTGAAAGGTTCAGTACTGTCTGTAACCTCCAGAGGGAGCCTCTGCTCAGAAACCATCTCTAACACATTCATAACAGTACCCCCCTTGAGGAGGGGTCACTGAACCCTCACTTGTGCAACCAGGCCGATCAGGATGAGCTCGGTGATAGGCACGGATAAGTCTTCTAGCATGGATGTCCGAAGCAAACACCCAAGAATTGTCCTCCTGACCATAACCTCTCCACTTAACCAAATACTGGAGTTTCTGTCTAGAAAAACGAGAATCCAATAATTTCTCAACCACATACTCCAGATTGCCCTCAACCAAAACAGGGTCAGGAGGCGCAGCCATAGGAACCACTGGCTCGACAAACCTCTTCAATAAGGACTTGTGGAACACGTTATGGATCTTAAATGTCCCTGGAAGAAGCAAACGGAAGGAAACAGGATTAAGAATCTCCATGATCTTATAAGGTCCAATGAACCTGGGCTTAAACTTTGGAGATGCAACCCTCATAGGGATATTTCTTGAGGACAACCAAACCATCAGGAGAGCTTTAAACTAGAACAATGTGGGAAGGGAAGCAAAACGCCAGCAAAAGCCATACACTTGACAAATACTATTGAGATTTCTGCTATTAGAAGTGAAGGGGAAGAACAAAGACAAAAAAATTTACATAATAAAAATATTGAAGGAAGAGAAACCAATCACAAACTAAAGTGTTTCTATACGAATGCACAAAGCATGGGCAACAAACAAGGAGAACTGGAGCTACTAACGCAGGAGAAGAAATATGATGTCATTGGAATCACTGAGACTTGGTGGGACGATACACATGAATGGAATACAAGGCTAGAAGGATACAACTTATTTGCAAGAAACAGACTTGATAAATGAGGAGGAGGTGTTGCATTGTATGTTAGAAAAGCGTATATCTGCACAGAGATTGACGCTTCAAAGACTGGGAGTTCTGTGGAAACTGTTTGGGTAAGAATACAAGGACAGAACAATGGAAAGGACACCATTGTAGGCATTTACTACAGGCCGCCTGTGCAAGCTGAAGATATGGATGAACTCTTTATGCATCAAATGGCCAAGTTCTCCAAAAAATATGACATAGTGGTCATGGGAGATTTCAACTATCCAGACATTTGTTGGGAATCTCTCTCAGGCAAAACTAACAGGTCCAGGAAATTCTTATCCTCTCTTGCTGACAACTTTATCTTCCAAAAGGTAATGGAGAAAACAAGGGGATCTGCTACCTTGGATCTAATCCTCATAAACAGGGAGGAAATGGTGGAGGAGGTAAGAGTGGCTGGGACTCTAGGAGGTAGTGACCATGCTATTTTAGAATTTTGGATAACAAGAGGAGGAAGACCTGTGAAGACTCAGATGTCAAGGTTAGATTTCAGAAAGGCAGATTTTAAGGAACTCAGAAAGAGAATTGGAGGGATCCAATGGCTGGATATCCTTAAGGACAAAAATGTCCAGGAAGGATGGAAAATCTTGAAAAATGAGATTCTCAAAGCACAATCGTTAACAATTCCGAAAAGAGGGAAGAATGGGAAGCATTTAAGGAAACCAGGATGGATGAACATAGAACTTAAACACATGCTAAAAAGGAAGAAAGAAATGTTTATCAAATGGAAAGAGGGAGACATATCTAAAGAAGAATATAATGCCGTCTGCAGAACCTGCAGGGCACAAATCAGATTATCTAAAGCTGACAATGAATTAAGGCTTGCAAGTGACGTCAAAAGCAACAAAAAAGGATTTTGGGGATACGTCAAAAGTAAAAGAAAAGTCAAAGATGCTATAGGATTTTTACAGGATGAAAATGATGAAATGGTAAGTCAGGATGTTGAGAAGGCTGAACTTTTAAATTCCTATTTTGCATGTGTTTTCTCTCAGAAAGGAAATGTAACATCAACTGATCTTCACTGTCCTATTAAAGGAATAGAAGAATCCAGGATATCTATAAACAGAAAGACAGTGAGGAAACACTTAGCTAACATAAATGAATTCAAGTCTCCAGGTCCAGATGAATTACACCCCAGGGTTCTGAAGGAGATAGCAGAAGAAATTCTTGAACCACTGTCCATAATCTTTGAAAATTCTTGGAGAACAGGAGAAGTCCCAGAAGACTGGAGAAGAGCAAATGTTGTTCCTATCTTCAAAAAGGGGAAGAAGGTGGACCCAGGGAACTACAGGCCGGTGAGTCTGACTTCTATACCAGGAAAGATCTTTGAACAAATTATTAAAGAACATGTATGCAAGTACCTGGATAAGAATGAAGTGATTAAACAGAGTCAGCATGGGTTTGTAACTAATAAGTCATGTCAGACTAACTTAATTTCCTTCTATGACAGAATCACTGACTGGGTGGATCAGGGAAATGCTGTAGATATAGTATATCTTGACTTCAGCAAAGCATTTGACAAAGTATCTCACACAATCCTTATTGAAAAAATGACTAAGTATGGAATGGACAAGGCAACTGTTAGGTGGATTCATAACTGGCTTAGTGATCGGACCCAAAGAGTGGTTGTAAATGGCTGCACATCCAGTTGGAAGAATGTCTCAAGTGGGGTACCACAAGGCTCTGTTTTGGGCCCTGTATTGTTCAACATCTTTATCAATGATTTAGATGAAGGAATTGAGGGTAAACTGATCAAATTTGCTGATGACACAAAGCTAGGAGGGGTAGCTAATACTAGAGAAGAGAGAGAGAGGATTCAAAAAGATATACATAAACTGGAGCAGTAGGCAGCAACTAACAGAATGGATTTTAACAGGGAAAAATGCAAAGTACTACATCTGGGCAATAAAAATGAAAAAAGCATATACAAAATGGGAGGAATAGGGCTAAGTAACAGCACATGTGAAAAAGACTTGGGTATACTAATTGATCACAGACTTAACATGAGTCAACAGTGTGATGCAGCAGCAAAAAAGGCAAATGCAATTCTAGGATGTATCAACAGAAGCATACAGTCTAGATCACGTGAGGTCATTATTGCCCTCTACTCCTCTTTGGTCAGACCTCATCTGGAATACTGTATCCAGTTTTGGGCACCACATTTTAAAAAAGACATCAACAAACTGGAGCAAGTTCAGAGAAGAGCCACCAGAATGGTGACCGGTCTGCAAACCATGTCCTATGAGGAACGGTTGCAGGATTTGGGAATGTTTAGCTCGCAAAAAAGAAGACTGAGAGGAGACTTAATAGCTGTCTACAAATATCTCAAGGGCTGTCACATTGTAGAAGGATCATCTTTATTCTCATTTGCACAAGGAAAGACTAGAAGCAATGGGATGAAACTGAATGGGAGGAGACACAGATTAGATATTAGAAAAAACTTTTTGACAGTTAGGGTGATCAATGAGTGGAACAGGCTGCCACAAGAGGTGGTGAGTTCTCCTTCAATGGAAGTCTTCAAACAGAGGCTGGATAGACATCTGTCTGGGATGATTTAGAGAATCCTGCTTTGAGCAGGGGGTTGGACCAGAAGGCCCAGGAGGTCCCTTCCAACTCTACCATTCTATGATTCTATGATTCTAAGTCCCCCACTTTAAACCGAGGACCATCAGTCCTATGCCGGTTGGCAAACCGTTGGGCCTTCTCCTGAGAGAGAGACAACCTCTCCACTACCTTGTCCCGAATCTGCCGCTCCACAACAGAGTCAACACCCGGACAGACAGAAGCCTCCGCCTGTCCCGAAGAAAATCGAGGGTGAAACCCAAAATTGCAGAAAAAT
This sequence comes from Oophaga sylvatica, assembly GCA_033576555.1. Classification (NCBI taxonomy): domain Eukaryota; kingdom Metazoa; phylum Chordata; class Amphibia; order Anura; family Dendrobatidae; genus Oophaga; species Oophaga sylvatica. The sequence continues at coordinate 382,062,356 of JARQOD010000001.1, read as the reverse complement.
GAAGACATCAAGGTGGCAGAGCTAGCCCTATTATTAAGAGCAAACTCAGCCAAAGGCAAAAAAGAGACCCAGTCATCTTGATCAGCAGACACAAAACATCTCAAATAAGTCTCCAAGGTCTAGTTTGTTCTCTCGGTTTGTCCATTGGTCTGAGGATGAAAAGCAGAGGAGAAAGATAATTGAACACCAAGTTTAGAACAAAATGTCCTCCAAAATCTGGAAACAAACTGGACTCCTCTGTCAGACACAATGTTCTCCGGAATGCCATGTAACCGAACCACGTGCTGAAGGAACAAAGGCACCAATTCGGAGGAGGAAGGCAACTTAGGTAATGGCACAAGATGTATCATCTTGGAAAACCTATCACAGATTACCCAGATAACGGTCATTCTCTGAGAAACAGGGAGGTCGAAAATAAAATCCATAGAGATATGGGTCCATGGCCTCTTGGGCACAGGTAATGGCATTAACAAACCACTAGAGCGAGAGCAAGGCTTGGAGCGAGAGCAAGTCCCACAGGACTGCACAAATTCCCTGACGTCACGAGACAAAGTAGGCCACCAAAAGGACCGACTCACCAAGTCTCTGGTACCAAAAATCCTGGGATGACCAGCCAACGCGGAACAATGAATCTTAGACATCACACTCTTCTTCCACCGGTCGGAGACAAACAATTTCCCAATAGGGCAGCGCTCAGATTTATCCTCCTGACACCCTTCCAAGGCCAGTCTCAAATTGGACGAGATGGCGGAAAGAACTACACCCTCTTTTAAAATAACAGTGGGATCAGATAACTCAGGAGAGTCCGCAAAGAAACTCCTCGATAGGGCATCCGCCTTAACATTCTTAGTGCCAGGAAGAAAAGAAACCACAAAATTAAAACGTGTGAAAAACAAGGCCCACCTGGCCTGTCTAGGATTAAGTCGCTTGGCTGATTCGAGATAAACCAGATTCTTATGATCCGTGAGGACCACCACCTGATGTTTGGCTCCTTCCAGCCAATGTCTCCACTCTTCAAAGGCCCACTTCATGGCCAATAACTCCCGATTACCCACGTCATAATTACGTTCAGTTGGAGAAAATTTTCGAGAGAAAAAGGCACAAGGGTTACTCTTAGAGGTCTCTGGATCTCTTTGGGACAAAACGGCACCTGCCCCAATTTCAGAGGCATCAACCTCCACCTGAAACGGTAGAGAAACATCAGGCTGCCGTAGAACAGGAGCAGAAGTGAATCTCTGCTTAAGTTCCTGAAACGCAGAGACTGCCTCAGGAGGCCAATTCACCACATCAAAACCCTTTTTGGTCAAATCAGTCAATGGTTTAACAATACCGGAGAAATTACCAATAAATGTAAGATAAAAATTGGCAAAACCCAAAAATCTCTGAAGAGCCTTTAATGAAGTAGGTTGGACCCAATCACAGATGGCTTGAACCTTGACCGGGTCCATTTCAATAACTGACGGAGACAAAATGAATCCCAGAAATGAGACCTTCTGTACGCCAAAAAGACACTTTGATCCCTTCACATACAGTGCATTCTCTCTCAAAATCTGGAACACAGTTCGAAAATGTTTCACATGAGAGTCCCAGTCATTGGAAAAAATCAAGATATCATCCAAATAAACAATCAGAAATTTATCCACAAAATCCCTGAAAATATCATTCATGAAGGATTGGAAGACGGAAGGAGCATTAGTGAGCACAAAGGGCATCACTAGGTACTCAAAATGCCCCTCTGGGGTATTAAACGCCGTCTTCCATTCATCCCCGTGCTTAATGCGAATAAGGTTATACGCCCCCCTGAGGTCAAGCTTGGTAAACCAACTAGCACTTTTCCCCTGGAAAAGAGTCAGAAATCAAGGGTAACGGATATTGCTACTTCACAGTGATCTTATTCAAGAGACGATAATCAATACACGGCCTCAATGAACCATCATTTTTGGCCACAAAGAAAAAACCGGCACCCAAGGGTGAAGAGGATGGTCTGATATGACCCTTCACCAATGACTCCTTGATATAAGATCGCATAGCATCGTGTTCAGGTACAGACAAGTTAAAAAGGCGACCTTTAGGAAATTTACCACCAGGCACTAATTCAATAGCGCAATCGTAGCTCCTGTGAGGGGGCAAAGATGCAGATTTACTTTCACTAAATACATCCGAAAAATTAGTCAAAAAGTCAGGAACATCCTGAGACTTGGGAGAGGCAGAAAAAACAGGAGTGTTGGCATTAACACATTGGCAGGCCCAACTGGTCACAGACACAGATTTCCAATCCAAAACAGGATTATGAGACTGTAACCAAGGGAAACCCAGTACAATAATGTCATGCAGATTATACAGCACCAGAAATTTGCAACTCTCCTGATGATCTGGTTCAACCCTCATTATCACCTGAGTAGAAAACTGGGGTTTATTCTCCGCCAAAGGGGTGGAATCAATGCCCAGTAGGGGAATAGACTTCCGCAGGGGTATCATGGGAAACCCACAACGTTTGGCAAAGTCAAAATCCATCAGGTTAATAGCTGCTCCTGAATCAACAAAAGCCTGAGCAGAAAATGTGGACAGGGAGCAAATCAGTGTAACAGTCAACAGAAATTTAGTCTGAACACTACCCAAGACAACTGAGCGTTCAAAACGTCTTTCCCGCTTAGGGCAGACTGAAATAGCATGAGAGGCATCACGACAGTAGAAACATAACCCATTGCGCTTTTGAAACTCATGACGCTGAGCCCCAGAAGTCACTCTATCACACTGCATGGGCTCAGAAGCTGGCTCACAAGGCAACACTATCTCACGCATACCTCTGCACTCACGCAAATGTCTGTCAATTTGAATAGCCAATGACATAGAATCATTGAGACCAGAGGGAGCAGGGAATCCCACCATAACATCCTTTACATTCTCTGACAGCCCCTTCCAAAAAAGGGCTGCCAAAGCATCATCATTCCATTTGGTCAGGACTGCCCACTTTTGGAATTTCTGACAGTACAACTCAGCATCTTCAAGACCATGATTTAATGCCAACAAGGTCTTTTCAGCTTGATCAGTGACATTAGGTTCATCGTACAATAACCCCAGAGCCAGAAAAAACGCATCAATATTATATAAAACATTATCCCCAGGTGTCAGGGAAAAAGCCCAATCCTGAGGATCGCCGCGCAGGAGAGAGATGACAATTTGAACCTGCTGTGGTGCGTTACCTGAGTACTTAGGCTTTAAGGCAAAAAACAACTTACAGTTATTTTTGAAATTCAGAAATTTAGCCCGATCCCCCAAAAACAAATCTGGCATGGGAATCCTAGGTTCCACAACCGGCAACCCAGCAAGACAGGTAGCAATACTCCAAACCTCAGTGGCAAGCTGATCCACATGGCCAGACAACTGTGCAAACTCCATTGAGAGAAAAAAAAATCCACCTCAGCACCAAGAGAAAAAGAGAGACAGAAAAAAAAATAAAAAATCTCTGACAACTCTGACAACTTTTTTCTTTCCACACTATTTTTCCCTTCTGTGAGTACCATATAATTTTCAGTTATGGCCGGTGATACTGTTATTTTTCGGTAGCTGAGAAGGACAGGAACAATAGCAGGGCAGCAGAACACCTGAGATGCTGGTAACTGATGGGTTGCAGATTCCTAAACTAACGACACAACTAGAGGTAGCCGTGGAGCGTTCCTACGTTGATCCTAGCTGCTTCGTCACAGCCTGAGAGATAACTACACCTAAAGATAGAAAGATGAAAGCTATCTGCCCGGAGCAGATCCCCAAAGAAAATAGGAAGCCCCCAAACATATAATGGCGGTTAGACAAGATGAAAATACAAACATAGGCAGAAAATAGACTGAGCAAACGCTGGGGCCACAAGCTGACTAAATAGGATAGGACAGGAGAGATTACTTTCTGCAACCTAGAAAACCCTACAAAAATCCAACAATTCTGATTACAAAAATACTGAGATCACACGATCTCGCCACCCACTACATCAGATCTCAGTGTGAACAAAAATCCAAGCCGCAGCCGCTGTAAAAACAGGAAAAAGAAAATGAGCAAATAACAATGGCTGTAGATAAACTGTGAGGAGCTCAGGCCCCAGGAGGGGACCTGGCTGACCTCCACAAAAGTGCAGAAAACAATGCAAAAAGCAAGCACAAAAAGAAAAGCAAAAAATATCTTATCTGAAAGCAGGAGATGCAGGCAAGACTCCAGCAAACTTCCAAATGAACCAGGAACCACAATTGAGACAAGAACAATTGATCACCGGCAACCATCATGGGAGGGAACCGCCCTTATATCAGACCAGTCTGTGAACCCAGATTGCCACTCCTCGCTGAAAGGTTCAGTACTGTCTGTAACTACCAGAGGAAGCCTCTGCTCAGAAACCATCTCTAACACATTCATAACAGAGGGGGCTGAGGGGCCGGTGAGGAAAGGCAAGGTCACTAGAGGCCCCTCATACCAACGGAGGCAGGCGGCTCGCCATGGGGGATGGAGCAGGTGGCGCCTCGGGTAACTGGGGTAATGCCTGCTCCTCCCTCTAGGTTGGTGGCTAAAGCCTCTGAGGCCGTGGGGGAGGAAGCGGTGAACGAGGAGATCAGGAGGATGGAGAGGGAGGATAAAGCGGCTGACTCAGACAGCTCCTCTCAATATGAAAGTGTTGATGAGGAGGTCGTAGAGCAGCCTACAACATCAATGGGTGGGAAAAAAACGTACCAACAGGAGGGGGAGGAGGAGGCTGAATAAGTCTTCCAAATCTCCCCACCCCCGACTGAGAATGTACCAACGGAAGGGCCCACCATCCCCCTCTGATCACACTCTCCAACCGGTTCCAAGCCCTCGGAGACTCTGCTAAAGAGTTGCAGGACGAAGGCGAGGGGCCGGGGGCGGCATCGGGGGGTCCTTCAGGGGAAGGCGGAGTCCAACCCTCAGGGGACTTTGTTTCTCCTGGGGGGGGACAGACCCGGAGTCCAGAGGTGAGGACACCAGGGGAGGAGGAATGGACACCTCAACTACCTTAAAGAGGAAGGGTTCTGACTCCTCCCAGAGGGTGGTGGGAGCGAGGTGGGTAAGAAGAAGGCCGTCGAACTTGATCACTCATTATGGCTGAACTCGTTCCGTTAACGCTGGCGTCCATTAATGTCGTCAGCATTAAGTCAGATGCGGCTAGATTTGCGGCCTTTGATTTTTTCACCCGAATTGAGGCTGAAATTTTATTTTTGCAGGAGACCAGATTAACTGACATGGGGGCCATATATAAAGCATGGAGGGAGTGGAGGTGCGGGCCCTCATACTGGTCTCTTGCGGCCGAGCCGTATAGCGGGGTGGCAGTCCTCTTTCTGAACTAGACTGCAGATGTGGAATGCAGACGAGTGATCGAGTTAGAAATGGGGAGGTGCCTGGTCCTTGACGTCTTCATGAGGGACAAGAGCTGCGGCTCATAAACATTACGGCCACAGTCAAAGTGGGACCGGAAATGTCTCTTCCTGAATATTAAGCCCTTTCTTTTTATGAGCCGAAGGTGGTCTTCGGTGGGGACTTCAACACATTACGAGGTCCGTGACCGGGGGTTCTGGAGATCGCCCGGCTTATGACAGCGTCGCACTAAATAGTATAGCTAGTGAAGCTCGCCTGGTGGATGTCCACATCCGGCACACCCAGGCCACGGGGGTTTCACCTATCATAGGGGTAGCTGTAGATCTAGAATAGACAGGTTTTTTTTAAAGGAGGATGCCATCTTCTCTGCTGTGTCCGCCGTTGAGGTGGAGTTCTCCAATCACTGTCTAATTTTCTTTTCTCTGAATGTTGCAGAGACTCTCCGGATGTGAAGAGGGCTGTGGAAGCTGAATTCGTCCCTGCTGGAAGAAGCGGAGGTGAGACAATCCTTTGTGGATTTTCTTCAGAGCCAGGTACCGCTTTTGGATCTCTGTAGTAGTAAGCCAGAGTGGTGGGAGATCTTCAAAAAGCAGGTGGCTGGGTTTTACCGCCAGCTCTCAGGCCTCAGAAGTTTGAACAGGCATCGCTTGTATCGGGCTCTGGGGAGGAAACTCGAGCAGCTCGTCTCGACTGGAGGTGACCGTAAGGAGATCTCCAGAGTGAAGTCTTTGCTTAAGCGGTGTCAGTTTGATAGGCACACATCTTTGGTTTTTGAGAGGGATTTCGGGAAGTACCACTCACCCAACTCCTACAGAAACTGTAAGATGTCAGTGAATTGTAAAATGGAGACAGGACTGATCAACAGTACGGGGTCTCTGAACAGATCCAAATCAGGGATCCTGGAGGTGGTCAGGTCTTTTACTCATGCCTCTTGGGAAAGAGGGATCTGGATCGGGATGAGATGTCGGCTTTCCTGGCTGAAACCATCCTGAGCCAGGAGATGATCCCTCTCTTGGTGTTTTGGCAGAAGTAATCAGGGAAGAGGAAGTGAGACTGGCCATTGATAGGCTTCGGCCCAAAATCGCCAGGTCCGGATGGCTTAACATCCGAGTTCTATAAGACCTTTAGGGACTACTTGGTCCCCCTCTTGACTGGAGTGTTTAATGAGTGTCTTTCCTCAGGCACTCTTCCCGGTTCAATGAGGAGGTCAGCACTGATTATTCTGTCAAAGGGTAAGGACTCGTCCCGTATTGAGAATTGGCGTCCCATAGCGCTTCTCAATACGGACCGGAAGGTTCTGGCGAAGGTGCTGTTTAATCGGTTGGTCAAGTTTGCACCCCGGCTCCTTTCGGAGGCCCAGCACTGCTCTGTTCCAGGCCGCAGCACTTTTAGTGCTGTGCTCGGTGTCCGAGAGGCAGTGGAGCAGGGTAGGGCAGGTCGCTGGAAGGGGTATCTGCTGTCATTAGATCAAGCAAAGGCCTTTGACCGGGTTAACCATGAGTACCTCTGGTCTGTCCTTTTGAGGTACGGTCTGACTGGGAGGTTTGTAAATTGGTTAGAGATCTTATACCAAGGGGCTGAGACTTTCCCGCTCATGAACGGTTGGTTGGAGCGCCCTTTTGAGGTCAGTTCTGGGGTCCATCAGGGCTGTCCTCTGAGTCCACTTTTATACGCGTTCACGATTGATCCCTTCCTGAGGAAGGTAGATCGTGGACCGTTGGTGGGAGTCGGGGTGGACCAGGCGGGCTCTGGGCCCCTCTGAGGGTGGTGGCGTACGCTGATGCTGTTTCCCTCTTTGTATCCTTGAGAGGGGAGGCGGATTGGGTCATGTCCGAGGTCG
>JARQOD010000001.1:381957211-382055043 GCA_033576555.1 Oophaga sylvatica | reverse complement strand
TTGTGGCATTACTGTGATTGGCTAACATGATGGGCGGGACATCCGAATATTGCGAGGCGAGTTGTGAAATACTCGCTTTGTTTTCAGTACCGCATTACTCGCCGAGTACCAAATACTTGTGAGTATACTTGCTCATCCCTACCCATGATCTTTTCCACATTTTTCATGTTACACTTGGAATCTTAAATGTATTTTATCGGAATTTTATGTGACACCAACACTATGTAGCAAGTATTTGTGAAGTGTAAAGGAAATGATAGATTTTCAAATTATTTTGAAAATCTAATTCTGAAAATTGTGATGTGCATTTGTATTCAGCTCCCTGTAGTCTGATTCCCCCTAAAAAAGAAATCCTGAGTGACCAATTGTCTCCCAAAGACACATAATTAGCATCATGAAAAACAAAGAACCCACCAGACAGGTCAGTGATAAAGTTGTGGAGAAGAGTAAAGCAGGTTTAGGTTATAAAAAGTAGAACAAGCTCTGAGCATCTCATGGTGCGCTGTTCATTCCATCATCCAAAAATGGAAAGAGTATGGCACAACTGTAAACCTATCAAGACATGGCCATCCACTTTAGCTGACATCCCAAGCAAAGATTATAATATAGAAAAGACTAAGCACTCATCTTATGAAAGGGATGTTTTAATGGTAGTATATCTGAAAACGTTTCGGTCGATAAGACCTTCGTCAGTAACTACAAAGAAAATAACATGTTATTCTCACAAAAAAATTGGACTATGGTTAGATAGTCCAACATGCATAAAGTGACACATGGTATAAACACAGAAACAAAGTATATACATAAGTTGAAATAGAGGGTTCCGGGTTCCTTTTCGTCCAACACTCTTTAGAGATTCACACCCGATTTCTGCACTAAATTTGAATATATTTTGAATAAGTGCTCATTCGATCTAATCACACTTACAGTTGAATACCTACAGAAGGAGATTATTTCTAGCTCAGAACGTATAAAGGCGATAGAGTCCCAGTTGGCAGCAACCGCCACTCCAGAGGAACTCGGGTCCCTCAAGACTGAAATACAGGAACGCATTAACCGTCATAAACGGGACATTGAAACCAGAAAACGCAATAAATTTGCCAGGGACACTGAGGATTACCATTCCAATCGAGTATATAAATGGCAAAGCAGCTCCAAGCGCAAGGATACAAGACAAGGACAACATACCTCCACAGACTATTCCACCTCAGGCTCGGATCAGGAATTTGGACCAACAACCTCTACTACGGCTCCTTTTTTTAGACTCACACAGAGGACGCAACTTCAGAAGAAGACCAGACGGGGACAGAAGAAGGGAAAAAGAACAAGGCCGGATCACCCGATCGAAGGTACGGACAATCTGGTGATCAATATTTCATCTAGAACCCTCACCAGTACTGAACACGCAGTCCTACAAAAAGGACTTTCTTTTTGTCCATCATACAAATGTCGGACATTTGATCTGGATATGGACCTGCAAAGGTTCTACCGTCGTATAAGACTTAAAGCTTACTATTCTTCTAAGCCTGCCATCTCAGAACCTTCTACTCCTCCTAACCCTAAACTGCTTTCTGCACTTAGTCTGGGTCTCTGGAATAAAAGCTATTTCCGTCCTCCCCAAGCCTCACATGCTGTAGAAACTTTTATCAGTTTTATTCATGATACCTTCCAAACCCTGAGACACGACATCGATAAGGGAAAACTATTCCATCCCTCTAATTTATCCATAGAGGAAAGGAAGGCTCTTGAATCCCTACAGAAAGATAGTTCCATTGTCATTAAAACAGCTGACAAGGGAGGGGCCCTTGTAGTGATGGATAAATTACTATACACCACAGAGATTAGACATCAGTTGAACGACACATCAATCTACCAACCTCTATCCCATAATCCTACTCGTGACATTGGTCACAAAATTGACCATATCCTACAAAAATACTCCACCATAGGAGTGTTGGATCAAAAGACTTGTGATTTCCTGACTAATAAAAATCCAAATATACCAGACTTCTACATCTTGCCTAAGGTTCACAAAAACCTTGAAAAACCTCCGGGGAGACCAATAGTGGCTTCTACTAACTCCATCTTGTCACCTATAGCTATATATTTAGAGAAAATTCTCACGCCACTCATACAACAAACCAAGTCTTTCATTTTAGATACAGGGGCCTTCCTAAAATTGATCCAACAATTGGGTACTGTCCCACCCGATGCACTACTGGTAACATTAGATGTTAAAGACCTTTATACCTCAATTCCTCACTTAGAAGGTATAAGGTCAGTCTCTCACCTATTAAGCTCCACAGAAATGGACAGTGACCAAATAAATCTGTGTATTGATCTCCTAAAAGTGATACTTACCTGTAACTTTCTCCTCTTCCAGGATGATTTCTATCTCCAGACACAGGGGACCGCCATGGGCTCAAACGCAGCACCCCCATATGCAAATGCTTACATGGCTGATTTTGAAGAAAACGTCATATACCAACATCCTTTATTCCGCCAACATGTCATTACATGGAAACGCTATATTGACGATATTTTTTGCATATGGGGAGGCTCATTGGAGTCCCTTCTTGCCTTCTATGAAATTCTCAATACCTCCTGGCCAGGTATACAATTCACTATTGGCCATGATCCTTGGCAGATCAATTTTCACTATGGTGATTAAGAACCAGGACGGTACACTATCTACCGATCTTTACATAAAAAAAAACTGATAAAAATAGCTTACTTCATTATCAGAGTCTCCACCCCCCATTCATGAAAAATGCCATTCCTAAATCACAATTTCAACGTGTAAAGCGCATTGTCACTGACAGTACCACTCAAAAACTACGCCTACTTGAGATGACCAAGAAATTTGAGTCACGAGGATACCCTTCCTCACTATTGGAAAAATCCAAACTTTCTAACACCAGACGGAACAATTCAACGGGTAACCGTATCCCATTTGTACATACCTTCCATCCCGTTATCAATATCATTCATAGATCAATACGGAAGAATTGGCATTTGTTGTCAACAGCCCATCCGGAGGTTACGGAATTTAGGGAACCTTTTCTACCATGCTATAAACGGCCACCCAACTTACGCGACTCCCTTGTCCAAGCTGACTTTGGTTCAAAGTCCACCACAACGCTACGGTTTTTACATACACCCAAATGTGGCACTTTTCCCTGTTTGCACTGTGTACAGTGCAACAGTGTAATAAAAGGTGACAGGTTCACTCATCCATACTCAGGCAAAGTATTCAAAATCAAAAATTTTTTCACATGTGATTCCACACATGTGATTTATCTCATAAAGTGCCCTTGTGGCTTACTTTATGTTGGGGAAACTTCCCAAGCCATACGTGACAGAATCTCCAAACACAAATCGACAATACGATGTAAGAACCTTCTCCTCCCCATCCCCCACATTTCATATCTTCCGGTCACAATATCTCACAATTAAAATTCCAAGTAATTGAGCAGATTCCACTTTCCCGGAGAGGGGGTAACAGGATCCTCCACCGTAGAAAACGTGAGGCGTACTGGATCCACACTCTAGATACACTGAGCCCTAAAGGCTTAAACAGAGAATACGAACTATCTGCATTTTTATGATGTTACAGGGCATAAGCACTACAGATTATGTATCAATTTTGTTAGTGATATGACAATGGATTCTATGTATACTATGTTGTTAGTGATATGACAATGGATTCTATGTATACGATTTTTATTGGAATTTTCTTGAGGCTATACTGCTAGTTATCTCTATTCTATATCATATCGTAGACAATCTTATGCTTTAATTTACCTATTACCATCATAACATAACATGCTCTCCTTCTCTTTTAGAGCCATCTATATTAATATCCCGTGGATTTTTCACCACAAATCACCATCTCTATCACTCTGGAATGCTATTTAGGATCCACCTAAGATCACCACACCGTGTTATTATGGGATCACGACGGAACCTATGTCACTATTATTGCCACATAGCCCCCAACTGTATGTACTGTATAGTTCAATAAAACACTGGAATATGGTCAATAATTTGAAATTTTAACTGGGCCACATTATGCTTATATTGGAGAAAATGAAATGGAATAGGGAGACATAGGATCTCTCAAAAGAAACATTTCACAAAGTTTTCTTTCTACACCTAGAAAAGGCACTTTCCCATGTTTGAGATGCCTCCAATGCTTGAACGTCAGCAAAGGGGACTCTTTCACTCATCCCCGTTCTGGTCGCCGTTTTCCCATTAATGGTCATTACACATGTGATTCTTCATATGTCATATACTTTATAAAATGTCCCTGTGGCCTCGGTTATGTAGGCGAGACAACACAACACATACGTGACAGGATTTCCCAGCATAAGTCCACAATACGATGTGGACGTACATGTCTCCCTATTCCATTTCATTTTCTCCAACATAAGCATAAAGTGGCCCAGTTAAAATTTCAAATTATTGACCATATTCCAGTGTTAAGGAGGGGTGGTGATAGAGTTAAACTCCTAAAAGAACGTGAATCGTTCTGGATACACACATTGCAAACTCTCGCACCTTTAGGCCTTAATAAAGAATATGACTTGTCTTAGTCTATTTTTCCTGATTACTAATTAATATTCAGTATTATTATGATGTTATATTTAGCTCCTTTAGGTACGTGGTACAGACTGACATATGTATATTTCTATTTCAACTATTCACATAAATTATCAATAGTTTATACATGATAGGTATATGGGTATAACTCTTGGCATCATTTATTTCTTTTCATTTTCGAGGATATCTAATATGAATTCTTTAATGTCTTTTTTAATAGGGCACCACAGAGCAGAAATGAGGCTCTTTTCTCTGCGCTGTTACCATCCACGCATGCGCAATGCTAGCTCTTATCAAGTCCGGACTCCTCGGCTTTCTTCGGGCCTTTTCGTAGGACACATGCGCACTAATGCGGCGGTCACGTAAGCAGACACCTGGAAGTGCATATCACGGCACTCCGGAAGCATAAAAACCAGCACATCACGCTACTCTGTCCTCACTCCCTGGACTTTCACCAGCGGCGCCAGACGTCCGTTCATTATCAGGCTCCCACCTATATGCTTTTGACGTCGCTATATCTAACTTTCAGAAGGTATGGAAATCGTGCTTTTGAAAACTCCTAGTGTCTGAGTTTGTATTGGCTCCATGGGACCATCTTTCTCTTATATTTAAGGTGGATCCAGCTCCTCTACCACCAAGAACAACGCAATACCTACCCATGTAATGTATATCAGTGTCTGCAGATATGTGACATAGGATCATTAACCATTTTGTCTCATATGTGTTATCTGGTTTCAATGGTTTACTTATATTGATTACTCTTATAGTACATCCTTTTCAATCCTAGAAATCTATATATATATATATATATATATATATATATATATATATATGTTATCTCTATATACTATTATCTCTATTTATATTATTTTTCTATAATGAGGGACTCTTATTTGAGTCTTTTCCTGACATGCTTCAATTCCATTGAGGGTATACCTGAGAGATAATTTTCATTTTTATTTTTAGTGGCAGAATTATCAAATCTATCCTTATGATGTATGCTCATTCCTATATAGATTACTAGACTTGGGAATTGTTCTCATATGAACGAATATATTTGTGTGTGTATATATATTTCTTTATGTGTTTGCATATTTTTCATTTTTTCATGCATATGGCATATTTCTATTTTCATATTTTTCAGAAACAGATTAAATTCATGAAGAAGGCTTATCGCCGAAACGTCAATGTATAAAATCTGTATATTTTGCGTTATTTAGCAATTGTTTTACATCACACACCAGAAGGTGTAGTGTGGTCATTAAAAATCTCTTTTTTGGATATCTCTGTCTCTATTCCATTTTTACATAGTGGAGTGCCGGAGTTATATATTATATAGACTTTCATTTTCTCCTGAGCACCCATCCACGTATTGTAGTGAGCACCCCTTATTCATTTACATATTTCAAGGTACAGGTCCTTCTCAAAAAATTAGCATATAGTGCTAAATTTCATTATTTACCATAATGTAATGATTACAATTAAACTTTCATATATTTTAGATTCATTACACACCAACTGAAATTTGTCAGGTCTTTTATTGTTTTAATACTGATGATTTTGGCATACAACTCCTGATAACCCAAAAAACCTGTCTCAAAAAATTAACATATTTCAACCGTCCAATAAAATAAAAGTGTTTTTTCAAAACAAAAAAAAAAAACATCAAATAATAATGTTCAGTTATGCACTCAATACTTGGTCGGGAATCCTTTGGCAGAAATGACTGCTTCAATGCGGCGTGGCATGGAGGCAATCAGCCTGTGACACTGCTGAGGTGTTATGGAGGCCCAGGATGCTTTGATAGCGGCCTTAAGCTCATCCAGAGTGTTGGGTCTTGCGTCTCTCAACTTTCTCTTCACAATATCCCACAGATTCTCTATGGGGTTCAGGTCAGGAGAGTTGGCAGGCCAATTGAGCACAGTAATACCATGGTCAGTAAACCATTTACCAGTGGTTTTGGCACTGTGAGCAGGTGCCAGGTCGTGCTGAAAAGTGAAATCTTCATCTCCATAAAGCATTTCAGCCGATGGAAGCATGAAGTGCTCCAAAATCTCCTGATAGCTAGCTGCATTGACCCTGCCCTTGATGAAACACAGTGGACCAACACCAGCAGCTGACATGGCACCCCACACCATCACTGACGGTGGGTACTTGACACTGGACTTCAGGCATTTTGGCATTTCCTTCTCCTCAGTCTTCCTCCAGACTCTGGCACCTTGATTTCCGAATGACATGCAAAATTTGCTTTCATCAGAAAAAAGTACTTGGGACCACTTAGCAACAGTCCAGTGCTGCTTCTTTGTAGCCCAGGTCAGGCGCTTCTGCCGCTGTTTATGGTTCAAAAGTGGCTTTACCTGGGGAATGCGGCACCTGTAGCCCATTTCCTGCACACGCCTGTGTACGGTGGCTCTGGATGTTTCTACACCAGACTCAGTCCACTGCTTCCTCAGGTCCCCCAAGGTCTGGAATCGGTCTTCTCCTCAATCTTCCTCAGGGTCCGATCACCTCTTCTCGTTGTACAGCGTTTTCTGCCACATTGTTTCCTTCCAACAGACTTCCCATTGAGGTGCCTTGATACAGCACTCTGGGAACAGCCTATTTGTTGAGAAATTTCTTTCTGGGTCTTACCCTCTTGCTTGAGGGTGTCAATGATGGCCTTCTTGACATCAGTCAGGTCGCTAGTCTTACCCATGATGGGGGTTTTGAGTAATGAACCAGGCAGGGAGCTTTTAAAAGCCTCAGGAATCTTTTGCATGTGTTTAGAGTTAATTAGTTGATTCAGAAGATTAGGGTAATAGGTCGTTTAGAGAACCTTTTCTTGATATGCTAATTTTTTGAGACAGGTTTTTTGGGTTATCAGGAGTTGTATGCCAAAATCATCAGTATTAAAACAATAAAAGACCTGACAAATTTCAGTTGGTGTGTAATGAATCTAAAATATATGAAAGTTTAATTGTAATCATTACATTATGGTAAATAATGAAATTTAGCACTATATGCTAATTTTTTGAGAAGGACCTGTATATACACATCCCCTTACTACTCTAAACACCACATATGTATGTAGTTACTCCTCTTTGGTAACGATTACCTAATCTAATTTCCACAGCCTGATACGTTCTTATCACCTTTTTGATGTAAGTATATTCCTATGTGGTCACACACTATAGAACTTTTAGCTATTGTCAGATTTTCTATCTCACCTGACACTATCTCTCTAGGTTAAGATATACTATTTATGGGCATATTCATTAAGGAGTCTGTTTCATATGATATTGTGAAGGTACGATATTTCAGTTTTACTTCCCCCTATACCTCCTTATAACTCACCTGGATTTTCCTGGGATTACCGATGGTTATCCTAGCAAGGACCCACTGCATTCACTATTCTACCCTCTATTTCAACTTATGTATATACTTTGTTTCTGTGTTTATACCATGTGTCACTTTATGCATGTTGGACTATCTTACCATAGTCCAATTTTTTTGTGAAAATAACATGTTATTTTCTTTGTAGTTACTGACGAAGGTCTTATCGACCGAAACGTTTTCAGATATACTACCATTAAAACATCCCTTTCATAAGATGAGTGCTTAGTCTTTTCTATATTATAATCTTGGTGTGGGAACCTAGACTTCAAGCACCACCATATCAATAGTTGTGCTCACGACTTTTTCTTCATCCCAAGCAAAGAGACCACTAATTAGAGAAAAATCCAAGAGGCCCATGGTCGCTCCGAACGAGCTGCAGAGATCCACAGCTCTGATGGGAGAATCTGTCCACAGGACAACTATTAATCGTATACTCCACAAATCTGGCCTTTATGGAAGACTGGCAAGAAGAAAGCCATTTTTGAAAGCAAGCCATAAGAAGTCCCATTTGTAAATTGTAAAAAGCCATGTAGAGGACATAGCGATCATGTGAATGAGGGTGCTCTGGTCAGATGAGACCAAAGGAGAACATTTTGGGAAATGAATATAAAACAGTTTGTGTGATTGAAAACTAACACTGCACATCACCCTAAAAACACCATCCTCAACATCACACAGCATCATGATTGGGGAGACTTTTCTTCGGCAGGGGCAGGGAAGCTGGTCAGAGTTGATGAGAAGATGGATGGAGCTAAATACAAGATAATCCCTGAGGAAAACGTTAGAGGCTGCAAATCACTTGAGACTGGGGGGTAGGGTCACCTTCCTGCAGGACAGGTAGGGTCACCTTCCAGCAGGACAGCAACCCTAAACATACTGCCAGAGCTACAATGGAGGGTTTAGATCTAAAGCATATTCATGTGTGTGAATGGGGCAGTCACAGTCCAGACCTAAATCCCATTGAGAATCTGTGATAAGATGTGAAAATTGCTGATCACAGACGTCTCCATCCAATCTCACTGAGCAAGAGAGTGTGTATAGAAGAAGGGGCAAAATGTCACCTCTATATGTGCAAAGCTGGAGAGACATTCACCAAAAGTCTACAGCAGTAACTGTAGCAAAGGGTGGTCCCACAAAGTATTTTTTTAGGGGGAGTAAATACAAATGCACATCATAATTCTTGAGATTTGTTTCTTTTTTCATTTATAATAATAAGAATAATAATAAAGAAAAAAACTGTATATAATTTCCTTTACACTTCACAAACACTGGTTATTTTGTGTTGGTATCACATAAAATCCAAATAAATTATTTTAAGTTTGTTGGTGTAACTTGAAAAACAGTGGAAAATTTCTCACAATATGAATACATTTAGAGGCACTGTAAAGCATTGATGCAGATATGTGCAGCTCCATGGTTATTTTGTGTATAGTCTGATCTATAAGTCATATATTACTCTATGACTCTTGTGGGCATTGCCAAAAGTATAACTTCTAATTGCTGGATCCTTCTCTTACCCGACATCAGCTGTCAGAGGACAGACTTGAGATCCCCATACACATTAAATTATCAGCTGATTCCATTGATATTGTCACGTCGCCATTGGATTCAGTGGCTGGTGTTCCTGCCTCGGCCGATGGGAGGCGCCAGCCTCCTTCGGCTGGTGGTGCCGGTGATAGGAGAGCGGTATCCTCATATGGTTCCGCTCCTTTGACGCCGGCCTCTGTCGCTGCGCATCGCCATGTCTCGCCTGTGGGTAATGTTGGTGACAGAGAAGGGGTCTCTGCGCAAGCGTCTGGTGGGCGTAGGCTTCGCTCTTCTGTCAGAGGTAAAGTGGTTGGTGTCAGTCATGCATCACCATCTGGCCTGGTTCTGGGGGCGGTCCAGATGAGCCTGTGAGAGGTAGCCATGCCCTTCAAATGCCTTCGAGCCTGGCTTGTAGGCCGCCAGATATATTCTTGGTTTCCCCAGTGTGCTAGTTTGTTTTGGTATTGTATCTCTGACCTTTGCCTGGATTTCTGACTGTTCTACTGCCTGCCGATTTTGTACCTCTGCTGTCCGCCTGGTTTTGAGTTAACTTTAGCCTGAATTTCTGACCCTTCTACTGCTGTCGATTTTGTACCTTTGCTGCCCTCCTGGTTTTGACCCTTGGACTTCTGACTACGCATTTGGTCTCGCTTTTATTTCCCGTCCTAGCGTCCTTCCTACTCCGGTCCACTGCTCTCATAGGCAGCTACCCCTGGGCTTCGCTATAATTCCAGATCCCTGTATAGGGGTAAAGGGTCTCGGGGTTTCTCGGGGTGCTGTCTTACCTGCAGTTCAGACCTGCAGTGGGCGGACGCCACAGATATCTGTTGCATCTGCCAACATAAATCTAATGTATACGGGGAGGCCTTTAGGTTCACTTACATCACTTGCCTGTCCTTGACCAAGTGATCTACGATGGTCTTAGTCCAAACTTTTTAAGAACACGGCCACATTTGTGCCACTGATCATCAGCAGCATAGCTACTGCTCTGTTCACATACCCAGTGACACATATGGCACTGTATCAGCTTTTATAGTAATACAATTTGTGCCTCATAAACTCCCATCTTGAAAACTATATAGCAAAATTTATCAAAACCAGGTATGACATGCCAGTCCTGGGCAAAAATCCCAATGGTGTGAAGTGTTCCAAAACTATTAGGAGTCACATGTACCCTAACAAATTTAACTTTTCTCTGGGCTGCTCTGTCTTGCAATGATTGATAAGCCTTGCTCACTATTTTAGAAAAAGTGCTAGCAGGCGCAACATTTTTTTTTTAATATTCAACTTTTGTGACTTTTCAACGACAGAAAATATGGCATGGAGGGATTTAGAAAACTTCCCCATGCTGCTCAATATACATATTGTGTGATGCTTCTATATAGAAATGATGAAGGAGGCCAAAGGGGCACTTTTTTTGCCCCCATGGAGTGACTGGGAAGACTACAGATACATTTAAACAGTAACTAAACTTTCATTTTTTTTATTATTTAGTCCAGCATTGAAAGCTATAAAACTTTCCAAATCACGTATTAAGGATTTTGTCTTCATACCTGCACTGATATCAGTATATACATGTGGAGTACAGATGATGGTAGTGATGGGTCATCACTTGCCTCCTCCTCTTGCAGCAGCTTCTCCCCATACTTAGTGATACACAGATGATGCGTTGACCCATTACTGCCTCATCTGTACTCCAGCTGCATTAATATTAGAACATACTCATTTGGAGTACCGATGATAGCAGTAAAGGGCTCATCACCTGTGTGTTAATATCTCTGGGGAGAAGATGCTGCAGGAGAATGTTCTAATAAGCAGCACAATACTCAGAGGAGAGACAGATGCTGACGAAGTACTGCCATCATCTATACTCCAAATGAATATGTTCTGGGATTGTTGCAGTGGAAGACAGGAAAACAGACTAGGGAAAAGCAAGGGTTTAGATGCCACTTACAGTACATTAATTTTTTTTTCTAAAGTGATTTGCAATGTTTCACAACTCTCCATGCACAACAAAAAATTAAAGAAAAATCGAAGTTTAAATACTCCTTGATTGTAAAAGTATGTCTATACCGTAAATTCTGAGTGAATAAAGACTAAGTTATCAGATTGGTTATAGGTCACTATTTTCACTTAAATGCAATTTGTTTTATCAAGTTTTTGCTCTTTTTCAAATTTTTATGTTGTTTTTTTTTCAAAACCCAAAACACAATCTAACCATCGTCTTCGAATCAAACGTTCCAAGCACAAACACGCGGAAATCAAACGTGACTTCAAAGTTCTCTTCTCTAATGTACATATTAGAAAGCTATTATAACATTTACCCCCCCGGGAACGAAAGCATTGATATCAAGCACAGGAAAAATCAATTCACATAATTTGTCATTTTGGTTCATTTCACTCAAACTTAAAAAAATAAGAAAGAAAAATAAATTAAATGATGTTTTGTGCAGGAGAACGTGCAAAGTTCTCTGCTATCTAAAAGGACTTCTCATTTAAAGATAAGAAATACATCAATGGGATGTTGGAATTAATTACCATTGTAGGATCGCTACTTCCAACAGGTGGCGCTATAGAGTACAAGTCCTCTTTATTTGAAGAGGCAATTTGCATATTAAAATTTCCCAGAGGAGCATTGCACGGCGAATAAGCCTCCTTACCTCGACACGCCAGAGCTGGTATGTCACTCTCCACAAGGAGTAACCTTACCCCCCAGACCCCAGTCCAGAGCCTCTCATCTAGCCAAATCAGATCTCTCCTACTTTGCACTGACGAGGACAACAGTCCGAAACACTGTGTCTGCAAATGGAGATTCTGATTTGGCTTTTATCCTAAGTCATATTACAAGACTCGTTAAAGGGTTGATTGTGACTTGTAGGATCGCTACTTCCAACAGGTGGCGCTATAGAGTACAAGTCCTCTTTATTTGAAGAGGCAATTTGCACATTGTTATTATGATAAGTGATGGGAACATTTATGTAAACACGTCAGGTCAATCTGTCGGAACATATTTTTATGCCTCTCGCTTTCCCATTCTGCATAAACCCTCCATACGTCTCTCTCCGTACAGAACAAACTTGTAATGGAAATCAGTAAAAAAGTGAAGAAAATCCTCTAAAAAAGCCAGATGTCCCATAAAGACAAGTGCAGGAGGTTTTCCTATGGTGTGACTGCTCGCTGGGGCTCAGGTGAGCCTCATGGTGTTTTATTGACAGTCATCATGAAATAATGAGGCTGAAGCACCGTGGAAAAAATAAACTCTACTGAATAGAGTCATTGCTTTAAATCATGGTGGCAGTAAAAATGCACAAAGTAATGTGACTCCGGTTTATGCGCTGGTTAAAAAAATTCTGCATCAAGAGCTAATTAGCTGGACAGGTCGAAAAGTTGTCCTAAAATATTCTTTAAAGGGGCTGTCTAGAATTATGATAATGGTGACTTAGTCTTAGAAATGTCATCAATATCAGATTGGTAGGGTATGAAACGCGAAACCCCCACACCTCCACTTTTAGCAAGTCACACAGAAGTTGGAACGACACAGCTTCATACACCATATAGAATTCACTAATAGGAGATAAGCTGCAGTAGTACAACCGCTACACAATGTTAGGAGCTGGGATGTTCAACCTGCATTCTGTGCACTTCCAGATGACAGGCAAACAGCTGATAGTGAGGGAGGGCTATAGCCAATGTAACTAACAAATAAAGCTGCACTCTGTAGCACTATAGCATGCAAACATGAAATATATACAATTACAATACCATTACTGCTCTAGAAAATAGGAAAAAATGAAGATACTTAGGTCATGAATTGGCCAATAAATAAAGTTGAACTCTGTAGCGCTATAACATGCAAACATGAAACATATGAAATTTATGCAATTCCAATTTCATGTTTCATGTTTGCATGTTATAGCACTACAGAGTTCAACTTTATTAGTTATATGTGGAGATAGCTACTCTTAGTAAGCACCTGTTCACATCTGTTCTCTGGAAGTGACGGTCAGTCTTTGATACTTATATACATAGGCTCTCTGACCGAACACTCCACCCATCAGCCTATGACAGTTTTAATCACAGCAGGTTCCTACCTACCCATATAAGTGTAGGCTTTAGTCTAAAGGTACTGCCACACTAAGCTATCCCGCTAGCGATCTCGTTAGCGTTTCATACTAATGAGATCGCTAGCGGGATTGTTTCTATATCGCTAAATGCTGCCGCATTTAGCGATATAGTTAACGACGCTATCGCCGTTAGCGATCTTCTTAACGACTTTAGCGGTACAAAAGTACTGCTAAATCGCTAAGAAAAGGTGCCACACAGCGATAGATACTTACCCAGCGGGAGCGCCGACGATGAAATAGGGTCCGGAGCGATTCCAGCGACGAGCGAGATCACAGCAGGAAG
Organism: Oophaga sylvatica; assembly: GCA_033576555.1. NCBI lineage: Eukaryota > Metazoa > Chordata > Amphibia > Anura > Dendrobatidae > Oophaga > Oophaga sylvatica. The sequence goes on along the minus strand of JARQOD010000001.1, from coordinate 382,041,132 downwards.
CTCGTCGCTGGAAGCTGCCGCACTGAACAATATCGCTAACGGGATCGCTAAATAGTGACGTTTTTTAGCGATCCCGTTAGCGATATTGTTTAGTGTGGCATACCCTTAAGAGAATAATCAATTTAGGCTAGGTTCCCAGCAAAGAGGATCACCTTGTCATGGCTGCTGGGCATACATGAAATGGCCCTTTTATGTGCAAAGCATCCTTGTTTTTTCCTATTTTCTAGAACAGTAATGCAATTCCAAGTTCATATATTTCATGTCTACATGCTATAGCGTTACAGAGTGCAACTTTATTTGTTAGTTATATATGGAGATGGATACTCTTAGTATGCACTTAGTATGCACCTGTTTTCTGTTTGGAAGTGACGGTCAGTCTTTGATATTTATATGCCAGCCAATATATAGACATATTTTAGACTTACTTTGGTTAAAATCTGCTCGAGGGTGAAAATTCACTTCAAGGTCCACTTTTTCATATATCTTATGTACTACTATTGTTATGGAAATTTAATTAGGATAAAAATTTAATTAGGATAAAAATATCCTTCCGTGTTTGCTGCTTGCCATGTCCAAATCTCTATTTAATGTCTTTTTGAGCGCTCAGAACGAAATGAGAAAGTCCAGCGATGCCAGAAGCAAGTTACATCCCTGGGACACTGTATTGCCCACCAGACGAAACACATGTCAAAAGACTGGAAGACCACTGTGGAGAAGATGGCTCCCCCAACAACTCCAAGAATGCTGCAGGCTTTCCCTGGTCTAAGTGTCGTATTGCAGAACCCGGATCCCTGATACCTCAGTCCTAATGCAGCCTCTGTGCGCTTGCATCAACGCAACCCCGCTCCTTCTATCAGACGCAGCCTTCAACCCATTCAGGAGATTGGAAGAACTCCACAGTCTCAGCGCCAATACCAGGCCTACCTGACTATGAAAAGTCTTTCCGTCTACCTGATGGAAGAAAGAAGGTCATGCTACTGGAGTCCTGGCACGGATTCACGGGGGAAAACAGAGACTTTTAGGCTGCCTCTCAGCCCGCTTGGATCCAGTTGCAAGAAGAGCACCCTCCTGCCTGACGGCAGTATCTGCAGCACACACCTTCCTGGACAAGGTTGCTGACATCACTCTTGGACAGCCACTGGAAACTCTCACTCCACATGACATCTTGGCAATCTTCAATCAAGCTCAACCAACAGTAATCTCCCCACCGCCAGGCATCTTTGTGGCGCCTCTATTGCCTTTGTCTCATAATGTCACCGTCTCCAGACCTACAGTCCTCAGCCCGGCCACTCTACTCCCACTCCCAAGGGGGGATACTTGGATGGCTCCAGATTTGCAGATGATGAAGAAGTTTCAACACAGGAAGTGCAGTGACCAGCAATCAAGAAATCCTGTGGTCCAGAAGTCTGTCACCTAGCCTGTCAGCCCAGGAAGCAGAACTGATAGCGCTGACGAAGGCCTGCCAGATGGCAGAAGGCAAGACTGCAAACATCTACACGGACTACAGGTACTCGCATGGCATAGCACACGACTTTAGACCCATCTGGGCTACAAGGGACTTCATCACAGCAAACGGGACAACCGTGAAGCATCATGGAGCCTTCAGGGACCTACTGGGTATACTCCAACTTCCAAAATGGTGGCAATTTGAAAAATCAAAGTGCATGGAAAACTGAGAACAGAAGAGGCGTGAGGCAATAACATGGCGGACATGGCAGCCAAAGAAGCAGCCAAAGGAAGACAACATGGAGAAGTGGGAGAGGTCGTAGAGCCGGACGGCTACTACATGACGACTGAAGACAAGAAACCTGACAAAGAAACGTCCTGGAATCTGCTCAAGAAGTTACAAGACCAAGCTCCAAAAAGAGAAGAAGAGCTGAATGCGAAAAAAGCAACACGTGAAGAAAGAAGGCTATCAATAATAGACTTCAGACTCTGCCTACCACAAAGTATGCACCCTATGGTGGTCCAATGGGTACATGGACCCACATCCACATATCAAAGACACAGATGAATGATCTGATTGGTGCTTACTGGTTCGCTTCAGGGATCTCCACCCTAACAGCCAAATTCACCAGCAGCTGTCTGACCTGCGGCAAATGCAAGCCTGGACGTATGGAAGAAAGTCCCCTCACATCATCTGGAAAGACCACTCTACCAGCTTCAAAGGATCCAGATAGACCACATCCAGATATCACCAAGTGAAGGATTCAAATACGCCATTGTGGTCAAAAGAAGTATTTTCAAGATGAACAGAAGCCTTCCAAGTCAGCAAAGACTACTGCAACGAAGCTACTTTCAGAAAATAGTGTGCAGATACGGGGTTCCAGAAATGATAGAGAGTGATCAGGGACCCGCATTCACAGCAAATCTGACACACGAGACCCGATTAGCAGTAGGGTGAGACCTAGGCCTACACACTCCTTACCACCCCCAGAGCAGCAGGAAGGTAGAAAAAAACTGAACGAAACACTTAAGAATAGAATGCTGAAAAATTGCCCAAAAGACACGCAAACCATGGCATGACACACTCCCAATTGCACTGTTTAGCGTAAGGCACACTCCCAGAGACCCAGAAAAGCTGTTTTGTGCCTGCATCTTCTGCTAACAGATAAGACATTTTCTTCTTTTAGTTTTTTGGTGCTTACAGTTTAGTTCAGCCACTGTTGTTTGTTCATTTGCCTTTTCCAGTTTTTTCAGTGGTTGCTGTTTAGTTTTTGTTACACCAGAGAACTAATTTAGGTGGTAGAGGTCGTGTGATCTCAGGTGTTTTTGTAATTAGTAGAGTTGGTACTTTTCAGGGTTTTTTGGGGTTGCAGTAAGTGCCTTTCCTATCCTTTTCTATTTAGGAAGTTTGGGCCCCAACGTTTGCTCATACTATTTTCTGTCTGTGTCTGTATTTTCCTCTTGTCTAACCGCCATTACATGTTTGGGGGCTTTCTATGTTCTTTGGGGATCTGCTCCAGGGCAAATAGCTTTCCTTTTTCTATCTTTAGGTGTAGTTAGCTTCTCAGGCTGTGACGAGGCGTCTAGGACCAACGTAGGAACGCTCCACGGCTGCCTTTAGTTGTGGTGGTTAGTCAGGGTACTGCAATCCCATAGATTCCAACCTCTCTGGTGTATTGCCTTTTTTGCCTGCTCTCCTCAGCTACCAAATCATAACACTTATGTAATTGAATTGGTCAAAAACTAATGTCCATTCTCGAGTTTTTTTCTTCACTGCCAGATTTGATGATCCTGTCCAAGAGCCCCAGATGACACCAACCTCTGTGTAACTAGAGGGAAAGCCTGTTTGGATCCACGTATCGCATTGCAAGGAAGCTCCCGTACCAGGAGAGACACCTAAGCCATGAAGGATGTCGTGGATGCTCTGACTGACCAGACAGATGACCTACCTGATGAGTTCAAGGCCAGAGACCAAGTTAAAGCAGGATTTGAGTCACTATAAACAAAAATGTTGATTGGATAAATTACATCTATTATAACCAGCAGAGATTTGTTAACTTCACCATAGATGCTGTAAAAGGTTTGGCAGCACAGTTAGGCCCCACTTCCATTATGGCATTCCAGAATAGAATGGCTTTGGATATGATTCTAGCTGAGAAAGGAGGTGTTTGCAAAATGATCAAAGACACCTGTTGCACCTACATCCCAGACAACACTGGCCCAAATGGTAAAGTCACAATGGCAATACAGAAACTTACTGAGTTATCAGAGGAACTGAAACAGAACTCAGGTGTCACTGACCCATGGGATCGATACTTTGGGTGGATGAGTGGGTGGCAGAAAATGTTGGCACAGGTTGGACAGCCATTATGGGGGTTCTCATTTTTGCATTAATTAATGGTTGCTGTGTAATTCCTTGTATCCGCAGGATAATGGAAAAAACTGTTCAAGAGACAACCAATTTGATGCCACTCACCATCTTGGACCTCGCACCAGTCCGGATGGAACTGCCTGGCTTGACCAGATCTCCGAACTACCTCCAGACTGAGAATACACATCCTTGATGAAACATCCTATCAAATAAAGAGACTATGATTGCAAACACATAAACCCCCGACAGGGACAGTCCTCTTGACCGCCCATTTGCGAAAAGTCTGTATTCGGTGGGGGAGGCATGCGCTAGGGGTGTCTCAACTCGCCGGCAGAACAAAAGAGTTGCAGCGCTTGGGCCAGGAGCAGGTTTTTAGGGCAAGTGGTATCTAAGGGGGGACTGTCATGGAAATATATATGTATCCCATATATTCAAAGTATATTCACATATATGTATTCACAGTTAGATAGATCTCACTTGCTAAAAATCCTGTGCTCATGCCAGCTATAATCAGTCATTTTAAACGAATCTGGCCTTCATAAGGCCTTCATAAGGAACAAGTACATGGAGTCTTATTAGATATCTGTTGTTTACCTTATAGTCATGCAAGACAACTAGGTCAAAAGAATATAAAACAATAATTCTGCAACTTCAGCTCTTTTACCATGATTATCATAATTATCATATTTACACTAGAACAGCCAATAGTCTAGCAGCTTTTAATTGTATGTTAATTGACTAACCAGCCCGTTTTTGTAAACGTATAAAACCTTGAATGAATAATAAATGTATGTCTTTGACGAACTGTTATACTGACACTTTCGTGTGGACAGTCTCATTTCGTTCTGAGCGCTCAAAAAGACATTAAATAGAGATTTGGACATGGCAAGCAGCAAACACGGAAGGATATTTTTATCCTAATTAAATTTCCATAACACTATAGTCCTTCATGTTTGGACCATTAGTGCTGAACTTCCTTTCCTTTAATAATGTCCTGATCTGGATGCCCACCTCTCTGTTATACCTATATGAAGTTTCACAGACATGAGAGCAGGAGCAGAGAGACATAGTACTTACCCTCATGATTCAAAGCCCTTCCCCCAAATTCCTACAGATCAACACCAGCCATCTCCACTTCTTCTGGAGAAAGAAAAACCTGCTCCCGCTGTTGTTGAAAGACAGCAACCAAAGTGATTAAGATTCTCCCATACTTCCTGTAGAAAGGCAATGACCCCCAATTTCCTGAAGCTAGGTAAATATCCACTCCCACTTCCTATAAAGTGACAAAGACCTAATCCCACTTCCTGTTGAGGGACAAAGAACAACCCCACTTCCTGTAGAGACAAAGATCCACCTCCACTTCCTTTAATATGATAAAGACCAACCCCACTTCCTGTAGAGAAACAAAAACCAATTCCACTTCAAGTAGAGATAAAGACCAGCTCCACTTTTTGACAAGAGACAAAGTCCACTTCGCCCTCCTGTAGAGAGACATAGTTCTACTGTCACGAATGGTAGCTCTGTAACTGAGTTGGCCTCTATCACTCCTAAAGAAAGCTCGGAGTCCGATGGAACCCCCTTCACAGCCTGGGCCATTTTCCTAGAGGATAGTCAGGAGGAGTATGAGGCCGAAAAGATTGTTAATTACAGAAAAGTGCAAAATTCCGTTCAATATTTAACTCATTGGAAGGTTATGGACCTGAAGAGAGGTTGTGGGTGCCCAAGGGGCGCATTCATGTCAATGAGTTGATTGCTGAATTCTATGCAAAGTTTCTTGGCAAACCGGGCTCTAAAAGTCTGGACGTCTCTCCACAAGAGGGAGTAGTGTCAGGAAAGGTAGCTCCATACCTGAGCAGGCCTCTCATGCTGCTGGGCGGTCTCCGGCTCTCCGATGGGTCACCCGTAGCACTTTACTGGCCATAGGAGGGTGGGGTGTCACCACTGGGGAGGCGGAGCTTCTGTAGGTGCATGCTCAGTCCATATATTGCATTCTAGGAGATGCATTCCTAGCATCTCTGGGAGATAAGATGCTGCTGCTCCCAGCGATTATGCTGTGCAGGGACCCCGAGACGCTGGATCTCCTGGTGTTAGCTGAAGCCAGCGGGTGCAGGACGCGATACCATCTGGGTCAGTCAGATGATGGGAGGTTCCCTCCAGTCTTCTTTCCCCTCCTCCAGTGTCTCTGTGGTCCGGGGGTGGAGATTGATCCTGCATGGTCAGGTAACTGCTGGGAGGTAGATGTAAACCTGCCATTTCCTCCTTTGATTGCAGATTATTCTCAGTTGTGGTGGGTGGTTGCAGTCAGAAGTCTGTGCTTTTGAGGAGGGTCATGCTTTGGTGTCTGCACTTGATTTATCATTGTTCACCTTAGTTCCTGCCGTTGCACTGTTTTTTGGTTCTGATGTGTTTGCCTTGTCTGTTGTTTGTATGCCCAGTCACCAGCTGTCGTGATGCTCATCAACTGGGAAGTGATCTGATAAAGTTCCCACTTGTCAGGACAGTGAGACAGGTGAAGAGTATACCCAGCCTTCACAGTGCATGGCAGTGCACTGGCTAGCGCTAAGTGTGACCCACACACCACTATTGCTGGATAGCAGTAGGTCATTACAGCATCACCCAGCATTACATTTGCTTCACTTTCTGTAAAGAGACAAAGACCCACTCCTCTTCCTGTAGAGAAACAAAGACCTACTCCACTTCCTGTAGAAAGACAAAGACCCACTCCACTTCCTGTAGAGAGGCAAAGACCCACTCCACTTCCTGTAGAGAGGCAAAGACCCACTCCACTTCCTGTAGAGAGACAAAGACCCACGTCCTGTAGAGAAACAGACCCACTCCACTTCCTGTAGAGACACAAAATTCCACTCCCCTTCCTGTATAGAAACAAAGACCACTCCACTTCCTGCAGAGAGACAAAGACCCACTCCACTTCCTGTAGAGAGACAAAAACCCATTCCACTTCCTTTAGAGAGAAAAAGACCCACTCCACTTCCTGTAGAGAGGCAAAGGACTCCACTTCCTGTAGAGAAGCAAAAACCCACCCCACTTATGTAGAGACCAAGACCTACCTCATTTTTGGAGGCAGACAAACACCCGCTCCACTTAATGTAAAAAGAAAGAGCTGCACACTTCCTGTAATTTGTCTGGGAATCTTTGCTACTGCTTTATTTGGAGAGATTTTTCAGGGATACCACAACATATGTTTTTATAAAAATGATTTTCAGATTTTCTACTAATCATATGAGATGAAGTTTTATGAACTTTCAGTGACAACTTAAATTCAAGATCACAGCGGAGAAACTTAAATGAATAAAATAGTAATAAACTGCAATATAATATCCATCATGGGAGATAATATGCAGGAATTTGCATCATCAGTCAGGACATCTCCTAAATTTTAGATTATTTCTCCATCAATGATAGTTGACTTCCACTGTAAGTTTCTTGTAAACATGATGGTGACACCAAGAATTATGGAGGGTGGGGTGTAGACAGCATTTTTGTCACTTAATGTAAAACAGTCTGGACTCCCTACAGATGATTGTCACTGCGCTTATCTGTATCACCTAAAAATGTCACTGACAGCTGTCACAACTCAACTGATAGGAAAAATATCAAGTTCAGCTCAGTCAAGTTGACGTGATTAATTCCTATGGCGCGCAGGAGATGTGTCCTTATGTCCTTCCCAGCAGCTTAATGTGACACTTGGATTTTTTTTTGCACAGCATCTGTCTTCAAGGATCCTTCAATTCATGGATAAATATGAGTTTGAAATGAAAAGTTTTGAGACTTAAGAAAGACATGACGGAGGGAAGATATAAACTGAAATGCAAACTAAGTGCCATGAGGTTCAACAGTCAAAACTGTCTACCAAGGGAATGTGCAGTATGAAAGGGGCCAACCGGTAGTGTACGTAGACCAGAGGGGACTCTATTGTGGCCTCCCATTTTAGTGCAAGGATTTGACACACTGTATATTAGTGCCTGGTGATTTATTTCTCCTTACAGCCTTTCCATGACCATCACAATATTTCTCCATCCCCTTGTTTGCTAAAGTCTAAGACAATTTTTTTTTCCCAACAAATGGGACTAACCAGAGCTTGGCTTCCTCTTTCCAAAGGCCCCACAGCAAATGCATGGTAAGTTTCTTTATTGCGTATGCCATACTTAAGACTTTTAGGGATGCCCTTCTAGAAGGTTTGAAAAACACAGGGTCAAAATATTTTTTAAAGCCTTTTTTCAGATCATACTTGGTCCATGCCCCAATCAACCTCTTTCCACCTCCAACATCACCTATTGGAATGGTTTGGATGGGATGGATCATTGGGAGGTTTTGGAGGCTTACGCAGCACCCTTTAGATTTTCTGATCTTTCAGAAGTCTAGGAGGGCTCACTTTTTTCTTGGGACCTTCTTGGCTTTCCAGTAGAGTTGGCAAGTGTGACTTTGATCAATGTCTACAACTAAATTTTTGTTATAATTTTTTTACAATAATTTTATTTACTGCTAAGTAAAAGCACTGCGACGTGGTACCCTCATAATTCATACTAAGACTTGTTTGTTGGCTCCTTATCCATGACTTAGAACTTTGTTGTAACAAGATGCCTTGAATGATTGGAAGTAGCTTGAAGTACCGTGATCTCAGCTGTTTCCTCTTCTGTACGGACTGTACATGGAAGGATTTGACTTTTGTGTCAAATATAATCTGTTTTCCCATAAGTATTTGATAAAAGCAAGGGGCAGGAAAAATTAATGCTGCATCATTATCTCAAGGAGGTCCCATCTGGGGGTTTTATTAGTTTGGAGGGTCAGGGCTAGAGTCTGTATAAGGATGGTCAGCCTTGTCTGATGTCTACTAGATCAGGTGATTTGGTCTTGGGTCTTTATTTGTTTACAAGATCTGGTGAGAGTATTTTATTTTGTGGATCTGTATGGGGGACTGCATTGAAAGATTCTATTCTGGGGTCTATATTAATTTAGGGGTCTCATCTGGAATCTTAGTTTAGGCTTCCAGTCTTGAGTTTATATTAGCTAAGGGTTCTCGTCTGAAGTTTTTATTAATTTAGGGGGTCTTGTCTGGGCTCTATGTTAGTTTAGGGTTCTGATATTGGGTTTTTATCAGTTTAGATGTTCTGGTCTGGCGTCTTTATTACTTTAGGGGTCTGATCTGGAGTCTGTTAGTTTAAGGGATCTGTGTTTAATGAATCTGGATTTGGGTTTGTACTAGTTTAGGGGATCTGGGATGTTTTTTTTTTTAGCTTAGTCTTAACTGCTGTCTGTATTAGTTTAGAGGGTTAGGTTTAGGGTCCATATTAGTTAAGTGGTTTGATGTCTGTGTGTAGCCCTGGTGTGAAGGCACACGCAGTACCCTGGAGAATGTGTGGAGAGATAGCAGTTCAATGCTCTATACCCATTCACTCAATATACACTAGACACACCCTTAGGGTAGTGTAGTGACTCGTAGGGAGTGGTCAGTGTAGATTCGTTGAGTGATTTAGAGTCAGTTTCCTGTCTTCGGACAGAGCAGACGTGTGGAGTCTAGCTGGGACTTGGAGGGAGGAAGCAGTCCAGCTTGGTTCTATCAGCAGTTCAGCAAGTGGAGGCCAGTAAGGGCGAGATATAGATCACCTCAGCCTGGTCAGAGCTGTACCTCACTGAAGACATTGATAAAGAAAGAAGAGTTTAGTACAGATATACTTCAGTCTCCTGTCTCAAGGACAGTGAAGGTTCAGAGACGTGCTCCTGCCTAGAAGATTACTGAGAGTCTGGTAACTAACTCTGAAGGAAGAAAAGAAGGGAGTGATTATATGACTTTTTGCAAGTGTGAGTGTTTATGCTACAAGCGCGGACAAGGCGAAAGGCACAGTGGAAGGAATATTTAAAAGTGCTTTTGGATTGGAGAAGTCCTGCACATTGTTACCGGTCACTGGGGACCGAAGGATCACTATAGTTTCAAGCTTAGTGGTAAGAAAACCAGAGGCTTATCGGACCTTAGGTCGCGGCAAGCAGCCCCTAAATAGTCGGTACGTAACTGGGGTCAGGGGGAGTGAGGACCTTGAGTCTCTGCAGGACAAGATAGGAATTCAGCTCTCTCACAGGAAGGCTCCGACCACAAAACTGACTGGGCAGTACAGCTTTGGAATAGCTGGAGTTATAGAGGGAACTACGCTTCATGCTGGTTGTACTCATCATCATTTGAAAGTAAAGGAGGCCCCTAACTTGTCCAGCTGCTATCTCGAAATACATTCTCCTTGGATCAGCCTCCCTGGGACCTGCCTTACCATCTTACAAGTAAAGGTATGGAAAGACGCTGACCGTGTGAGACTGAGTTATTTACTTGCATGCCTGCACAACCCTGCCTTAACCATCGACCTGAGGGAAGAGTCCCACCTGTAGGGGACCCGACATCTAGCTGCCTCACCATCCCCTCAGAGATCTACAGCAGCGCTGGTACAAATTACCAGAGACTACAGTGGCGTCACGAACTGTATATATATATCCCCTGTAAATATTCCCCCAACATACGCCTGACCGCCAGGGCCACAGACCGAGCCACCGCTACCTGTGACAATCCCATAGACTTCTATGGGCTCGGCTCTGAGTACCCCATTGCCCTGGAAACCCACAATTGTGGTGCGTGGTCGACACAAAATTGGCGTCACGAACAGGATGCGAAACTCGCAAAATTGCGAGCCCTGTGTGCCTATGGAATTGTTTTTGTGAAAAAGGACTGTTTGCACTTTTGGCGCCAAAAATCGCCATCTTTGTCGCCATATTCGCGCCCTCAGGCGCTGGAGAAGAAGGTGGGCGTACCTTCGTGGGCGTGTACCCCCCTGTGGCGCGAAGAAAATGCCTGCCCTCTCAAAGTGCTATTACAACATGCGATCCTGCCCTACAGCAAAAGAGGTCCGCCTCCTCTTCACCTTTCCTGCAAAGAGGAGGAGACGCAAACCCCGCCTCCACGGAAGAGACCGGACGTCTCCGGAGGAAGATGTAGGAACGCTCTGGAACATCATGGAAGCAGGACGTGTGCAGCCGAGCAGGGAAGCGGAGGAAGGCAGGCCCCGTTCCCCAGCCAAGCTGCCACCAGCACCGGAATCATCCGTGGTCCTGCACCTGCAGCAAGCATTGCTGGAAATCAAAGAAGAAAATGCACGACTGAAAAAGATGATTTTGCCACAACCTGGATTTGAAGAGATGGAGAGACGCCGGCGTACCCTGGAGCAGCGGCGGCTGTGGGACGCGGTGATCTCTCCCTTCGATGATTCCCTACGTCTGGAGTTACCAAAACTTCTGCTGCCCAAGGCAAAGGAGCAACCGGAGGCTGCCCCCGAAAGTACCAATCCTGATCCCACCAGTGAAGCGGTGGAGGCGAAGGAGGTTGAGGAGGTACCGCCAGTTCCGGAACGCCCGCCCGGCCAGGAGGCCGCAGCAGATGATCGATCCCCGACACCGGAGGGGTCCTGTCCGTCATTACCAGACGTGGACTGGGACGAGATGGCGCGCCTGGATGACGTTGCCTATACCGCCCAGTGGGAATGTGAGTGGCAGCGTCGTGAGGAGAAACAACAACGCCAGCAGGAGGAAGAGCGGGAAGCGCAGAGGAACCGACAGCGGCAACATGCAGAGCTGATCGCGGACAAGGAGAGTGTCCGTCGGGAGAAAGGTACTCTGAGGGAACCGCGGCGGCAGGGGTGTGTGACAGAGTTCCAGCTCCGGAAGGGCTGGGGCTTCATCAGGGAACCGGGCCTCTACCCAGGGGTCTTTGTCAGTAGACGCGACGTAGAATCCCACCTACTGCAAGGTCATCCCGGGAGGGACCTAGTTAATGGAGACATTGTCACATATACACGGCACTGGGGAATGAAGGGATGGTATGCCCTTAACGTCGCCATCGTCCGTGACCCCGTCCCCGACGCTGGTAACGTCACCACTACCGCAGCGTCCCCGTCTCCAGCTCAAACAGCATTCGGCCGTGCCCCAGCATCGCCCCCTGCAGGTATCTCGCAAATAGAAGCAACACCTGTATACTCTCCACTAACTCGTTATTCTTCTACATCGCAACTTGCGACCCAGTCTCCATCGCAATCTATGACACGATCAATATCGCTAACTGTAACGCAAATTGAAACGCAATCGGTGTCTTGCAAGGAGAAAGTACCCGTTGCGCCCCTAGAGGTTCGCACGAGAACTGTGGCGACCCAGACCCTAATAGCAGCGCACGACTTGTTAGTAATGGGATCTAGGGACCATCGCATTGTTCCAGCCCCCGGGATGGAAAGTGTAATTGAAGTCAAGAGAATGTGAAGAACGGTAGGACCCAGACAGGGTTTACCGCAACTAAGAAGATGTACATAAGTTTTATAAAAGTGAAAATGTTTTGCACAAGTTAAATGTGTATATAACGTATATATATATTGCCAAAAGTAGAATGCCCGGCTGGGTAATCAGATAAAAAAAAGTTTTTGCACTTTATTGTGATGTGATTTGATATAATGTGTCTTTTTCTTATTATGGACTCAGAGGCTGAGGACTGTGCCAGCCCAGAACTTATCTGTATATAGTTGCACATTGTGCCTTATCTTGGTTTTACATAAAACCACCACAACTACCTCTGAACATAAAACCCGTGTGGTGTGGCACTGAGTGAGGTCGCATTCCTAAGTCCTGCAGCCCACCCAGGACCCACGTTGAAGGTTTGGTGCGGGTCCTTCACAAGAATTTTGCTGTGTATTAAATGAAAATGTATATTTAATATTTGTACATTTCTATATATAATGTTTTGTTTGCAACGTTCAAGACATCCTTACCTCCCGGATGGGACGAATTAATGTTTAATGTTGATGTTTAATGCATAAACAAAATTGTCTCTTTGTATTTTACAGCCCGGGAGTGCTGTCTTTTACCATGGGGAATGTGTAGCCCTGGTGTGAAGGCACACGCAGTACCCTGGAGAATGTGTGGAGAGATAGCAGTTCAATGCTCTATACCCATTCACTCAATATACACTAGACACACCCTTAGGGTAGTGTAGTGACTCGTAGGGAGTGGTCAGTGTAGATTCGTTGAGTGATTTAGAGTCAGTTTCCTGTCTTCGGACAGAGCAGACGTGTGGAGTCTAGCTGGGACTTGGAGGGAGGAAGCAGTCCAGCTTGGTTCTATCAGCAGTTCAGCAAGTGGAGGCCAGTAAGGGCGAGATATAGATCACCTCAGCCTGGTCAGAGCTGTACCTCACTGAAGACATTGATAAAGAAAGAAGAGTTTAGTACAGATATACTTCAGTCTCCTGTCTCAAGGACAGTGAAGGTTCAGAGACGTGCTCCTGCCTAGAAGATTACTGAGAGTCTGGTAACTAACTCTGAAGGAAGAAAAGAAGGGAGTGATTATATGACTTTTTGCAAGTGTGAGTGTTTATGCTACAAGCGCGGACAAGGCGAAAGGCACAGTGGAAGGAATATTTAAAAGTGCTTTTGGATTGGAGAAGTCCTGCACATTGTTACCGGTCACTGGGGACCGAAGGATCACTATAGTTTCAAGCTTAGTGGTAAGAAAACCAGAGGCTTATCGGACCTTAGGTCGCGGCAAGCAGCCCCTAAATAGTCGGTACGTAACTGGGGTCAGGGGGAGTGAGGACCTTGAGTCTCTGCAGGACAAGATAGGAATTCAGCTCTCTCACAGGAAGGCTCCGACCACAAAACTGACTGGGCAGTACAGCTTTGGAATAGCTGGAGTTATAGAGGGAACTACGCTTCATGCTGGTTGTACTCATCATCATTTGAAAGTAAAGGAGGCCCCTAACTTGTCCAGCTGCTATCTCGAAATACATTCTCCTTGGATCAGCCTCCCTGGGACCTGCCTTACCATCTTACAAGTAAAGGTATGGAAAGACGCTGACCGTGTGAGACTGAGTTATTTACTTGCATGCCTGCACAACCCTGCCTTAACCATCGACCTGAGGGAAGAGTCCCACCTGTAGGGGACCCAACATCTAGCTGCCTCACCATCCCCTCAGAGATCTACAGCAGCGCTGGTACAAATTACCAGAGACTACAGGTGGCGTCACGAACTGTATATATATATCCCCTGTAAATATTCCCCCAACATACGCCTGACCGCCAGGGCCACAGACCGAGCCACCGCTACCTGTGACAATCCCATAGACTTCTACGGGCTCGGCTCTGAGTACCCCATTGCCCTGGAAACCCACAATTGTGGTGCGTGGTCGACACATCTGTATCAGGATGGTCGGTCTAGTCTGGTGTCTGCATTAATTAAAGAGATCTGCTACATGCTTTAGTTTAGGGAAATTTGTAAAGATCTGATAGTGATCATCATTTAAAGACTCAGGACTGGGGACTTTATGAGTTTATGGGGTCTCATCTGTGGACTGGTTTGGGGTTTGCATGAGTTTAGTGTGTCTGATCTGGTTTTGTTCTATGTTCAGGGAGTTTAATCTGGGTTCTATTTCACTTTAGGGGGGTTTGATCTGGGATCTTTGTTAGTATGGCATGTCTTATCTGGGTTCTGTGCTTGGTGGGTATGGTCTAGATCTATTTTTTGAATGACTGACATGGGTTTATTGGCATTTTTGGATGGGATGAAGGGTGTGATACACTACATGTGACCCTAAGGGGGCTTGCTTCTTTTCATTGGAGTCAACCTGATGTCACGTCTGTCCGGTTTGCTTCTCTGGTACTAGCCCAACTTTATGCCCGACTTTATGACTTTATCTGAAATCTAACAAGAGTAGGCATCGGAGAATGAGCTCAGCATGAGCCATTGGAAGTATGGAGGGGAGATGGGGCATTTCTTATCCATTTTCCAGTTACTTAATAAGGCCACTGACCAAACTGAGGTTCATTTAATTACTCTCAAGTATTTATTAGGCAGAAATGTCATCAGAGTTCTTTTATCCGGATATTACATCCAGCGAGAGGTCATAGAATGTCTGCCTAATTATATATGGAGTCACAATAATATTGACACTGGGAATAAGGCTCACACCAGTCTCCATTCCCTTCATTTTAATTAAAGTCAAGTTGACAGAAGTCAGATATCTAATCCCAGATTAGATTAAAGGAACATTTTATCAATGCTGATGGATTTTGCACTTGCTAACAGCCCGGTATGTGTTATATCCCACTGGAGTAACATTGTGATGTGGTGGACCTTATCGAAGCAGCAGGAAACAATAACATTTAATGTAGTACTGGAAATATTTACAAGTATTCAAAGCTTTGCTTGACCACTTTACACATGCCAACATTACAGTGACTCAAACTGGGATTTCTAAAGGGGTTGACCTTAGAATAGACCAGCAATATAAGATGATTCCTTGAGTCCCGACGTTGAACTTTCAGTGTTTGGAGCCAAAACATCAAAGCTCTATACACCATGTAGTGGTCATTTACAGGTAGTGCAGCTCATCTCCTATTGAAGTGAATAAGATGCAGTACCCAAGTTCACAGAGATGTGCTATTCTGGTTCCAATCACTGTGTTCCTCTGTTGAGCATGGCCGCAGAGGTCAGTTGAGGGATACTGGCCGGTCATCAATAACTCAGTTCCCAACAACCCTTATAAGCTCTGTCTCCAAGATCACAACTAAAGACACATCAAGGTTAAGGCAAGGATCAGGACGTCATAGTAAGTGGGGCCGAGGGAAATAATGTAAAACATTGAGAGATCCAGAGAAGGTTACCGTAATGCTTTGCGCGCATGGAGTCTCATTGAGGTGCTCAAAAATGACAAAATTTTTAAGTTGAGCCTCTTCAGGAACAGCTCCTTCATTGCTGAGTTTTTAGAGAAGTTTCTCATTTCTTGAAGCATATTGCGAGAGTTTTACATTTTTTTACAGCCTTCTGATTGGACAGTGCCTTTCATGGAGCAGATTCCACCAGAAAACACTTCAAGGAAGCTCTTTTTTTCCAACAGAATGCACCATACACATAATTCCCACCAATCCTTCTCAAATTTTGGCATTCCTAATTGCATTTACTGTAATGAAGGCTGAATGCGTTGATCCAACCCAATTGGAAAAGGCTACTCTAGTCCTCAACACCACCATAAAGCAGATAGACCATTGGACACCACAATATCATTATTTGCTACATTATATTGAATGAAGGAATCAGACAGATCTAAGGGTCAAGGAAAAGATTACTTGTAAAATAAGGTAAAAATATCAGATGGTGAAACTTCTTCATAAACAGCTTGATTTTTCAAGTACATGATGTAAATGTGAGTGGCAGAAGGTCAAGCTCATTGTTAAAATACTGTGTGGAGATTTTCCCTTTGCACAGTACCGTCACCATTTCTGTTATTCTTCAATATCCTATTAATCTCTCTGAAAATGCTGCCGTCTCCGGGAGGTTTGATCACTGTAGTGTGATTGCCATTAGCGACTGTTATTGGTCATTAACTTGAACGTTCGCTAACAATGTAAAATGGTCCTTGTACTTTAGTAGATAAACCCACAAGATAGGAATTCATAACAAGAGAATATTAGACTGAATGGAGACGACGCTTGCAAATAACAGATACCATCATTAGTAGGTCTACAATAAGTTGGTGTGCAGAGTGCCATGAAAATGACTGAAAATAAGCTTTTATCATTCACCTCTGCATCCTGGATGAATATTCAGCAGCCTGGAGACTCATTAGCATTTGTCTTTTTATGGGGAATGATGAAACTTTGTAGAAATGTTATTGATTCTTTGTAATTGTCGCACCTGGTGCTGACGAGCATTTAGAATGGGGGCGACCTGCAGGTCTTCAGCAATGTACAGTACAGACCAAAAGTTTGGACACACCTTCTCATTTAAAGATTTTTCTGTATTTTCATGACTATGAAAATTGTAGAATCACACTGAAGGCATCAAAACTATGAATTAACACATGTGGAATTATACATTACACTTTACAAAAAAGTGTGAAACAACTGAAAATATGTCTTATATTCTAGGTTCTTCAAAGTAGCCACCTTTTGCTTTGATTACTGCTTTGCACGCAGAAAAGGTGAACTAATGGATTCTATATGCCTGGTTCCCACCATGAAGCATGGAGGAGGTGGTGTGATGATGTGGGGTTGCTTTGCTGGTGACACTGTTGGGGATTTATTCAAAATTGAAGGCATACAGAACCAGCATGGCTACCACAGCATCTTGCAGCGGCATGCTATTCCATCCGGTTTGCGTTTAGTTGGACCATCATTTATTTTTCAACAGGACAATGACCCCAAACACACCTCCAGACTGTGTATGGGCTATTTGACCAAGAAGGAGAGTGTTGGGGTGCTACGCCAGATGACCTGGCCTCCACAGTCACCAGACCTGAACACAATCGAGATGGTTTGGGGTGAGCTGGACCGCTCACCACTTCAATTTTGAATAAATCCCCAACAGTGTCACCAGCAAAGCACCCCCACACCATCACACCACCTCCTCCATGCTTCACAGTGGGAACCAGGCATGTAGAGTCCATCCATTCACCTTTTCTGCGTGCAAAGCAGTAATCAAAGCAAAAGGTGGCTACTTTGAAGAACCTAGAATATAAGACATATTTTCAGTTGTTTCACACTTTTTTGTAAAGTGTACAGTAATGTATAATTCCACATGTGTTAATTCATAGTTTTGATGCCTTCAGTGTGATTCTACAATTTTCATAGTCATGAAAATACAGAAAAATCTTTGAATGAGAAGGTGTGTCCAAACTTTTGGTCTGTACTGTATATGTAAGATGCGATGGTTTGCCTTAATCTGTCTTTTGCTATACTAAATAATAGAAACATTCTAGGATAGCCAATGCTGTTGTGCCAAACCAATAGTTGGATCGATGGATCTACATGACACAGAATATGATCTATTAGGGGTTCACTATACAATCTAACATCGCATGTATATGACAAAGCCATGTACATCATCCAGTCTGTTACCTTCCTCCACCATCCTGCTGTGGCCGGTCAGTGTTTGGCTCATTTTGGTTATGGGCTCTCTAGCTGTACAGCTCAGTGTTTTCTCCTTGACCACTTCTGATGAACCTATCGGGCCTATTTTTTGGGACCTGCTGAGTCTCTTTCCCATTGCTTGCTTGTCGGGCAGCTTCTTCTAGTTCCATCTTAGTTCCTTCCCCATACACTTCCATTTTCCTGTGTTCCTGTAGGATTCCTGACTTGTTCATCCTGGCCTGTTTCTGGACTGTGGTTCAATCTCTGGGCCAGGATATAAGGAAGCGTGCATGTGTCATGTCAAACAGCTGTAGGCAAGTCGACTTCTTTTTCTATTATGTTCATGGCGTTTATGAGGAGACATATGTAATGACATATGAATTTAATGGGGCATGCTGCCAAATTGCTCTATTATTTATTGACTATGCCTCTGCACGCTCATTCTGGTGCCATGCTCAAGATTTGTCCTCCTGGCACTAATCCACAGTTCCATTTGACCATGTCCTTCTTGGACTTAACAACATCTCTTTCTGGCCATGTTGGAACCCTTTCCTCCTAGCTCTGACCCATGGCCTGATCATATCACACTCCCGTTCTTCTAGCTCTGACCCAAGGATTACTCTGATCACTCTCCAGTCTAGTTCTCCTGGCTCTTGTTCAAGGTTCCATTTGATCTCTCTCCAGGCCAGTTCTCCTGACTCTTGTCCAAGGATCGATCTGATCACTCTCCAATCCAGTTTTCCTGGCTCTAACCTATGGCTCTGTTTATTCCTGCTTGCTCTTATCCATTCTTTCATCTAAACATGCTCATCTTTCTGGCTCTTACCTATGACTCCAATAGACCATGCTCCAGACGAGTCTTCTTGATTCTGACCCATTTCTCCATTTGACCACATTCCGCTTTAGTCTTTTGACTTTGGTTCTTGTCTCCATCCATTTGTTTCTTCAGCCTTGTAGTTTGGCCTCAATCAGCCTATCTGTTCTCTTTCTTCCCTTGTCTCTTTTCCCCATTATGGTTTCTGTACAATTCAGAACTAGGTTAAGGTCTTACCGAAAGTACAGTAAACTTCAGACTTCAGAGTATATCAAACCATGGTCTGTCTTTACATTGCTTGTGTCATATCAACAACAACGTGTGTTTCATCTGACATTGCCCATCAGCTTGATGTAGGTCTTCTTGTGATTGATACTCTCAATAAACACAAGTGGAAAATTGATAGATGGTTTAAGAAAAAGTGGGGAAAAGATGAACCAGCCTGTGTCAACTACCATCATCGGTTATTTAGTGATTGAAACTCTGCAGGATCATACCCTGTGATTTGGGGTGCCTATGTGAAAACTTGTACCGAAGTCCATCATATCTCATTGGTCACCATAGATTGGATCCATTGAACTGACCATGTATCCATAGTTGAGATCCTGCTTGAGATCAACAGAGGGAACTTGATGAGGAAGGAGACATTTCAATACTGAAAAGTCTGTAACTCGAGAATTCTTGGAAAGTTGCAAGCAACCGGCCAAACGTATTATTATTTAACCCCTTTCAGATGGAGACCTTTATTGTTTTTCGCTCCCCTTCTTCCCAGAGCCATAACTTTTTTATTATTCTGTCAATATGACCATGTGAGAGCTTGATTTTTGCAGGACATGTTGTACTTTTGAACAATACCATTGGTTTTACCATATCGTGTACTTAAAAACAGGACAAAAATCCAAGTGCGATGAAATTGCAAAAAAAGTGCAATTCCACAACAGTTTTTTGGATTTTTTTTTACCATGCTTACCAAATGCTAAAAATGACATGCTATTATGATTCTCCAGGTCATTACAAGTTCATAGACACAAAACATGTCTAGGTTCTTTCTTATTTAAGTGGTGAAAAAAAATTCTAAATTTGTTAAAAAAAAATCAAAATTGCGCTATTTTCCGACACCTGTAGCATCTCCATTTTTCGTGATCTCGGGTTGGATGAGGTCTTATTTTTTGCATGCTGAGCTGATGTTTTTAAAGATTCCATTTTAGTGTAGATACGATCTTTTGATTGCCGGTTATTACAATTAAATGCAATGTTGCGGTGACTTTTTTTCTCACTATGCCATTTAGTGATCAGATTAGTCCATTTTTTATTGATAGATCGGGCGATTCTGAATGCAGGGATACCAAATATGTGTATGATTTTTTTATTGCTTTATTTTGAATGTGGTGAAACGGGGTTGATTTAAACTTTTATATTTTTTAATTTTTTTATATATATATTTTTATTTTTTTTTAACTTTTGGCATACTTCAATAGTCTCCATGGAAGACTAGAAGCTGTCATAACCTGATCGACTCTGCTACATACAGGCGATGATCAGATCACCTGTATGTAACAGAATTACTCACTTGCTATGAGCGCTGACCACTGGGCGGCGCTCATAGCAATCTGGCATTGAAAACCATAGATGTCAGCAGAACGCTGGTTGTCATGCTGACTCATCGGTGACCCACGATCACGTGACAGGGGTCACTGATGGGCAGATTACTGGCGCGATTGCCGGAAGAGCATGTTAAATGCCGCTGACAGAGTTTGACAGTGGCATTTAACGGGTTAATAGCCACAGGTGGATCGCAATTCCACCAGTGGCTGTTCCGGGCACATGTTAGCTGTTTAAAACGGCTGACATGTGCCAGAAAAGATGTAGGCTCACCGCCGGAGTCCAAATCAAAGGAAGAGAAGGGACATGCACAGTGCTAGTACAGCGTATGTCGTGAAGGGGTCAATGTTCTTCGGTTTGATCTCGAGCTATGGCGCCCTGATGAATGAACGATCTGTAAGAAGATCAATCTTCTGCAAGTCTAGATAGGTCCACTAGGGTCTTCTTTGCTGTTAGCTTGATTGCATCAAGTCATCTGTTTGTTGGTCTTCGCCTTGTTCCTTCTAATCTTCTGACCATGATGTCCTTCTCCAGCAAGGTGCTCTCTTTGGATGATGGTTCCAAAATAGACAAGTCGTAGCTTGGTGAAATTGTTTGATCCTCTTGCCATCTATTAATGATAACATCCTTCTCCAGCACAATATTTCAAAGGTGCCAATTCTTCTTCTTTCTTGTGTCTTTATCGTCCAGGTTTCGCATCCACATGTTACTAAAAAAAAAACAGACTATGTGCGAGCTGCTCCAATTACCAGTAATGTGGCCTTCACTTGGATTTCACTACTCACCTGTGACATATTAAGAAAGGAGTTTGCTAATGTATATTTTTTAAAGGTTCTTTGCTTCCTATCATATTAAGCTTTGCTTTATTTCCATTTCCCAACAATTCTAAGCCTCGCTTAGTCATTAACAAATTAACGCAACCTGTTAATTAGCCCCCCTTACAGCGCCAGATCCTGAATAGCTTTGCACGTCTTAAACACAATAGGGGTTAAATATATCTCCCTCTAAATCTGAGATCTGTTCTCTTATTACTTCAGATATTCTACTAGTTGTTTTGTCCCTATTCATTATACAACCGAGGGTTCCTCATTATTGGCAACAGAGTTGACAAATAGCTCTATGATCAATGTATACTAATTAAGATGTTTGATTTAATCTCTCCAGATTTCAATTTGTGGAGAATAAGCATTTCTCCTGGTGTAATTAACTTGACATTTCTAACAGGACTGGAAAATGCTCACACCAGCTCCCAGGTTGCAAATTTAAAGGTACCATAATCTATGTGTAAAAAGTGAGAACAGTAAAACTGCTCCGAAGCATCTGCTCTTTGAGAAGAGTACACCCATCTAGATCAGTTTTTTTCTTTTCTTTATTTTGTAAATTGGCCTGATCCTTAACCCCTTCATGACCTTGTCGCCTTGTACTTTCCGACCTTGGAAGTACAGATACGTACAGGCGATTTTGCATGCACACGGGGCCGTGCGTGTGCTATCGCCGCCAGGTGTCAGTTGATTCAGAAAGTTGACACTCCGCACTCAGTGCCAGGAACGGTGCGATCGCAGCATTTAGCAAGCAGGCAGAGAAAAGAAAGCTCCTCTGCCCTTGGATCAGAGACCCCATGATGACATCATTGATCCGATCGTTGCCATGGAGACCCTATGATGTCATTACGACATTCGGGTCACCAGGCACTAGTATGTTAGTTGGATCATGCGCATCTAACTAACAATGATCAGATTCCAGAAAGTGAAATTCCCATAGTGGGAATAAATACAAAACTAAAAAAAGTAAAATAAAAGTTGCTAAAATATATTTCTTTAATTTATAAAATAAAAAATATATTGCACTCATAAATAAATATTTGTATGAAGAAAGCAAAAAAACAAACAAAAGTACACATATTTGGTATCGCCGCATCCAGAACGACCCCCCTATAAAGGTCTCCCACCAGTTAACCCCCTCAGTGAACACCATAAAATAAAAAAAAGATGACAGTTAGGGTGATCAATGAGTGGAACAGGCTGCCCCAAGAGGTGGTGGTGAGTTCTCCTTCAATGGAAGTCTTCAAACAGAGGCTGGACAGACATCTGTCTGGGATGATTTAGTGAATCCTGCTTTGAGCAGGGGTTTGGATGAGATGACTCAGGAGGTCCCTTCCAACTCTACCATTCTATGATTCTACGATGCTTTATCATCATACCACCGAACAAAAGGTAGAATAAAACGCGATCAAAAAGATGAATGTAAATAAAACTGTTATAGCTGAAAACGTCATCTTGACCCACAAAAAAGCAAGCCATCATACATCTCCTTCAGCGGAAAAATAAAATAGTTATAGCTTTCAGAATAAAGCAATGCAAAAATAATTATTTTTTCTATGAAATAGTTTTTATTGTGTAAAAGCGGCAAAACATTAAAAAAACCTGTATAAATGAGATATCGCTGTAATCGTACTGACCCGAAGAATAAAGCTACCTTATCAATTTTATCACACAAGGAACGATATGAACCTCTCCCAAACAACAATTCCTGAATTGCTGGTTGTTGTTCATTCTGCTTCCGAAAAATTGAAATAGAAAGCGATCAGAAAGTGTCATGTGCCCGAAAATGGTACCAATAAAAATATCAACTCGTCCCGCAAAAAACAAGCCATTACAATTTTGAATTTAAAACGTGAAATGGTGCTCCTTCCCTTCCAAGCCTTGCAGTGCACCCAAATAGTAGTTTCCCCCCACTTATGGGATATTGGTGTAACCAACAAATTGTATGGTGCAAGTTCTCCTGCTACCCTTGTGAAATTGCAGAATTTGGGGCTAAAAAACATTTTTTTGTGGGAAAAAAATGTTTTTTTTTTACATTTTCTCATTTCAATGTTATAAACTTCTGTAAATCACCTGGGGTTCAAGGTGCTCTCCAAACATCTAGATCAGTTCCTTGAGGAGTCTAGTTTCCAAAATGGTGTCACTTTGTGGGCAGTTTCCACTGTTTAGGCACAAAAATGACAATGGCATCCGCTAATTATTCCTTCAAATTTTGCATTCAAAAAGTCAAATGGCGCTCCTTCCGCCCAAACAGTGGTTTTCCCCCATATACAGGATATTGGCATGCTCAGGAGAAATTGCACAACAAATTTTGGGGTTCACTTTTTCCTGCTACCCTTGTCAAAATAAAAAAAATTGAGTCTAATTTTTTCCTTCCACATTCTAAAAATTCATGTGAAGCACCTGAAGGGTTAATAAACTTATTGAATGTGGTTTTGAGCACCTTGAGGGGTGCAGTTTTTAGAATGGTGTAACCTTTGGGTATTTTCTGTCATATAGACCCCTCAAAGTGAGTGACTTCAAATGTGAGGTGGTCCCTAAAAAAATGGTTTTGTAAACTTTGAAAAAATTAAAAATCGCTGTTTAAATTTTAACCCTTTTAACTTCCTAACAAAAAAAAATTATGTTTCAAAAATTGTGCTAATGTAAAGTAGACATGTGAGAAATGTAATTTATAAAATATTTTGTGTGAGGGTGAGTTTCCACGGTCAGGAAACGCTGCGTGTTTGGCGCTGTGCGCTGGCGCAGCGCCAAACACGCAGCGTCCAGATGTTACAGCATAGTGGAGGGGATTTCAAGAAATCCCATCTCCACTATGCGTAACAATACGCAGGTGGCAGACCTGCGTAAACGGACATGCGGCGCGTCTTTTCAGACCGCAGCATGTCCTCGCGTATTGCGGCGACGGTGCGTCGCCGCAACAGAATTTAACACAGGGCTATGTAGCCCTGCGTTATTTCCGGAGGTGTTCCGGAGGTGTCCTGAACACCTCCGGAAATAGCGCGTGTCATAAAGGGGGCGTGGCTTAGACGGAGCGGAATTTCCGCTCCGTCCAAAGCGCTGTGGTTCCGGACCGTGGAACCACAGCCTGACAGGACTCTCTGATTTAAGGGCATAAAAATTAAAAGTTTGAAAGTTGCAAAATTTTCAAAATTTTCACCAAATTTCCTCTTTTTTCATAAACACAAGTCATATGAAATAAATTGTAAAATTGTACCACTATCATGAATACAATATGTCACGAGAAAACAGTCTCATAATCAATGGGATCCATTCAAGTGTTCTAGCGTTATTACTTCATAAAGTGACACTAGTCAGAATTGTAAATTTTGACCTGGTCATGAAGGTGCATACAGCATTGGGGGTGAAGGGTTTAACCCCTTTCTGCCATCGGACGTACTATCCCGTCCATGGACGGGATAGTATGTCTCAGCGATCGGACGCGCTCCCGGGGAATTATCACAGCTGACACCTGGCACTAAGTGCCAGGAGCGGTCACGGACCGCTTGCGGCACATTAACTCCTGGCACACCGCAATCAAAACATGATCGCGGTGTACAGGGGGCACAGGGAAGCATAGCGCAGGGAGGGTGCTCCCTGCATGCTTCCGTGAGACCCTCAGAACAGCGCAATGTATCGCGCTGTTCCCAGGGACCCTCCTCCCTGCAGGCCCCGGATCCAAGATGGCCACGGGGTCCTTACGAGTCCTGCAGGGAGGCGGCTTCCTCAGTGCCTGCTGAGAGCAGGCGCTGAGAAAGCCTGCAGCAGTGCCTGTCACATCGCTGGTCTGACAGATTGCTGAGCACACTGTCAGACCAGTGATCTGACGTTATACAGTGATGTCCCACCCTGGGACAAAGTAAAAAAGTTAAAAAAATAAAAATAACATGTGTAAAAAAAAAATTCCAAAATAAAGGAAAAAAAAAAATTCCCCAATAAATTCATTTCTTCATGTAAATAAAAAAAACAAAACAATAAAAGTACACATATTTGGTATTGCCGCGTCCGTAACGACCCGCCCTATAGAACTGTCCCACTAGTTAACCCCTTTAGTGAACACCTTAAAAAAACAAAGCAAAAAAACAATGCTTTATCATCATACCGCCGAACAAAAAGTGGAATAACACGCGATCAAAAAGACCGATATAAATAAACATGGTACCGCTGAAAACGTCATCTTGTCCCGCAAAAAAACGAGCTACCATACAGCATCATCAGCGAAAAAATAAAAAAGTTATAGCTCGCAGAATAAAGCGATGCAAAAATAATTATTTTTTATATAAAATTGTTTTTATTGTATAAAAGCGCCAAAACATAAAAAAAGATATAAATGAGATATCGCTGTAATCGTACTAACCCGAAGAATAAAACTGCTTTATTAATTTTACCACACGCGGAACGGTATAAACACCCCACCAAAAGAAATTTATGAATTGCTGATTTTTGTTCATTCTAACCTCCCAAAAATTGAAATAAAAAAGGATCAAAAAATGTCACGTGCTCAAAAATGGTACCAATAAAAACGTCAACTCGTACCGCAAAAAATAAGACCTCACATGACTGTGGGCCAAAATATGCAAAATTTTTAGCTCTCAAAATGTGGTGATGCAAAAACTATTTTTTGCAATAAAAAGCGTATTTTAGCATGACAGCTGTCAAACAAAAAAACACGCTATAAATAGTAAATCAACCCACCCTTTATCAGCCCCTTAGTTTGGGAAAAATAATAAAATTTAAAAAATGTTTTTATTTCCATTTTCGCATTAGGGTTAGGGTTGCGGCTAAAGTTAGGGTTAGGGTTGGGGCTAAATTTAGGATTAGGGTTAGGGTTGGGATTATGGTTAGGGGTGTGTTAGGGTTAGGTTTGTGGTTAGGGTTATGGTTAGTGTTGGGACTAGGGTTAGGGGTGTGTTGGGGTTAGGGTTGGAGTTAGAATTGGGGGTTTCCACTGTTTAGGCACATCAGGGGTTCTCCAAATGTGACATGGCGTCTGATCTCAATTCCAGCCAATTCTGCATTGAAAAAGTCAAACGGTGCTCCTTCACTTCTGAGCTCTGCCATGCGCCCAAACAGAAGTTTGCCCACACATATGGGGTATCAGCGTATTCAGGACAAATTTCTCAATAACTCTTGGGGTCCAATTTCTTCTGTTACCCTTGGGAAAATAAAAAATTGGGGGCGAAAATATCATTTTTTTTTTTTTTACGGCTGTTCGTTATAAACTTCTGTGAAGCACTTGGGGCTTCATAGCACGCACCACACATCTAGATAAGTTCCTTGTGGGGTCTATTTTCCAAAATGGGGTCACTTGTGGGGGTTTTCCACTGTTTAGGCACATCAGGGGCTCTCCAAATGCGACATGACGACGGCAGACCATTCCATCAAAGTCTGCAATCCAAAACATCACTACTTCCATTCCGAGCCCCGACGTGTACCCATACAGCAGTTTTCTCCCACATATGGGGTATCAGCTTACTCAGGACAAATTGGACAACAACTATTGGGTTCAATTTCTCCTGTCACCCTTGGGAAAATAAAAAATTGGTGACTAAAAGATCATGTTTGTGGAAAAAAAATGTTTTTTATTTCATGCTCGGGCGTTATAAACTTAGTGAAACACCTGGGGGTTCAAAGTTCTCACGACACATCTAGATAAGTTCCTTGAGGGTCTAGTTTCCAAAATGGTGTCACTTGTGGGGGGTTTCCACTGTTTAGGCACATCAGGAGCTCTCCAAACACGACATGGCGTCCAGCCAATCCTGCATTGAAAAGTCAAACGGCGCTCCTTCCCTCCGAGCTCTGCCATGCACTCAAACAGTGGTTTACCCCCACATGTGGGGTATTAACGTACTCAGGACAATAGCACAATAACTTATGGTGTCTTGTTACCCTTGGCAAAATAAAAATTGGGTGAAAAGATAATTTTTGTGGAAAAAATATGATTTTTTAATTTACAGCTCTACGTTATAAACTTGTGTGAAGCACTTGGGGGTTCAAATTGCTCACCACAGATCTAGATAAGTTCCTTAGGGGGTCTAGTTTCCAAAATGGGGTCTCTTGTGGGGGTTTTCCACTGTTTAGGCACATCAGAGGCTCTCCAAATGCAACATGGCGTCCAATCTCAATTCCAGCCAATTTTGGTTGGAAAAGTCAAATGGTGCTCTGCCGTGCGCCCAAACAGTGGTCCCCCCCACATATGGGGTATCAGCGTACTCAGGACAAATTGGACACCAACGTTTGTGGTCAATTTCTCTGTTACCCTTGGGAAATAAAAAATTGGTGACTAAAATGATAATTTTTGTGGGAAAAAAATAGGAGTTTTTATTTTCATGCCGGGCATTATAAACTTATGTGAAGCACTTGGGGTTCAAAGTGCTCACCACAGATCTAGATAATTCCTTAGGGGGTCTAGTTTCCAAAATGGGGTCACTTGTGAAGGGTTTCCACTATTTAAGCACATCTGGGCACTGCAAGCTGAACATGACCCCCATCAATGTCTGCATTCCAAAACGTTATTACTTCCTTTCCAGCCCGCCGTGCGCCCAGTTTCCCCCTCCACATATGGGGTATCACGTACTCAGGACAAATTGGACAACAACTTTTGGGGTCCAATTTCCTTGGGAAAATTCAAAAATTTGGGACTAAAAAAAATTTTTGTGGAAAATTGTTTTTTTTTTTTCACACCCAGGCATTATAAACATTTGTGAAATGCTTGGGGGTTCAAAGTGCTCACAACAGATATAGATAAGTTCCATAGGGGGGTCTGTTTCCAAATGGTATCACTTGTGGGGGCTTCACTGTTTAGGCGCATCAGGGGCTCTCCCAAACGCGACATGGCGTCCAATCTCAATTCCAGCCAATTTTGGTTTGAAAAATCAAACGGCGCTCCTTCCCTTACGAGCTCTGCCGTGTGCCCAAACAGTGGTATTCCCCCACATATAGGGTATTGGCGTACTCAGGAGAAATTGCACAACAACTTTATCTGTCCATTTTCTCCTTTTACCCTTGTGAAAATAAAAAGTTTGTAAAAGATAATTTTGTGGCTAAAAAGTTAAATGTTCATTTTTTCCTTCCAAGTTGCTTCAGCTCCTGTGAAGCACCTGAAGGGTTATAAACTTCTTGAATACGATTTTGAGTACATTGAGGGGTGCAGTTTTTAGAATGGTGTCACTTTGGTATTTTCTGCCATATGACCCCTCAAAGTGACTTCAAATGTGAGGTGGTCCCTAAAATAAATGGCTTTGTAAATTTTGCTGTAAAAATGAGAAATCGCTGGTCAACTTTTAACCCTTATATTTTCTAACAAAAAAATGTTGGTTCCAAAATTGTGCTGATGTAAAGTAGACATGTGGGAAATGTTATTTATTAACTATTTTGTGTGACATATTTCTGTTTTAATTGACTAAAAATTCAAAGTTTGAAAATTGCAAAATTTTCTAAATTTTCACCATATTTGCACTTTTTTCAAAAATAAACGCAAGTTATATTGAAGAAATTTTACCACTAACGTGAAGTACAATATGTCACGAGAAAATCTCAGAATCGCGAAGATCCGTTGAAGCGTTCCAGAGTTATAACCTCATAAAGAGACAGTGGTCAGAATTGTAAACATTGGCCCGGTCATTAACGTGCATACCACCCGTGGGAGTGAATGGGTTAAAGAAATCATTCCAAATAAAGACCATTTTTCCATTCCAATTTCAAAAATTCATTGTATCATATTGAACATTATCGTCCTCTGTCTGTACTTATCCCAACAATAGTGGTTTGAGATGAGCATCTTAGAAAAATTTAGAAAATATGATATTGATATACTCTGTTGGGTGATATTTATGCTACATGTGTCTGTGTGGCCGCCTATTGGTTGGAATATGTACTGCAGTCTGTGGAGATTTTTGCTTACGTAGCATTAGGGTCCTCAGAGGGATATTTCCTGACTTGAAAGTGAATCTCTATCTATTGGTCCAGCACCCAGCAATCCTAGAAATGTGGTTCTTGATCCCAAGAATGGGCATTATCTCCGGTCTTATGTAGAGGACTGCAGGAATCTCTTGGCTATTTCCGACAGTCCCATAGATAATGAATGAAGTGGAGGTCAATCATATGTCTCTGCACTCTCTTCAACACAGGCCTCCAAAGAGTCCTGTTTTTGGGATCACTTGTGATCTATGGTTGTATCCTTTTTGATATAGAGAATAGCTTTAATTTCTGGAACTACCCCTTTAAAGTAATTAGCAAAATAAGTGTAGGCATATATTACATATAATAGCAAAAGCATAGTGGCTAATATGTCATGACAATCGTCAACTGTTGTGGAGTTCATGGAATAGAAAGCTTTTCCTTTTTCATGGTGTTCTCTGTTCCTGTCTTTCCTTCCACCTCTCTGGCCTTGGAAGTTTGTCTTTCTCTGGAGCACTTGATTATTGCCTTACTCCCCATCTTTCAGGTTCCCAACACTTTTCCAGCAGGGTTTGTGATTTCTAATGTCTCGCACATTATCCATGGAGTTGGTCTCCATCACCTGCTGAGCCCGGTTATGTTGCCTCATCTTTATCAATTTCTAGAAAGACTATTAAGTTGTCTTTTATGGCTACCACATGAAGAGCGTTTCCCTGACCAGTCCTCCGCTTGCTCCCTCTCTGCAGCTTTAGTCTTCTTCTTAGTTTTCCTTCTTCACTGCCTCTGGCTCTGACTAGGCGTCGTGGAACATCATCACGTATATCTCCTACCGACGTCATGATGGAAAGAAGAAAAACAGAGTTGGAGGGAAGGCGAGGAGGACTGGTCGGTAACGGTGGCGGTGAGTCAGGTGGAAAATGTGAGTGAAATGTAGTTTTTTTTAACTCCTCCATCTGGATAAACATTATCTATATCTATTACCTGCAATCGAGGCACAATCAATTCTCTTTGAATAAATTAAATGAAAATCAAATTTCCCAGTGTGAGCAAATCAGAGCAACTCAAATTCTGGCAGGTTCGTTTATTTTAACTGTTCGCCCTTATTTTTATGTAAATTATCGTTAAGGACTCTCAATTTCTCAAGATGTAACATTTACATGCTGGGAAACCCGGGACAGAGCGCATAGCACATCTAAACCACTAAGTGGACATTTAGACACAAAGCTTAAACATCTTGTGACAGAGTATCAAAAAATGATATATTCTTTTTTAAAGTGGACTGAATTATTGTACTCATGTCAGGATATGTAGAGCCTAGTTCAAAGGTAAGAACGGGCGTACTTATAAGTGCACGGACAGAATGAAGAGTTTAATGACAATTTCAAGTCTTCTTGGTCTGTAGCTGTGGACGCTGTTCCTTCTAGGCATGTGAAGAAGCTCTGTCTATGCATCATTAATAGGACGGTGCTACTTCTGTACATCACTTAGCAGTCAGGACTGTTCACAATATATCATGACCGATGCCTCCTCACTGTGAGCGTTTCCACACAATTAAATTATCAATGAGATCTGTTTCCTGATAGCACTTGAGAGTCTTCCATCGACTGCACCGAAAAGCTGGACCGGCGCTCCCTATTCATCACCAGTGCGCTCCGAGGAAAGCACAATGCATCATTACCTACAGATACAATTTCAAGGCCTGCCTTGATCAAATGATAGCGCGACAACAATTGACCGGTGCTACGTTGGAGGAAGACGGTGGAGCAAGTTGGTTGAGGAATAATTAAACATCTGTTCCTCTTTTGTTCTGCAGAACATTTGGTCTCTGAACGCTCGTACGTCGGTTGTATCATCACTTTAGTTAATGTAGGATTTTGGTGGGAAACATAATATCAGTCATTATGGTCATAAAAAAGGATGTTGATCAAGTCAATGAGAGCGAATATACGGGAAGTCCAAGCAATAAATCGCAACTATGTCTCAGCTCTAATGCACAATGTGTTTAGTGTCATTCCTGATGTTGATCACTGACAGTTTCCGTTCATGAATGGATCAGATCAGTAGATATGCTTCTGGACTCGATTGTTTCCCTTTATACAAAGTGGGCTGCAAAAATCAAAACCCCGTTTCTTGCTAAAAGAAACAATACGTGTAGATGAATAGTATGGTTGGACACAACTCACCCCTTCTTGGTGCTCATATGTTAATCCAGCCTGCATGTGATAAGTGTCGGTGCACGGACAAACTGCTGAGTCTCCAGATGTACTTCATAAGGTCCACTGATAGTTTGAAGTTCCGTACACGGTGGTTTAAAATCTAATTAGCTTTATTTACTGACGCGTTTTCTGATGATCCAAAGGCGGATCGATTCAAAATGCGTCAGAAAAACTCTTCTGTATATTTTAATGGATTTACAAGATTATTGGATGTTAATCCGCCATGTGTTGGACTTCAAATTATCATTGAAAAAACAATGTTCTTGATCGGTTGTGTAAAGAATTATTGGGCGACTTCCATTTATACACCTTTACTCACAGTTTTATCATAGGATATTGGACCCACAATCTATATCCCTGTAGCCGCCCTCCGGTCACTGATTTTTGATGTGCATCTGCTGGGATCATTTTCCTGCGTCTTTACTCTGGCTTCCCATAATCCTCTCCTGGATGTCTGCATTAAAGTGTGTCCAAACATTTGCGGTACATTTTTATTTTATTTTTTGTCATTGACATTAATAACGTGAGGTTACTCAGTGCTGAATCGCCCAGACTTTAGGGCACTGAGGTAACATGGCTAAAGTGGGCATCCGTCCCCCTGGTCAGGTGGAGCGCTAGTTCATTTCTACTCTTCGTCACCTACTTTGGATATTTATATATACTAACAGTGGCAAGACCGTCCCAAAAATCTGAAGACAAATGGGAGTGTTTATGTAAATGTGCGATAAAAAGATGTTTATGCAGATTTTGGGGGAGTTGCTTCACAAACCAAGGAAGGGCTTCAATTTCCCATGATTTGGGATTGAATTGTAGCTAATTACAGGTATTATGTTGAATATCTCCCCTTTCCTTTCACAAACAATTGGAATGAGTGGACAGAGCTATCTGTCCTGTATAACGGCCCCGTACATTAATTGCTAATTAGCAATCATCTGTTTA
Source organism: Oophaga sylvatica (assembly GCA_033576555.1). Lineage (NCBI taxonomy): Eukaryota > Metazoa > Chordata > Amphibia > Anura > Dendrobatidae > Oophaga > Oophaga sylvatica. The sequence goes on along the minus strand of JARQOD010000001.1, from coordinate 382,009,084 downwards.
TAATGCCGGTTCCCCATGTTTTCAGAAAATGGAATCACAGAATCGAAATAATTATTGCTTTCTGAATGCCTTCATCTTGAAAGTTCATAATTATATACTGATGTACAAATCCAATTAACAAAAAGAATGTAGTATGAAAGGATGCCGAAAAAAGGCCGATGGCTCCAATAATTGCGTGTACCTGCTGCTTCTGACGGCACCGTCGGACCCGCTCTGACATTCTCACCACGTATCATGCAATTTCTAATAATTGCAATGTCTGCGAGGAAACATTCATCATTAGTTGTTTTACATCCAGACATGTCTGTTTGCTAAATTGTACAGTCGATATTAATTTCAAAGGTTCTGTTGTTGTTGTTGGAATGGTGCAGAACCTCCATACTGACGGCAGTGACTACTGGCCCCACTCCTGGAGCACCCGCCAGGGCAGAGGGGATACTCGGTACCAGGCCACTTCTGAAAGGGTTAAAAATGAGGTATTATGTCAAAAAATAAATAAATAATAATTTTGTATTAATTTTAATTAATTGAGACCCAAAGAAAAGGGAAATACAATAGACAACCTCCAAACCGAGGGATGGCAGACCATCCGGTGAAGAAAAGAAAAAGAATATGGTGGGTACAGACCAAAAGGCAAGGAAAGGCTAAACCAAAGTAGTGATAAAAATACCTAAAAAATGTATATTGAATAATGTGACACCACCAATGATAGTGAAACAAAAAAGGCCTTTATTTAATACATAATAAGACATAAAACACTAAAAAAACCACAATAGTTAATAATAACAATGTGTTAAATACAGTAAATAGAGGCTGGAATATAATCAAAATAATCTCACAATATTATACATATATAAATGTAATTTAAATCAATGTATAGAATAATAGATAAATATATAGTACAATAAATATAGCGACCAATTAATAATACCAGGTAAATAAATATAGCAGCTAGAAACTGGCTTTTATCAACAACAGCTGGTGTGTATCAAGACCATAAAAAATTATACCAAAAATATATAAAAAATGAAAAAAATATATATAAAAAATATCTATTTATATACAACTATAATAGTGCAATTATATAGATTGAATTAACACAAAATTATTGATATATAGTGTAAAAAATATATATATGATATATCAATAAACCACGAGTGCAAATATGCTCAGTGAAATAATTACTAATAAATAGCTATACAGTGCAAAAAGAGTGTGAATAAATAAATAATAATTTGAGTACAACACACACCAAAATGTAAGCGATAAAAATGATATAATAGGCACTTTAGGTGTCAGCCAGTAAAAAAGACAGATTCTGAAAAACAACTAATCTCAGCTGCATAGCAAAACAGCCGCTATAGGCAATAAAACAGCCGGTTACCAACCGGAACTGAATGCAAAGCCAAAGTAGTAATCGCTATATACCTGTGAGTCGCCGTGAGCAATAAGAACCAGCCTATATCCACGCGCCCCGACGCGCGTTTCGGATACCTCTATCCTTCGCCAGGGGAATAATTACCTCAGTCCTATAACCTGGAGTATTTATAGTAAGTAATCCAGGAATGATTTGCATCATGGCGCATGCGCCGCCGAGACACTGGCGGAAGTGACTTAACAACCGACGTCATGCGACCCAGCATGCCCTGGACCGGACATTGAGTCACATAAAGACGCCGCTGCCAAGCAACTCCACGGTTCGGACAGCGCATGTGCACTGAAAAACATATCGGATCCAACAAAAATAGATGTGTCAATATGCACATTCCGATAAATCCTCTACACTAATTGGTCAATATCACACATGCGTGAATTTACAACATATTATTAAGCATATTATGAAAATATAAGTGAAAATTAATATATAAAGAAATTGTATTATTATACAATCATATTTGAAAGATAATAAATGTGAAATACCAGTGCAAATAATTAAGATAACACATAATAATGATTAAATCATAAATATTGAATCTTACTTAGCAATATAAACTCACATATAAAAAATAATAAATAAAATAATAAAATAAATAATAAATAGATGAAATAATAAAAATAATAAATAATAAATAATGTGATTATTTATCATATATACATAAAATTAAACAAAAAATAAAAAATAATTGATCAGAAGTATAAATAAAAAAATGTATAGCATAGAAATATTTATCTATATATATATATATAAAAAAAGTGCTCAAAAATTATAATATACACATATTATATGCAAAAATATGTTGAGTGCCAATTGTGAAGGATCCTCAATGGTACGTTAGTCCGAAAGATCCGATATATGATGCTGTTCATGAAAACTGGAAAAACTGAGGAAAAATAAAAAGTATTAAAAACACTTATAAAAAAGGAATAAAAGAAAGACTTTCATTTAGACCAAGTGGAGACATGGTCTGCAAGGTCTATATCCACTTGGTCTCAAGTTGTGCCAAACGTTTACTGATGTTACCACCCCTTGGTCCAATGTTCAACAGATCTATGCCAGATACTTTAAAGAGAGAAGAATCACAGTCATGATGTAATTTAAAATGTTTCGGTATCGTTTTAAGAGACGCAACATCATTAACATCTTTCGCTGCCTTTATACCTAGTACGTGTTCACGTATCCTCACCTTTAATTGGCGAGTAGTGAGTCCCACATATATAAGTGAACACGGACAAGTTGCGTAATAAATGACAGCAGTTGATTCACATGAAATGGAGTGTTTGATATTGAACGTGTGACTTTTGTCAGAATTCGTAAAGGTCTGGGTTTTGACTACACTTGGACAAGCTACACAATGGCCACACGGTTTACACCCATTACCAGATCTCAATGTTAGAGATTCTTCAAATAAGGGTTCCTTAGTATAATGGCTTTTAACTAATTTGTCACCCAAATTTGGCGCTCTCCTGAATGTCATATTGGGGCCATTACCAACCGGACAATATTAGCATTGTTGGAAGAGGACACATTCTTATTATAAAGCGCATTGTGACGTGGCGCTTTATAATAAGAATGTGTCCTCTTCCAACAATGCTAATATTGTCCGGTTTATCACCCAATACAATAATCAGAGTAATCAGATATACTCTTGTCTCAAGAAACATTGGTCAATTCTAAATAGTGACCCTGTTTTGTCAAGATATGTTGGTAATGGCCCCAATATGACATTCAGGAGAGCGCCAAATTTGGGTGACAAATTAGTTAAAAGCCATTATACCAAGGAACCCTTATTTGAAGAATCTCTAACATTGAGATCTGGTAATGGGTGTAAACCGTGTGGCCATTGTGTAGCTTGTCCAAGTGTAGTCAAAACCCAGACCTTTACGAATTCTGACAAAAGTCACACGTTCAATATCAAACACTCCATTTCATGTGAATCAACTGCTGTCATTTATTACGCAACTTGTCCGTGTCCACTTATATATGTGGGACTCACTACTCGCCAATTAAAGGTGAGGATACGTGAACACGTACTAGGTATAAAGGCAGCGAAAGATGTTAATGATGTTGCGTCTCTTAAAACGATACCGAAACATTTTAAATTACATCATGACTGTGATTCTTCTCTCTTTAAAGTATCTGGCATAGATCTGTTGAACATTGGACCAAGGGGTGGTAACATCAGTAAACGTTTGGCACAACTTGAGACCAAGTGGATATAGACCTTGCAGACCATGTCTCCACTTGGTCTAAATGAAAGTCTTTCTTTTATTCCTTTTTTATAAGTGTTTTTAATACTTTTTATTTTTCCTCAGTTTTTCCAGTTTTCATGAACAGCATCATATATCGGATCTTTCGGACTAACGTACCATTGAGGATCCTTCACAATTGGCACTCAACATATTTTTGCATATAATATGTGTATATTATAATTTTTGAGCACTTTTTTATATATATATATAATATATATATAGATAAATATTTCTATGCTATACATTTTTTTATTTATACTTCTGATCAATATATTTTTATTTTTTGTTTAATTTTATGTATATATGATAAATAATCACATTATTTATTATTTATTATTTTTTATATTTCATCTATTTATTATTTATTTTATTATTTTATTTATTATTTTTTATATGTGAGTTTATATTGCTAAGTAAGATTCAATATTTATGATTTAATCATTATTATGTGTTATCTTAATTATTTGCACTGGTATTTCACATTTTTATCTTTCAAATATGATTGTATAATAATACAATTTCTTTATATATTAATTTTCACTTATATTTTCATAATATGCTTAATAATATGTTGTAAATTCACGCATGTGTGATATTGACCAATTAGTGTAGAGGATTTATCGGAATGTGCATATTGACACATCTATTTTTGTTGGATCCGATATGTTTTTCAGTGCACATGCGCTGTCCGAACCGTGGAGTTGCTTGGCAGCGGCGTCTTTATGTGACTCAATGTCCGGTCCAGGGCATGCTGGGTCGCATGACGTCGGTTGTTAAGTCACTTCCGCCAGTGTCTCGGCGGCGCATGCGCCATGATGCAAATCATTCCTGGATTACTTACTATAAATACTCCAGGTTATAGGACTGAGGTAATTATTCCCCTGACGAAGGATAGAGGTATCCGAAACGCGCGTCGGGGCGCGTGGATATAGGCTGGTTCTTATTGCTCACGGCTAGTGTTGAGCATTCCGATACCGCAAGTATCGGGTATCGGCCGATATTCGCGTTATCGGAATTCCGATACTTAATTCCGATACTTTTTCAATATCGTATACCGGAATCGGAAGTTCCCATAATTCTTTGAGAGGCAATGTGATTTTAGTCAGCCAATGAGGAATCCTACGAAGTGTGAGCACATCCTGTAATGATGCGGTCATCTTAACTAATGGCATGGCTGTGATTGGCTGCTGAAATGATGTCAGAATGCACTATAAAAGGCGCCGCAGCCATTTTAGCGTCACTGTGCTGTGAACTCAGTTAGGGACAGAACGCTGCTGTGCTGACTCTGAGGGACAGTTAGATATTGCGATTTTGTGTACTACTGTGCTTGAGGCAGGCTAGTTTACCAACCGCTGTGTAAAGCTTCATTTTGCCAGTGTTGTTTTAACAGCTCTGTGCAAGGTGTGTGTGTGACAGTGCAGGTGACGCTGCAGTTTGCTCTGCATCCACCGCTGTTTGTAGGCATCTGCACGTGTCACTTTTTTTTGTTTTTTTTTTTATTTTATTTAGTGGAATTGGTGCAGCTCCATTATATTAGAAAAAAATCAAATCTATTAGTGTGACGTGCTTCCATCCGTATACAATACATTGGTTGCAAACACTATAGAAGTACAGAAAGGAGCTTTTCACAGATTGTGGACAGTTGTGTTTCAGTGTTCACTTCAGTCTGTGTTTTTTACTTTTTTGAGTGCAGATCACGCTCCAGTTACTTGTTCAAGCACTGCTGCTTGTACTTGCTGAGCGTGTCTCAGTGGCTCATCCTTTTTCATTTATCTCCAATTGGTTCTGCTACATTCCATTTAAAATAAATCTAATCTATTAGTGTGACGCGCTTCCATCCGTATACAATACATTGGTTGCAAACACTATAGAAGTACAGAAAGGAGCTTTTCACAGATTGTGGACAGTTGTGTTTCAGTGTTCACTTCAGTCTGTGTTTTTTACTTTTTTGAGTGCAGATCACGCTCCAGTTACTTGTTCAAGCACTGCTGCTTGTACTCTGCTGAGCGTGTCTCAGTGGCTCATCCTTTTCATTTATCTCCAATTGGTTCTGCTACATTCCATTTAAAATAAATCTAATCTATTAGTGTGACGCGCTTCCATCCGTATACAATACATTGGTTGCAAACACTATAGAAGTACAGAAAGGAGCTTTTCACAGATTGTGGACAGTTGTGTTTCAGTGTTCACTTCAGTCTGTGTTTTTTACTTTTTTTAGTGCACATCACGCTCCAGTTACTTGTTCAAGCACTGCTGCTTGTACTCTGCTGAGCGTGTCTCAGTGGCTCATCCTTTTCATTTATCTCCAATTGGTTCTGCTACATTCCATTTAAAATAAATCTAATCTATTAGTGTGACGCGCTTCCATCCGTATACAATACATTGGTTGCAAACACTATAGAAGTACAGAAAGGAGCTTTTCACAGATTGTGGACAGTTGTGTTTCAGTGTTCACTTCAGTCTGTGTTTTTTACTTTTTTGAGTGCAGATCACGCTCCAGTTACTTGTTCAAGCACTGCTGCTTGTACTCTGCTGAGCGTGTCTCAGTGGCTCATCCTTTTCATTTATCTCCAATTGGTTCTGCTACATTCCATTTAAAATAAATCTAATCTATTAGTGTGACGCGCTTCCATCCGTATACAATACATTGGTTGCAAACACTATAGAAGTACAGAAAGGAGCTTTTCACAGATTGTGGACAGTTGTGTTTCAGTGTTCACTTCAGTCTGTGTTTTTTACTTTTTTGAGTGCAGATCACGCTCCAGTTACTTGTTCAAGCACTGCTGCTTGTACTCTGCTGAGCGTGTCTCAGTGGCTCATCCTTTTCATTTATCTCCAATTGGTTCTGCTACATTCCATTTAAAATAAATCTAATCTATTAGTGTGACGCGCTTCCATCCGTATACAATACATTGGTTGCAAACAATATAGAAGTACACAAACGGGCCTTTCACAGCTACTGAACATGGGTTTTTAATTTTTAACTAAAATATGTATTTTTTCAAATGACACAAATATAAGTAATGTTGAAGAGGAATAGTCCTACATCCATTGTTTGCACAATATTACAGGTGTACATCATGTCCCTTAATCAACAATGTATTATTATATTTACTTGTATGCTTTTATTTAAAAGCCAAGAACACAGAAGGATAACCTTCGCACTGCAGCTGTTGTCAAAGTTCAACCCACATTATGCACTTCCAACATTGCAGCATTTGAGGCATGATGTGAGTTGGATTGGTCAAAGTTATGGAGTGAGAAGGTTCACCATCAGTACCCTATAGCATAAGTATGCTTTTGTGTTAGCATTTGTGTTAGACATGTGGATATCTGCCATAATATGTCACAATTATTTAGTTACAGATTTGTTACCAACACTAATCATTGAATGGTTTTAAATTTGACGTTTCACTTGTTTACAGCTTAGAAATAAGGGTGTAGCCTGATATCTATGTGTAGCACTAGCCACTTTAACATGTCATGTTTTTTTAAACATGTGTAGCTAGGTAGCAGTAATTTTTGCCGGACACACAGCAGGGGAACAGCAGGCGTTACTGAACCCCACTATCACTATAGCTTGTGTATTGGTCTGTGGACACGACACTTCTGAGCAGCAACTGGCAGTGTTGTAGCCCAGGGAGTATAGCTCAGGTGGTAGAAAGATGAACATAACAGGAGACATGGAAAACGTTGCCAACCAGTTAGTTAATCTGAAACCGGACAGGCAAATTCAGGCGAGATCCATGCCTAGTTCATTTTCAGAAAAGTAAGCCGTTCTACATTATCGTAGGATAGTCGCATGCAACGGTCTGTTAGTACACCACCTGCAGCAGTAAAGACGCGCTCCGATAATACACTGGCAGCAGATCAAGCCAGCACCTCCAATGCATACTGGCTAAGCTCTGGCCATGTATCCAGCTTAGAGACACAAAACTTGAATGGGGAAGAGCCATCTGAGAGTACACTGAGAGGGCAAGACATGTAGTCTGTAACCATCTTACGGAAATGTTGCCTCCTGCTGACTGGAGCCGTCTCGGATGGTGTAGACATTGGTGGCGCTGCCACAAAACTTCGACACATTTGGAACATACTGTTCTTGCCCTGTGCAGAGGCGCTGCTTGTGCTCCCTCTTGTTGCAGAGCTGTCTCCACTGCCTCGACGCACAGAGCTGCTTTGTAAATCAGTAGCAGCAGCAGTGCTCTCGGCTGGAATGGAGAACATTATGGATTGCACCAGTGTGTCTTGGTACTTCCGCATTTTACGCTCCCGGTTCAACGGTGTGATGAGGCTTTGTAAGTTGTCCCGGTAGCGAGGGTCTAGGAGGGTGTACACCCAATAATCAGACGTGGTGTGAATGTGTTCGATGCGGCGGTCGTTTCTCAGCCACTGCAGCATGAAATCAACCATGTGCTGCAGACTCCCAACTGGCCAAGAAACGTTGTCCCCTGCAAGAGGCGTCATCTCCGCCTGCTGTGCATCACCCCACCCTTGGTCTACATACTGACTAGAGCATTGTCTACCTCCCTCTGGAGCGATGTCTTCCTCCTCCATTGACTCCTCCTCATCCTCCTCACAAAGTCCTTCAAATACATATAAATTTACAAAATTTAAAACTCAAAATTTAAAAACTTTGTATCATAATTCTGTAACATCAGTTTATGGAAACACAATAGCATTACAAAAGGATAGACAAAAAATGTACATTATGTGCTTTGTAAATACATTAAAAGTTTGTAATGGTTATGAAAATATAGACAGCGACTCTGGAGGTTCAATTGTTGATACAGCATGGTACTTTGAAAGTCCTCCAGCCCTTTGTGAGGAACCACGTTGCGCTGACTGTCCAGAAGGTGATGGAATTTGTGACTCCTCATCCTCCACCTCTTCCAAAACCTCATGCCTTAGTGCTTGCAGTGTTTTTTGAAGCAGGCAGATAAGGGGGACAGTCAGGCTGACTAGTGCATCATCTGCACTCGCCATCCGCGTTGACTCATCAAACGCACGCAAAACGTGGCAGATATCCTTCATAGAGTTATTCGCCACTCATTACACTGCCAGTGGCTGCCCATTCATTATAGGATCCAATTCTAATTACTGGTTCTCACCAACAAAGCTCTCCACAGCGCAGCACCCCCCTACATCTGCTCCCTTATTTATATTTATCGGCCTAACCGACTGCTGCACTCTGCAAACGACCTTCGACTAACCTCTGCACTAATCCGTACCTCCCACTCCCGACTCCAAGACTTCACCCGCGCTGCGCCAATCCTCTGGAATGCTCTACCCCAAGAAATTAGGACTATCCGCAATTTGGATGGTTTCAGGCGCTCCCTCAAAACACATTTGTTCACAGTGGCCTATCACATTCACTAATCAAAGTCATTCTATGTGTAATTCTGTGTGTGTAGCCCATTCACTATCTCCATGCATCCCTCACTTCCTTAAAATGGCTGGACCATCATTGTAAAAACACCATTGTATATAAACACCTGTACTTTGTATCTCCCACACCTCATTGTAGATTGTAAGCTTTCACCAGCAGGGGCGGCTGATTTTGCTTTAATTATTGTATTGTTAACGTTGTTACTTATGAGTCGTGTTTTGAAACTGTTAAACTGTAAAGCACTGCGGAATATTATGGCGCTATATAAATAAATAATATTATTATTCTTATTATAGAGGCCCACTCAGTAGTGGTGAAGTGTGAACGGCGCAAATTGCGAGTTGACTGCGCCTGATGCAGCTGATACTCCATTACTGTTGGCTGCTGCTCACACAACCGCTCCAACATATGTAACGAGGAATTCCACCTGGTGGGTACGTCACATATGATGCGATGTTCATGAAGGTGAAATCTGCGTTGCAGAGCTGCAATCAGCGATCTGGCCATGCTGGAACGTCGCAAGTGAGCGCACTGTAGGCGGACCTTGTGCAGCAGTGCATCAAGATCCGGATAGTCCCTCAAAAAACTCTGCACGACCAAGTTGAGCACATATGACAGACATGGTATGTGAGTGAGGTTGCCAAGGCCCAGAGCTGACACCAGATTTCGGCCATTGTCACACACTACCAAGCCTGCCTGTAGATTCTCTTCCAAAAACCACACGTCGCTCTCCTGCTTTATGGCATTACAGAGCTCCTGCGCTGTGTGGCTAAGATTCCCCATGGAAATTAATTTCAGGATGGCCTGTTGACATTTTGACACGGCTGTGCTCATATCGGTCGCAACAGGTAAACGTTCACGGGTCCATGTGGAGGTAGACCGTGACGGCTCCTGCAGCGATGATTCTGAGGAACTGGAATAGGAGGAGGAATCAATGTGTACAGACTTGATTCCTGCAATCCTTGGAGTTGGCAGAACACGTACAGCGCCACTCGCAAGATCAGTACCCGGCTGCACAACATTGACCCAATGGGCAGTGAGGGAAAGGTATTGTCCCTGGCCATGGGTGTTAGAACCCTCTTGTTAGGTTTGTTTCAGTTTGCTGGTCACATGACCTTTTTTCCCTATTTAGTCTGGCTCCGCCCTTCTGGCTTTGCTTGACTTCATTGTATTATCTACTGTTAAGCTAGCCGGGTGCTTAGGTGCCTTAATCTGTCAGTTTTGCTTGATGTTAGGATCACAAAGTATTTATTTTTCTGTTTAATTATCCATGCTACAATTTATGTTAGGAGGTGTCCACCTTTTCTCACAGTCCCTAGATCTTGTAGGGATTACTCCCTCGCAACTATAGGTCTTCGTTCACACTAGATGAGGACTTTAGCGGGTCTGGTCGCAGGATCAGGTTCCCCGTTACATCGTAGGGATTCAGCTTAGTTGTATTGTAGGGACAGAATTCCCTTCTTTCCTTACTGGTTGTAGCAGATCATAACAATGGGTACTGGTCCACGCATCGGTGGTCAGGTGGACCTTGCTACTGAGGGCTTTTAGTAGCGCATGTTTAATTTTTCCCTCAACATGCTTTTGCAGACCAGGGACGGCTTGCCTGCTGAAATGAAATCGGCTTGGCACATTGTATTGTGGGATTGACAATGATATTCAGTTACGGAAACTGTCTGTCTCCACCAGCCTGAATCACAGCATTTCAAGGGACAGGAGTTTTGCAATGCCAGCATTCAGAGCCTGTGCTCGTGCATGGTTTGCGGAGTATGGCCGTCTTTTATCCCATGCCTGTGCTACAGATGGCTGTTTTGTGGCCTGGGAGTGTGAGGATGACAGGGAACTTGCTGCTGTGTGTGGAATAACAGTTTGTCTCTGGACAACAGTGGCCGAGGTTCTTCCATGGCGATCCTGTGAGGAAGCATAACCAGCTGTGTGTGAGCTCGATGAAGAGGCTTCAACACAACCTGAAGATGTAGGTGCTGCTGTAGGTTGGCCTACATCTCTAGTGTGTCTTTGTAACTCAACTACGTGCTTTGTCCGCACATGTTTCCACATATTTGTGGTATTGAGGTGACTGACACTTTTAGCTATTTTTAATTTTTAATTACACAGCTTGCATTTCACATAGCAAATATCATGTGCAAGTGTGTGAAAAAAGGACCACGCAGTGCAAGTCCTGGGAGCGCACGTTTTGACTTTTGGAAGACAACTGCTCCGAACAGGTGCCAAACTGGAGGCTACAGGCAACCGAGTCTGCAGCCTAACTCTCCCTCCTGTTTGTACCGTTGGGGCAATGTCTTCCTCTATCTTCCTTCTATCACTAACCATTTCTCTAGGCCTCTCCCAGCTTTCAACCAAAGTACTGGTTCTCACCCACAAAGCTCTCCACAGTGCAGCACCCCTCCTACATCTCCTCCCTCATTTCTATCTATCGGCCTAACCGACTGCTGCGCTCTGCAAACGACTTTCGACTAACCTCTGCACTAATACGTACCTCCCACTCCCGACTCCAAGACTTCTCCTGCTCTACGCCAATCCTCTGGAATGCTGTACCCCAAGAAATTAGGACTATCCACAATTTGCATGGTTTCAGGCGCTCCCTCAAAACACATTTGTTCAGAGCGGCCTATCACATTCACTAATCAAAGTCATTCTATGTATTCTGTGTAAGTGTGTGTGTGTCTCTAGCCCATTCACTATCTCCATCCCTCAGTCCCTTAAGATGGCTGGAACATCATTGTAAATGCACCATTGTATATAAACACCTATACTTTGTATCTCCCCCATCTCATTGTACATTGTAAGCTGTCACGAGCAGGGGCGACTTATTTAGCTTAAATTATTGTATTGTTAACGTTGTTACTTATGACTTGTGTTCTGAAACGGCTAAACTGTAAAGCGCTGCGGAATATGATGGCGCTATATAAATAAATATTATTATTATTCCTCTGAGCTGCTCCCACCACCTTCCTGTTCCTCATGCCATGTTGGGTCTTGGACCTCATCATCTCCACTACCCTCTTCCAACACCTGCTGTTGGGTGGTCTGGCCAGCACCATGCTCAACAGAAACTGGCACCTGGGTCTCATCATCATCAGATGCGTTCTGCGGTGTGCTGACCATCGGCACTGTCTCACCCGCCTCTTCAGATTCAGAGAGACACAGCTGTTGCGCATCACTGCATACTCCCTCTTCACATTACAGAATGCTGCTTGGCTGGGCCCCTGTTTGCAAGCCAATAGATTCTGAGAACAGAAGCAGACACTCAGCTGGCTCCTGTACAGAACTCTCTGACTGCCTGGGCAATTTGCCAGGGGGTGAAGAGACAGATGGTTGCCCAACAGTGCTGTGGTCCTGAGAGGAGGTGGAAGCAATTGAAGTCGATGCATTGGCTGACATCCAAACAACAACGGCTTCAATTTGTTCTTCCCGCAGCAGGGGGGTACTCCGAGCTCCTACAAAAGTGCGCATAAAGGAACGCTCACGGGGAAAACTGGTGGATGCTGTGTCACTGGGGGCCGCAGCAGCCACAGAATCCCCACGTCCTCTCCCTGAAGAAACTCCACGACCACGTGCCTTACTCCCTGCCTTCTTCATCTTGGTAGATTGATAAAGAAAGTCTGAAAAGTTATAAGGTCTAAGTGTGGTTATTCCGCAGAGACTGCAGTGAACACTGCACACAACTGTTCACTACCCAATGCGTCTCAGCAGGAAGGCAGTCTGTGCGTCAAAACAAAGGCACAAGCATACATCCATGTACCCTGTTTATAAAGCTATATAAAAAAAATTATGTAGTAGTGACGCACACTTTATTGAGGTACAGTATTACATCGCAATTCACCATCTGTGGCTATGCAGTCTCATCTATATATACCTTATCTATCTGTTGTCATGCTTCCAAGTCGACAGTCACAGTCAGCCATAAATAGCAATTTTCACTATGCACTATGCACTTTTGAAAGGTTATGTTTGTTAATAAAAATGATTATTGCCACATATTATGAGTATTACATGATGGAAATTGTATAATTTTGTATAAAAATATTTAGTGACATTATTCAGCAAATGGAACATTTTAGTAATATCACAGATAACTTGTAATGCTGATGATGTTTTGAAGTCAGACATTCATTGTCTATACAATAAAAATGGTGTACATACTGTTACTTATCCATCATTAATGGATTCAGATATGTACTTGTATGCTTTTATGTACAACCGTATAGCAGATTCCTTAACTAATTTATTTTGTGGTTTGCATTGCTGTTCAACATGTTAATGTATGTGTTTATGTTTGTCAATTCTTTATTTATCTAGATATTAGTTTAAATGAAATCATCATCTTATGGTAGTAAAGGTTATCTTTCTCTTGTTTGAAGTATAGACATTTAAAATTGACAGGTAACAAGGAAATTACTTGATCTAGTATTTAAACATCCTCCTTGATCCTGGGCTCCAACACCGCCAGTTGTTGCTCGGAAGTGCTGTTAGCACAGTCAACACTTGCTCCTGTGTTACTGGGGTTCAGTAACGTCAGCTGGTCCTCGGTTGTGCCATTGGCTCTTTTCCTTCTGCTGCCCCTCCGGGTTCCAGCACAGTCAGCTGGTCCTCGTTACTTGCATTGGCTCTTGTACCTTCTGCTACCCGTCCGGGTTCCAGTACCGTCAACTGGTTCTCCGCAGTGCCTTTGGCCTAGGTGCCTCCATCTCGGTATCCGAGTTCCAGCAACGTCTGCTGGTCCTTGGTAGTGCTTTGGAGCACAGGTACCTCCTGCTTAGTAACCGTGTCCCAGTAACGTCAGCTGGTCCTCGGTTGTGCCATTGGCTCTTTTCCTTCTGCTGCCCCTCCGGGTTCCAGTACCGTCAACTGGTTCTCCGCAGTGCCTTTGGCCTAGGTGCCTCCATCTCGGTATCCGAGTTCCAGCAACGTCTGCTGGTCCTTGGTAGTGCTTTGGAGCACAGGTACCTCCTGCTTAGTAACCGTGTCCCAGTAACATCAGCTGGTACAAGATTGTGCTACAAATACAAGATACGGAACAAGAGACACAAGAACAATAAGCAGAAGATCTAAAAGCAGAAGAACATGAAGTATAAGACCAAAATGAAGAGCAAAATATATGCTCTAAATTCTAAGCAGAAGAAGACTAAGCAGTGTATGGGGGTGAGTCCGTTCCTCCTCGTGGTGCCCCTGGAAAATGCCTGCTGCTGCAGGCTAAACTGAACACGGACAAATACTGTTGTAATTTAAATCTTTTGTGACAGCAAGAACGGAAGGATGAAAAATTCATACTTTGACAGATTACAAGTACAGGATTCTCTGTCACAAATAAGAATATGATGAAGAAGATGAAGCAGAATATGAATAAGAATAATAGTTTAATAAGAAGAATATGAGTAATGTTAACAAAGATGAATAGCAAGAAGTTTAAGAAGAAGATAAAGAAGGTGAAGATGAAGAATAATTTGATGAAAAAGATGATGCTGCAGAAGATTATGAAGGAGAAAGTGTGTGAAAAGTTTAAAAGGTGAAGATGAAGAGCATGGAAGTTGTGTAATATACATATTTGCCAAAATATAAAAAACGTTAACATTGTCAATTTCTTCGTCAATCCGAACATCTTTAAAAAAAAAAATATTTATGCTATTCCATTTGATTGGGTTAAACATCTATGCCTTTAATGTCTCCTCAACCTTCCCCAATACATTCTACATTACTCTTTCTTGTTTTCCTTCATGTACAATTAACCAACAAGGCAAGAATGGGTTTTTTTTAATTTCGATATTTTGTTCCCATAGACTTACATGGGACTTCCGGTATCGGTATCGGGTATCGCCGATATTTTAGTGATATCGGCGATACCATTCCGATTCCGATACTTTAGGATATCGGAAAGTATCGCTCAACTCTACTCACGGCGACTCACAGGTATATAGCGATTACTACTTTGGCTTTGCATTCAGTTCCGGTTGGTAACCGGCTGTTTTATTGCCTATAGCGGCTGTTTTGCTATACAGCTGAGATTAGTTGTTTTTCAGAATCTGTCTTTTTTACTGGCTGACACCTAAAGTGCCTATTATATCATTTTTATCGCTTACATTTTGGTGTGTGTTGTACTCAAATTATTATTTATTTATTCACACTCTTTTTGCACTGTATAGCTATTTATTAGTAATTATTTCACTGAGCATATTTGCACTCGTGGTTTATTGATATATCATATATATATTTTTTACACTATATATCAATAATTTTGTGTTAATTCAATCTATATAATTGCACTATTATAGTTGTATATAAATAGATATTTTTTTATATATATTTTTTCATTTTTTATATATTTTTGGTATAATTTTTTATGGTCTTGATACACACCAGCTGTTGTTGATAAAAGCCAGTTTCTAGCTGCTATATTTATTTACCTGGTATTATTAATTGGTCGCTATATTTATTGTACTATATATTTATCTATTATACTATACATTGATTTAAATTACATTTATATATGTATAATATTGTGAGATTATTTTGATTATATTCCAGCCTCTATTTACTGTATTTAACACATTGTTATTATTAACTATTGTGGTTTTTTTAGTGTTTTATGTCTTATTATGTATTAAATAAAGGCCTTTTTTGTTTCACTATCATTGGTGGTGTCACATTATTCAATATACATTTTTTAGGTATTTTTATCACTACTTTGGTTTAGCCTTTCCTTGCCTTTTGGTCTGTACCCACCATATTCTTCACTTCTGAAAGGAGCAGTGTCACGGCAGCAGTGACCTGGTCCGTGGCCCTGGGCATTCAATAAAAGGGAATGATGATGAAAAAGGGGAAAAATAAAGGGTTTGTAATAAAGTGTTCATGATGCCACCTGTGGTACTTGGCAATAAAGATGTTAGCCGACGCTGCAGATTCAATCCACTGGGACAGTTGTTGATGCAGTAGAGATGGTTCAGCCCTCCACATGCAAGGCTATGTCCCAGGGCAGTTAAGATGTTAGAGAAGATGTTGGTAGAAAGTTTGGTGCAGGGCAGGTGACGCAGGAAAGATTCTGAAGACACAACAGAGTTCATATTCCTTTACCTTTTACTGAGCTGTGCAGGTACAGTCCGGGGCTCAGGTTACAGATGGTTCTGGAGTCGGTCAGCCTGAAAGCAATTTGGCAAGCTCCATATTCAGGTGGGTTGTGAGGCATCCTTTCTAGCGCTATTCTCTGAGTACTTGCTGCTGTAAACTCTATTCAAGTTCCTCTCTCTGTCTGCTACTTAGGTAGAACTCCACTCGCATGACAGGCAACTGTAGCCTGCTTCAGGGATCGCTCCTGTATGGCGTCTCCGTCTCACACGTGCTGCTGTGTTGTCGAGTATCAGTTGGGGACAGAGAATCTGCGGTCTTCTGCCCTCCGGATTCAGCTGCTGGGGCTTTAGTACCCACACAGCCTCAGACTCCGGGGCCCAGTCTCTGGCACTCAGGTCTGGGGTGAGCTCAGCTTTAGCTCCTGTCCTCTAGCTCCTCTCCTCACATCCTGTCTCAACTCTGCTCAGGCACTAACTTACTACTAACTTCCTGCTTCCGACCAGAAAGCAGCTCTCCTAAAATTGGGTTAGAGCTCCCCCTGCTGGCCTGGAGCAGGAACTGTGTTTTATGCTGGAACTACCTGTTAAGGGGTTCCCTTCTTTGCTTCCAGGCATGACATCACTCCCCCCTGGAGGAAGGCAAGGTCACTGTGGCAACCGAATTCCTCGGGTGTCACACTCCATCTTTGGGGGCTGCTGAGCCTCAAGTTTTTTTCTAAAAATCATTTCTAAAAAATATTACCTGTGCTATATAGGGATGCATTCAGACTCCGTGTAAAATGACCTCTGTTGTAGTTAGAGTGCAGGACAACAGGTGGATCCATTTAGCTTGAAGAACAAGAAACAGCAGAGATGAGTGTGCGGACAGCAGCTTGTTGCAGGAGTGGATATTGTATAGCCGAAATGAACAGCAGAGTAGAATAGTCAATCCGTACCGTGTTGCAGGTGTCCGTATAGCACATAGAAACAGCAGAGTTGATCATTCAGAAACATTTTTCCAGGAGAGGTGAGAATGCAAATGGCGACTTAGAATAGTAGAGACTAGAGACGAGTAGGCTAGGAAATAATTTGTTGGAAGAAATTTGAGAGTGTGGGCAGAACCTTGGAATAGCAGAAACAAGCCGCATGGCAGCTACATTTATGCAGCAGAGTTGAGGGTAAGTTTAACACCAAGAACAGCAATGCATAATTAATAGGAGTGCTGGATACTACATAGGAGCAACTGTCTAGATAATCAGGCATCTGACGATAGCCTGTGAAGTATCGCTAGTCTCCTGGAAAACACACAGTACCATCAAGCACTACTTCTTTAATACTTAGGCTACTCTGTGCCAACCTTAAAAGCCTTCAATGCTGATGACATGAAAGGGGTATACTGGGTTACAATAATAATGCAGCATGGGCTATCACAGATTGAGTTGACCTTTCGAGAATGAATACGCAAAGCCGGTGCTGGAACCAGGACAGGTGAGTAGCATCACCCTTATGGTCTGGAGCAGCAAAGGAGTTACCTTATACCTCAATTTTGGGCAAGAGTAGTGTAGTGCAGTAGTTATCTGCCTTTTTAGGGATTAATTACCCATAATGAGGACTGTAGGACTCCTTATTCCTCCATCCCCAGTGTGTAAACAGCTTTGACCCACAGATATAGAGAATATCTTAAAGAAACCCTAGAGAGAGTGACTTGACCAAAAAGCAGCCTGCAAATTAGCATTTGGTCATTACTTTTTTTCCCCTACAGTTATGGGGTAAGACCATTTCAGCAAGTTGGCCACTATCACCTAGACTTGTTAGTCACTAGGGGTCCCACGAGAACAACTGCCTCATTGAATGAAGAGATGACCCCACTCTGTTATTCCCGAGAGTGCATCAGAATGAATGGAGTGGCTGTGCGCTTCAATTGCTTTACTCAACCAGGAACCTTTAGAGCCCGATTGTCAGGGGTCCCAGCAATGATGGTAACGACCCTTTAAGTAGCTTTCCTAGATATATGTAATTGAGGTCATATAGTTTTTTTTAGTATTCGGGAGGGGTGCTCAAGCATCTAGCAATGACCTTACTAAATGTAGTATCACTTGACTTCTAGGAAAACTCTAACAGAATGTATTGTGCCCTTTGGATTTACCGTTGGATTTGGGTCCCATTAATTGGAGAGTCGCCGTGGGCCGCCTGCAGCACTGATTTGCAGCTTCTTCGCTGGCAGCATTCACAGTGTGATATCCAACCTTTCAGAATAAGGCAATCCAGTAGCTCCTTCCAAGTTTTTTTTACCCAGAGGCTCCAATATTTTGTAGTGTATATTAAATGGCCGACCAGTCCGGGTTAGCTAACTGCACAAGAAATCCACGCACTCTGGCCGAGCTCATGTCGCGGTCGAGGAGTTTGCATCCAACATTATCCTTTTTGACAATGTCTGTTGTAATTTGGATGTTTTATTATCATTGAAAGCAAACTCCAGGTCTTGTTAGCACTCGCCTCTGGGACATTCGCTTCATACTTCATCGACTTCCAAAGGAATTCTCCACTTTGAAGGATTTAGATATAAGAAGGCCAATTTTGGAGTTTGCTCGACGATCCATTCTAGTTTCTTCAGGCATTTCACGACGGAGCTAAAAGTAAAAATATTATCCTAGACCGGGACTACAAGGATGTGCCTCTGCGCTCGAGGACGTCACATATTACGAGCAGAAAATAGGCAAATCTAGAGACAGCAAACGTCCAGATGGGAACCAGCACTTCGTCTATAGGCAGCAAACATCCAGATGGGAACCAGCACTTCGTCTATAGACAGCAAACATCCAGATGGGAACAAGCGCTTCGTCTATAGACAGCAAACATCCAGATGGGAACCAGCGCCTCATCTGTAGACAGCAAACGTCCAGATGGGAACCAGCATTTCGTCTATAGGAAGCAAACATCCATATGGGAACCAGCGCTTTGTCTATAGACAGAAAACGTCCAGATGGGAACCAACACTTCGTCTATAGACAGAAAACGTCCAGATGGGAACCAGCACTTCGTCTATAGGCAGCAAACATCCAGATAGGAACCAGCGCTTTGTCTATAGACAGCTAACGTCCAGATGGGAACCAGCACTTCGTCTATAGACAACAAACATCCAGATGGGAACCAGCGCTTCGTCTATAGACAGCAAACGTCCAGATGGGAACCAGCACTTCATCTATAGACAGCAAACATCCAGATGGGAACCAGTGCTTCATCTATAGACAGCAAACGTCCAGATGGGAACCAGCATTTCGTCTATAGGCAGCAAACGTCCAGATGGGAACCAGCGCTTCGTCTATAGACAGAAAACGTCCAGATGGGAACCAGCGCTTCGTCTGTAGACAGCAAACCTCCAGATGGGAACCAGCACTTCGTCTATAGACAGAAAACGTTCAGATGGGAACCAGCACTTCGTCTCTAGGCAGCAAACATCCAGATAGGAACCCTCGCTTTGTCTATAGACAGCAAACGTCCAGATGGGAACCAGCGCTTTGTCTTTAGACAGCAAATATCCAGATGGGAACCAGCGCTTCGTCTGTAGACAACAAACGTCCAGATGGGAACCAGCGCTTCGTCTATAGACAGCAAACGTCCAGATGGGAACCAGCGCTTTGTCTTTAGACAGCAAATATCCAGATGGGAACCAGCGCTTCGTCTGTAGACAACAAACGTCCAGATGGGAACCAGCGCTTCGTCTGTAGACAACAAACGTCCAGATGGGAACAAGCGCTTCGTCTATAGACAACAAACGTCCAGATGGGAACCAGCAATTTGTCTATAGACAACAAACATCCAGATGGGAACCAGCACTTCGTCTATACACAGCAAACGTCTAGATGGAAACCATCGCTTCGCCTAGAGAAAGCAAATGTCTAGATGGGATCCAGTGCTTCACCTATAGACAACAAACGTCCAGATGGGAACCAGTGCTTTGTCTATAGACAGCAAACATCCAGATGGGAACCAGAGCTTCGTCTATAGACAACAAACGTCCAGATGGGAACCAATGCTTCTCTATAGACAACAAACGTCCAGATGGGAACCAGCGCTTTGTCTATAGACAGCAAACGTTCAGATGGGAACCAGCACTTCGTCTATATACAAAAAATGTCCAGATGGGAACCAGCGCTTCATTTATAGACAGCAAACGTTCAGGTTGGAACCAGTGCTTCGTCTATAGGCAGCAAATGTTGAGATGGAAACCAGCGCTTCGTCTATAGACATCAAAAGTCAAGATGGGAACCAGCGCATCATCTATAGACAACAAACGTCCAGATTGGACCCAGCGCTTTGTCTATAGACAGCAAACGTCCAGATGGGAAACAGCACTTCGTCTATAGACCACAAACGTCCAGATGGAAACCATCACTTCGTCTAGAGACAGCAAATGTCCAGATGGGATCCAGCGCTTTGCCTATAGACAACAAACGTCCAAATGGGAACCAGCGCTTTGTCTATAGACAGCAAACGTTCAGATGGGAACCAGCACTTCCTCTATATACAAAAAATGTCCAGATGGGAACCAGCGCTTCATCTATAGACAGCAAACATTCAGGTGGGAACCAGCACTTTGTCTATAGACAACAAACAACCAGATGGGAACCAGCGCTTCGTCTATAGACAACAAACGTCCAGATTGGAACCAGCACTTCGTCTATAGACAACAAACGTCCAGATGGGAACCAGCACTTTGTCTTTAGACAGCAAACGTTCAGATGGGAACCAGCGCTTCGTCTATACTGTAGACAAAAAATGTCCAGATGGGAACCAGCGCTTCATCTATAGACAGCACACGTTCAAGTGGGAACCAGTGCTTCGTCTACAGACAGCAAACGCCCATATGGGAACCAGCACTTTGTGGACAATCTATCTTAACCCTTTCAGGACCTAGCTGTTTCTGGACTTTAGTAAAATGCAAAAAAATAATAAAAAAGAACTCCATCCATCTTGGGATTTTGTAACAAATTATATTTTTATTTGAGCATCAATGCAGCAATATTGAGTCTCTTATATTTGCAGGATAAGTTACAAATAGTTATTTTGTAGCTTCTATAACTTAGCCTTGACAGTTTTTGACTTGTATTTTCTTATGGAAGAGGAAATGTGATTAAGCAGAATAAAAATAAGAAAACCTCACCAATAATGTACAAAGAGTTACATTTTGTTTCCTTTTATATCCCATAAAATGTCTTATTTTATATATTTTTTTAATTTTATCTCATGTTGTATTTACGTGTTGACGGCAGTCATTAAACGATCGCTAATCGGCTGCACGCGAACTAATCGGTGGTCATTTTGTGGCCTCTTTAGGAAGCCAACAGCACTTCCTTGCACACAGAATGATATTCACAGAACAATTGTATTATCAATGTTCTATTTACACCTGACAATGTGCTACCGAGAACAAGGATTTTTATGCTTGCTAGAAAAAATAATCATGCTCAATGAATGAGTGTTTTGCTCCTTGTGTGATTGCCGAACTGTTTAACTTGCCTGATAGTTCCGATTCTGTGTCATCAACTATACAAAGAGCTGTTATCAGTCATTGTACAGGAGGGGGAGGAGATGAGCTTTGACATCACCTATTGTGAATGGTGGATCCTGTGTTATTTAAGGGCCCGTCTCACATAGCGATATCGCTACCGAGATCGGTGCTGAGTCACTAGTTTTGTGACGCAGCACCGAGCTCACCAGCGATATCGCTGTGTGTGACATTCAGCGATGATCAGCCCCCCTGCTGGGTATCGCTGATCGTCGCTGAAATGTCAGGACATTTTTTTGATCGCTGGTCTCCCGCTGACAGGCACGCATCGCTGCGTGTGACAGGCGGGAGACCAGCGATCCGCTGGTAACAAGGTACACAGCGGGTTTCCAGGCGCGGGGCTGTGCCTAGAAACCCGCTGTGTACCTAGATACCAGCGACCTGATGCAGGGAGCTGGTATCCAAGGTACACAACGGGTTTCCAGGCACCGCGCAGCGCTTGGAAACCCGCTGTGTACCTTGGATACCAGCTCCTGCATCAGCGCACTGGTATCCAAGGTACACTGCGGGTACTAAGCGATGTTACCCGCAGTGTCGCTGTCCCAGATCGCTGCCTGAGCTGCTGTTTGGCAGCTCAGCAGCGATCATGTAGCGATACACCAGCGATCCTGACAAGTGCATATCGTTGTCGGATCGCTGGTGATCGTTATGTGAGACCCAGCCTTTTACTGTATATAGAGTGTTATCAGTCATTGTACAGGAGGGGGAGGAGATGAGCTGTGACATCACCTATTGTGAATGGTGGATCCTGTGTTATCTACTGTATATAGAGGTGTTATCAGTCATTGTACAGGAGGAGGAGGTGATGAGCTGTGACATCACCTATTGTGAATGGTGGATCCTGTGTTATCTCCTGTATATAGAGGTGTTATCAGTCATTATACAGGAGGAGGAGGTGAGCTGTGACAACGCCTATTGTGAATGGTGGATCCTGTGTTATCTGCTGTATATAGAGGTGTTTCAGTCATTATACAGGAGGAGGAGGTGAGCTGTGACATCAGTTATTGTGAATGGTGGATCCTGTGTTATATACTGTATATAGAGGTGTTATCAGTCATTGTACAGGAGGAGGAGGAGGTGAGCTGTGGCATCACCTATTGTGAATGGTGGATCCTGTGTTATCTACTGTATATAGAGGTGATATCAGTCATTATACAGGAGGAGGAGTGAGCTGTGACATCACCTATTGTGAATGGTGGATCCTGTGTTATCTCCTGTATATAGAGGTGTTATCAGTCATTGTACAGGAGGAGGAGATGAGCTGTGACATCACCTATTGTGAATGGTGGATCCTGTGTTATCTGCTGTATATAGAGGTGATATCAGTCATTGTACAGGAGGAGGAGATGAGCTGTGACATCACCTATTGTGAATGGTGGATCCTATGTTATCTCCTGTATATAGAGGTGTTATCAGTCATTATACAGGAGGAGGAGGTGAGCTGTGACATCACCTATTGTGAATGGTGAATCCTGTGTTATCTACTGTATATAGAGGTGATATCAGTCATTATACAGGAGGAGGAGGTGAGCTGTGACATCACCTATTGTGAATGGTGGATCCTGTGCAATCTACTGTACATAGAGATAATCAGTCATTGAAAATGAGGAGGTGAGCAGTGACATCACCTATTATGTATTTATGGATACCGTGTAATCTACTGTTTATATAGCTCTTACCATTCATTGTACAGGAGGAGGAGGTGAGCTGTGACATCACCTATTGTGAATGATGGATCCTGTGTTATCTACTCTATATAGAGGTGTTATCAGTCATTGTACAAGAGGAGGTAAGCTGTGACAAACCTTAAGGCCCCATCACACATAACGAGATCGCTAGCGAGATCGTTATTACGTTTGAGATCCCTGGAGAGCTGTATCGTGATCGTAGGGGAGCTGTCAAACATGCAGAACTTCCCAACGATTTCGGTCGCCCCAGCGATCTAACTAACGATCTCGTTGCTCTTTGGGACGCTTTCCCACAGCAGCTATTTCAACGATCCACACCTTGATAGGGGCTGTACTGTGTCACCAATCATCTCCGATTGGTGGACGCTACTGCGTTCTGATTGGGCGGCAGGTTTAAAATAAAGCCACGTTGTAGCAATTCATTCCCTTTGTTCCTGTTTGCGCTCTGGTTCGGATCGTAGCAGCGTTATTCGGCTGTGACTCTGTATCCATTCATCTGGGCTTTGTTCCTGAGAAGCTATCTGGTTTGTGGATTGTAGTGTTCTTCGGCTGTGACTCCACACAGCCCAGAGAATTCTGCCAAGATCTGCAATCCAGCACGAGGTCAGAAACAAAGGATGGAATCGCTATTCTGTTGCTTTCTTTATGCATGGCGAGAAATGAGAATTCTGTAGCAACCACCAATCGGGGACGAGAGGCGCAGAAAAGTCCAATTTATGCACGCCTACGTGTTTCAGTTCTGAATCACTAACGAGGTCGTTGGTTAGGTGTCAAATACAGCGATGCACACTGCCCAGCGGGAGCGCAACGACCCATGAATGGTCCAGGAAGCTTTGTAACGATCAGCGATCTCACAGCAGGGGCCTGATTGTTGGTACCTGTCAGACATAACGAGATCGCTGGCGAAATCGTTATTGCGTCACAAAACCCGTGACGTATCAACGATCTCGCTAGCGATCTCGTTATATGTGATGGGGCCTTTATTGTTAATGGTGGATCTTTTATTATCTACTGTATATAGAGGTGTTATCAGTCATTGTGCAGGAGAAAGCAAAGGTGAGCTGTGACATCCTCTATTGTGTGTGGTGGAGGATCTTGTGTTTTCTAGTGTATCTAAAGGTTTTTGCTTTTGTGATGCTTTGACTCATGGCCTGACTTGTTGGCTTCCCCTTGTCATGCCGCATCAGGACCCAGGCTGGACTCTTACCAAGCCAACATTGATGGTCCTCAATAAGAGCTCCTTAATGTCGAATCATAATGGACGATGATGCTCTCTCATGGCAGTTTGAAATCATATCAGTGCAAATAATTGGCAAAGTGTGGCAAAGTTTACTGATAATAAGTTTGATACCATAAACAGAGTGAAACCAGCATAATGCATGTGTGGTTCATAAAGGAAACTGCCTGGAAAGCAGACGTGAGATTTCACACCCACACATGAATGCCTAGGATAATATGGAGACTAACTGCACAAAAATGCCAAACAAGGATGCAAACCACAGTCATAAAGTTTCAATAAAAACATGTACTTTATTCAAACAAAATGGAAAGTAACAGGTACAAACGATATAGGAAGGGGAATACGTGACCTCACTGTCCCCATGATGACAAAAAGGGCTGAAAAGGGCCACAAACCTCCGCATCAGCACAACACAGTAACATAACACCGCAAGCCGTAACCACACTATTGTGCAAAAATGGTTATGCAGTTTACCATAATAGGGACCAGAAATTACCAATACCTATAAAGTACTCAAACAGTGTAGAGCAATAAAATAGCGACAGCGGTGAAGGTATGAGATAAATACCTGAGCGATGCAGAATAAGGAGTAGTTAACTCTGAAACGCGCGTCGGGGTGGGTTGTGGGACCGCTGCCCTCTGCATCGCTCAGGTATTTATCTCATACCTTCACCGCTGCCGCTATTTTATTGCTCTACACTAAAGATGAGCGACTTTGCCTTTTTTAGGGTCGAGTCGGGTTTCGTGAAACCCGAATTTCTCAAAAGTCAAGTCAAACGAAGTCAGCCGACTAACGGAAATGGTCGGGGCAGAGTCGAAAATCCGACCCCAATGCAAGTCAATGGGGAATAAAAGTCGGCAGGGAGTGGAGGACAGTAAACATACCTACAGTGCCCATTTCAGTGCCAACGACATCAATTCTTATTACTTAAGCTTGTCAACCTTAATTAACTTTATAATAATAGTAACGCATTAAAAACTGGGGGTTATTTGGCTAAAGTTGTGGGGGGGCAGTGCTGGCTACAGGTCCGGGCCAAAGAGTCTCAGTGGGCCCCTTTAACACATACCACAATTCATGATGCTCCGATACGGCAAAGAAATATAGGTATAGTACAATGCCAAATACTTCACTTCTTACATTACATGAGTGATATCTATTTTAAATTCTGCAATAGCTCAAAAAATGGACAGTTTAGTCCTCCGTACAGTATTATGGGCACCACATAGCACGCCATACAGAATAATGAGCCCCATATATTGCTCTATACAGAATAATGAGCCCCATATATTGCACAATACAGAATGGGCTCCATATAATGCTCCATACAGAATAGGCCCCATTTGTGCTCCATATGATGCTCCATATATAAAGGGCCCTATATAATGCCCCATAAATAATGAACTCCATATGATGCTCTAGCATATGATGGGCCCCATATATGATGCTCCAGTGTATGATGAACGCCATATAATGCTCCAAATATAATGGTCCCCATATAATGCTCCATATATAATGGTCTCCATATGATGCTCCATATATAATGTGCGCCATATGATGCGCCATATATAATGGGCCCCATATGATGCTCCAGTATTTGATGTGCCCCATGGATGATGCTCCATTGTATAATGGGCCCTATCTATGATGCTCAAGTGTATGATGGGCCCCATATATAATTCCCCAGTGTATAATGCTCCCTATATATTGCTCCAACCATTAAAAAAAATGAAATACCTCTCCTCTCTGGGCACTGCTCTACTCTGGACTCCTAAGCGTCGCCATCTTCTAGCTCTCTGCACTGTGACTGTTCAGGCAGAGGGCACACAGACGTGACATCATCGCGCTCTCTGACCTGAATGTCCCTGTCAGGAAACGCGGAAGACGTCACAGCGGTGGAGCAGGAAGAGGTAAATATTGCAAGTGCTGGGGCCAGGAACTGGCACAGGGCCCCTCATAGTACGCTGGTTTCTCTGACGGCGAATGGGCCCCCCCCCCCTGCTCAGGGCACAGGCACTTGCCCGGGTGCGCCAGGTGCTGACCCCGGCCCGGGGGGGGGTACAGCCCAGTTAGGGAGGTGGAAAAACTGGCATATGTTGAGGTGTAGGCTGGACATTCAGCAGCTGCAAATGGAGGAATTGGAGAAGTTGGAGGAGGAGGACAAAGCGAGCCATTTTGCTGGCAACCTGTCAGGGGAAGGTGGTACAAAATCCTTTGAAACCCAGGCATGGTTCATTTTAATGAAGGTGAGATCACCTACATTTTGGGTCGACAGCCGGGTCCTTCTTTCTGTCATGATTGATCCAGCAGCACTGAAGACTCTTTCTGATAGCACACTACCAGCAGGGCAAGCGAGCTCCTGTAAGGCATATTGTGCCAATTCAGGCCAGGTGTCCAGTTTACAGGCCCAGTAATCAAAGGGGAATGAACTGTGAGGGAGAACATCGATAGGGGAGGAGAGGTAATTTTGAACCAATTGTCTGTTGCAATCGATTCAGTATTACCAGTCGTGTGAGCGTTACTCGAGAAATCAGACCACAACATGGTCATGAAACACCTGTCTCCAACGCCACTTTGGCTGTGTGCACCACAAACACCTCTTTCGTTTGGCCCAGTACGGCTCGTGGTAGAACCTGCACCGCTGTTGTGTTCTGGGAATGCCTCTAACAAACGGTTTACCAGAGTTGCTTGTTTGTTCGCCAATATTAGCTCTAGGTTCTCCTGTGGCATGATGTTCTGTAATTTGCCTTTATAGCGTGGATCGAGGATGCTGGCCAACCAGTAGTTGTCATCCTTCATAATTTTGGCAATGCGGGGGTCCCTTTTTAGGATCCGCAAGACATAATCACACATGTGGGCCAATGTTCCAGGTGTCAATGATGCACTGCCAGTGGTGGGTGTAGGAGCACTTTCTGCCAAATCCACATCCCTCCATTCACGCATAAACCCTGTATCTGACCTTGGCAGGCCAACATTTTCTCTTGCCCCCTGAGAAGCATCATCCTCCCCAAAATAATCAACCCCCTCATCCTCCTCCTCTTCCTCTTCTTCCTCCACCTCGTCCAGGACAGTTCCCTGAGCAGACTATGCCTGACTGTCATGAAGGCTTCCCTCCTCCTCCTCCACCTCCGCTGCAGACGCCTGATCCTTAATGTGCGTCAAAGTTTGCATGAGCAGACGCATAAGTGGGATGCTCATGCTTATGATGGCAACGTCTGCGCTTACCAGCCGTGTGCATTCCTCAAAACACTGAAGGACTTTACAGAGGTTTTTCAGCTTTGACCACTGCACACCCGACAACTCCATGTCCTCCCTCAAACTGCCTGCCCGTGGATCTTCCCACAAATGCATTACAGCCTGCCTCTGTTCGCACAGCCTCTCAACCATGTGCATGGTGGAGTTCCACCTTGTTGCAACGTCTATGATTAGGTGGTGCTTGGGGAGGTGGAGCGATCGCTGCAGCCTCTGCATACGACTGGAGTCTACGGGCGAGCGACGGATGTGCGAGCACAGTCTTCGCACCTTATGGAACAGGGCTGGTAACTCCGGATAATTATTTATGAAGTACTGCACCACCAGGTTCAAGGTGTGAGCCAGGCAAGGTATGTGTCTGAGGGCTATGGCCGCCACAAAATTACGGCTGTTATCACTGACTACCTTGCCTGGCTCAAGATGTAGACTGCCCAGCCATGACTCAGTTTCTCGCTGCAAGTAGTCGGCCAGTACCGCCCAAAGACATCATCTTTAAAACAGCCTGCTGACGCTTACCACTAGCTGATCGATAGTGGGACACCTCGTGTGCAACACTGGCAGCTGCAGATGGAGTGCTCGTGCGACTGCGCTCTGTCGACGAGCTTTTGCTTCTGGAGGAGGATGATGGTCGAATGCCTACAGCCAACTGTTGCCTATACCGTGGGCTAGGCAGCACTGTCCCACCGCTTCTGTCCCCTGTGGACCCTGCATCCACCACATTAATCCAGTGCGCAGTGATGGACACGTAACGGCCCTGGCCATGCCTAATGGCCCATGCATCTGTTGTGAGGTGCACCTTTCCACTCACTGATTGTTTGAGTGCATGGACAATGCGGTCTTTCACATGCAGGTGGAGGGCAGGGATGGCTTTTCTAGAAAAGAAGTGCCAACTGGGTAGGTCATAGTGTGGGACAGAGTAGGCCATGAGCTCTCAGAACGCTGCGCTTTCAACCAAACGGAAGGGCATCATCTCTAATGAGATCAGTTTGGCAATGTAGGTGTTCAAAGCCAGTGAGGTTTTGTAGTCCGTCCACGCTTGCAAGTGCATGGTTTTTAAATGTTTAAGCATGCAACTGGTATTCAATTTTTCCCTCGGCTAAAGGTCCTTCCGCAACTTCTTACAGATAACCTTTGCCTCATCTATAGGATTTTGGTCAAAAAAGTGCCACACTGCACTCTTCCTACTATGGGATAAATTTTCAGGGCTTGCACGCTGTGCTAATTTGACCGTCTGGCCAAGCTGTCCTGTAACTCCTTTTGTTTTTTTAACATGTTTCTGGACTGCTACGGGCCTGCCAGATAACCCGGAGCTGCGATGTCGATGCCTGCAGTGGATCCTCCTCCTCTTCTGAGCTATTGCCAGCGGCACCCTCTTCCCCAATGGTTGCCAATCTGGGTCAACAACTGGGTCATCCATCACCTCCTCTTCAATTTCATCTGCACTTTCCTCTGTGTCACCGTGTAAGGTGGTATAGTATGCGGGAAGGGGCACCTGAGTTTCATCAGGGTCACATTCTGGCTCAGTAGAATGCGAGGGCAATACAGTGCTCTGGGTGAATGTACCAGCAGAATCAGATAGCAGTGGCTGTGCATCTGTGCACTCCATGTCATATTCATCTTGGAGTGGGGAATTTAGGATTTGACTTGATAACCCAGGCATGGTATGTGAAAAGAGCTCCAGGAAGTAATCTGAAGTGTGGCCTGCCGCATCCTTCACTTTTGGTGCTGGTGAAGGACACAAGGAAAGGTGTTGTTCCTGACCAGTAGCCTGCACTAACGACTCAGTGCTTGCATTTTTTGAAACTTCAGAAGAGGAGGCGATAGAGCTGGAGGCTATTTCAGCAATGTAAGCCAAATCCTGTTCCTGATGCTCCGGCTTTAAAAGCGGTTTATCTACTCCCAGAAAAGGGAGCCTTCCAGGCCTTCTGGAGCCAGATGATGACGCCGGCTCAAAACCTCCTGCATTAGGTGCTATTGGGCTTTTGGCACTACCAGCAGATGCACCACAACCACCATCATTCCCAGCCGGCTCCCCCCGCCCATGTCCGTGGCCTCTTCCACCATACTTCCTCATGTTTGGGAAAATGTACCAAAAATACCAGCAGATATATGGTACTGTATGAGGAGTGTACAGCTGTATATCTCGTAGGGGAAAATTGCAATCTCCGTATATATTTCCAGAGTCACACACAGACGCTCACCCAGTATGGATTTGACCGTAATACAAAGAGCAGATATACGGTACTGTATCAGAAGCGTACAGCTGTATACGGTGTAGGGGAAAATTGCAATCTCCGTATATATTTCCGGAATCACACAGACGCTCACTCAGTATGGATTTGACCGTAATACAAAGAGCAGATATACGATACTGTCTCAAAAGCGTACAGCTGTATACGGTGTAGGGGAAAATTGCAATCTCCGTATATATTTCTGGAGTTACACACAGATAGTCAGCATGTATTTGTCCGTGATACCAGCCGGTACACAGTAGTGTGTGAGGAGCGTACAACTCTATATGGTGTGGGAAAAAATGAACGGTTGGTAATTGTGCAGAAAAAAAGAATCAAAGTATTAGTGCTGTGTAAAAAGCAATACAGCTATCAGGCAGCCTAATAACCAGCGCTGCTGCACACAAGAAAATCCTCCCCTGTCACTGGCAGGCAGCCTAATAACCAGCGCTGCTGCACACAAGAAAATCCTCCCCTGTCACTGCACACTAACTGTACAGCACAATTGCTATCAGCACAAGCACAGAAGAACTTCTCTTTCCAGCCCTAACTCTCTCTCTACTGATAAACAGCGTCAGCAAACTCTCCCTACTGTTAATATCGTCAGAAGTAAAATGGCGGTCGGCGTTCAGGGCTTTTATAGACACTATGACGCCCACAAAAGCAGCCAATCACTGCAATGCCCTTCTCTAAGATGGTGTTGGACGCTGCCTATGTCATCTTGTTGCCCACAGTGGACGTCCTTGCTCATTGGCTGAAAAAAGGCACCTGCAAGCATTATGGGAAAACCGACGACCGCATGGCCGACTGCATGCTATGGTCAGGTTTCGGCCAATGAAACCCGACTTTGGTGAAAGTCGGCGACTTTTGAATCTGACTGACCTGTTTCGCTCAACTCTACTCTACACTGTTTGAGTACTTTATAGGTATTGGTAATTTCTGGTCCTTATTATGGTAGACTGCATAACCAGTTGTGCACAATAATGTGGTTACGGTTGCGGTATCATGTTATGCTATGTTACTGTGTTGTGCTGATGCGGACGTTTGTGGCCCTTTTCAGCCTTTTTTGTCATCAAGGGGACAGTGAGGTCATGTATTCCCCTTCCTATGTCGTTTGTACCTGTTACTTTCCATTTTGTTTGAATAAAGTACATGTTTTTATTGAGACTTTATGACTGTGGTTTGCATCCTTGTTTGATGATAAGTTTGGAATGGTCACATCCAGGGCCGGACTGGCCATTTGGCAATTCTGGTAAATGCCAGAAGGGCCTGTCTGATTGTGGGCTGCCTTGTCTGCTACGTTGTTAGCAGAATCTGTGTTCTCAAGACACCCATACTGTTAAGAGATGTGATGGAGCACAAAGTCGCTGACTCCGTCACTTACCAGCAGGCCACGGGTATCATTAGAAATATTGGTCTTGTAAGAAATCTTGTTTTCCTCCATCCAGGGTAATATTAGTAATATATTCCCAATTGGTGCTTGGGGACGGGTTCAGCATGGGCCTGTGTGACTTCAAATGCCAGGGCTGAATTTCAGCCCCAGTCCGTACCTGGTCACATCTCCTGTTTTGTTTGTAAGACCAGGGTTAGCACTGGTTAAATTTAGGCATATAAAAAGCACACTTGACTTGATAGACCCATGACAATTTGATTAAAATACTCAATCCCAGGGTTGGTAAGACAGGAACTAGAGCGTCGGGCCCTCAAACATCTGGAGCCATCACAGGTTCTTGGGTTTGAGATGGCGACTTAATCATGGTTCATTGCATTTGAACATTTTACAAAGTAAAGTAATATGAATCCTATAATAAATGTTTTGAAGAGTAAATAACCAAGCCGTCTTGATTAATTAATAGGTGACTTTTTCATTTGGCAGGAAGAAAACCAATGCAAAATGCATTGACCTTGGAAAATCCACTCATGTTCATGAAATGATAAGTAAATGCATAAAATCAATCACATCTATCGCTGTCTGGTGCAATCAAAGGATTTGCCGTCGGCGAGCACATTCTGATTTTGACTAATTATTTAATTTTGTTTATTGCTTTTCTAGAATTGCTTAATAAAATCAGTTCAAAATTTCCATCTGTTTAACATAATTAACATAACCATTCATACTGGAGGAGACGCGCATCTTACTGTTGCTTAATACAGTTGTTGGAATAAACCATCTCAGCTTCTCAGTCTTTCCAATACATAGAAAAGCTTTTCAAGCATATTGTAAATTGTGTGTTATATGCACCATAAATGGTAAGCAGGTGTGTAACCTAAGGAGCAGAGCTACAAATAAATTACATGAAAAGCTGAAAATAAATTTTACATGCACCATAAATGGTAAGCAGGGGCGTAACCTAAGGGGTGGAGCTACAAATAAATTACATGAAAAGCTGAAAAGAAATTTTACACGTACCATAAATGGTAAGCAGGCGTGTAACCTACAGGGTAGAGCCACAAATAAATAACATGAAAAACTGAAAATTAAGTTTACATGCTCCATATAAGGTAGGCAGGGCGTAAACGAAGGAGAGGGGCTATAATTAAACCTGATAAGAAACTGCAAATAAATGTTACATGTACCATATAATAATAATCTTTATTTATATAGTGCCAACATATTCCACAGCACTTTACAGTTTGCACACATTATTATCGCTGTCCCCGATGGGGATCACAATCTAAATTTGTTAGCACCACGCTGGAGCCCTGCTCTGATAGGCAAGGTCTACGGCGTGTCACTTCACTCACCGCGCTGCGGTCGGTTCTTCCATTCCCCATGCTCTACATGCTGTCAGCATGCTCTCATCTGAGATTCAAGCTATGTTGGACTACATTCATCAGAATTAGTCCAGGGGGTTTATTCAAAGTCCTCCTCCCCTGCTGAGGCTGGGTATTTCTTAGTTAAAAAGAAAGACTGATCACTCCGACCCTGTATAGATTACTGGGGTCTCAACCAGATCACGGTGAAAAATAAATACCCTATCCCACTGATCCCTGAGTTGTTTGACTGATTAAGAGATTACAGGATATTCACCAAATTAGATTTGAGAGGCGCCTACAATCTAATCCGCATTCCGAATGGAAGACGGCTTTCAACACCAGGGACGGAAATTATGAATACCGAGTGATGCCCTTTGGTCTCAGTAATGCACCGGCAGTTTTTTAAGAGTTCATCAGTGATATCTTCTGTGACCTGCTTTATTCCTGCGTTGTTGTGTATTTGGATGATTTTGATATTTTCCCCGGATCTGGCCTCCCACGGACAAGCAGTTCGGCAAGTTCTTCAGTGTCTTAGGGAGAATCGACTCTACGCTAAGTATGAGAAATGCATTTTTGAACCCCATTGGAGTCAAAGCAATGCAGAGATTCCTTGGCTTTGCTATTATCGACAATTCATTCCCCACTTCTCCACTCTGACTGCTCCCATCTCTGCTAAGACCCGAAAGGGAGCAGATCCAAAGAACTTGTTATCTGAGGCTGAGGAAGCCTTCCACTCTCTTAACAGTCCTTCTCCATGGCTCCCATTCTGCATCGTCCGGATTTGAACAAACAGTTCTTCCTAGATGTGGACACATCCTCGTTAGGGGTTGGAGTTGTGCTCACTCAGAAATCTTCCTTGGGTCGCCGCGTGTCTTGCGGATTCTTCTCTAAGGCCTTCTCCGCTCCAGAGCATAACTACTCCATTGGTGGCGATACCTGCTGGAGGGCACAGTCTATCCAGTGGTCATCTACACGGACCATACGAATCTGGCGTACCTCCAGTCCACCCAGAGACTTAATCAACACTAAGCCAGGTGGTCTTTGTTTTTTGCCAGCTTTAACTTTTTATTGCATTTCAGATCCTGTGACAAGAATGTCAGAGCTGATGCCCACTCTCACTCATTTCTGTCTGGGGACCAAGAGGAGGATCCTCAATTTATCATCGAACCATCCAAGATGGTTACTGTTGCTTCAGTCAGCCTGTCACCAATTACCCCAGGAAAAACCCTTTTGGGTGAATCCAAGAAGGAGCGAGTTTTGTCATGGGGCCACTAATCCAAGGTGGCTGGTCACAAGGGACAAAGGAAGATACTACAATTGATTTCTTGCCACTACTGGTGGCTATCCATGAGGAGGGAGATCTAGGCTTATGTAGCTGCCTGTCCGATTTATGCCCGAAATAAAGTCCCCAGACAACTTCCCACCAGTTCTCTCCTGCCATTACCCATGCCATCTGGTCCATGGCAGCATATAGCAATGGACTTCTTTACAGATTTGCCAGTATCTGAGGGTTGCACCGTCATCTGGGCAGTCATGGATCGCTTCTCCAAAATGGTGCATTTTACCCTATTTTCTGCTCTTCCGTCCACTCCTGAACTGGCTGACAGTTTCATCAAACATATTTTCCGCCTGCACGGATTTCCTCATCACATTGTGTCCTATCAAGGTTCACAGTTCACTTCCAGATTCTGGTGAGCTTTCTGTAAACATCTGGATATCATCTTGGATTTCTCCTAGGCCTATCACCCTCAGTCCAATGGGCAAGTGGAGCGTGTCAACCAGGTCCTGGGCAACTTCCTGTGACACTTCTTCAAAGCCCACCACAATGATTCGGTGAAATTACTTCCTTAGGCTGAGTACTCATACAATCACATTGGTGAAGCCTCGGGAGAGTCTCCTTTTTACATTTTGTTCGGTCGGCAACCCGAGGTTCCCCTCCCGGTGACGGTTCCTTCTGATGTCCATGCGGACAAAGCCACTTTAGAAGCATTCTCCGCTTGTATGAAGAGACATGCAGACAAAAGGTGCCTGGATCCTCTGTGCTTCCGCCCCGGCGACAAGGTAAGGCTCTTATCCAGATACGTCCGGCTGAAGGTTCCCTCTTACAAGTTGGGTACTCGCTTTATCAGGCCTTTCAAAGTGCTGAAGTTTATAGGATCAACGACGTCTTCTATAAACTGAAGTTACCTCCTTCATTACAGATTCCGAATTCTTTTCCTACATCTCTGCTGAAGCCGGTCATCCTGAGTCCCTTCTTCAAGGATCCCAGTACCACGCCCATACCAACTTCCTCAGATGATGTTTTTGAATTGGAGAACATCTTGGCCATGAAGAAGGTGAGAGGCAAGACCTTCTTCCTTGTTGACTGGAATGGATTTGGTCCCGAAGAGAGATCCTCCCGGAGAGCCTAAGGAGAACATTCACGCTCCAGTTCTCCTCTGGAACTTCCTCAAAGGCCTGAAGAGGAGGAGGCGTAAAGGGGGGATACTGTTAGTACCACACCGGAGCCCTGCTCTGACAGGCAGGGTCTCCAGCATGTCACTTCACTCACCCATTCTGTGGCCGGTTCTTCCCTTCCCCATGCTCTGCATGCTCTCTCAGATCTTCTAGCCGGGCTTCCAGTCATGTCCTTAGGGCACGCATTCCCGTCCTCTTAAAGGGCCAGCGTGTGCACTTGCTATTCTCTCCCCAGCCAATGGCTGAGAGGTATTATGTATATATTGCTTCCTCCCCACTGGGGAGGTGCCTTGGTGGGATTTGAACCCTGGACTCCAGCGCTGCAAGTGCTGTTCAGAAGTGTAACCTAAAAATACATACCATACATGGTATTTAGGGATGTAAACCAAAGACAAGGATGTACGGTAATAAACTAGATGACAAACTATAAATGTCCCGTAATTGATAGGCAGGGGTGTTACCTAAGGGTTAGGGCAATAATTAAACCAGATCAAAAGCTGAAAATGTTAAATGCACCATATATGATGTTCATGGGTGTAACCTAAGTGGTGGGGGCATATAATTAAACCAAATAAGTTGCTGAATAATGTTGAATGCACAAAATATGGTAGCAAAGGGTAACCTAAGAGAGTGGACTAGAAAGAAGGAAAAAAAACATGAGAATGCTTAATGCATCATACATGGTATTCAGGGGTGTAACCTAAGGAATTAGGCTGAAATTAACCTAGATGAGAATCAAGAAAATGTTAATGCTGCCATTAATGATGTTTAGTGGCATAAACTAACGGGCAAGGCTTAATTATTCCGGATTGGAAGCTGAAAATATTAAGTGTACAATAAATGGTGAGGAAGTGCATAACTTAACCCTACGATGCATGACATTCGGAATCTACACTCTTACATATCCCGGGCCTTTTAGGCCCGTTTGCAACTTATATGGAAGGAATTGACCAAAAAAAAAAAAATAGGCATTTTTTGAGTATATTTCAAAATTGTAAAGTCAGATATGACAAATGCACACAATTATAAGTGGTTATAAAGAGAAATAACATGTAAATTGAAGTAAACAAAACCTGCAACTAGTTTTCGTTTCTAACTTTTCCTTTACTTTTCAATTTTATTACTCTCCATCACAATTTTCGCATGTTATCTTCTCTAAA
Source organism: Oophaga sylvatica (assembly GCA_033576555.1). NCBI lineage: Eukaryota > Metazoa > Chordata > Amphibia > Anura > Dendrobatidae > Oophaga > Oophaga sylvatica. The sequence continues at coordinate 381,972,598 of JARQOD010000001.1, read as the reverse complement.
GAATGTTCTTTACAAACATTTTTGATGATTTCAGGTTTTTTTTTCCGGGTATTGAATTCAACAATGGCATCATGATGCATTGCACTGCAAAAAATTCCAGCCATTTCAGCCTAAAGAAGTGACCTGAGATGTCCTGAACAGTATATAAACATCTCAATCCAGGAAAGAATCAACACATCCAGAAATAAATTTGACAAATAGCTAAACAGAGTATAAAGAAATGAAGCCAGCAAAGAATCAACAAATACAGAAATACATGTGATAATGGCTGACCAGTCTAAACAACATGTATGAAACCAGCTTGGCTATCTAATCTTATAAATGCAGCTGGCAGATACAGGAGTAATAGTCTTGGGTATCTGGTGGCTACAAACAGTTGCCAAATAGTACTTACCAGCAATAATATCACACAGGGGGTAATGGAAGTCCTTGATATTCAGTCAGTGAGGGAATGAGATTCTCCTTCCAACAGTGCATCAATTCTGAAAGATGGGTGGGGAGAGCAAAGGGACAAAAGGCAAATAGCTAGGTGGAGCCTGTATGCTGTGTACACAAACTAAAGGTGGCTTCACATGGGTCATCTATTGTTCAACTGGTTTATCTGCTGACCAAAGGTAGTTGGCTGTGTGAAAGGACCTTTAGTCTGAAAACATAAATGTCATGCAGACATTTTGTTCTTCCAAAAAAGCATTTTTATAAAAAAAAATGATGATCACATGAAACTAGGAAATTACCAACAACTAGAGTTGAGCGATACTTTCCGATATCCAAAAGTATCGGAATCGGAATGGTATCGCCGATACCCCAAAAATATCGGCGATACCCGATACCGATACCGGAAATCCAATGTAAGTCTATGGGAACAAAATATCGGAATTAAAAAAAAACCATTCTTGCCTTGTTGGTTAATTGTACATGAAGGAAAACAACAAAGAGTAATGTAGAATATATTGGGGGAGGTTGAGGAGACATTAAAGGCATACATGTTTAACCCAATCCAATGGAAAAGCATTAAAATTTTTTTTTTGGAAATACGTTTGGATTGACTAACAAATTGACAATGTTGTTAACCTTTTTTCTATTTTGGCAAATATGTATGTTTCACAACTTCCATGCTCTTCACCTTTTTAACTTTTGACACACTTTCTCCTTCATAATCTTCAGCAGCATCATCTTTGTCATAAATTATTCTTCATCTTCACCTTCTTTATCTTCTTCGTAAACTTCTTGTTATTCATCTTTTTGTTAACATTACTCATATTGTTCTTATTAAACTATTATTCTTCTTCATATTCTACATTTTCATCTTCTTCCTCTTCATCTTCTTCATCATATTCTTATTTGTGACAGAGATTCATGTACTTGTAATCTGTCAAAGTATGAATTTTTCATCCTTCCGTTCTTGCTGTCACAAAAGATTTAAATTACAACAGTATTTGTCCGTGTTCAGTTTAGCCTGCAGCAGCAGGCAGTTTCCAGGGGCACCCCGAGGAGGAATGGACTCACCCCCATACACTGCTTAGTCTTCTTCTGCTTAGAATTTAGAGCATATATTTTGCTCTTCATTTTGGTCTTATACTTCATGTTCTTCTGCTTTTTGATCTTCTGCTTATTGTTCTTCTGTCTCTTGTTCTGTATCTTGAAGTTTGTCGTAACCTTATTTTTCCTGTTGGTGATCTTCTTCTGGGTAATCTTATATTTCTTCTTTGTGATGGTGTTCAGGCTGGTTGGCTTGATGCTCGTCGTCCTTGGGGTCGTCATCTTCTTCGGGGTGGTCTTTAGGGTCGTCTAACTTCCGAGAACCAGTTGACGTTACTGGAACCCGGACGGGTAGCATAAGGTACAAGAGCCAATGCAAGTAACGAGGACCAGCTGACTGTGCTGGAACCCGGAGGGGCAGCAGAAGGAAAATAGCCAATGGCACAACCGAGGACCAGCTGACGTTACTGGGACACGGTTACTAAGCAGGTGTAAGGTTCTTTGTACATGTTCTTGAAACTCAGTTTCCGTCAGCCATTTTGCTTTCTGTCTTGCTGCAGCTATCTTGCCCTCAGTCAATATGGAGTTTTCAGCTTTCATGTTCCCGCCCTGATTCTCTCCCTCTTGCTTCTTAAGCAGCCACAGCTGAGCAATCAGTGCTTCAGAATCTAGCCTGCAGTGAACCTGTGACCTGACTCCTGGAAGCCTTGGACTATGTACTCCAGCTATTCCTACTGAGGAACTCTGAACACTTGTGGACTCTGGAACCCTGCTCTTTGAAAGATCCACGTTTGCATGGACTTACGGTAACAGAGAAGAAGATCCTGAACCTGTTGTGGAGAGTGATTGCTGAGCTTAAGTTACTCTGGCCTGCTGTGTCTCCTGCTTCTGTATCTGCAAACTGTGTGACTATTTTTGCCACTTGTATGAAGTAATACAAGACCTTCTATATCAAACCTGTGTCTCATGTATTTTCATCGCACCCAAGCACAAGACGCTATATGAACTGTACTACATACATTACAAGATTCTGAAGCCAAAACGTTAGTGTCTGCTGGGTCTGGGAAGGCTGTGTCTGCTGTAACTGTGGATATCAGACGTCCAGTTGTACTTTCTGTGATGACAGTGGTTGTGACTTCTCACAACCATTCCAGGTGAGCAATTCCCTTAAGTTTTTTTTTCTGCAGTGTTACCACAGGTAAACACTATTGTTTTGTTTTTTTTTGTTTTTTTTTCTCTTCCCTCTTTTGTGTCTGCTGTAACTGTGGATATCAGATGTCCGGTTGAACTTTCTGTGATGATAGTGGTTGTGACTTCTCACAACCATTCCAGGTGAGCAGTTCCCTTAATTTTTTTTTTCTCTCTGCAGTGTTACCACAGGTAAACACTATTGTTTTTTTTTCTTTTCTCCTCTCCTTCCAGTACTCCTGTCTTAAAAGATCTGGAAAATGGAGGCCCGCATAAAGGAACTTTGCGGAGTGACTGATAATATCCTTGCAGATTTACAGACTATAAAAACCCGTTTTACAAACCTACAGGACCTCACTAATCACAATTTGCAAGTGTTTGGACAGACTGCCCAGGATTTGCGAGCCAGGATTGAGGTTCTAGAGGAGCGAGTCCAGGCTCCTGCCGTAGCCCCAAGTTCTGGGATTCCCAAGTTGCCCCCTTTTCGTTTTGGTGGTGAACGTGAAAAATTCAGGGGATTTATTAACCAATGCAATCTGTTTTTTTCTGCACATGCTTCACAATTTCCCACTGAACGATCTAAAGTGCTTACTATAATTATGTTACTTACCAACAAGGCTTTGATGTGGGCAAACCCTCTGATTGAGACTGAGGATGAATGTTTGGATCATCTTGATGCTTTCATTTCAGCCATGGGGCAGGTGTTTGATGACCCCAATCGAGGTGCAACAGCTGAAGCAGCCATGTTAACTTTGCGCCAAGGTAAGCACTCGGTAGCCAATATGCCTTGGATTTCAGGAGATGGGCCCTTGATACCACCTGGGACAGTTCCGCCAAAAAATCTATTTTTCGAAAGGGGTTGTCTCCACTAATTAAGGATGAACTTGCTCGTGCCGACCCTCCCACTGCGTTAGGTGACTTTATTAACTACTGCATCCGTATTGATGCTCGCCTGACTGAACGCAGGCAAGAGAGATGGTTCGAAAGCAATCGCACTAACCTTTTCCTACCTTCCTCCCCAGCTAAGGAACATTTGAGTAGGATCACACGGGAACCTGAACCTGAACCCATGCAGGTAGACTCTTTACAAAGACGGGTTAGTGATGCACGCAAGGAACATCGTTTTAAGGAAAATCTATGTTTCTATTGTGGTAAGTCAGGGCACTTCATTATAAACTGCCCCAGCCGTTCTCGTAAGACTACTGCAGCACTCATTCACTGTGAGTGTTGCGAGAGGAGATCTGTCAGGTCCGAGCCTCAGGCTCCAGAGAGATCTGCAGCAACAGATCTTGATTTCTCGGACTTAAACTCCGTTACTTCTGAGGACGATGACTGTGTAAACGCTGCAATTTTTCAAGTTTCCTCAGCGGTGTCCCAGCTGAGTTGTAGGAAAAACAATTCTCATTGCTTCCTTTCCATCAAACTCTGGGTTAACTCAGTCTGGGTGTCTAGCTCTGCTATGATCGACTCAGGGGCAAGTGGGAATTTTATGGATGTCTCCTTTGCTCTGAAACAGGGGATACGTTCAGTAAAGAAGGCTACTCCAGTACAGATGGAAACTGTGGATGGCTCCCTGCTGACCTCTGGACCAGTGGATCAGGAAACGGAGCCTTTGAGGGTCCTTATGGGTAAAGATCATCAAGAGAAACTGTCCTTTATGCTTATCTCTTCTCCCCACTTTCCCATTATTCTAGGGCTACCATGGCTGCAGGCTCAGAACCCTACCATTAACTGGGAGACCAAGGAATTACACTTTCCAGAGAAACAGATGAGTCCAGAAGTTTCAGCTTGCTCTGTTCCTAAAGGAACCATGTCAGTCCCTGAACTACCAGCTGTATACCAGGACTATGTGGATTTATGTGACAAGAAGAACGCTGACCAGCTTCCCCCTCACAGTCCATATGATTGTCCAATTGAATTATTGCCTGGAGCAGAGATACCTTTTGGTAAGATCTACCCCTGGCGGGGCCTGAGCTAAAGGCTTTAAAGGATTACATAGACGAAAATCTAGCCAAGGGCTTCATACGCCCCTCTTCATCTCCTGCAGGTGCACCCATCTTCTTTGTGAAGAAGAAAGATGGATCTCTGAGACCCTGCGTAGACTATAGGGAACTCAATAAGGTTACTATTAGAAACCGTTATCCATTGCCTTTAATCCCTGAGTTATTGGAGAGAGTGCGGCATGCCAAAATTTTCTCTAAATTGGATCTCCGTGGGGCCTATAACTTGGTCCGTATTAGACCTGGGGATGAATGGAAGACTGCATTCAGGTCACGCTATGGACACTTTGAATATCTAGTTATGCCTTTTGGTCTGAGTACCGCCCAGCCACTTTCCAACACTTGGTGAATGACATCTTCAGGGATCTCCTAGATACATTCGTGGTGATTTATTTGGATGATATTCTAATTTTTTCTAACTCCACAGAGGAACATCATGGACATGTGAGAATGGTCTTGGAACGTCTAAGACAAAACCATCTTTACATCAAACTTGAAAAGTGTGAATTCCATAGGACCGAAATTCAATTTCTGGGGTATGTACTGTCTACACAAGGAATTAGTATGGATGGAAGTAAGACCAAGCCATCAAGGATTGGCCAAGTCCTAGAAATGTGAAGGAGGTGCAGCGCTTCATCGGGTTTGCCAATTTCTATAGACGTTTCATTAGGAATTTCTCTGAGGTAGTGTCACCTATCACCCAACTTACCCGGAAAGAGTCTAGGTTCTCCTGGACTCCCCAAGCCCAGGAAGCATTTTCTCGTCTAAAAGATAAATTTACCACCGCACCTATCTTGGTACATCCCAACCCCGAACTTGCCTTCATAATAGAGGTGGATGCTTCAGATTGTGCCGTTGGAGCTATACTCTCTCAGAGAACAGGTGAGAAGAATGTCTTGCATCCCAGTGCCTTCTTTTCCCAGCAGTTGTCTTCGGCTGAGAGGAACTACGATGTGGGCAATAGAGAGTTGTTGGCCATTATTGCCGCCTTCAAAGAATGGAGACACCTTCTTCAGGGAGCTGCACAGCAAATAGTCGTCCTGACAGACCATCGTAACCTTGAATTTATCAGGTCGGCTAAGTGCCTGACTCCTCGCCAGGCTCGCTGGAATCTTTTCTTAAACCAATTTAATTTTGTCATTTCTTATAGACCAGGATCGCGCAATGGAAAGGCTGATGCACTCTCTAGGATTCATTCAGCAGAGACCCGTCCACTTGCTCCTCCTAAGACTATTCTTCCTGACTCTAGATTCCTGGGAGTGATTCATAATCAAGACCTACTTAAGGACATCAAGGAAGAATACCATGCGGATTCCTTGTTGACACAACCCCCAAGGGACGTAAGTCTTGTCTTTAAGAATGGTGTGTGGATTCTGGGACAACGTCTGTATATTCCTGAAACAGTCAGATTGAGAGTATTGCAACTCATTCACGATTCCAAGATAGCTGGGCATAGAGGAATTCTAAAGACACAGGAATTTCTTTCTCGTTTCTTTTGGTGGCCCACTTGCAGGAAGGATGTTTTAAACTATGTCACTTCATGTGAAGTCTGTGCAAGATGCAAAACACCTCGCTCCTCACCAACTGGTCTGTTACAACCTCTTCCCACCCCGTCCCGCCCGTGGGGATCCATTTCTATGGACTTCATTGTGGAGTTACCAACCTCTCAAGGGAAAAACACCATTCTAGTGGTGGTTGATCGTTTAACAAAGGCAGCTCATTTTATTCCTTGTGTCGGCTTACCCACTGCAAAACAGACATCAGATTTGATGATTAAAGATGTGTTTCGCTTACATGGAGTACCGGATGAGGTTATTTCGGATCGAGGGGTGCAATTCACTTCAAGGTTTTGGCAAAATTTCTGTGCAGCATTGGACATTAAAGTAAACCTTTCTTCTGCTTTTCATCCCCAGACTAATGGACAGACCGAACGAACCAATCAAACTCTGGAGCAGTATCTCCGCTGCTTTATCTGCCACCTACAGGATGATTGGGTGGATCTACTTCCATTGGCTGAGTTCTCTTATAACAACTCTCAGAGCGCCTCCACTAAGCAGTCTCCTTTTTACTCCAATCTAGGTTATCATCCTAACATTCTTCCACGATTTCCCATAGAAACGCCTTTACCAGCAGTGGCCGAAAGAATCACGTCTTTACAGAAGAATATGGATCTTCTAAAGGAGAATCTGGAATTGGCTCAGGAAAGGTACAAGAAAGCAGCAGATAAATTTCGTAAACCTGCACCAGTTTTCAAGGTAGGAGACCTGGTCTGGCTGTCAACCAGAAATCTTAAGTTAAGGATTCCATCGTCTAAGTTGGGACATAAGTACATTGGACCCTATAAAATCAGTAAAATTATAAGTGCCGTTGCTTGTCGTCTTCAACTGCCTAGAACTATGAGAATCCACCCTGTCTTTCATGTATCCCTACTAAAGGCTGCAACACCCAATACGTTTCCTGGACGTTCTTCTCCTTGCCCTGACCCAGTGCTAGTCGATGGTCAGGAAGAATTTGTGGTGGAAAGAATTCTAGATTCCAGGTTATACAGGAATCAGTTACAATATTTGATTAAATGGCAGGGCTACCCAGTGGAGGACAACTCATGGGAACCAGTCAATAACGTTAATGCTCCTCGTTTGCTCCGTCAGTTTCATCAGAGGTACCCAGACAAGCCTGGTCTGAGGCCATCCGGAGGTTGTCCCTAAGGGGGGAGTAATGTAAGGTTCTTTGTACATGTTCTTGAAACTCAGTTTCCGTCAGCCATTTTGCTTTCTGTCTTGCTGCAGCTATCTTGCCCTCAGTCAATATGGAGTTTTCAGCTTTCATGTTCCCGCCCTGATTCTCTCCCTCTTGCTTCTTAAGCAGCCACAGCTGAGCAATCAGTGCTTCAGAATCTAGCCTGCAGTGAACCTGTGACCTGACTCCTGGAAGCCTTGGACTATGTACTCCAGCTATTCCTACTGAGGAACTCTGAACACTTGTGGACTCTGGAACCCTGCTCTTTGAAAGATCCACGTTTGCATGGACTTACGGTAACAGAGAAGAAGATCCTGAACCTGTTGTGGAGAGTGATTGCTGAGCTTAAGTTACTCTGGCCTGCTGTGTCTCCTGCTTCTGTATCTGCAAACTGTGTGACTATTTTTGCCACTTGTATGAAGTAATACAAGACCTTCTATATCAAACCTGTGTCTCATGTATTTTCATCGCACCCAAGCACAAGACGCTATATGAACTGTACTACATACATTACAGCAGGAGGTACCTGTGCTCCAAAGCACTACCAAGGACCAGCAGACGTTGCTGGAACTCGGATACCGAGATGGAGGCACCTAGGCCAAAGGCACTGCGGAGAACCAGCTGACGGTACTGGAACCCAGACGGGTAGCATAAGGTACAAGAGCCAATGCAAGTAACGAGGACCAGCTGACTGTGCTGGAACCCGGAGGGGCAGCAGAAGGAAAAGAGCCAATGGCACAACCGAGGACCAGCTGACGTTACTGGGACACGGTTACTAAGCAGGAGGTACCTGTGCTCCAAAGCACTACCAAGGACCAGCAGACGTTGCTGGAACTCGGATACTGAGATGGAGGCACCTAGGCCAAAGGCACTGTGGAGAACCAGCTGACGGTACTGGAACGCGGATGGGTACCATAAGGCACCCATGAAAATGTAAGTTGACAGGCCGCAAGCCGTCTGCAGTTACCGAATCACACAGTCCTACAGTGGGTGCTTGTCCTATTTTCACAATGGAAAGAGCCTTTATTTACATATCCCACAGCACACATAGGAATCACCTAAACTGCAGGCACCATAGAGTCGGATAACCGGAATGCAACATGACAGGACAACTTCAGGCTAATTTACGTTGACACTGCCAGGAAACAGCTGTCGTGCTGTAACCAGGGTGGGCATGAGTCAGTACCCGTGCCAATTACTTCCGAGCAACAACTGGCGGTGTTGGAGCCCAGGGATGAGAGGAGGACAGGGTGGAGGCAGCATGACTTTTTGTCGTACACACAGCAGGGGAACAGCTGCCATTACTCAACACCAGTAACACAGGAGCAAGTGTTGACTGTGCTAACAGCACTTACAGGCAACAACTGGTGGTGTTGGAGCCCAGGGTCCAATGCATCGACTTCAATTGCTTCCACCTCCTCTCAGGACCACAGCACTGTTGAGCAACCATCTGTCTCTTCACCGCCTGCCAAATTGCCCAGTCAGTCAGAGAGTTCTGTACAGGAGCCAGCTGAGTCTCTGCTTCTGTTCTCAGAATCTGTTGGTTTGCAAACAGGGGTCCAGCCAAGCAGCATTCTGGAATGTGAAGAAGAGGGAGTATGCAGTGATGCGCAACAGCTGTGTCTCTCTGAATCTGAAGAGGCGGTTGAGACAGTGCCGATGGTCAGCACACCGCAGAACGCATCTGATGATGATGAGACTCAGGTGCCAGTTTCTGTTGAGCATGGTGGTGGCCAGACCACCCAACAGCAGCAGGTGTTGTAAGAAGTTAGTGGAGATGATGAGGTCCAAGACCCAACATGGCGTGAGGAACAGGAAGGTGGTGGTAGCAGCTCTGAGGAAGCGATTGCCCCAACGGTACAAACAGGAGGGAGAGTTAGGCTGCATACTCTTCTGTTGCCTGTAGCCTCCATTTTGGCACCTGTTCGGATTTCTCTTCCAAAAGTCTAAACGGACGCTCCCAGGACTTGCACTGCGTGGTCCTTTTTTAACACACTTGCAGATGATATTTGCTATGTCAAATGCAAGCTGTGTAATCAAAAAGTAAAAAGAGGTAAAGTGTCAGTAACCTCAATACCACAAATATGTCTAAAATAGTGCGTAGAAAACACGTAGTTGAGTTACAAAGACACACTGAAGATGTACAGTCTATAGAGAATCACAGCACAAGTTTAACTGCATATGTCATGGTTAAATTTGAAAATTTTATTGCACACTTGATGTGAAAAAAGAAAATAGCTATGAGACGACTGACTGACGTTTTGGGCAACGCAGTGGCCTTTATCAAATAGTCGCTGGAAGAGATAGAAAAAATTTACAGTCAATGACAATGTATAATATATACAATATATACATAGGGTGAAGAATATATATACATAGGAATTAGGCAACATGTTAAACATTTGGGTGATACTGCAGAACACGGAGAATTATCCCTCTAGGGTATGCGGGTGGATAATGTAGTTTTTTGTTGATTTTTGTGAGTGTGTAGAAAACAGGGGTGATGGGGTATTGAATATTAAGGAATGTCATAGTCTTACAGTCTATGGTGATCAATTAAAGATGTTTTGTCAGGATACGATCAATTTTTTGACAGATGTAAAATGTAGGGTCACAATTTAGTTGTCTGTAGGTTAGGTTAACTCACAGTTGTCTATGAATTTCGGCAATAGATTGTGTCTTATTCATAATAACGATAGCACCCCCCTTATCTGCTGGTTTAATAATAATGTTGGGGTTATCTTTCAGAGATTTTATGGCTTGTTTATCTGTGGGTGTCAGGTTGTGGCGTATCGGGTGTAGGCCCAATCTCGGCAAACCATCCACGAGCACAGGCTCTGAATGCTGGCATTGCAAAACTCCTGTCCCTTGAAATGCTGTCATTCAGGCTGGTGGAGATTGACTGTTTACGGAACTTAATGGCATTAGCAGTCCCACAATACAATGTGCCAAGCTGATTTTATTTCAGCAGGCAAGCCGTCCCTGGTCTGCAAAACCATGTTGTTGAGGTTAAAATTAAACATGCGCTACTAAACTCCGTCAGTAGCAATGTCCACCTGACCACCGCTGCGTGGACCAGTACCCATGGCCAGGGATGATACCTTTCCCTTACTGCCCATTGGGTCAATGTTGTGGAGCCGGGTACAGATCTTGCGAGTGGCGCTGTACGTGTTCAGGCAACTACAAGGATTGCGGGAATCAAGTCTGTACACATTGACTCCTCCTTCTCCAGTTCCTCAGAAACATCGTTGCAGGAGCCGTCACGGTCTACCTCCACATGGACCCATGAACGCTTAATAAGAATCTTTAGTTATATAGCGCCAACAGATTACGCAGCGCTTTACAGTTTAACAGTTTCTGAACACAAGTCATAACTAACAACGTTACCAATACAATAATGAAAGCAATATAATCCGCACACGCTCGTGAGAGCTTACAATTTACAAATATGTGGGGGAGATACAAAGTACAGGTGTTTATATACAATGGTATATTAGAATGATGTCCCAGCCATTTTGAGGGAGTGAGGGATGGATGGAGATAGTGAATGGGCTACAAACACACACACTTACACATAGAATGACTTTGATTAGTGAAGGTGATAGGCCGCTATTATTATTATTGATTTTTATAGCGCCATTTATTCCATGGCGCTTTACATGTGAAGAGGGGCAAGTATAGACAAGTACAGTAAACATGAGCAATACAAGGCACACACAAGTACAGAAGGAGAGAGGACCCTGCCCGCAAGGGCTCAGAGTCTACAGGGATGGGTGAGGATACACTAGGAGAGGGAAGACCTTGAAGAAATGTGTTTTGAGTGAGCGCCCAATAACATGCGAATTGTGGATAGTTCTAATTTCTTGGGGTACAGCATTCCACAGTATTGGCGCAGCGCGGGAGAAGTCTTGGATTGGGGAGAGATGTTCTTTAGGTGTAGGCGGCAATAGCGGGCAACAGATTGTATATGGGAGGTGAAGGAGAGATTGGTGTCAAACATAACACCCAGACAGCGAGCCTGTTGACCGATATGAGGACAGACGTGGCCAAACGTCAACAGGCCGTCCTGAAATTAATTTCCATGGGGAATCAAAGCCACACAGTGCTGGAGCTCTGGAATGCCATAAAGCAAGAGAGCGACATGTGTATTTTGCCAGCAAATCTCCAGCCAGGCTTGGTAGTGTGTGACAATGGCCGAAATCTGGTGGCAGGTCTGGGCCTAGGCAACGTCACTCACATACCATGTCTGGCACATGTGCTAAACTTTGTCGTCCACAGTTTTTTGAGGGACTATCCGGATCTTGATTCACTGCTGCACAAGGTCCGCCTACAGTGCGCTAACTTGCGACGTTCCACCATGGCCAGATCTCGCATTGCAGCTCTGCAACTCAGATTTTGCCTTCCTGAACATCGCATCATATGTGACGTACCCAGCAGGTGGAATTCCACGTTACATATGTTGTAGCGGTTGTGTGAGCAGCAGCCAGCAGTAATGGAGTATCAGCTGCATCAGTTGCAATCAACTCGCAATTTGCGCCGTTCACTTCACCACTACTGAGTGGGCCTCTACTATAATAATCTTTATTTATATAGCGCCAACAGATTCCGCAGCGCTGTACAGTTTAACAGTTTCATAACACAAGTCATAAGTGACAACGTTAACAATACAATAATTAAAGCAATATAAGGCGCCCCTGCTCGTGAGAGCTTACAATCTACAATGAGGAGGGGGAGCTCCAAAGTACAGTTGTTTATATACAATGGTGTATTTACAATGATGGTCCAGCCATTTTCAGGGAGTGAGGGATGGATGGAGATAGTGAATGGGCTACACACACACACAGTTACACATAGAATGACTTTGATTAGTGAATGTGATAGGCCGCTCTGAACAAATGTGTTTTGAGTGTGGAAGTAGGGCTGTTAATGGGGATGTTTAAGTCTCCAAGGATAAGGGTTGGTACTTCTGAGGACATGAAAGTGCGGCAGCCAGGCAGAGAAGTGGTCAAGGAACTGTGTGGGCGAGCCTGGGGTCCGATATATTACCGCTACTCTGAGGGAGAGGGGACGAAAGAGCCTGATGGTGTGGACCTACTAATTTGCAAAATCTTAATCTAAAATTTACATGTTACATATTTACATCTAGTATAAAACATTTAACCATTAAGCCTACTTACAGAACAAGGAAGTGTAAAAAAACTTGTGCTTAAAAAAAAAAGTGAAAATAAAATGTGAGAAGGGCAGTGTAACAAATATTTTAGGAAAAAGATAAACTAACATCAAGTGCTGTGTGCTGTGTAAGAGCCAGACACATTAACATTAAATCAGTCTGGAATAGCGGTGATTTTCTCCCCATAACCCGAGTAACATTCTGGGGAGAGGGGTGTGTAGAGTCAACGATCAGCAACAAGCTACGGTAGATCAAATACCTGAAAAAAAAAAAAAAAAGTTATTTAACATTCATAACATACATTTTATTTTATAAAAAACCCAAAAAAAATTATTTAACATTCATAACATACATTGTATTTAACCAAAAAAATAACAAATTTATTTAACATTCCTAAGATTATTTTTTTTAAAACATAAAAACTATAATACACAGCAGGATCTTTAGTAAAAACCAGACTTACCACTGTAACCTCTTCTTAATCCTTGCAAGCTTCAACACAACGTTGACAAGGTACACAGCAGGGGTGGTCGGTCTCCTAGACAACAAGCAAACTCCTTCATGTTGAGAGAGGCCACCATCTCCTTAGCTTTCAGGTACTTTTCTGTGGAATGAGGTTGTCTCCAACCAGCCAGGAATATCCATTGAATGCCACACCATGGTTTGGTATTAGCACCCAGCCAGTACCAAAAGTGAAGCCAACCACAGTTCCCATTTCTCATGAACTTTATTTGATATACTGGCTGGCCAAACATTAGTTTCTCACAAAGGAGCTGAAGACCCTGAGTGGCAGTAGGTGCAAGTCTCTCCAGCATGACCTGTTTGTTAGATATTTAACGTCTACACACCTAAAGAACATCTCTAGAATCCGCCCTTTTCTCACCATGGAAACAACAAAAACCCTCACTGTAGCATTGATCCACTCCCGCCTGGACTACTGCAATGCTCTATTACTTGGCCTCCCCATTACTCGACTATCCCCTCTCCAGTCCATCCTTAATGCAGCAGCCAGGGTCATCCATCTGGCTAATCGGTACTCGGACGCGTCCGCTCTTCGCCAGTCCTTACACTGGCTGCACATTCATTATAGGATCCAATTCAAAGTACTGGTTCTCACCCACAAAGCTCTCCACAGTGCAGCACCCCCCTACATCTCCTCCCTCATTTCTATCTACCGGCCTAACCGACTGCTGCGCTCTGCAAATGACTTTTGACTAACCTCTGCAGTAATCCGTACCTCCCACTCCCGACTACAAGACTTCTCCTGCGCTGCGCAAATCCTCTTGAATGCTCTACCACAAGAAATTAGGACTATCCACAATTTGCCTGGTTTCAGGCACTCCCTAAAAACACATTTGTTCAGAGTGGCCTATCACATTCAATAACCAAAGTCGTTCTATGTTTAAGTGTGTATGTGGAGCCCATTCACTATCTCCATCCATGCCTCACTCCCTCAAGATGGCTGGACCATCATTGGAAATGCACCATTATATATACACACCTGTACTTTGTATCTCCCCACCTCATTGTAGATTGTAAGCTCTCACGAGCAGGGTCGGCTTATTTTACTTTAATTATTGTATTGTTAACGTTGTTACCTATGACTTGTGTTTTGAAACTGTTAAAGTGTAAAGCGCTGCGGAATATGTTGGCGCTATATAAATAAAGATTATTATTATTATTTATTATATCAGAGGGAGAAGAGGATTGGGCCTTGACAAGGTGCCCGATTGCATCTTAAGTGTTATTGAATGTTGGAGCCAGTCCACCGTATAAAAGCAGCCATACAGTGTCCGGGTACCTGCTTGGATTTCAATCAAAATGAAGACTACTTTGATGTACATGTACACCAATTAGAGAAAAATGACAAGGATGAGGCAGTAAGACACGTTCAGCAGAGTACAAGCAGCATTGCTTGAAGAAGTAACTTGAGCGTGATCAAAATTGAATAAATTAAAATCTCAGACTACAGTGAACACAACTCTTAGCTGTGAAAGGGCTTTTTGTGTCCTTCTACAGTGTTTTCAACCAATGTATTGGATACGGATGGAAGCACGTCACACTATAATTTCAATTGAATTGAGCAGCAAGAATTACACTAAAGAAAAAAAAACAAAAGAGTGTGAGAGTGACATGTGCAGATGCCTACATACAGCGTTGTATGCCGAGCAAACTGCAGCACGTCACCTGCACTCACACACACACCTTGCAGACCTGTGAAAAAAACACTGCAAGGCAAAAGGAAGATGTACACAGCGGTTGGTAAAGTAGCCTGCCTAAAGCACAGTACACAAAATCGCAATCTCTAACTGTCCCTCAGAGTCAGCAGAGCAGCGTTCTGTCCCAAACAGAATTAACAGCACAGTGACGCTAAAATGGCGGCTTTATCCGGCAACAATACCTTCCTTGTGTCACGGTTAGGGTAGCGTGTGTCTATTATATGAGTGTCTGTAAAATGTAACGTTACGCAGACTTATTCTGCCCTTGGGACGCAAAAAATAAGACAGCAGTAATCATTTACTGTATAAAACTCCACCTATGCGCAACAAAACAAGCACGTTCCCTCTTACGGTTCCTGCGCTGACATGTGAGTAGGGAGTTTGGAGACGTTCCTGAATTTATCCCAGGTATCCAAGCATATCAGGCCGATAGGAGAGCATTAAAACCACCCATGGTGGTGACTTAAATATGGTGAATCTAAACAGTGAAGAACTGTAGGTCGATGCGAATGAATGTGCGATCACATGACACACGTTTATAATAACCCTTGCTAGACACGAGTAACTTTGTAGACATTTTGACACACCTGAACCC
>JARQOD010000001.1:381791420-381957111 GCA_033576555.1 Oophaga sylvatica | reverse complement strand
TTTTGGGGGATCCCCTATTTTTTTAACACCAAGAAAAGCAGATGTTTTGGCCCGGTTTACAGGCTTGAAGGGGTCCTGGATTTGGCTCCTTAACAGCCTGAAAATCCGGCCTCAGGGTTTTTGCTTCATCGGCGGTTAACAAAAAGGGGGGGGGACCCCCCCCTTTTTTTGGGGCCCCCCTTTTTTTGTTAATCAGCCAAATATGCAGACTGGGGGGCCTAATTATCATGGCAAGGTCCATGGTTTTTGCCTCCTTAACACCAAAAACCCCCAGCCTCAGGGGTCTGCTTTTTGGGGGTTTAACAAAAAATAGGGGGACCCCACCCTTTTTTTTTTTTTTCGAAGGGAACCCCTATTTTGTTAATAGTTCCCTCTGACGCACGATTGTGCCCCGGAAAACCCTGAAGAAAAAGGGGAAGCAATTTTTAAACTTTCCTTTTAAGGGGCCCCCTTTTTCAAAAGCGTTCGCCCCCGAGATCGCTGCTGATACTATTTTGTGACCAGCGCGACCCCCCACGTATCGCTGTGGTGACATTCAGCGAATCACCCCCCGCCGGGGGCCCCGGTGAAAGCAGGCCTTTTTTTTTGATGGGGGTTTTCCCCCCTGCAGGCACACAGTGCGTGGAAAGGCGGGAGACCAGCGATCCGCTGGTCCAAGGAAACGGGGGTTTCCAGGCCGGGGTGCCCCAAAAACCCCTGTTTCCTTTTTACCCCCCGATGAGGAGGGGGTCCCCAAGGACCAGCGGGTTTCCAAGCGCTGCGCGGTGCCTGGAAACCCGCTTGCCCCTTGGGGTTACCAGCGGATCGCTGGTCTCCCCCTGTCACACCAGCGTTGCGCCCCTGTGGGGGGAAACCACGATCAAAAAAAGGTCCTGCATTTCTGCGCGTACGATCCCCGGAGGGGGGATCGTGCTGAAATTCCACACAGCGATTCCCGGTGAGCTCGTGCGCGCCCAAAAAAGGACTCAGCAGCGTCTGGGGGAGGATATCGTATGTGAGAGGGCCCCTTAACGTGTTACCCCAGTGTCGCTGTCCCAGTCCTGCTGAGGCCTGTTTGGCGTCAAGGATATGTAGCATACACCAGCATCCTAAAAAGTGCATTCGTTGCGGGACGCGGTGTTCGTTAGGGTGACACCCAGCTTTACTTCCTGTCAGGGGGGGGGAACTCATTCTTTGGGGGTTTTTACTGTGGGCTGCAGCATTAGCTGGGGCCCCCTGCAGTAAATTTTAACCCCCTTTCTAAAGGATTAAACCGTGGGACCTGACTGTGGGGATAGGTAAGAAAAATTTTGCTTTTTTTTTTTTTTTTATTACAGGAAAGGGTTTTTAAGCGAAAAAATAAAAGATGGTCAAAAACATTGCTTTTTTCTTAAAAAATGTTTTAATTAAAGTGGGGGGTTTTTTTTTTTTTTCATGCAATGGTTAATTTGAAGTTGCTTTGACAGCTCTCAATTATTAACCTGCTTAAAGTACCTTTAATTTTGAAGGGGTTTTTTTAAACCCCCCTTTTTCCCCTTCGCCACCGCTACGGGAAAGGGGGGAATAGGGGCAAAGGCCAAAAGGGCAAATTAATTAGAGATTTGCCCTTTTTCTGGGTGTCTGGGGGCAGATGTTAAGTAGCCGGGGGGGGGGCCAAAAATAATGGTTCTCTGGGCTATTATTTCTGCCCCCACTCACTGGCTTTGTCTGTCTGGTTGCGAAAATTAGGGCGGGAGCCCACGGCATTTTTTTTCCAGAAATTTTTTAACACTATATTATATATACATGTCATTGAATTTGTGACACATATATATATATAATTAATATTTTGTAGTTCATACACTTCTACATAGTATAATAGCCGCTAAATTTAATTGCCGGCTTTTTGTGAAAATGCAGAACCCGCATGAAATGACACTTGGTGTACATAGGGTTAACCATGTCTTTTCATGTCCTTTGTATCTAATTTGCACAAACAATTTTAAATCAGACTATGTGTGCAAAATTTCACACCTGTAGGGTTAATTAAAGGTGTAAATTTCGTAGCAAAAAAGTCCTTTTTTTTTACAACGAATTTACACCTTTAATTAACCCCTACAGGTGTGAAATTTTGCACACATGTCTGATTTAATTGTTTGTGCAAATTAGATAGCAAAGGACATGAAAAGACATGGTTAACCCTATGTACACCAAGTGTCAAATTTCATGTCGGTGCTTCTGTCTTTTCATGAAGCCGGCTTTACCCGGCAATTGAATCAAAGGATATTTTACTATGTAGAAGTGTAAAAACTATACATATATGTATATATATATAGTCACAATGACAAGTATATATATATATATATGTATTCTATGTGTGTATATTTAGTGTTTACAAGGAAAGAATGGGGTTTTTTTAGTTGCGAATATTTTGTTCCCATAGACTTACATGGGACTTCCGTATCGGTATCGGTATCGCCCCATTTTTTAGTGATATCGGCGATACCATTCCGATTCCGATACTTTAGGAAATCGGAAAGTATCGCTCAACTCTAGTAGATACATCCTCGTTCCCGCTGACAGCGCTGCAGTCAGTCCGGGACGTCGCACAGTATCATTAATGGAGTTCTTTCAACATCATCTTCCTTTCTATGCGAAAAGAGGTCGAAATGCCGGAAAAAGTTTGACGTTCTCAGAGTCACCTGTTGCCTTGTGCAAACTTTACCTGAACAGGGTTTTTTTTTTCCACATTAAAAATACATTTCTTAAAACTTTTAGCTGTGATTTACTTGATAAATGGCTTTCCTTTGAAGGTCAAAATAATGTCAATATTATATATATATAATATATATATAATATATATATATATAGGATATTCAATATTTTCTTATGTGTATAAGAAATGGCAAAAAAATAAGAAAATGCAAATGTATCTGGATTTAAAAAAACAAATGTACTATTTAGGGAATCACACTGAAAGCAAAAATTGCATGTAAAGTATCAAAATATCAAGTAGCAAGATTAATCAGGCTGACAGTGGTGCTGATGGTGATGCCTGATGGCTGTCCCCTACTATTTACACTGCAGCTCTGCTTTTCCTGATTTTCCTTCTGTGAGTTAGAACAAGCTCTCCCAGAGACAGAACTTGGAGCTGCTGGACCTATAGTGAGATTAGTAACACCTTATTGCCATTTATAATTCTGTTTTGTTTTTCGGGGCTTAGATGCAATTTTACTTCCGTACCCCTCTGTCTCTGCTTCCTAGTCACCAGGACATCGGTGCATGTTGAAACTCAGAGCTGGCTCGATCATTGTTGTTTAACCACTAAATGCTGCTGACAGATCAGTAAATGCTGGGTGGGGTTAAGTTTGTCATGCCAGCTGGGGGTCTCCTGAAGGCTCCTCTTGCTCTCTTCTTGCTTTTTGTGTAAAGTCCAGCCACAGATGGGCTTCACAGGAAACAATAATTTTTTACTAAAGCCTGCAATACTAAAGTAGTGCAGTGCATAACCAAACGATCGTCAATTAACAAAAAAAAGTAAAAAAAGTTTTTTGCTTTTTTCAAATGAAAAAGTATTTAAAAGTTTACATTCACCCACTTAATTTTCCCAATCAAAAAATATACATATTTGGTAGTGTCGCAAAAGTTTGATCTATCAAAATATAAACATTTTTAAACCATAAAGCTGTACGAAAAAAAAATCAAAACACCAGAATCGTAGTATTGTTGAACACCACAGCTACTTACCAAAATAATAAGTGAGCAAGATCATAACCCAAATGGTAACAATAAAATCTACAGATTGGCACAAACCCAATCAAAAAGAAAGTTATAGTGACACAAATCAAAGTTTTTGTTGTTTACTTTTTCTAACCACTAATATATATATATATATATATATATATATATATATATACCTACACAAATTTGGTATTTCTGTAATTGTATTAACATGAAGAATAACTCTACCAGGTCACTTCTATCGCACATTAAATTCTGTTAAAAAATTGTTAAAAATTGGTGTCGACAAGATAGGAAAAGTATCTGTACTTAAAGAAGTTTTGCTCAAATACTCAAATACGCAGCGTTTGAAGCTGAATCACGTGGCTCTGGTACAATAGATAATACCTCGTTCACATGTATCACATCCCGCTCGGTGGTTTTGTTGGCCATCGCGACAAATTAGAGTTTAGGAATGTAACAAATTGGCGAAACCCGTTGTCCCCCTGACATGTACAACCCGACCACACAGGACAAGTCGCAGTCAGGGTCGTGCCGTCAGTCTTGATGAAAGCTGCGTTACTTCATCAGGTAAATGGCGGTACAATAATAAAATCTAATCTCTTCTTATCGGGTTAAGTTTCTGCCCCCTTATAAAGCCTGAGTTATTTCATTTCTAATGGGCTAATGAGCTGGATCTCTGAGCAAATAAACTGAACAAACAGGAGAATAATTACTGCCTCCGATCGTCCTCATCCACTATTTATTAGAGATTTTCTAATCTTGGTCTTATAAATTAGTGTCAATATCATCCCTTGGCTTTTTCTTTACTTAATCTGCCACAGTTTTATGAGTTTTACCTACTTGTAAGCCTCGGAGGAGAAAATCGCTGCGTCTTCAGAAATTTCTTAAGTAGCTGGAACATTAGAAGGAGTTGGAAATATTCCCGGTGTTAGAGAATTACTGAACATTGTGTATTCTCTTGTGATAAACTTTACACAGTCATTTCTGCAAATTGTGTATAAATCTAAGTGAATATAAAAAATTTGTATGATATCATTCATCAATCATATCTCAGCTGCCTTTTGAAGTCAATGCACATGGAGAGGCGTGAGCAGAGTGAGGGAGGCACAGACACACATGATCCTATCCTGTGCATTTCATCGAAGATAGATTTACAGCTACACTTCTCAGTACTGCTGCATAATGTCCTCCATGATACTGCTACTCCTAGTAAGTGTTTCTGAGTCGCACATGGTACCAGGGCTATGGGATACTCGGCACCGAGCCCATGGAAGTCTATGGGGGATGTCACTGGCAGCAGAGCTCGGTCCGTGGCCCTGGGCGCTCATACAATGGGGGAATATTTACAGGGGATTTTAGTAACAGTTCGTGACGCCACCTGTGGTTTCTGATCAATTTGACCAGCGCTGCAAGATGAATCTTCTGAGGGGATGTTATGGGGCAGCTGGATGTTAAGTCTCCCACAGGTGAGACTTTTCCCTCGAAGTCTATGGTGGTGCAGGATTCAGGCAATAACGCAGTCACACACAAGTCAGTCTCTTTCCATACCTTTACTGATGTTGTTGGCAGGTATATCCCGGGAAGCTGGTCAGGGTGGAGAATGCACATTCAGGTAATCGCTGAGCAGGTTTGAGGCCTCCTTTCCCTTTAAAGTGTGAGTTTCCAACCTGCGTGAAGCGAAGTTCAACTCTATGTATAACAGCTACGCCCGGTCGACATTGTGGTAGAGCCTTTTCTGTCTCTGATACTCAGATGTTGGCAAGAACAAAGTCCTTCTATTGCAGCGTCCTGCTCAAAGTTCCTGTTCTCCCTGACTCAAGTTACGTATCAACACTTAGGGCTACCTTCTGTGACTTGAAGTCCAGCAAGGATTCCGGTGTTTCTCTTACTAGACGTGAAGTGCTAGCAATGCTTCGGACCCGGTGTCCGGTTAAATCGAGTGAAGGTGATCTGTCACCGAAAACACTCTTCCTTCTTTCTCCACTCGCCTGTCGCCCTGCTCTCACCCTTAACATAAGCACGGGTAGCAGTAGGTGTAGTAGTCAGCTTTTCTTCCAAGTTCACTGACCTGCTCTCAGTTAGCTCGTCGTTGTAACACTGTCGCAGTTCCCTTCCTTCTTTCCCTTCAAAACTCTGTCCAGAGCAGCTCACAGGACGTTCCGTCAGACTGTATACATGCTGTAGCTCCGAGAGTCACTTTCCACGTTCTAGAGAACACAGGCAGCTTGTTCTGAGATAACAGATTCAGTTGTAGCTCTGACTAGGCTAGAGTAATTTCCTTTCTACTCGTACTAGCCTCCACTTCAGTTCAAGATGAGCTACCTAAGCTCTGTCAGGAATCAGTCTTCTCTCCTCTCCTCCAAGACCAGAACTTGAACTAACTCGACTGGAACTAATCCAGACTGACCTGGTCTGCACTGGCTGGCTACTGCTACCTAACTCACCCTTAAATAGTCTAAGGTTCCCTCTAGTGGTAATGTTGGGAAATGTGAGTATGAATGAATATCAGGTTTTGCAATTACCTTTTCTGTGCACTCTCCTGGAGACATGTGTACCAAGCGCAGCTGGGCCACACATCTCTCTCGGCCAGAGATGGAGTCACAGCTATAGTGCTCAGTACTGCTGCATAACGTCCTCCATGATGCTGCTTCCTTAATGTTTATCTTACCCACAGCTGAAATGGCTGCTCCACTTCTCAGTACTGCTGCTTAATGTCCTCCATGCAGCTACTACTCATGGTGTTTCACTTACCCAAATAGCAAAATTCACAGCTACACTGCTCAGTGCTGTTGTAAATCTCCATGCTGCTGCCACTAACAGAGTTTATCTCAGTCAAGAACTGGTTTCACAATTACACTCCTCAGAACTGCTGTTTAATGTTCTCTATGCTGTTACAAGTGTTTTTCTTACTCCAAGAGTTGAATTCAAAGCTACTGCTCAGTACTGTAGTAAAATGTTCTCCATGCTGCTGCTTCTCATAGTAAGTGTTTATCTTGGCCAAGAGCTGAATCCACAGCCACTCTGCTCAGTAC
Source organism: Oophaga sylvatica (assembly GCA_033576555.1). NCBI lineage: Eukaryota > Metazoa > Chordata > Amphibia > Anura > Dendrobatidae > Oophaga > Oophaga sylvatica. The sequence goes on along the minus strand of JARQOD010000001.1, from coordinate 381,950,377 downwards.
TCCTATATAATGCCCTCCATGCTGTTGCTATTCATAGTAAGTGTTTATCTTGGCCAAGAGCTGAATTCACAGCCACTCAGCTCAGTACTCCTATATAATGCCCTCGATGCTGCTGCTGTTCATAGTAAGTGTTTGACTAAACCTCAGAGAAGGATGATGAAAAGAAGAAAACTGGTGAAAAATGGAGAATGCAAGACATATAACAGCCAGAAATAGTGTTAGTGCTGATGTACACATATGGGACAGTTCTTCTGATTCTCTTTTAGCTCATTATATGCATTTTGCATGTGGGTCACTTTTTCATGAACGAGGATGTCAGAGCGTAGATCCATTTTTCATTTACAAGCAATTAACCTGTAGAGGGAAATCTGAATCCCAAGTAATTGTTACACTGTGAATTATGTAGGATCCATCCTGGAATACGAACATGCAAATATAGGGGCATGCTCATCGCCTTACTGACTTATCTTGGTGATGTATAACTGAGGAAAATGTATTCTAAACACGCTCATGGGTGCGAGGACTTAATATTTACCACCCCAGGTGAAACACTGCATAATGCAAAGTGCAACAATGTAACATAAATCTCCCGCTAATAAGCGAGTGACTGCCTGCCGCTTGCTAATTACTCACGCACTGAATACCATAGCTTCATACCAGGACACTGCTCCGTACTGTATTGTAGAACATGCTTTATGTCTGGATTATTTTATACACACGCGGGCAGATTTTATGTTTGGTTTACATTTTTTCTTGCTTTTTATCTACCGATACGTTCTAATCTCCAGACATGACAGCAAATCTCATGTCTGGCTGAGATTCTTGTATAGTTTTTACCTGTTAACATAAATGCGGGCTTAAATTGCTCCTATCAAAAAGGCATGACAGCAAATCTCCTGCTGCTGAGCATCTTGTATAGTTTTTACCTGTAACATAAATGCGGGGCTAAATTGCTCTTCGGAAAGCGGCGTTTTATGTTCTTTTTCAGCAACCGCAGGTTTATCCTTTTTTATTGTTCTCTATCTATTACCTTGGATTTTTACATTTCGCACTAACTAGAAAGCGGAGGGAACAATATAAGACTCATCTCTAGTAAAGGAGAGGATTTATGATGATTTGGACGGTTAACGGCTTTGTTGTGGTAAGATAATGGCGCTCGATCCATCATCCGTTCTAGAAAGTGGAAGAGACCAAACCGGAGAGAAAATCAGCAACTTTACTGATTCTTCGCAGAGAGCAGAGTTAGGTTTAATCCTGGAGATACAAGTACCGGGAATGTGTCCGGGCTGCTGAGAAAACCTGATATATGAGAATAATGCTACAATAAAGTCCAGCTGGCAGAAATAATCTGCATCATTTATGCCATAATCTGCATCTGAGCTAATAAATGGAAATTTGCAAAGTGGGTGTGGTGTCTGGACACTGCTGTAATAACAATAAAGCAAGGGGATGGACTATCTATAAAATACATTTCTATTTTTTTTTAATCAACATTTTAATTTTTATTCCATAAATTAGCAGTACACGTGAAATTTAACCCATGAAACTGAGAATTTTAATGATGGAAGATCAGTCCAGGAGGAGAAAGAATCACATTTTTCTAATAAGATATTTTACAAACTTTCTTATTTTCAAGTAGAATATTAATTTATGAGAAATACGTAAATCAATAAAACCATGGTTACTCTTTAACCCCTTAACGACCGCCGATACGCCTTTTAACAACGGTAGTTAAGGGTACTTAAACCACAGCGCCGTTAATTAACGTCGTTGTGGAAAAAGCCTATAGCGCCCCCCCAGAGTCGGATTTTCTCCGTGGTCTCGGCTACCGGTACCCCCGATCCACCCCCCCGGTACCTCCCGGTGTCCCCTCTGTCCTCCCTCAGCTCCTGGCCTCCCAGCGTCTTCATCCTGTAAAAGAAAATGGCGGGCGCATGCGCAGTGCGCTCCCCGAATCTGCCTACCGGCAGATTCATTCAGGAATTGAAAGTACATTTTGATCACTGTGATAAACTATCACAGTGATCAAAATAAAAAAAACAGTACATAAACCCCCCCTTTATCACCCCCTTAGTTAGGGACATATAATAAAATATAGAAATTATATTTATTTTAATTTTTCCATTAGGGCTAGGGTTAGGGTTACAATTAGGGTTACAATTAGGGTTAGGTATACGGTTAGGGATACAATTAGGGTTGGAATTAGGATTAGGATTAGAGTTAGGGTTGGGATTAGGGTTAGGGGTGTGTTGGGGTTAGGGTTGGAGCTAGAATTGAGGGGTTTCCACTATTTAGGCACATCAGGGGGTCTCCAAACACGACGTGGCGTTCAAAAAGTCAAATGGCGCTCCCTCCCTTCTGAGCCCTGCCGTGCGCCCAAACAGTGGTTTACCCCAACATATGGGGCATCAACGTCCTCAGGAAAAATTGCACAACAAGTACTGGGGTCCAGTTTCTCCTGTTACCCTTGGGAAAATAAAAAAATAGCGGACTAAATAATAATTTTTGAGGAAAAAAATGATTTTTTATTTTTTGCGGCTCTACGTTATAAACTTCTGTGAAGAACTTGGAGGTTCAAAGTGCTCACCACACATCTAGATAAGTTCCTTAAGGGGTCTAGTTTCAAAAATGGGGTCACTTGTGGGGGGTTTCCACTGTTTAGGCACATCAGGGGCTCTCTAAACGCGACATGGCGTCCAGCCAATTCTGCGCTGAAAAGTCAAACGGCGCTCCTTCCCTTGCGACCTCTGCCGTGCGCTCAAAAAGTTGTTTACCCCCACATATGGGGTATCAGTGTCTTCAGGAGAAATTGCACAATACATTTTGTGGTTCATTTTCTCTTTTCACACTTGTGAAAATAAAAAAATTGGTTCTGAAGTAAAGTTTCTGCAAAAAAAGTTAAATGTTAATTTTTTCCTTCCACATTGCTTCAGTTCCTGTGAAGCACGTAAAGGGTTAATATGTGTAGCCTAGCTGCGCTTGGAGCAACATGTACCCTGGAGGATGCACAGAAGGTAAACCCACACTTACATACCTGATATTCATTCACACCTTCACTTTTCCCTGGAGCCACCAGAGGGAGCCCTTGGAGAGTATGCATATATATAAGGGTTGTGGAGAGACGGCAGTTAGATTCCAGTCAGTCTAGCTTAGAGTTGGCTAGTTGTTGGTGTTACCTCAGGTGAGCAGAGAGGAAAGTTACCTTAGAACGTGACAAGCTGATAGTTCCCTAGAAAAGTGGAAAGTAGCTCTTGAAATGAGCATAGATCAGTCTGACAGAAGGTCCTGATAGCTACTTCAGACAGAGCCTCAGAAGGAAGCGAAGGAAAGAGAACTGCAGGGCTTGAAAGACTGAAGTTTACAGCTTGAACTTAGTTTATTTTGTGTAGAGTCCAGTAATGGTGGGAAAGATTGCCACTTAGCCTGGTCAAAACTGAGTCAACTGAGGTATTTATAGTGAGCAAGCGTGCCGACGCTTTGAGAGCGGTGAAGAGGAGAAATTGCCATCTACTGCTAGTGTGTGCTTATGTTAAAGGTGAGAGTAGGACGAAAGGTGAGTGGAAGGAAGGAAAGAGTGACAGAGGTTGAAACAGCATTGATCGCTTACCTCTACTCTGCACTACCGGACGCCGGGTCCGAGCTTGCTAGCATCTACACGACTAGTAGGAGAAACCGGAGACCCTGTGGGACTTCAAGTCGCAGGGGCCCAGCAGTGCTGATACGTAACTGGGGTCAGGAAGAACAGGAGTCTGGTCAGCGCAACCATTAGAGACTGAGTTCTATCCAAGAGAAGGTACCACCACAAAGTCAGCCGGGCGTTTTTGAGAAGACAGAGTTAGACTTCGTTTCATACAGGTCAGAAACTCACACACACAGGAGAACGGAGGCCCTACACCTACTCAGTGGGATTACTGGACGTGCATCCTCCACCCTGCCAGCTTCCCGGGACGTGCCTGCAACTACCATCAGTAAAGGTACAGAAAGAGACTTTCGTGTGTGTGTGTCTGCCTTATTGCTCCTGCACCCCTACACCGCCATATACCCTGAGGGATCCAGTCTTGCCTGTGGAAGACTTAACACCTTGCTGCCCATTAACAACCCCTCAGCGGATCTACCCTGCAGCGCTGGTCACCCTGACCAGGTACCACAGGTGGCGTCACGAACAAACTGTATATACTTTAATCCCCTGTAAATATCCCACATTTGAGGTGAGCCCCAGGGCCACGGACCGAGCTGCGCTACCCGTGACATCCCCCATTGAAGTGAACGGGCTCGGTGCCGAGTACCCCACGGTCCTGCTAAGGGCGATTCATCTTAAATTTTGGCGTCACGAACAGGATACGAAGCTCGTGGAAATGCGAGTCCTGTGTGCCTGAATGGACTGTTTTTGTGCAAAAAGACTGTGTTGCTGTTGTTGTGATTTTTGGCGCCATTTGCCGCCATTTTGCCGCCATATTCGCGCCCTGAGGCGCTGGTGAAGAAGAGGGGCGTGTATTCGTGGGCGTACCCCCCCTGTGGCGCGAAAGTTATGGCCCCCCTGTCTAAGTGCTTCTACAATGTCAGAGCATGCCCTACTGCAAGAGAGATCCGCCTCCTCTTCATCCTCAGTGCAAAGAGGAGAAAGCGAAAGTCCCGCCTCCACGGAAAAGACCAGAGTGTTCTGGATGGAAAGCACAGTCTGGCTTGGAGTCAGATGGCGGAAGGACAGGAGTCTCTGTGTGGGGGAATGGCGGTGCGCAGACCCCGTTCCCCTGAAGAAGTGTATCCTGTGCCCGAACCATCCCCAGGTCGGAAGAACGACGAAATGATGTACCGTGTGGAGGAGGTTGATGCGGCGCTGCGGGATCTGGCCCGACACCGCGCAGAGATGGAGGCGATGGAGCGGAGCTGGCGTGCCCTGAAACTGCGGCTGCAGTGGGACCAGCTGCTCTCCCCCCTGGATGCGCAACTGCCACCCGCACCACCACTGGAACCAGCGGCTGAGGAGGAACCGGAGGCCGGCCCCGGAAGAGCTGTACCTGACCCCGCCGAGGCCGCGGCGGGAGGAGAGGAGGCTGAGGAGGCCTTGCCCGGAACGGAACGCCAGCCAGGCCTGGAACCAGAGGCCGCAGCGGTAGCAGCGGAATGCAGTCCCCCGGTAGGGACGACGGAAGGAATCCTGCCCGATGCAATGGAAATTGACTGGGAGGAAATGGAGCTCCTGGACGACGTGGAGTACGCCACCCAGAAGGAGAATGAATGGAGACGCCGAGAGCAGGAGGAGCGGCAGCAGCGGGAGCAGCGTGAGGCGCAGCGGCTTCGCCAGAGGTACCGGGAGCAGGATCTTGCCGATAAGGAGATCGTCCGGTGAGATAAAGATACGCTCCGGGAACCGCGGCGCCAGGGGGCTATACGAGACTTCAAACTCCAGGGAGGCTGGGGTTTCATCCATGAGCCCGGCCTGTACCAGGAGGTCTTTGTCAACCGGAGGGATGTGGAGTCTCACCTGCCTGAAGGGCACCCGGGCAGGGACCTGCTGATAGGGGATGTAGTCTCCTACACACGGCATTGGGGGCTTAAGGGGTGGTATGCCCTGAACGTCTCCAGAGTCAGCGCCCCGGTCCCTGAAGCCGGAAACGCACCCCGTGTCTCTGTGTCCCAGGCCCCAGCCACACCGGCGCCAGTCCGCGCACCTGCGTCCTATTCTGCAACGCTGCAGAGCGCAGCGGCTGCTAGTGCGCGCTCTACTGAGCCAGTCCGCGCACCTGCGTCACCCTTTGAAACGCTGCAGAGCGCAGCGACTGCAAAAGCGTCCCCTGCTGAGCCAAGCCTGTGCGACCTGCAGAGCCTAAGCTTAGGAGAGGCACCTGTCAGGCCTCCAGGCAGTCGCAGAATGAAAGTTGAAAAGAGAACTGTGGCTACCCAGACACCGGTAGCAGGACATGACTTTATGGTGATGCGATTCAGAACCCACAGTGTACTTCCAGCCCCAGGTATGGAAGATGCTGCCATGTTTGCTGAAGACCAGTAGGACCCGGACAGGGTTTACTGTACTGTACAAAGTTGCCAGAGAAGTTGCACTTTATTGTAAAAATGTTTACATGATGATGTATATTGTACCCCAGTTGGGTAATGTGGTTTTGATGATGTGAAATGTCTTTGAGGTGGACTGCGTGGCTGAGGACTTTGCCAGCCCAAAAACTTTTAATGTAAATAGTTGGCACCCGGTGCCCCATCTTGGTTTTACGTAAACCGTACTACCTCTGAAGAAAAACCCATATGGTGTGGCCTAGAGTGAGGTCTGCAGAAGAGAAGTCCTGCAGCCCACCCAGGACCACCGTGGGAGGTTTTGGACGGATCCTCCACAAGAATCTTGTATATATTTGCACTTGAAAGTATTTGCTATTTTCTATTTGTACTTGTATTTATTGCAACGTTTGAAGTGTCCTTACCTCCCGCAAGGGACGAGTTATTGTTAATGTTGATGTTATAAAAATTTATTTCTTTTTCAGCCCGGGAGTGCTGATGATAACTAGGGGGGGATGTGTAGCCCAGCTGCGCTTGGAGCAACATGTACCCTGGAGGATGCACAGAAGGTAAACCCACACTTACATACCTGATATTCATTCACACCTTCACTTTTCCCTGAAGCCACCAGAGGGAGCCCTTGGAGAGTATGCATATATATAAGGGTTGTGGAGAGACGGCAGTTAGATTCCATTCAGTCTAGCTGAGAGTGACAAACTCACATTTAGTGGCCAATGTCAGGCAGCTGCTGCCAAGGCAAATAAAATAATGGGATGCATTAGACGAGGCATAGATGCTCATGAGGAGAACATAATTTTACCTCTATACAAGTCACTGGTGCGACCACACTTGCAATACTGTGTGCAGTTCTGGTCTCCGGTGTATAAGAAAGACATAGCTGAACTGGAGCGGGTGCAGAGAAGAGCGACCAAGGTTATTAGAGAACTGGGGGGTCTGCAATACCAAGACAGGTTATTACACTTGGGGTTATTTAGTTTGGAAAAACGAAGGCTTAGGGGTGATCTTATTACAATGTACAAATATATGAGGGGACAGTACAAAGACCTTTCTAATGATCTTTTTACTCTTAGACCTGTGACGGAGACGAGGGGGCATCCTCTACGTCTGGAGGAAAGAAGGTTTAGCCATAATCACAGATGCAGATTCTTTACTGTAAGAGCAGTGAGACTATGGAACTCTCTGCCGTCTAATGTTGTAATGAGTGATTCCTTACTAAAATTTAAGAGGGGACTGGATGCCTTTCTTGAAAAGTATAATATTACAGGCTATATTCACTAGTTTCCTAGATATAGCGTTGATCCAGGGAGCTAGTCTGATTGCCGTATGTGGAGTCGGGAAGGAATTTTTTTCCCCAATGTGAAGCTTACTGTTTGCCACTTGGGTTTTTTTTGCCTTCCTCTGGATCAACATGTTAGGGCAGGTTAGGATAGGATATGGGTTGAACTAGATGGACTTAAAGTCTTCCTTCAACCTTAATAACTATGTTACTATGTAGTTGTTGGTGTTACCTCAGGTGAGCAGAGAGGAAAGTTACCTTAGAACGTGACAAGCTGATAGTTCCCTAGAAAAGTGGAAAGTAGCTCTTGAAGTGAGCATAGATCAGTCTGACAGAAGGTCCTGATAGCTACTTCAGACAGAGCCTCAGAAGGAAGCGAAGGAAAGAGAACTGCAGGGCTTGAAAGACTGAAGTTTACAGCTTGAACTTAGTTTATTTTGTGTGGAGTCCAGTAATGGTGGGAAAGATTGCCACTTAGCCTGGTCAAAACTGAGTCAACTGAGGTATTTATAGTGAGCAAGCGTGCCGACGCTTTGAGAGCGGTGAAGAGGAGAAACTGCCATCTACTGCTAGTGTGTGCTTATGTTAAAGGTGAGAGTAGGACAAAAGGCGAGTGGAAGGAAGGAAAGAGTGACAGAGGTTGAAACAGCATTGATCGCTTACCTCTACTCTGCACTACCGGACGCCGGGTCCGAGCTTGCTAGCATCTACACGACTAGTAGGAGAAACCGGAGACCCTGTGGGACTTCAAGTCACAGGGGCCCAGCAGTGCTGATACGTAACTGGGGTCAGGAAGAACAGGAGTCTGGTCAGCGCAACCATTAGAGACTGAGTTCTATCCAAGAGAAGGCTCCACCACAAAGTCAGCCGGGCGTTTATGAGAAGACAGAGTTAGACTTCGTTTCATACAGGTCAGAAACTCACACACACAGGAGAACGGAGGCCCTACACCTACTCAGTGGGATTACTGGACGTGCATCCTCCACCCTGCCAGCTTCCCGGACGTGCCTGCAACTACCATCAGTAAAGGTACAGAAAGAGACTTTCGTGTGTGTGTCTGCCTTATTGCTCCTGCACCCCTACACCGCCATATACCCTGAGGGATCCAGTCTTGCCTGTGGAAGACTTAACACCTTGCTGCCCAGTAACAACCCCTCAGCGGATCTACCCTGCAGCGCTGGTCACCCTGACCAGGTACCACAGGTGGCGTCACGAACAAACTGTATATACTTTAATCCCTGTAAATATCCCACATTTGAGGTGAGCCACAGGGCCACGGACCGAGCTGCGCTACCCGTGACACCCCCCATTGAAGTGAACGGGATCGGTGCCGAGTACCCCATGGTCCTGCTAAGGGCGATTCAAATAAACTTCTTGAATGTGGTTTTGAGCACCTTGAGGGATGCAGTTTTTAGAATGGTGTCACTTTTGGATATTTTCTATCATATAGACCCCTCAAAGTGACTTCAAATGTGATGTGGTCCCTAAAAAAACAAATGGTGCAGTAAAAATGAGAAATCGCTGGTCAACTTTTAACCCTTATAACTTCGTAACAAAAAAATTTTATTCCCAAAATTGTGCTGATGTAAAGTAGACATGTGGAAAATGTTATTTATTAAGAAACTTGTGTGACATATCTCTCTGATTTAAGGGTATAAGAATTTAAAATTTGAAAATTGCTAAATTTTCAAAATTTTCGCCATATTTCCATTTTTTTCTTAAATAAACACAAGTCATATAAAAATTTTTTACCACTAACGTGAAGTACAATATGTCACGAAAAAAACAGTCTCAGAATCAGCTGGATTCGTTAAAGCGTTCCAGAGTTATAACCTCATAAAGTGACAGTGGTCAGAATTGTAAAAATTGGCCCGGTCATTAAGCTGCAAAATGGCTCTGTCACTAAGGGGTTAATTAGGAGTTAGTAAACTTTTTGGTGGCTACTTGTATAACAATATATTTCCTCAATTGCATTGAGGAATCAGGACCTTGTAAATCTAGGTGTCAGCCTCTTAAAGGGGTAGTTCAAGAATTGATTTGCTTTGGATAAGACTTTAATATCAGATGGATCGAGGTCCAACACAGATGTTTGCTGCACCTGCAATGACCAACTGTAAACAAAGTTGAATATTTCTGCACACCGTGTAGTGGCTGCTCTTGGTACTGCAGCTCAGCTCTTAAAAAAACAAACAAAACCTTCCCCTCCCCAGACTCTAGAAGAAAACCTGTATGGAAAAGGGGACAGCGTGGTGTGTTCTCAGTATGGAAAATGTAGTGTGGGATCACTATGGAAAAGGGGTCAGGATGGGGTGTCCTCGGTATGGAAAAGGGGGCAGTGTTGGGTGAACTCTGTGTGGAAAAGGGGGCAGCGTGGGATGCGCTCAGAATAGAAAAGGGTGAGATGAGTATAAAAAAGAGTAGCTTGGGGGCTCAAAATGGAGATAGGGCAGTGTGGGCTTAGTATGGAGAATGGGCAACATGGGTTCATTATGGAGAAGGGTAATGAAAGGGAGACACCAAGAAGAGGGGACAGCATGAAGTGGGGACTGTGTGGACATTGTAGTTCATAGGCAAGGAGGGTTAGTTGGGTATAATTCATAAGTGGGGATGATGTGGTGATCATTGTATGCTTAGGGGGATGGTGTGCTGCTCATAGCACATAAAGGGGGATGGTGTTGTGTCGACCCGCCACCACAATTGTGGGTTACCAGGGCAATGGGGTACTCAGAGCCGAGCCCATGGAAGTCTATGGGATTTGTCACAGGTAGCGGTGGCTCGGTCTGTGGCCCTGGCGGTCTGGCGTATGTTGGGGGAATATTTACAGGGGATATATTTATATACAGTTCGTGACGCCACCTGTAGTCTTCTGGTAATTTGTACCAGCGCTGCTGTAGATCTCTGAGGGGATGGTGAGGCAGCTAGATGTCAGGTCCCCTACAGGTGGGACTGGTCCCTCAAAGTCTATGAAGTTAGTGAAGTCGGGTGCAGATAAATAACACAGTCTCACACGGTCAGCGTCTTTCCATACCTTTACTTGTAAGATGTTCAGGCAGGTCCCAGGGAGGCTGATCCAAGGAGAATGTATTTTGAGATAGCAGCTGGACAAGTTAGGGGCCTCCTTTACTTTCAACACGATGAGTACAACCAGCCTGAAGCGTAGTTCCCTCTATAACTCCAGCTATTCCATAGCTGTACCGCCCAGTCAGTTTTGTGGTAGGAGCCTTCCTGTGAGAGAGCTGAATTCCTATCTTGCTGATCAGGCTCAAAGTCTTCACTCCCCCTGACCCCAGTTACGTACTGACTATTTGGGGCTGTTTGCCGCGACCTAAGGTCCGGTAAATCTCTGGTTTTCTTACCACTATGCTTGAAGCTAATAGTGATCCTTCGGTCCCCAGTGACCGGTTACAATGTGCAGGACTTCTTCAATCCAAAAGCACTTTTGAAATAATCTTTCCACTGTGCCTTTTGCCTTGTCCTCGCTGGTAGCATAAACACTCACACTTGCAAAAAGTCATGTAATCACTTCCTTCTTCTCTTCCTTTAGAGTTAGTTCCAGATTCTCAGTTATCCACTAGGCAGGAGCACGTCTCTGAACCTTTCACTGTCCTTGAGACAGGTGACTGAAGTATTTCTGTACTAAGCTCTTCTTTCTTAATCAGTGTCTTCAAGTGAGGTACAGCTCTGACCAGGCTGAGGTGATCTATATCTCGCCCTACTGGCCTCCACTTGCTGAACTGCTGCAGAACCAGGCTGGACTGCTTCCTCCCTCCAAGTCCCAGCTAGACTCCACACGTCTGCTCTGTCCGAAGACAGGAAACTGACTACTCTAATCACTCAACCAATACACACCGACCACTCCCTCACAAGTGACTACACTACCCTAAGGGTGTGTCTAGTGTATGTTGAGTGAATGGGTATTGAGCATTAAACTGCTATCTCTCGACACATTCTCCAGGGTACTGCGTGTGCCTAACACCAGGGCTACACATTCCCCATGGTAAAAGACAGCACTCCCGGGCTGTAAAATACAAAGAGACAGTTTTGTTTATGCATGAAAACATCAACAATAACATTAATTCGTCCCATCCGGGAGGTGAGGATGTCTTGAACGTTGCAAAACAAAAACATTGAATATAGAGAAATACAAAAGTATTAAGGCATCAAAACATTCAATAAATATACAGTATTCTTGTGAAGGACCCGCACCAAACCTTCAACGTGGGTCCTGGGTGGGCTGCAGGACATCCGAATGCAGACCTCACTCAGTGCCACACCACACGGGTTTTTGTATTCAGAGGTAGTTGTACTGGTTTTATGTAAAACCAAGATAAAGCACCGAAGCGCAACTATATACAAATAAGTTCTGGGCTGGCACAGTCCTCAACCTCTGAGTCCATTGTTAGCAAAACGACATATATTATATCACATTATAATAATAATAAAGTGCAAAACTTTTTATCTGTTTACCCAGCCGGGCATTCTACTGTTGGCAATATATAAATATATTATATACTCATTTAACTTGTGCAAAAATTGGCAAACTTCTTAAACTTTTTACAACATTACTTATGGTAGACCCCTGTCTGGATCTCACCGGTTTTTCTTTTACTGTTTAATTATTTCAAATACATTTTCCACCCCAGGGGCTGGAACAATGCGATGGTCCCTAGATCCCAGGACTAACAGGTCGTGACCTGCTATTGGGGTTTGAGTCGCCACAGTTCTTGTGCGAACCTCTAGGGGCGCAACGGGTACATTCTCCTTGCGAGACACCGATTGCGTTTCAATCTGAGTCACAGTTAACGATATGGATCGTGTTATGGATTGCGACGGAAACTGGGTCGCATGTTGCGATGTAGATATTGCTTCCATTTGCGATGAGCCTGCAGGGGGCGATGCTGGGGCACGGCCGGATGCTGCTTGTGCTGGAGACGGGGACGCTGCGGTAGTGGTGACGTTACCTGCGTCGGGGACGGGGTCACGGACGATGGTGACGTTAAGGGCATACCATCCCTTCATTCCCCAGTGCCGTGTGTACGTGACAATGTCTCCATTTACTAAGTCCCTCCCGGGATGGCCTTGCGGTAGGTGGGATTCTACGTCACGCCTGCTGACAAAGACCCCTGGGTAGAGGCCCGGTTCACGGATGAAGCCCCAGCCCTTCCGGAGCTGGAACTCAGTCACACACCCCTGCCGCCGCGGTTCCCTCAGGGTACCTTTCTCTCTCCGGACACTCTCCTTGTCCGCGATCAGCTCTGCATGTTGCCGCTGCCGGTTCCGCTGAGCTTCCCGCTCTTCCTCCTGCTGGCGTTTCTGCTTCTCCTCACGACGCTGCCACTCATATTCCCACTGGGCGGTGTAGGCGACGTCATCCAGGCGCGCCATCTCGTCCCAGTCGACGTCTGGTAACGACGGACAGGACCCCCCCGGTGTCCCTGCCGGGGTTCGATCATCTGCTGCGGCCTCCTGGCCGGGCGGGAGTTCCGGAACTGACGGTACCTCCTCAACCTCCTTCGCCTCCATCGCTTCACCGGTGGGATCAGGATTGGTACTTTCGGGGGCAGCCTCCGGTTGCTCCTTTGCCTTGGGCAGCAGAAGTTTTGGTAACTCCAGACGTAGGGGATCATCGAAGGGAGAGATCACCGCGTCCCACAGCCTCCGCTGCTCCAGGGTACGCCGGCGTCTCTCGATCTCTTCAAATCCAAGTTGTGGCGAAATCATCTTCTTCAGGCGTGCATTTTCTTCCTTAATTTCTAGCAACGCCTGCTGCAGGTGCAGGACCACGGATGACTCCGGTGCTGGTGGCAGCTTGGCTGGGGCACGGGGCCTGCCTTCCTCCGCTTCCCTGCTCGGCTGCACACGTCCTGCTTCCATGATGTTCCAGAAGATTCTTTCTTCTTCCTCCAGAGACATCCGGTCTCTTCCGTGGAGGCGGGGTTTGCGTCTCCTCCTCTTTGCAGGAAAGGTGAAGAGGAGGCGGACCTCCTTTGCTGTAGGGCAGGATCGCATATTGTAATAGCACTTTGAGAGGGCCGGCATTTTCTTCGCGCCACTGGGGGGTACACGCCCACGAAGGTACGCCCACCTTCTTCTCCAGCGCCTGAGGGCGCGAATATGGCGACAAAGATGGCGATTTTTGGCGCCAAAAGTGCAAACAGTCCTTTTTCACAAAACACTCCACAGACACACAGGGCTCGCAATGCTGCAAGTTTCGTATCCTGTTCGTGACGCCAAATTGTGTCGACCCGCCACCACAATTGTGGGTTACCAGGGCAATGGGGTACTCAGAGCCGAGCCCATGGAAGTCTATGGGATTTGTCACAGGTAGCGGTGGCTCGGTCTGTGGCCCTGGCGGTCTGGCGTATGTTGGGGGAATATTTACAGGGGATATATTTATATACAGTTCGTGACGCCACCTGTAGTCTTCTGGTAATTTGTACCAGCGCTGCTGTAGATCTCTGGGGGATGGTGAGGCAGCTAGATGTCAGGTCCCCTACAGGTGGGACTGGTCCCTCAAAGTCTATGAAGTTAGTGAAGTCGGGTGCAGATAAATAACACAGTCTCACACGGTCAGCGTCTTTCCATACCTTTACTTGTAAGATGTTCAGGCAGGTCCCAGGGAGGCTGATCCAAGGAGAATGTATTTTGAGATAGCAGCTGGACAAGTTAGGGGCCTCCTTTACTTTCAACACGATGAGTACAACCAGCCTGAAGCGTAGTTCCCTCTATAACTCCAGCTATTCCATAGCTGTACCGCCCAGTCAGTTTTGTGGTAGGAGCCTTCGTGTGAGAGAGCTGAATTCCTATCTTGCTGATCAGGCTCAAAGTCTTCACTCCCCTGACCCCAGTTACGTACTGACTATTTGGGGCTGTTTGCCGCGACCTAAGGTCCGGTAAATCTCTGGTTTTCTTACCACTATGCTTGAAGCTAATAGTGATCCTTCGGTCCCAGTGACCGGTTACAATGTGCAGGACTTCTTCAATCCAAAAGCACTTTTGAAATAATCTTTCCACTGTGCCTTTCGCCTTGTCCTCGCTGGTAGCATAAACACTCACACTTGCAAAAAGTCATGTAATCACTTCCTTCTTCTCTTCCTTTAGAGTTAGTTCCAGATTCTCAGTTATCCACTAGGCAGGAGCACGTCTCTGAACCTTTCACTGTCCTTGAGACAGGTGACTGAAGTATTTCTGTACTAAGCTCTTCTTTCTTAATCAGTGTCTTCAAGTGAGGTACAGCTCTGACCAGGCTGAGGTGATCTATATCTCGCCCTACTGGCCTCCACTTGCTGAACTGCTGCAGAACCAGGCTGGACTGCTTCCTCCCTCCAAGTCCCAGCTAGACTCCACACGTCTGCTCTGTCCGAAGACAGGAAACTGACTACTCTAATCACTCAACCAATACACACCGACCACTCCCTCACAAGTGACTACACTACCCTAAGGGTGTGTCTAGTGTATGTTGAGTGAATGGGTATTGAGCATTAAACTGCTATCTCTCGACACATTCTCCAGGGTACTGCGTGTGCCTAACACCAGGGCTACACAGTGTTAAAGGTCATAGTATATAAAGGGTGGTGGTGTGGGGTCATAGTATACAAGGGGATGGTGTGCTGCTCATAGCACATAAAGGCGGATGGTGTTAAAGGTCATGGTATATAAAGGGTGGTGGTGTGGGGTCATAGTATACAAGGGGGATGGTGTGATGGTCATGGTATATAAAGGGAGACGCTGTGAAGGTCATAGTATAGGAGTATAAGAGAGAACAGTGTGCAGGTCGTAGTATGTAAGGTGGAACAGCATGGAGGTCTTAGCATGCAAGGGGGGAGGGGTGGGGTGGAGGTCTTAGTATATAAGGAGGGCGTGTTTAAGGCAGCATTAAGGCAGCATTAACACCAAATACAACCCTGAATACCAGGTGTTGGATCCGCAATTATCTGATATTGATTAACAATAATAAGGATAGGTCATCAATATCTAAGTCATTGGACAAATCCTCTAAGCAGCGAGCTGCAATTTGTGTCTGTTGCAGAACTACAAATTACAGCATGCACTAATTATGGTTAGCATTATTGATTTCTGCCTGTATGTCCCTACAAGTGATAAAAGTATTTCATATACAGACCAATTTTTATGGAGGAAGGAGGTTGTTTGCATGCACAATCCTGTAACAATATGTTAGAATGTACGAGGAACATTCACCACTAGAGTGGAGTGAAACAGGTCGGTCAGATTCAAAAGTCGCCGACTTTCGCCAAAGTCGGGTTTTCGCCGAGCGAAACCCGACCATAGCGTGAAGTCGGCCATGCGGTTGTCGACCCGAGCGCCAAAGTCGGTTCTCCCATAATGCTTGCAGGCACCTTTTTCAGCCAATGAGCAAGGACGTTCACTGTGGGTAATGAGATGACATGGGCAGCGGCCACCACCATCTTATAGAAGGGCATTGCAGTGATTGGCTTGCTTTGTGGGCTTCATAGTGTCTATAAAAGCCCTGACCGTCGACCGCCATTTTACTTCTGTCGATCTTAACAGTAGGGAGACGTTGCTGACGCTGTTTATCAGTAGGGAGAGAGTTAGGGCTGGAAAGAGAAGTTCTTATGTGCTTGTGCTGATAGCAATTGTGCTGTACAGTTAGTGTGCAGTGACAGGGGAGGATTTTCTTGTGTGCAGCAGCTCTGGTTATTAGGCTGCCTGATGGCTGTATTGCTGTGTGTACACTGCTGTGCAGACTGCTTTTTACACAGCACTAATACTTTTATTCTTTTTTTCTGCACAGTTACCGAGCGTTCATTTTTTCCCACACCGTATAGAGCTGTACGCTCCTCACACACTACCGTGTACCGGCTGGTATCACGGACAAATACATGTTGACTATCTGTGTGTTACTCCGGAAATAAATACGGAGATTTACAATTATCCCTAGACTGCACACAGCTATACGCTTTTTCTGGTCTAATCCATACTGAGCCTGAGAGCGTCTGTGTGTGACTCCGGAAATATATACGGAGATTTACAATTTTCCCCTTCACCGTATACAGCTGTCTGCTTCTGATACAGTACCTGCTGGTATTTTTGGTACATTTTCCCAAACATGAGGAAGTATGGTGGAAGAAGCCGCGGATGTGGGCGTGGGGGGGCCAGCTGGTACTGATGGTGGTGGTGGTGCATCTGCTGGTAGTGCCAAAAGCACAATAGCACCTAAGGCCTCTTTCACACATCCGTCTTTTTGTATCAGGCATGATCCGTCGAACACCTGAAGGGACGGATCTGGCGCTGAAATAAAAAAACTGATGCAACGGATCCGGTTTTTTGCTGGATCCGACCTAAACTTTTGAACCCAGAAAAAGACGGTTTTGGTTGCCCGGAGACACTGGAAAATGTAGTAGTAGTAGTAGTAGTAGTAGTAGTAGTAGTCCTTGATTTCCAGAATCCGGATCAGACTTTTGACGGATTGCACAAAAGTCTGATCCAGTTCCATTGACTTCCATTGTTTCCGGCCGCCTGATGCGCCGCTTCAGGCACATCAGGAGGCTCCAGCAAAAAAAAAAAAAACGTTACATGCTCCGTTTTGTCCGGCCGCCGGTATGTACATTTCCGCCGGATCTGGACAAAAACGGATACAACGCAATGACATCAGGCACGATCCGGCGCTAATGAAAGTCAATGGTAAAAAAACGCATCCGGTACCGGATCCGTTTTTTTACCAACACGCCGGATCATGCCTGATACAAAAAAACGGATGTGTGAAAGAGGCCTTAGGCAGGAGGTATTGAGCCTGCGTCATCGTCTGGCTCCAGAAGGCCTGGAAGGCTACCTTTTCTATGAGTAGGTAAACCGCTTTTAAAGCCGGAGCATCAGGAACAGGTTTTGGCTTACATTGCCGAAACAGCCTCCAGCTCTATCGCCTCCTCTTCTGAAGTTTCAAAAATGCAAGCACTGAGTCGTCAGTGCAGGCTCCTGTTCAGGAACAACACCTTTTCTTGTGTCCTTCACCTCCACCAAAAGTGAAGGATGCAGCAGACCACACTTCAGATTACTCCATGGAGCTCTTTTCACATACCATGCCTGGGTGATCAAGTCAAATCCTGAATTCCCCAGTCCAAAATGAATCTGACATGGAGTGCACTGATGCACAGCCACTGCTATATGATTCTGCTGGTACATTCACCCAGAGCACTACATTGCCCTCGCAGTCTACTGAGCCAGAATCTGACCCTGATGAAACTCAGGTGCCCCTTTACGCATACTATACCACCTTACATGGTGACACAGAAGAAGGTGCAGAAGAAATTGAAGAGGAGGTGATGGATGACCCAGTTGTTGACCCGGATTGGCATCTATTCGGGGAAGAGGGTGCGCTGGCAATAGCTCAGAAGAGGAGAAGGATCCGCAGCAGGCATCGACATCGCAGCAGCGGTTATCTGGCAGGCCAGTAGCAGTCCAAAAACGTGTTAAAAAAACAAAAAGAGTTGCAGGACAGCTTGGCCAGACGGTCAAATTAGCCCAGCGTGCAAGGCCTGAAAAATTATACCAAAGTAGGAAGAGTGCAGTGTGGCACTTTTTTGACCAAAATCCTATTGATGAGGCAAAGGTTATCTGTAAGAAGTGCGGAAGGACCTTTAGCCGAGGGAAAAATCTCCGAAATTTGAATACCAATTGCATGCTTAGACATTTAATCACCATGCACTTGCAAGCGTGGACGGACTACAAAACCTCAGGTAGCACATGTGCACCTGCTGCGACTGAAGGTAGCCAGCAACGCTACATCCCTTTCCCCACTGTAAGCCCACCGGTTAGCACACCACCAGCAAGAAATGTTGAGGTGTCGTCGCAAGGCCAAAGCAGTCAGGGCATCACAATGTTTTTGCAACGAAAGACTGAATCTAGGCCATCACCACCACCATCACCAACCCCCTCTCAGTCCACCATGTCCACCGCCAGTTCCTCCATATGCAGCTCTCAAGTCCAGCTCACCCTAGCAGACACTCTGAGTAGGAAAAGAAAGTACTCATCCTCTCATCCGCGTACACTGGCTTTGAACGCCTACATTGCCAAACTGATCTCATTAGAGATAATGCCCTTCCGTTTAGTTGAAAGCGCAGCATTCCGAGAGCTCATGGCCTACGCTGTCCCACGCTATGACCTACCAAGTCGGCACTTCTTTTCTAGAAAAGCCATCCCTGCCCTCCAGCTGCATGTGAAAGACCGCATTGTCCATGCACTCAAACAATCAGTGAGTGGAAAGGTGCACCTCACAACAGATGCATGGGCTAGTAGGCATGGCTAGGGCCATTACGTGTCCATCATTGCGCACTGGTTTAATGTGGTAGATGCAGGGTCCACAGGGGACAGCAGTGGTGGGACAGTGCTACCTAGCCCACGGTATAGGAAACAGTTGGCTGTAGGCCTTCGACCCTCCTCCTCCAGAAGCGAAAGCTCGTCGACAGAGCGCAGTCGCACGGATACTCCATCCGCAGCTGCTAGTGTTGCACACAAGTTGTTCCACTATCGAACAGCTAGTGGTAAGCGTCAGCAGACTGTTTTAAAGATGATGTCTTTGGGCGACAACATGGCTGGGCAGTCTACATCTTGCTCCAGGCAAGGTAGTCAGTGATAACGGCCGTAATTTTGTGGCGGCCATAGCCCTGGCAAAACTCAGACACATACCTTGCCTGGCTCACACCTTGAACCTGGTGGTGCAGTGCTTCCTAAATAATTATCCAGAGTTAACAGCCCTGCTTCATAAGGTGCGAAGACTGTGCTCGCACATCCGTCACTTGCCCGTAGACTCCCGTCGTATGCAGAGGCTGCAGCGATCGCTCCACCTCCCCAAGCACCGCCTAATCATAGACGTTGCAACAAGGTGAAACTCCACCATGCACATGGTTGAGAGGCTGTGCGAACAGAGGCAGGCTATAATGCATTTGTGGGAGGCAGTTTGATGGCAAACATGGAGTTGTCGGGTGTGCAGTGGTCAAAACTGAAAGACCTCTGTAAAGTCCTTCAGTGTTTTGGCGAATGCATACGGCTAGTAAGCGCAGACGACGCCATCATAAGCATGAGCATCCCACTTATGCGTCTGCTCAAGCAAACTTTGACGCACATTAAGGATCAGGCGTCTGCAGCGGAGGAGGAAGAGGAGAAGGAGGAGGGAAGCCTTGATGACAGACAGGCATTGTCTGCTCAGGGAACTGTCCTGGGTGAGGTGGAGGAAGAAGAGGAGGAGGAGGATGAGGGGGATGATTATTTGGGGAGGAGGATGCTTCTCAGGGGGCAAGAGAAAATGTTGGCTTGCTAAGGTCAGGTACAGGGTTTGTGCTTGACTGGAGGGATGTGGATTTGGCAGAAAGTGCTCCTCCACCCACCACTATCAGTGCATCATTGACACCTGGAACATTGGCCCACACGTGTGATTATGTCTTGCGGATCCTAAAAAGGGACCCCCGCATTGCCAAAATGATGAACGATGACGACTACTGGTTGGCCAGCATCCTCGATCCATGCTATAAAGGCAAATTACAGAACATCATGCCACAGGAGAACCTAGAGCTAATATTGGCGAACAAACAAGCAACTCTAGTAAACCGTTTGTTAAAGGCATTCCCAGCACACAGCAGCAGTGCAGGTTTTACCACGAGCCGTACTGGGCCAAATGGAAGAGGTGTTTGTGGTGCACACAGCCGAAGTGGTGTTGGAGACAGGGGTTTCATGACCATGTTGTGGACTGATTTCTCGAGTACCGCTCACACGACTGGTAATACTGAACAACAGACAGGAGACAGCAGTTGTCAAC
This sequence comes from Oophaga sylvatica, assembly GCA_033576555.1. Classification (NCBI taxonomy): domain Eukaryota; kingdom Metazoa; phylum Chordata; class Amphibia; order Anura; family Dendrobatidae; genus Oophaga; species Oophaga sylvatica. Next base: position 381,930,284 of record JARQOD010000001.1, on the reverse strand, counting down.
TATGGTTCAAAATTACCTCTCCTCCCCTATCAATGTTCTCCCTCACAGTTCATTCCCCTTTGACTACTGGGCCTGTAAACTGGACACCTGGCCTGAATTGGCACAATATGCCTTACAGGAGCTCGCTTGCCCTGCTGGTAGTGTGCTATCAGAAAGAGTCTTCAGTGCTGCTGGATCAATCCTGACAGAAAGAAGGACCCGGCTGTCGACCCAAAATGTTGTTGATCTCGCCTTCATTAAAATGAACCATGCCTGGGTTTCAAAGGATCTTGTACCACCTTCCCCTGATGACACATAGGTTGCCAGCAAAATGACTCGCTTTGTCCTCCTCTTCCTCCGACTTCTCCAATTCCTCCATTTGCAGCTGCTGAACGTCCAGCCTACACCTCAACATATGCCAGTTTTCCCACCTCCCTAACTATCCCCAGGGCCGGCGTCAGCACCTGGCGCACCCGGGCAAGTGCCGGTGCCCTGAACAGGTGGGGGGGCCCACCCGGGGGAGCCCACCCGTGGGCGACGGCACTGGCACAGGGCCCCTCATAGTACGCCATTGTCTCTGACGGTGGGGGGCCCACTCACCGTCAGAGACACCGGTGTACTATGAGGGGCCCTGTGCTCAGAGCCCCAGCACTTGCAATACTTACCTCTCCCTGCTCCACCGCTGTGACATCTTTCGCGTTTCCTGACAGTGGCATTCAGGTCAGAGAGCGCTATGACGTCACGTCTGTACGCCCTCTGCCTGAACAGTCCAAGTGCAGAGAGCTGGAAGATGGCTGAGGAGTCCAGAGTAGAGCAGTGCCCAGCGAGGAGAGGTATTTCATTTTTTTGAATGTTTGGAGCAATATATGGGGAACATTATACACTGGAGAATTATATATGGGGCCCATCATACACTTGAGCATCATAGATAGGACCCATTATACACTGGAGCATTATAAATGGGGCCCATTATATATGTATTATTATATATGCCCATCATACACTGGAGCATCATGCATGGGGCCCATCATACACTGGAGCATTATAAATGGGGCCCATCATACACTGGAGCATCATATACAGGGCCCATTATACACTGGAGCATTATAAATGGGGCCCATTATATATTGAGCATTATATAGGCACATCATACACTGGAGCATTATCCATGGGGCCCATCATATACTGGAGCATCATATAGAGTATGGAGCATCATATGGAGCACATATGGGGCCTATTCTGTATGGAGCATTATATGGAGCCCATTCTGTATGGAGCAATATATGGGGCACATCATATACTGTATGGAGATTTATATGCGACTCATTATACTATATGGAGCAATATGTGGGGCTCATTATACTCTATGGGGACCATCCTATACTGTATGGCACATTATATGGGGACCATCATATACTGTAGCATTATGTGGAGCTCATCATATACTGTATGAAACATTATATGCGACCAATTATCCTGTATGGAGCAATATATGGGGCTCATTATTCTGTATGGCGCACTATGTGGTGGCCATAATACTGTATGGAGGAATATACTGTCCGTTTTTTGAGCTATTGTAGAAGTTACAATAGATATCACTCATGTAATGTAAGAAGTGAAGTCTTTGGCATTGTACTATACCTATATTTCTCTGCCGTATCGGAGCATCATGAATTGTGGTATGTGTTAAAGGGGCCCACTGAGACTCTTTCGCCCGGGGCACAAGAAAACCGAGAGCCAGCCCTGCCCCCCCCACAACTTTAGCCAAATAACTCCCAGTTTTCAGTGCGTTACTGTGACGCTTCCCACGGCTGTGGGGCGTCGGGACATGGCATAGCTTGCCTAGCTAGCCAATGCTCCCACGCCGCCAGTCCACGACGACGTGAGGCATGGGTCCCAGATGATAAGAGAATGTGGACCCACTGGACCATGGAGGGAGACCCGGGCCTGCCCGGACTAGGGAAGGGCAGCGACCGGGATCCGTGGCAGCTGAGCATGTGGGCAAGGTGACGACCTGCAGGACTAGACAACACCGCACAACTTCAGGTAAGAAGAAACATAAAGTTTACTTAAAGAAACAAAGTACATAAACAGAACATAAGACCGGGCTCCCGATTCCGCACATCAGAGAAGGTTACACGACTCAGGATCACAGACGAGTGCTGGAGGACATCACGGGTAGATGCAGTCCAGGGATATCTGGCACAGGCATACTTGGACGGCCTCTCTCTCAGGCCTTAGGCGTAGCACAGGCTCAGCAGGAGAACATCAGACACCGACCTCAGACAGACTTCAGACGATGGCGGGGTCATCACGGGTTGATGAAGTCCAGGATCATCTGGCACGGGCATACTAGTATGGCCTCACTCTCAGGCCTCGGGCGTAGCACAGGCTCAGCAGGAGAACATCAGACACCGGCCCAGGACGAACGTCAGACGATGACGGGGTCATCACGGGTTGATGAAGTCCAGGGTCATCTGGCACGGGCATACTAGGACGGCCTCTCTCTCAGGCCTCAGGCGTAGCACAGGCTCAGCAGGAGAACATCAGACACCGACCCAGGACAGACGTCATCACAGGGTAGACCAAGGAGGAACCGGCAGGACATCGGAACATCAGGAACACAGACTGGATCTCAGGGACACAGGAACACGGACAGGAAACCAGGAACACGGATTGGATCTCAGGGAATCAGGAACACAGACAGGAACACGGACTGGAACACAGGCATCGGACTCCGGACATCTGGCACCGATCGGCAGGCTCCGGACATCAGGTAGAGATGGATAGGATCCGGACATCTGGAAGTGGTCATCGGACATCGGATATCAGGCAGTGGTCATCAGGGAGGACACGGACAGGAACATCAGGGACACGGATTGGATCTCAGGGAGTCAGGAACACAGACAGGAACATGGATTGGATCTCAGGGAGTCAGGAACACGGACAGGAACATCAGGAACACGGATTGGGTCTCAGAGAGTCAGGAACACGGACAGGAACATGGATTGGATCACAGGAACACGGACTGGAACACAGGCATCGGACTCCGGACATCTGGCACCGATCAGCAGGATCCGGACATCTGGCAACAATCGGCAGGACCCGGACATCAGGCAGGGAGGATAGGATCCGGACATCTGGAAGTGGTCTTCGGACATCGGACATCAGGCCATGGTCATCAGGCATAGGATCCGGACATCTGGCAGCGACCTGAAAAGGAACCCCAGCGGTCTGGTGCAAGCCCCGCCAAGCTCAACGGGAGCTGGCCGGGGATTGCACAGAAGCTGAGCACAGAGTAACAGAAACTCAGCACACACCGGACTCCTCCTTCCAAGATGAACTCAGGTTATATAGCAAGGATTCACAGTCACTGGCACAGGGTTCTGGACTCAGCAGGATTTCAGGAATATAACACAGAGGACACAATTCAGACAGTCAGGTACAAGATGTGATCCAAGATCAGGGGTTCAGGTAATTAGACACAGCAGGAACAGGCCTGGATATACAGCCTCCAGGAACGGCGATCTGGGTAATCAGCCCCCAGCATAGGCAGAAACACAAGACACAGTTCAGACATTCAGGTACAGGATGCGATCCAGGATCAGGGGTTCAGGTAATTAGACACAGCAGGAACAGGCCTGGATATACAGCCTCCAGGAACGGCGATCTGGGTAATCAGCCCCCAGCATAGGCGGAAACACAAGACACAGTTCAGACATTCAGGTACAGGATGCGATCCAGGATCAGGGGTTCAGGTAATTAGACACAGCAGGAACAGGCCTGGATATACAGCCTCCAGGAACGGCGATCTGGGTAATCAGCCCCCAGCATAGGCGGAAACACAAGACACAGTTCAGACATTCAGGTACAGGATGCGATCCAGGATCAGGGGTTCAGGTAATTAGACACAGCAGGAACAGGCCTGGATATACAGCCTCCAGGAACGGCGATCTGGGTAATCAGCCCCCAGCATAGGCGGAAACACAAGACACAGTTCAGACATTCAGGTACCGGGTTAGATCCAGGATCAGGGAACAAGACACAGCAGGAACAGGGAATCAGCTCTCCAGAGCTGATCAAATTCAGAGCAGGAGCTGAACACACAACCACATACGGCTAGGTTCAGGGATTCAATGTGGATTCCATGTGAAGCTCTGGCAACGCCCACTAGGGCTGGGGAACTTTATATATGAGCTGCTTCACAGCGATAGGCTGGAGCAGTAATTCTAGTAAACACCCAATCCACATAAAAGCAGGACAGGTGTGGGCTGCGCCCCTATGCAGAGCCAGACAGCTCAACACAGAGGGAACCCAACAATGGCTGCTGCCAAACACGTAGTAAGTCATGCACCACTGCAGAGGACTTTGCAAGCTACGGATGGCTTTTACAGCAGGTCAGGAACCGCACATGCGGGCGGTCATGCAAAGCAGCGGAGCCACTCACGCAAGTATGGGTACGCAGCAGAGCCGGGAACTGAGCAGCATCCATATAGGTAACAGACAACAGCATCCCAGCTGGTTAGGGGGAAAGGAGCAAAAGGGTTAATGCAAAAGACATGCAGAGTAACGCTGGAAAACAAAGTACAGAATACCAGCGTTACAGTTACTATTATTATAAAGTAAATTAAGGTTGACAAGATTAAGTAATAAGAATTGATGTCGTTGGCATTGAAATGGGCACTGTAGGTGTGTTTTCTGTCCTCCACTCCCTGCCGACTCTTCTTCCCCATTGACTTGCATTGGGTTTCGTGTTTCAGTCGGACCTCCGACTTTTCCCGATAGTCGGCCGATTTCGTTCAACTCGACTTTTGAGAAAGTCGGGTGGTCCGAAACCGGACTCGACCCTCCTGGAGGCAAAGTCGCTCATCTCTATTCACCACTGATTCTATAGGGCTGCAGTTCGGCTCCTTTCATCTCTACAACATTGGGAAACAGTTGTGATGGGTGACTCCAACCTGTTTGTCATTTGGATAGTCAGGAAATCCTGTCTGTTACAGGATTAGGTTATTGTTTTGTGTCTCCCCCATGCTTTATACTGCAGCTCTCCTTGTTTAGTTTGGTTGCTGCACATTGGTAAAAGCCAAGCAGGAATTATTGCATCAAAACGCAGCTTCTGTTACAGTAAGAGATGGATAATAATTATTATTGTCAATAAACTAACCAGTTGGTAAAAAAAAAAGATTATCAATGAACTTCATCCATATTCCTACATAGTGTTTTTTTTATCCGTATGCAGAAAATCTGCTGCGCTTAACTGTCCAAAAAGCGTGATTTCATGTAGGATCATGCCCAATGCACGTATAAGACGTGGTGGAAACTTTTCCATTTTTTGATGCATTTTTTCTTTGTGGGGTTCTAAAGGAAGCCAAAAAAAATAAATGTAAAACAATAACAAAGTACTTTGTAGTACAGAATCCCATATTCATAAAATGCATCAAGTCTGCTCCAAAAATGCATCAAAAAAGGGAAAAACGTAGGTGCGGTGAAAAAGAAAACCCACTGCAATACACAATAATTAGAGCAGATTGCTATGGTGTATTTTGCTGCAAACATCTGTGACAAAACATGAATACTATAAATTCATTTTCCCCGGTAAGTGTAGCTTACAAAGGGTTAAGCATGGGGATGACTCAGTCTGCCTATAAATGGAGACAGAAAACAGTCACAGAATTTCTATCAAGATCATTAGCAACATTCTTTCATCTCTTATTCCAAGATGAGTGAAAAATGATTGTCTGCAGCAGGACGTTGTGGAAAGTGAGTAGTGCCCAGTGATATGCTCAGCACGACCCCCCAGGAGTGAGTTTTTTGGCTACATTGCTTTATGAAACAAACTTCATAAAAAATATATTTTATTTAAAGGATATTACTGGTCAGAAACTCACAGAAATGTCGCACAAACGACTGGTGTGCAACGAGTCAATTTCCAAATTCACTGGCCCTTGAGCTCCACGATCACTGACCAGCGCTGACATTTTAGCTATTCCCAAATCCTGAAGAATTTTCCGGGAAATATTCCTTTTCCACAAATAGCAGCTGTTTGGCAAATATTTACTGTTATTGAAATCTTCAGAACTCTTTGTCCTCACAAAATATCCTTGAAAGTTTTTCTACATAGTACATTCCAGCTTTCACCTGCTGGCAGAGATTTGCACAGAAATTATTTCATTTTTGCATAAGAACTGAAATATATATATAAAAAATGAAGTTTCTTGTTTCCGAGGTAACCAAGAGGCAAGTTTATATTTTACTGCTGTTTTTAAGCTTTTGAAATTGCATGTTCAAGCTCTGCTTTGTCTAGGGATTGGTGACAGAAATTACAATTAGTCACACAGGCAAATATGTACAAGAGTGATCTCCAAAGAATAGAAGCAGGAAAAAGTCACTAGAGTACTTAAATTGACTACTGATAACCCAAAGTGCATCCATGCACTGAATAACTGTTAGGCTGGAGTCACACACAACGTATAAAAATACGGCCTGTTTTTCATGGATCAGAATCGCACAAATGTTTCATGAACATCTATATCCATATGTCATCCGATTGCAATGCAAGGAAGTGATTTTCTGGCATCTAAGCATCCGTATGACATCCGTTTTGCATCCGTATGGCGAGATTTTCTCGCCGGCTTGCAAAATGGACATATACTGGATCCCAATGACAGGTTTTAAAACACAAACGAAAGAATAGATATATACACTGTAGGGATCCGCTCTGGTAGGCAGGGGCCGCGCCGCAGTAATGAGGTAAACACACAGGCATTTAGTTCAACGTTCAGTGGTTTTAATGATAAGTTCAACAAAAGTCCAGATAACAAAATCAAAAACAGAACATAAATCACTCCAATTTGGAGAACCACTGGTCCCAGACTCACCCTTGCTTGGGACAGGCTTAACTAAGCGGTGGAATGTCAGCAGAGACCACCAGGTGCCATTCCCGGGTGGTCTGGTACTCGCTTCCTGGTGTGCACTGACACACTGTCACGAAAACAATCTTCCAGGCTGACTTCAGCCAAACTCCTTCCTTCCACCCCTCATACTCCCACAGCTTCCTGTTATATAGGCCTAGTCCACACCCTCAGGTGAGGTACACATCAGCTGACCTGATCACGTGACTATGACCTCATCACAGGTCCTGTGATCATGGAAAATCCTGAGCAAACTTCAGTCTGCCAGAAGAAATATATCTCCCATCAAGCAAAATCCCCTTTGGTGTACCACATACCTCCCCCCTTTGTTCAACCTTAGGAGGGTGGACACATGACATACAGTGAACTCTGGACAGTCCATCTGCGTTCCCCTGTAATTTGCCTGCCCGATGTTCTACTGAAAATTTGAAATTTTGTAGAGACAGAAACCACCTGGTGACTCGTGCATTTCTCTCTTTGGCTTGACTAATCCAAGTCAGAGGGGAATGATCAGTTACCAACCGAAATGTTCTCCCCAACAGATAGTAGCGCAATGACTCCAGTGCCCACTTGATCGCCAGGCACTCTCTTTCTACAATGCTGTATCTGGTTTCAGCTGGAATAAGCTTTCGACTCAAGAAACTAATGGGATGCTCCTCCCCGTTAACCTCCTGAGACAACACGGCACCCAGACCTACCTCTGACGCATCAGTCTGGACAATGAATTCTCTTTTGAAGTCGGGTGTGATCAAAACTGGTGACCCGCACAGTGCCCCTTTTAGTTTTACAAACGTTTCTTCAAGCTGATCATTCCATCGCACCATTACTGACTTCCTGCCTTTTAGGCAGTCAGTTAACGGCGCCGACAGGGTTGCAAAATTGGGAATAAACCGCCGGTAGTATCCCACTAACCCCAAAAACCCTTTCACTTGTTTTGTGGTGAGAGGACGGGGCCAGTTTTGGATTGCCTCCACTTTGTTTATTTGGGGTTTGATAACTTCTCTCCCAATCACATACCCCAGGTACCGAGCTTCCTCCAACCCTATGGAACACTTCTTTGGGTTGGCAGTTAGCCCTGCTTGTCGCAGAGAATCAATCACCGCCTGTACCTTGGCCAAGTGACTTTCCCAGTCTGTACTGTATACCACAATATCGTCCAGATAGGCCGCGGCATATCGGCGATGGGGACGAAGAACAACGTCCATTAACCTCTGGAAAATCGCTGGAGCGCCATGCAACCCGAAGGGTAGGACTATATACTGGAACAGTCCCTCGGGTGTTACAAAAGCCGTTTTCTCTCTCGCTGCTTTGGTTAGGGGCACCTGCCAATACCCTTTTGTGAGGTCAATGACTGAAAAATACCGGGCCTGCCCAAACCGCTCTATTAACTCATCGACCCGGGGCATGGGGTAGGCGTCAAATTTAGAAATGTCATTCAGTTTTCTAAAGTCATTACAGAACCTTAGTGTCCCATCTGGTTTTGGTATTAGGACTATTGGGCTGGCCCACTCACTCTGGGACTCTTCAATAACCCCTAACTGCAGCATCTTCTTTACCTCTTCCGAGATGGCTTGTCGCCGGGCCTCAGGCACCCGATATGGCTTTAATCGGACTTTGGCCTGCGGCTCCGTGACAATGTCATGTTGGATTAGGGAGGTACGGCCAGGGAGCTCTGAAAAAACATCGGTATTTCGGCTAACAAACTCTCGGACCTCCTGAACTTGTCTAGGAGACAAAGTGTCTGCTATTTTGACGGCGGAGAGGACTTCTCTTGCCTTCTCCTGAGGCAAGGGAGCCCTCTCTACTGGAAATGCAGGCCGTGGACAATCCTCACCAAGAGGGTGTCTGTCTTTCCATGGTTTGAGCAGATTCACATGGTATACCTGTTCTGGCTTTCTTCGCCCTGGTTGGTGTACTTTATAGTTTACAGGACCCACCTTCTCCATAATCTCATAGGGTCCCTGACACCTTGCAAGGAGCTTACTATCCACTGTAGGCACAAGTACTAACACCCGATCCCCATGGTTAAAGGACCTTACCCGTGCCTCCCGGTTATAGACCTGCCTCTGTGACCTTTGTGCTGCTTCCATATGTTCTCGGACTAATGGTAGGACTGTCTCCATTCTCTCTTGCATTTTGGCCACATGTTCTATCACACTTTTGTGGGGAGTTGGTTGGTTTTCCCAGGCCTCTTTAGCTATATCGAGTAAGCCACAGGGATGTCTGCCATATAATAGTTCAAAGGGCGAGAACCCCGTAGATGCCTGGGGCACCTACCGCACTGCAAACATCAGGTATGGCAACAAGAGATCCCAGTCCTTACCATCTTTAGAGACTGCTTTTTTTAACATATTCTTCAGGGTTTATTGAACCTTTCTACCAAACCGTCTGTTTGGGGATGATAGACCGATGTGCGCAACTGTTTAACACTTAACAAGTGGCAGAGTTCCTTCATGATTTTTGACATAAAGGGGGTCCCTTGATCTGTTAAGATTTCTTGAGGGATTCCCACCCGAGAGAACATACCCATGAGTTCTTTTGCGATTAGTTTGGCCGAGGTGTGTCGCAGGGGAATAGCCTCAGGATACCTGGTAGCGTAATCTAGAACTACGAGGATGTGTTGATGACCCCTTGCTGATTTATTAACCGGCCCCACCAGATCCATGGCTATTCTCTCAAACGGGACCTCTATAATTGGTAAAGGCACCAAGGGACTCCGAAAATGAGGCTGCGGACTGGTTACCTGGCACACGGGACAAGAGTTACAATACCGTTTAACTTCTTCATAGACCCCTAGCCAGTAAAACCGTTGTAGAATTCTGTCTAGGGTTTTCTTTTGGCCCAAATGTCCCCCTAGTACATGCGCATGCGCTAAGTCCATTACCAACCTCCGATATGACTGCGGTACCAGCAATTGCTCGACAATTTCCCCATGTATTTTTTCAACCCGATACAGCAAATCTTGGTTCAGCTCGAATCGGGGAAATACTGTAGCTGCCCCGGGGTGTTGGGGTTCCCCATTGACAACCAGAACATTTTCCCGGGCTCGAGTCAACGTAGGGTCCTGGAGTTGCGCCGTACCAAAATTGTCACCTGCCACATTTAAGTCTGACAATTCTGGTCCCGGTGGCAAATCTTCCATCTCCCCAGCTAACACTTCTATAAGAGAGGGGTTTTCCTCCTCCACCGAAGGCAACGGTACTCCTACCGCCAGCACATCTTCCTCTGGGCCACCAGGTTCATGCCCGATTTCTGGAGAATGCAACCTGGTTGCCACTGGTGCCGATGACTGTTCTGTGGGAGGGGTAATTACAGGCCAAAGCACAGAAAATAACGGAAAATCTCTCCCCATTATTACGTCATAATGCAAATTAACCACCACCCCCACCTCGTGGCACCTCCTCCCCGCTGGCGTGTTTATCATTACCAGGGCGGTAGGATAATGTTTTAAGTCCCCATGTATACACAACACACCCATTTTCCGACCAGTATACTCGCTGATTTGGACGTGGCTGGCTCGTATTAGGGTCACAAGACTCCCTGAGTCCAGAAGAGCCACAGCAGGGCTACCCTCCACCTCCACTTTACACAAATGGTTCACACTGGGTCCCTCTGGTTTGCCCACTGCACACATGTGTTCGGCATAGTGAGACTGATAGTATCCATAGTTGGTGTCCATGGGCTCAGTCAGATGGGGGCAATCATAGAATCATAGAATGGTAGAGTTGGAAGGGACCTCCTGGGCCATCTGGTCCAACCCCTGCTCAAAACAGGATTCTCTAAATCATCCCAGACAGATGTCTGTCCAGCCTCTGTTTGAAGACTTCCATTGAAGGAGAACTTACCACCTCTCGTGGCAGCCTGTTCCACTCCTTGATCATCCTAACTGTCAAAAAGTTTTTTCTAATATCTAATCTGTGTCTCCTCCCATTCAGTTTCATCCCATTGCTTCTAGTCTTTCCTTGTGCAAATGAGAATAAAGATGATCCTTCTACAATGTGACAGCCCTTGAGATATTTGTAGACAGCTATTAAGTCTCCTCTCAGTCTTCTTTTTTGCAAGCTAAACATTCCCAAATCCTGCAACCGTTCCTCATAGGACATGGTTTGCAGACCGGTCACCATTCTGGTGGCTCTTCTTTGAACTTGCTCCAGTTTTTTGATGTCTTTTTTAAAATGTGGTGCCCAAAACTGGACACAGTATTCCAGATGAGGTCTGACCAAAGAGGAGTAGAGGGGAATAATGACCTCACGTGATCTAGACTGTATGCTTCTGTTGATACATCCTAGAATTGTATTTGCCTTTTTTGCTGCTGCATCACACTGTTGACTCATGTTCAGTCTGTGATCAATTAGTATACCCAAGTCTTTTTCACATGTGCTGTTACTTAGCCCTATTCCTCCCATTTTGTATATGCTTTTTTCATTTTTATTGCCCAGATGTAGTACTTTGCATTTTTCCCTGTTAAAAACCATTCTGTTAGTTGCTGCCCACTGCTCCAGTTTATTGATATCTTTTTGAATCCTCTCTCTCTCTTCTCTAGTATTAGCTACCCCACCTAGCTTTGTGTCATCAGCAAATTTGATCAGTTTACCCTCAATTCCTTCATCTAAATCATTGATAAAGATGTTGAACAATACAGGGCCCAAAACAGAGCCTTGTGGTACCCCACTTGAGACAGTCTTCCAACTGGATGTGCAGCCATTTACGACCACTCTTTGAGTCCGATCACTAAGCCAGTTATGAATCCACCTAACAGTTGCCTTGTCCATTCCATACTTAGTCATTTTTTCAATAAGGATTGTGTGAGATACTTTGTCAAATGCTTTGCTGAAGTCAAGATATACCATATCTACAGCATTTCCCTGATCCACCCAGTCAGTGATTCTGTCATAGAAGGAAATTAAGTTAGTCTGACATGACTTATTAGTTACAAACCCATGCTGACTCTGTTTAATCACTTCATTCTTATGCAGGTACTTACATACATGTTCTTTAATAATTTGTTCAAAGATCTTTCCTGGTATAGAAGTCAGACTCACCGGCCTGTAGTTCCCTGGGTCCACCTTCTTCCCCTTTTTGAAGATAGGAACAACATTTGCTCTTCTCCAGTCTTCTGGGACTTCTCCTGTTCTCCAAGAATTTTCAAAGATTATGGACAGTGGTTCAAGAATTTCTTCTGCTATCTCCTTCAGTATTCTGGGGTGTAATTCATCTGGACCTGGAGACTTGAATTCATTTAGGTTAGCTAAGTGTTTCCTCACTGTCTTTCTGTTTATAGATATCCTCACATGTCCTGGTTCTTGGCACCGCCAACAGATTATGGGACCTCTTTCGTCCCCAGACGTGTCTTGGGCGGCCTTCCGAGTCTCTGCTCGCCGAAAGGCGGGTGAAGGTTTGGGAAATTTACTCATTACCTTCTGGGTAGTCTCTCCCTGTATCTCTTTGGTAGCCCCATATCTTTCAATGAGGTCTACCATTTGGAGACCATCAGTAGGGGCTGCCTGTCCAACCCAGGTTTGCAGGGTGTGGGGCATAGTCCTCCAGAATTTATCAGTTACTATCCTATCCCGCATAGCGCTGGTGACAACACCTCCGGCTGCAACCATTTATCTACCAGGTGTATCAAATCATAGTACTGGGACCGAGCTGGCTCGGAAGGGGAAAACTTCCACTGGTGTACCCACTGGGCCCGGACCAAAACATTTACCCCAAGACATGCAAGTATCTCACCCTTGACGATCTCATAGTCTCTCTGTTGCTCGGGGCTAGGTCCATATAGGCTTTCGCGGGTCCTGGAGCCAAAAACGGAGCCACGATTTCTGCCCACTGGTCCCGGGGTAGACTCTCTCTCTCAGCCACGCCTTCAAACATCTCCAGGTACACCTCGACATCATCTGACTTTTCCATTTTTTTAATCGCTGTGCGTACCGCTCTCCGGACATCCTGACGTCCCGGGGCAGCTCCTGCTGTCTGCGGCGCTGTTATGTGCTGGATCAGTAGATGGTTGGTTTCCTGTTGCCGCTCCATAGCCTGCTGCTTATAGCCTGCTGCTGCTGCATAGCCTGCTGTTGCTGCTCCATAGCCTGCTGCTGTATAGCCTGCTGCTGCATAGCCTGTTGTTGCTGCTGTATAGCTTGCTGCTGCTGCTGTGTAGTCTGCTGCTGCTGTCGCATGGCCTCCACCAGCATTTTTACTGTGCTCTCCATCTTCGGACAGTTATCCACCGGGTCTTGCGTCACTTTCTTCACCCAGGACATTTACTGTCATGCAGAGAAAAAAAACATCCACACAAAAAAAACCAGCCTGACCTCACTGCGTATGCCCGCATTAACGCCACCAATTGTAGGGATCCACTCTGGTAGGCAGGGGCCGGGCCGCAGTAATTAGGTAAACACACAGGCGTTTAGTTCAACGTTCAGTGGTTTTAATGATAAGTTCAACAAAAGTCCAGATAACAAAATCAAAAACAGAACATAAATCACTCCAGTTTGGAGAACCACTGGTCCCAGACTCACCCTTGCTTGGGACAGGCTTAACTAAGCGGTGGAATGTCAGCAGAGACCGCCAGGTGCCATTCCCGGGTGGTCTGGTATTCGCTTCCTGGTGTGCACTGACACACTGTCACGAAAACAATCTTCCAGGCTGACTTCAGCCAAACTCCTTCCTTCCACCCCTCATACTCCCACAGCTTCCTGTTAAATAGGCCTAGTCCACACCCTCAGGTGAGGTACACATCAGCTGACCTGATCACGTGACTATGACCTCATCACAGGTCCTGTGATCATGGAAAATCCTGAGCAAACTTCAGTCTGCCAGAAGAAATATATCTCCCATCAAGCAAAATCCCCTTTGGTGTACCACAACACATAGAATACATATATATATATATACATGTCATTGAGACACACACATATATATATATATATATGTATATATATATATATATATATATATATATATACATATATATATATACAGTACAGACCAAAAGTTTGGACACACCTCATTTAAAGATTTTTCTGTATTTTCATGATTATGAAAATTGTACATTCACACTGAAGGCATCAAAACTATGAATTAACACATGTAGAATTATATTCTTAACAAAAAAGTGTGTAACAACTAAAATTATGTCTTATATTCTAGGTTCTTCAAAGTAGCCACCTTTAGCTTTGATGACTGCTTTGCACACTCTTGACATTCTCTTGATGAGTTTCAAGAGGTAGTCACCTGGAATGGTTTTCACTTCACAGGTGTGCCCTGTCAGGTTTAATAAGTGGGATTTCTGTCCTTATAAATGGGATTGGGAACATCAGTTGTATTTACCATCAGTCTGGTAGATACACAGCTGATAGTCCTACTGAATAGACTGTTAGAATTTGTATTACGGCAAGAAAAAAGCAGCTAAGTAAAGAAAAACGAGTGGCCATCATTACTTTAAGAAATGAAGGTCAGTCAGTCCGAAAAATTGGGAAAACTTTGAAAGTGTCCCCAAGTGCAGTTGCAAAAACCATCAAGCACTACAAAGAAACTGGCTCACATGAGGACCGCCCCAGGAAAGGAAGACCAAGAGACACCTCTGCTTCTGAGGAAAGTTTATCCAAGTCACCAGCCTCAGAAATTGCAGATTTACAGCAGCTCAGATTAGAGACCAGGTCAATGCCACACAGAGTTCTAGCAGCAGACACATCTCTACAACAACTGTTAAGAGGAGACTTTGTGCAGGAAGCCTTCATGGTAAAATAGCTGCTAGGAAACCACTGCTAAGGACAGGCAACAAGCAGAAGAGACTTGTTTGGGCTAAAAAACACAAGGAATGGACATTAGACCAGTGGAAATCTGTGCTTTGGTCTGATGAGTCCAAATTTGAGATCTTTGGTTCCAACCACCGTGTCTTTGTGGGAGCAGAAAAGGTGAACGGATGGACTCTACATGCCTGGTCCCACCGTGGAGCATGGAGGAGGAGGTGTGATGGTGTGGGGGTGCTTTGCTGGTGATACTGTTGGGGATTTATTCAAAATTGAAGGCATACTAAAGCAGCATGGCTACCACAGCATCTTGCCGAGGCATGCTATTCCATCCGGTTTGTGTTTAGTTGGACCATCATTTATTTTTCAACAGGACAATGACCCCAAACACACCTCCAGGCTGTGTAAGGGCTATTTGACCAAGAAGGAGAGTGATGGGGTGCTACGCCAGGTGACCTGGCTTTCACAGTCACCAGACCTGAACCCAATTGAGATGGTTTGGGATGAGCTGGACCGCAGAGTGAAGGCAAAAGGGCCATTAAGTGCTAAGCATCTCTGGGAACTCCTTCGAGATTGTTGGAAGACCATTTCCGGTGACTACTAGTGTTGAGCGATACGATACCGCAAGTATCGGGTATCGGCCGATATTAGCTCTATCGGACTTTCGATACTTAGTTCCGATATTTTCGTCTTATCGGATACCGGAATCGGATTTGTCACTGTCAGTGTCCGTCGGTCGGGTCTGTCAGGAGTCAGCGGCACTTACCTGGCAGAAGATCTCCGGCGGTCACGGGCTGGACTGCTTGATGGTCGCCATCATCTTTCCCCGGCGGTCACATGCAGTTTCTCGCGATAACTGCAGTGACTGCTGGGTAATCCCGGCCGTAAAGCAGTCAGTCCGATGACGTCACCGCCGGGGAAGCAGGTAATCAGCTGTGCTGCGTCAAGATGACAGGCTCTGCCTGTCATTGCGATGTAGCAGAGCTGGATCGTCGTGGACCCTCGTTACTATGGACTGCGTCGGACAGGTGGTATACTGTTGGTTTGTTTTTTTTCTTTTTTTACAGGCGATCGATGGCGTCGCAGGAATGAGAGTATAATAAAAGAAATGAAAACTGTGTTGTCTCTTTTATTTCATTAAAATACTTTTTTCTTGCTGTGTCTTTTTTTTTATACATTTAAAAACTTTGGGATTAATAATGGATCGGTGTCTTATTGACACCTCTCCATTATTAACCGGGCTTATTCTCATCGTGCAATCAACGGTGACATTAACCCCTTATTACCCCACTTGCCACCGCTACAGGGCACTGGGAAGAGCCGGGTAAAGTGCCACAATTGGCACATCTTTTGATGCGCCAAATGTGGGGCTGCTGTAGCCTGGTATTATCAGGCTGTTGAGGGCCAAAATCCATGGGCCTTGACAGTCTTTTAATACCAGGCCGCAGCAGTCTGCATTTTACTTGGCTGGTTAACAAAAATAGGGGGACCCCTACGCCGTTTTTTTTTTCGAGGGGATCCCCTATTTTGTTAACCAGCCAAGCTAAGCAGACTGCTGTGGCCTGGTATTATCAGGCTGGCAAGCAGGGTCGGACTGAGGCACCGGGACACCGGAGAAACCTACGGTGGGCCCCAGTTCCTGCGTGGTGGGCCCTGATTTGAAAGGATAGGTCGCGGGGCAGAGGGGCGGTGGCCTCGGGGCCCGCGCTCTGAGGGGGCCCACCCGGAGCTACGATACAGTTACATTCTGCGGCAGAGCAGGGAGAATCGCTCTCCCTGCTCTGCCGCCCGGAAGCTATGGGGCCTGAACAGGCGTTGGGGGTGCCCGGTGCCAGCAGTGGGCCTCCCACCCGTCATTGGAGGGTCAGCTGTATCGGCATCCAGCCGATAAAGCTGAACGCATGGAGAGAGAAGGAGCGAGCGCTCCTTCTCTCCCATAATCCCCCTCTCAGCGTATTACAGCGGGCGCAATAACATCACCTGCCGGCGCCCGCTGTCACTGTCAGACGCTGAGAGGGAGAACAGTGAGCAGCACAGGAGCCGGAGGTGAGTTTTTTTTTTATTTTTTTTTTAATGGGGGTGCAGTCGAGTCCTGGCTGGAGAAGTCGTCATATCGGTGTGGGCCAGATGGAAAAGACATGAAAAGTGAACAATTCCATTAGAAAGAACATCAGCGGTAATGTAATGTATGTAGTACAGTTCATATAGCGTCTTGTGCTTGGGTGCGATGAAAATACATGAGACACAGGTTTGATATAGAAAGTCTTGTATTACTTCATACAAGTTGGCAAAAATAGTCACACAGTTTGCAGACACAGAAGCAGGAGACACAGCAGGCCAGAGTAATCTAAGCTCAGCAATCACTCTCCACAACAGGTTCAGGATCTTCTTCTCTGTTACAGTAAGTCCATGCAAACGTGGGTCTTTCAAAGTGCAGGGTTCCAGAGTCCACAAGTGCTTCAGAGTTCCTCAGTAGGAATAGCTGGAGTACAAGGTCCAAGGCTTTAGGAGTCAGGTCACAGGTTCACTGCAGGCTAGATTCTGAAGCACTGATTGCTCAGCTGTGGCTGCTTAAGAAGCAAAAGGAGAGAATCAGGGCGGGAACATGCAAGCTGGAAACTCCATTTTGACTGAGGGCAAGATAGCTGCAGCAAGACAGAAAGTAAAATGGCTGACGAACAAACTGAGTTTCAGGAACATGTACACAGAACCTTACATTACTCCCCCCTTAGGGACAACCTCCGGATGACCTCAGGCCAGGCTTGTGTGGGTACCTCTGATGAAACTGATGGAGCAAGCGAGGAGCATTAACGTTATTGACTGGTTCCCATGAGTTGTCCTCCACTGGGTAGCCCTGCCATTTAATCAGATATTGTAACTGATTTCTATACAACCTGGAATCTAAAATCCTTTCCACCACAAATTCTTCCTGACCATCGACTAGCACTGGGTCAGGGCAAGGAGAAGAACGTCCAGGAAACGTATTGGGTGTCGCAGCCTTTAGTAGGGATACATGAAAGACAGGGTGAATTCTCTTAGTTCTGGGCAGTTGAAGACGACAAGCAACGGCACTTATAATTTTACTGATTTATAGGGTCCAATGTACTTATGTCCCAACTTAGACGATGGAATCCTTAACTTAAGATTTCTGGTTGACAGCCAGACCAAGTCTCCTACCTTGAAAGCTGGTGCAGGTTTACGAAATTTATCTGCTGCTTTCTTGTACCTTTCCTGAGCCGATTCCAGATTCTCCTTTAGAAGATCCATATTCTTCTGTAAAGACGTGATTCTTTCAGCCACTGCTGGTAAAGGCGTTTCTATGGGAAATCGTGGTAGAATGTTAGGATGATAACCTAGATTAGAGTAAAAAGGAGACTGCTTAGTGGAGGCACTCTGAGAGTTGTTATACGAGAACTCAGCTAATGGAAGTAGATCCACCCAATCATCCTGTAGGTGGCAGATAAAGCAGCGGAGATACTGCTCCAGGGTTTGATTGGTTTGTTCGGTCTGTCCATTAGTCTGGGGATGAAAAGCAGAAGAAAGGTTTACTTTAATGTCCAATGCTGCACAGAAATTTTGCCAAAACCTAGAAGTGAATTGCACCCCTCGATCCGAAATAACCTCATCCAGTACTCCATGTAAGCGAAACACATCTTTAATCATCAAATCTGATGTCTGTTTTGCAGTGGGTAAGCCGACACAAGGGATAAAATGAGCTGCCTTTGTTAGACGGTCAACCACCACTAGAATGGTGTTCTTCCCTTGAGAGGTTGGTAACTCCACAATGAAGTCCATAGAAATGGATCCCCACGGGCGGGACGGGGTGGGAAGAGGCTGTAACAGACCAGTTGGTGAGGAGCGAGGTGTTTTGCATCTTGCACAGACTTCACATGAAGTGATATAGTTTAAAACATCCTTCCTGCAAGTGGGCCACCAAAAGAAACGAGAGAGAAATTCCTGTGTCTTTAGAATTCCTCTATGCCCAGCTATCTTGGAATCGTGAATGAGTTGCAATACTCTCAATCTGACTGTTTCAGGAATATACAGGCGTTGTCCCTGAATCCACACACCATTCTTAAAGACAAGACTTACGTCCCTTGGGGGTTGTGCCAAAAAGGAATCCGCATGGTATGCTTCCTTGATGTCCTTAAGTAGGTCTTGATTATGAATTACTCCTAGGAATCTAGAGTCAGGAAGAATAGTCTTAGGAGGAGTAATTGGACGTGTCTCTGCTGAGTAAATCCTAGAGAGTGCATCAGCCTTTCCATTGCGCGATCCTGGTCTATAAGAAATGATAAAATTAAATTGGTTTAAGAAAAGATTCCAGCGAGCCTGGCGAGGAGTCAGGCACTTAGCCGACCTGATAAATTCAAGGTTACGATGATCTGTCAGGACGACTATTTGCTGTGCAGCTCCCTGAAGAAGGTGTCTCCATTCTTTGAAGGCGGCAATAATGGCCAACAACTCTCTATTGCCCACATCGTAGTTCCTCTCAGCCGAAGACAACTGCTGGGAAAAGAAGGCACAGGGATGCAAGACATTCTTCTCACCTGTTCTCTGAGAGAGTATAGCTCCAACGGCACAGTCTGAAGCATCCACCTCTATTATGAAGGCAAGCTCGGGGTTGGGATGTACTAGGATAGGTGCAGTGGTAAATTTATCTTTTAGACGGGAAAATGCTTCCTGGGCTTGGGGAGTCCAGGAGAACCTAGACTCTTTCCGGGTAAGTTGGGTGATAGGTGACACTACCTCAGAGAAATTTCTAATGAAACGTCTATAGAAGTTGGCAAACCCGATGAAGCGCTGTACCTCCTTCACATTTCTAGGACTTGGCCAATCCTTGATGCCTTGGGTTTTGCTTCCATCCATACTAATTCCTTGTGTAGACAGTACATACCCCAGAAATTGAATTTCGGTCCTATGGAATTCACACTTTTCAAGTTTGATGTAAAGATGATTTTGTCTTAGACGTTCCAAGACCATTCTCACATGTCCATGATGTTCCTCTGTGGAGTTAGAAAAAATTAGAATATCATCCAAATAAATTACCACGAATGTATCTAGGAGATCCCTGAAGATGTCATTCACCAAGTGTTGGAAAGTGGCTGGGGCGGTACTCAGACCAAAAGGCATAACTAGATATTCAAAGTGTCCATAGCGTGACCTGAATGCAGTCTTCCATTCATCCCCAGGTCTAATACGGACTAAGTTATAGGCCCCACGAAGATCTAGTTTAGAGAAAATTTTGGCATGTCGCACTCTCTCCAATAACTCAGGGATTAAAGGCAATGGATAACGGTTTCTAATAGTAACCTTATTGAGTTCCCTATAGTCTACGCATGGTCTCAGAGATCCATCTTTCTTCTTTACAAAGAAGATGGGTGCACCTGCAGGAGATGAAGAGGGGCGTATGAAGCCCTTGGCTAGATTTTCGTCTATGTAATCCTTTAAAGCCTTTAGCTCGGGCCCCGCTAGGGGGTAGATCTTACCAAAAGGTATCTCTGCTCCAGGCAATAATTCAATTGAACAATCATATGGACGGTGAGGAGGAAGCTGGTCAGCGTTCTTCTTGTCACATAAATCCACATAGTCCTGGTATACAGCTGGTAGTTCAGGGACTGACATGGTTCCTTTAGGAACAGAGCAAGCTGAAACTTTTGGACTCATCTGTTTCTCTGGAAAGTGTAATTCCTTGGTCTCCCAGTTAATGGTAGGATTCTGAGCCTGCAGCCATGGTAGCCCTAGAATAATGGGAAAGTGGGGAGAAGAGATAAGCATAAAGGACAGTTTCTCTTGATGATCTTTACCCATAAGAACCCTCAAAGGCTCTGTTTCCTGATCCACTGGTCCAGAGGTCAGCAGGGAGCCATCCACAGTTTCCATTTGTACTGGAGTAGCCTTCTTCACTGAACGTATCCCCTGTTTCAGAGCAAAGGAGACATCCATAAAATTTCCACTTGCCCCTGAGTCGATCATAGCAGAGCTAGACACCCAAGCTGAGTCAACCCAGAGTTTGATGGAAAGAAAGCAATGAGAATTGTTTTTCTTACAACTCAGCTGGGACACCGCTGAGGAAACTTGAAAAATGGCAGCGTTTACACAGTCAACGACCTCAGAGGTAACGGAGTTTAAGTCCGAGAAATCAAGATCTGTTGCTGCAGATCTCTCTGGAGCCTGAGGCTCGGACCTGACAGATCCCCTCTCGCAACACTCACAATGAATGAGTGCTGCAGTAGTCTTACGAGAACGGCTGGGGCAGTTTATAATGAAGTGCCCTGACTTACCACAATAGAAACATAGATTCTCCTTAAAACGATGTTCCTTGCGTGCATCACTAACCCGTCGTTGTAAAGAGTCTACCTGCATGGGTTCAGGTTCAGGTTCCCGTGTAATCCTACTCAAAGGTTCCTTAGCTGGAGAGGAAGGTAGGAAAAGGTTAGTGCGATTGCTTTCGAACCATCTCTCTTGCCTGCGTTCAGTCAGACGAGTATCAATACGGATGCAGTAGTTAATAAAGTCACCTAACGCAGTGGGAGGGTCGGCACGAGCAAGTTCATCCTTAATCAGTGGAGATAACCCTTTTCGAAAAATAGATTTTTTGGCGGAACTGTCCCAGGTGGTATCAAGGGCCCATCTCCTGAAATCCAAGGCATATTCAGCTACCGAGTGCTTACCTTGGCGCAAAGCTAACATGGCTGCTTCAGCTGTTGCACCTCGATTGGGGTCATCAAACACCTGCCCCATGGCTGAAATAAAAGCATCAAGGTGATTCAAACAATCATCCTCAGTCTCAATCAGAGGGTTTGCCCACATCAAAGCCTTGTTGGTAAGCAACATAATTATAGTAAGCACCTTAGATCGTTCAGTGGGAAATTGTGAAGCATGTGCAGAAAAAAAAAGATTGCATTGATTAATAAATCCCCTGAATTTCTCACGTTCACCGCCAAAACGAAAAGAGGGCAACTTGGGAATCCCAGAACTCGGGGCTAGGCAGGAGCCTGGACTCGCTCTTCTAGAACCTCAATCCTGGCTCGCAAATCCTGGGCAGTCTGTCCAAACACTTGCAAATTGTGATTAGTGAGGTCCTGTAGGCTTGAAAAACGGGTCTTTATATTCTGCAAATCTGCAAGGATATTATCAGTCACTCCGCAAAGTTCCTTTATGCGGGCCTCCATTTTCCAGATCTTTTAAGACAGGAGTACTGGAAGAAGAGGAGAGGAGAAAAAAAAAAAATAGTGTTTACCTGTGGTAACACTGCAGAGAGAAAAAATTAAGGGAACTGCTCACCTGGAATGGTTGTGAGAAGTCACAACCACTATCATCACAGAAAGTTCACCCGGACATCTGATATCCACAGTTACAGCAGACAAAAAAGAGAAAAGAAAAAAAAAAACAATAGTGTGTACCTGTGGTAACACTGCAGAAAAAAAAACACTTAAGGGAATTGCTCACCTGGAATGGTTGTGAGAAGTCACAACCACTGTCATCACAGAAAGTACAACCGGACATCCGATATCCACAGTTACAGCAGACACAGCCTTTCCAGACCCAGCAGACACTAACGTTTTGGCTTCATAATCTTGTAATGTATGTAGTACAGTTCATATAGCGTCTTGTGCTTGGGTGCGATGAAAATACATGAGACACAGGTTTGATATAGAAAGTCTTGTATTACTTCATACAAGTTGGCAAAAATAGTCACACAGTTTGCAGACACAGAAGCAGGAGACACAGCAGGCCAGAGTAATCTAAGCTCAGCAATCACTCTCCACAACAGGTTCAGGATCTTCTTCTCTGTTACCGTAAGTCCATGCAAACGTGGGTCTTTCAAAGAGCAGGGTTCCAGAGTCCACAAGTGCTTCAGAGTTCCTCAGTAGGAATAGCTGGAGTAAAAGGTCCAAGGCTTTAGGAGTCAGGTCACAGGTTCACTGCAGGCTAGATTCTGAAGCACTGATTGCTCAGCTGTGGCTGCTTAAGAAGCAAAAGGAGAGAATCAGGGCGGGAACATGCAAGCTGGAAACTCCATTTTGACTGAGGGCAAGATAGCTGCAGCAAGACAGAAAGTAAAATGGCTGACGAACAAACTGAGTTTCAGGAACATGTACACAGAACCTTACAGGTAAGTCATTATCTGTACCTGTGCTGTAATCTATATGTTCTGTAGGACTGGTATTATTTAACACAGACCATATGGCGGTAATATCAATATTGGTCTTTTTATATAGAGATTATTTTGGCCAACAGCGCGGTCATTTGCTGAGGTTCTGTGATGATGGGCCCACTCAGAAGTTTTGCCCCCACTAAACCAAAACCCTAGCTACGCCTATGGCTCTCTCTCTAGTCTTTCTTTCTCGCTCTCTGTTCTTTCCTTCTCGCTCTCTGTTCTTTTTTCTCTCTGTTCTTTCTTTCTCTCTTTTCTTTCTTTCCTCTCTTTCTTTCTTTGTTTGTTCTTTCTCTCTCGCTGCTCTTTCTTTCTTTTCCTCAGTACCAGCCACTGTGCCCTCATTACCAGTCAGTGTGATCAGCAGTGCTAAATGGTTACGCTTGGGGCGAGGATATGGGTGTGATTAGCTGTGAAATGGGTGTTGTCGGGGCGTGGCCTAAAATTTTCAGCGGCGCGCAACACGCGCCGCAGCCTTTAATCCTCTTTCCTGTCTTCCAAATTTGGGAGGTATGCTGTATGACCTCCCTACAACTTCTTGCCATGCTCCTGATGAGCGCGACGGATGGTCTCGTGAGGGATCTCCTCCCACACCTGGACTAAAGCATCCACCAACTCCTGGACAGTCTGTGGTGCAACGTGGCATGGCCTAAAATTTTCTGCAGCATGCACAGCGTGCCACAGCCTTTGTCCCTCTTTCCCTTATTCAAAGGTTGGGAAGTATGATGTTGGGCCGCAAGAATATATTTTCTCTGGTGGGCCCAAGGTACTCCAGTCCGACGCTGCTGGCAAGGTCCATGTATGTTGGCTCCTTAACAGCCTTAAATACCATGCCTCAGCAGCAAGGGCATACATATAAATCATGGGGCCCCATAGCAAAAGTCTGAATGTTCCCCACCCCCCCCAAAAAAAACCCAGAGGCATTTGTAAATGTAAAGTGCCAGCACAGTGAGGGAAGTTGAGTCGCACAGAGACAGGGGTTTTGGTGGTACTCAGCACCGATCACGTCGACTTCTATGGGGGATGTCACGAGTAGCACAGTTCGGTCCGTGACCTGGGCGATCACTGGAATGTGGGATATTTCCAGGGGATGATAGAATGTTCGTGTAGTTTGTCGTGACGCCACCTGTAGTACCTGGTCAGGGTGTCCAGCGCTGCTGTGCAGGTCCTCTGGAAGGGATGGTGTAGTGCAGGTATGTGAAAAGTCTTCTACAGGTAACACGCTATCCTTCCAGGGCAGATAGATGTGAGATAGAGCAATGGTGCAAAGTGATGTAGCAGAGTGGACTATGCGACGTAGTAAGAAAGCAGGAAACACTTCAAGTTAAACGTTGCATAATAAAATTTTTAATAATAACATTACAAAAGTGAAAATGGCTTATATTATGTGACATGTTTTGTTACTGTTCATACCCTTGATATGTGTTATACATGTGTGTTAATAAATACATATTCAACAAAAGTGCAAATAGCATTAGTGCCGAAGTTCGTGGAGACTTCTTAGGACTACCCCCACCGGGGTAACTTCACAGTGTCCTTTACTTGTGCTTGTGGAGGACCCGCTCCAAACCTCCAACTGTGGTCTTGGGTGGGCTGCAAGACTTTCCTTGAGCAGACCTCACTTTCGGCCACACCAAACGGGTTTTTAGTTTCTGAGGTAGTTGAAAATAGTGCACAGTAAAGTTTTTTGTAAAACCAAGATGGAGTACCGAAGTGCCAACTATTTACAGAAAAGTTTGTGAGCCAGTACAGTTCATGGCTTCAAAGTTCAACATTTTCATTACAGTGAAACACCATTACCCAACCTGGGTATATTAAGGCAACAATAAACTTGTTCTTCTGAACATTCACCCGTCCGGGTACATCAAACCATTACCCAACCTGGGTATATTAAGGCAACAATAAACTTCTTTTTATGAACATTCACCCGTCCGGGTACATCAATAATTTAACTATTTACATACAGAGACCCTGTCCGGGTTATTTAGACTTCTTTGGCTGGCCTCTTCCAGGTACCACCTGGTACTCTTCTGGAGCTTGCCAAACATCCGTGACAGGAGGGTCCACCCAGACCTGATGACGTCGTGTGGCCTGTACAGTGACGTCGTGACCCGCTATCTGGGTCTGTGTGGCCACCTCTTTCATCTCCCTCCGGGTCTGGACCCCTATGTCCCGGACTGAACGAACCCCAGGGGCCGAACAGGTGCCGGGTACCGGCCAGCTATCATTATCATGTCCATAGCTGGGGCTGCTGAGGAGACCACTGAGGGAGCCTGGGGAGATTTACGGCGTGGGGTGGGCACTTGTGCAGAGGCCTGGTTGGGGGAGGCTGAAGGCTCGTAGGGTCTGTCAGTTTCCTGACACTCTGGGGAGTAGGGGTCGCACCTGGTAAATTTAGGGCGTACCATCCATTGTAACCCCAGTGTCGGGTGTAAGTCACCAAGTCTCCTGGCAACAGGTCCCTCCCCGGGTGTCCTTCTGGGAGGTGAGCCTCCATGTCCCGCCGGGTTACAAAAACTTCTAAATAAAGTCCAGGCTCCTGGATGAAGCCCCAACCCCTTTTAACTTAAAGTTCCGTACTGCACCCTTACGCCGCGGCTCCCTCACCGTACTTTTATCCTTTCTCATACGTGCCTTCTCTGCCAGGTCCTTCTCCAGGTGACGTTGCCGAAGCTTTTGGGATTCTCGCTGCTCCCTTTGTCGCTCTGCTTCCCGCTCCCGACGTCTCCACTCTTCCTCCTGACGCCGGTTGTAATTCTCCTCCACCAGCATCTCCATGTCTCCACCATCAAACGCCAGCTTACGATGTCCGGTTTGCGGCAGCTCTCCTGGCGCCCGCCAGTCCTGGCGGCGCTCACCTGTGGCGGAAGCAGCCGGCTCTGGAACAGATGACGGTCGGGGCTCCGGTACAGGCAGGTAGAGCTCTGGTGCCTGCGCGGCCTCCTCCATGAGGACGGGTGTCGCTTCTTCTGCCTCAGCGACGGGGGCAGACAGCGGGATCTGGGGTGCTGGTGCGGCGATTTTCTGCAGGAACGGGTGCCTCCACTGTGATACTGGCAACCGGTTCAGATTGCAAGGGCTGGGATGCCCACACGGCCTCCTGTACTGGAACGGGTGCCTCCACTGAGATACTGGCAACCGGTTCAGATTGCAAGGGCTGGGATGCCCGCACGGCCTCCTGTACTGGAACGGGTGCCTCCACTGAGATACTGGCAACCGGTTCAGATTGCAAGGGCTGGGATGCCCGCACGGCCTCCTCTACTGGAACGGGTGCCTCACCTTCCGGTACAGACACTTCAGGGGGTAAGAGGGATTGGCGCCGCTCCAATTGTAGTTTTAGGGCCCGCCAGCTCGCTTCCATCCTGGCGACCTCCTCCTGGTGCCGGGCCAGGTCTCTCAGGGTATCCTCCGCTTCTTCCAGCGTAGGAGGGTTTCCAGGCCGGGTGCCAAATGGTGGCTCCGTGGCGATCGGGTCGCTTCCGTGGGGGGAGAGCTCTGACTCCTCCATCCCTTCCCACTTCTGCTCACGTCCATTCGCCATCTCAGCAAAGTCACATGTGTCATTAGCATCAGGAGAGGCGACATCTTTTGTAGGGAGGCGGGACCTTCGCGTTCGTTTACGCCCACTGAGGAGGATGAGGAGGCGGAACTCCAGAGCTGTGGGGCACGATCTTACATTGCAGTAACATTTAGAGTGTGCGGACATCGTTTTCGCGCCA
This sequence comes from Oophaga sylvatica, assembly GCA_033576555.1. Lineage (NCBI taxonomy): Eukaryota > Metazoa > Chordata > Amphibia > Anura > Dendrobatidae > Oophaga > Oophaga sylvatica. The sequence goes on along the minus strand of JARQOD010000001.1, from coordinate 381,903,763 downwards.
CGGAGTGAGTGTACGCCCACGAGGGCACGCCCTTATTCTTCACCTGTGCCTCGTGGCGCAGATATGACGGAAAAATGGCAAATACAGTTTATGATGATTTTTGCAATTCTCAAGAAAAAAAACAGTTCAATTAAGGCACACAGGACTCGCTTATAGCGAGCTTCTGAATCCTGTTCGCTGGGTGCGATGCAACATCTCTGTGGCGACTGGACCCTCGGGTGCTTCTGTCTTTTCACAAATGCCGGCTTTACCCGGCAATTGAATCAGAGGCTATTCTACTATGTAGAAGTGAATAAACTATAAATATATGTATATATATATGTCACAATGACATGTAATTTTATATATATATATATATATATATAATATATATATTATGTATTCTAAGTGTGTATATTTTGTGTTTACAAGGAAAGAAAGTGTTTTTTTAGTTGCGATATTTTGTTCCCATAGACTTACATGGGACTTCCGGTATCGGAATCGGATATCGCCGATATTTAGTGATATCGGCGATACCATTCCGATCCGATATTTTTAGATATCGAGCAGTATCGCTCAACACTAGTGACTACCTCTTGAAGCTCATCAAGAGAATTCCTATAGTGTGCAAAGCAGTCATCAAAGCAAAAGGTGGCTACTTTGAAGAACCTAGAATATAAGACATATTTTCAGTTGTTTCACACTTTTTTGTTAAGTATATAATTCCACATGTGTTAATTCATAGGTTTGATGTCTTCAGTGTGACTGTACAATTTTCATAGGCATTGATCTAATCCCAATTCTCACGTATACCCTTTTCAGGTACTGCACATCTCCTTTGTTTATACGTGACTTTACCTACCACATACAACCCCCTTACCTTATGTTGTACTTCACTCACAGGAATTAAACCTTTTTTTTAGACACCAGGTCCTATATTAGGTGTCAATCACCATCTTTAGGTATGTCTAATAATTCCACCTAACGAAGCATAGCTCTCTATTTGTTTTAACTTTATAAATCACTTTTTTCATATTCTATATCCTATGGTGCAGCCCACGTTTCCATAGAACATTGCCATTAGCCCATGTGAGGCCATTATACTTTTAATCGGAAACATACCTACAAAGCAGTCGGGTAGGATTCTATTTACGTTTTTGTATTTACTATATGATTTCTCTTTGCCCTTTTTTCCCCTTTGTTATGCTTCAGGATATTTTCACTCTTGGATGCTTATCGTTTCATTTATTTACTTACTCTTATATATACCTTTTGTTCATAATCTACTCATAATATTTTGGTGTACTTTATTTATATTCATTGCAGTGCTTTGACAAAGGTCCGAGTGGGACCGAAACATTGTAATCTGTGACTGCAATAAAAATCTTCTTATATTGCAAGTTGAGTGCCAAGTTATTCTTTTGACTTTCGTGTGGTTGGGTTCCTACTTGAGCACCTCACTCAACTGTGCCACGCTATACTTCATTATTTGTACAATTTTCATAGTCATGAAAATACAGAAAAATCTTTAAATGAGAAGGTGTGTCCAAACTTTTGGTCTGTACTGTTATATATATATATATATATATATATACATATATATATATTTATAGTTCATAGCGTTCTAATAGCCGCTAAATCAATTGCTGGCTTCTGTAAAATCATTACAGAACCCAACATGAAATGACACATGGTTTACACACAGTAAACCATTTCATTTAATTTTATATATGTTTTTGACTAATAATTAGATTAGTGCATGTGTGAAAAATTTGTAGGTGTTAAATTAACGGGTAAATTCGTTGACAAAAAATGCGTGGGCTCCCGCTGTATTTTCTCTGCCAGAGAGGGAAAGCCAGTGACTGAGGACAGATATTAATAGCCTAGAGAGGGACCATGGTTTTTGCCCCCTCACCTCCCGGCTACATACATCTGGCTACAGCCACCCCAGAAAAGGAGCATCTATAAGATGCGCCTTTTCCGGCACTTAGCCTCTCTATTCCCCTTGCCTTTAGCAGTGGCTCATGGGTTAATCAGGGGTTAATGTCACCTTGCTATTGAAAGGTGACATTAATCCGGGTTAATAATGAAGAGGTATCAATAAGACAACTATCCATTATTAATCCTATAGTAGTAAAGGGTTAAAAAAAGACACACACACAATAATTAAAAATTCTTTTAATTAAATAATTACACAAAGTTTTTGACCAAATTTATTATGTTGCCAATCCAACTTAATCCCTTATTCTCCTGTAAACAAAAAATAAATAAAAAACCAACAATATCCATACCTCTCCACCGTTCAGTCAGGTCCTCCGCTGCAATCCATCACAAGAGGTTAAATAGTTTACAACAGGGACCGATGCTAGTGCTAACGGCTCGGCTGTAAACTACTGCAGAATGAATGAAATCATGTCTGTGCAGGCTCCCCGCCTGACCGGGGATGAACTGATTAGTGTGGGAAAGTTTCTGAACTTTTTCCCACGCTTTCAGTTCACCGAGGGTCAAGTGGGGAGTCTGCGCAGCCTAAGTGACGCCAGAGGTAGTCACTGCTTTCCACGTGTGATACCTATCCACTGTGCTAGATAGAAACAAAGTGCAGCGGTCCCGACCACCAAGGTCTCCGAATGCTCCATAGGCCCATTCTGCATAGGATAGACTGACCAGCCTAGACTAGCCAATGGAGGCACCCACCCTGTTGTACACCCCTGTGTTGAAGGGTCAACGAAGCAGGAAGTGGTCCATGCTTTCCAGCACAGTACCACAATACTCCCGAGGACAGTTCCTGTCCTCAAAGCTCCTACACTTCAGATTGTCCCTCACACACAGTTTCTCATGGAATTAGCGCCAAGTCCCAAAACTTTGAGGGGATCCTGATAGAATTCAGAAGATGCAAACCCACCCCAAGATCCCAACTTAAGCAATCCCTGAGCACCAGAGGCCTCTGGAAATGGGTCAACAGAACCGTATTGTCAAGGAGTTTCCTTGGCAGAGTCATGATCTGCCACATTCCCAGACCCCACTGGTGAATTACCTTCAGAACCATGGTAGCATAAGCTAGCAGATGTCCATGCTGTGTGCGAAGATCCTTCACTTACCCTTCTGTCTCCCATTCCTGGAAGAAAGGCTGAAACCATCCCCTACAGGAGAATACCCATGGAGGAGCCCTCTCTTTTCAGAGGTTTGCAATATTGATCTTAATGAAGGTATCCACAATGAATACCACAGGGTTGACCATACTCAACCCTCCTAGTCTCCTCATACGGTAAGTAACCTCCTTCTTGACCAGGTTCAGTCTATTCCCCAATAACAGTTGGAAGAACAAACTGTAGACCCGAGTCCAGAGAGACTCCGGTTAAGATGCACACACTGCCCAGATAAGTCAGTAAAGGGAGCAAGTAAGTTTTGATCAGGTTTACCCTTTCCCTCAGGGTCAAAGACCAACCCTTCCATTGATTTACCTTCTGAGTGGTGATCTTTAGCCTGCTGTCCAAATTTTGTTTGGGGTAATCCCCCTGGGCAAATTTGATGCCAAGGACTTTTGCAGAGACTTTGGGTCCTGAAAGGATGTCTGGGAGATAAAACCAGGATCTCCTCCTCCCAGCCAGAGACTCAAGCTTATCCTGGTTGATCTTGGACCCGGGTGCCTCCGAGTAGTGATCTACGTCTGACATCAGCCATCCTGCCTCCTCGTGAGAGGAAACAAGAATGGTGACATCATTGGCATACGCCACCACCCTCGGAGTGGTTTACGGTGCTTCCCGGTCCATCCTGATCCTGGACAATGGTCCACGCTCCACCCTCCTATGAAGTAGGTCAATCACAAACACGTACAGCAGCTGGCTCATGGGACAACCCTGGCGAACACCAGATCCAACCATGAAAGAGCTGCCAATCCAACCAATCACAAGTGGGAAACTACCCCACCGTACAAGGTATTAAGCCAATCAACAAACCCCCTGGCAGGCTATATCTCAGAAGGACAAATCAGAGGTACTCATGATTTACCCGATTAAATGCTTTTGCCTGGTCCAGTGACAGAATGTACCCTTTCCAGTGACCAGCCATACCCTGCTCCACTGCCTCTCGGACACAGAGCACAGCATTAAATGTGCAGTGGCTTGGAACAGAGCAATGCTGGGCCTCTGAAAGGAGTCGGGGGGGGAAAAATTTCACCAGCCGATTAAACAGCACCTTTGCCAGAACCTTCCTGTCTGCATTGAGAAGCGCTGTGGGACGCCAATTCTCAATGCAAGATGGGTCCTTACCCTTTGGCAAACCTCCTCATTGACTTTGGCAGAGCACCCGAGGAAAGACACTCATTGAATACTTCAGTCAAGAGGGGAACCAAAGCGTCCTTAAAAGTCATATAGAATTCAGATGTTAAGCCATCTGGACCGGGCGATTTTTTGGGGGCAAGCCCTTCAATCGCCAACTTCACTTCCTCTTCCCTGATCATCTCTGTCAAAACATCAAGAGACTGGTCTACCCCTGGTTCGAGGATGGCTTCGGCCAGGAAAGCCGACATCTAATCCCAGTCAAGATCCCTCAACCCTAAGAGATGCGAGTAGAAGGATCTGATGACCTCCAGGATCCCTGGTCTGGATCGCCTCAGGGACCCCATAGTGTCGACCAGTCCTGTAACCACTTTAGTATTCACTGACATCTTGCAGTTTCTGTAAGGGTCAGGCGAGCCGTACTTCCCGTAATCCCTCTCAAAAACCAAAGATGCGTGTCTATCGTACTGACACCTCATAAGCAAAGGTTTCACTCTGGAGATCTCCTCGTGGCTACCTCCAGTTGAGAAAAGATGTTCGAGTTTCCTCCTCAGACCCTGATACAGGCGGTACCTGCTCAGACTCCTGAGGCTCGAGAGGTGGCAGAAGAATCTCGTCACCCTTTTCTTGAACATCTCCCATCACTCTAACTTACTACTTCAAAGATCCAGTAAGGGTACCTGGCTCTGAAGAAAATCCTCAAAGGTCTCTCTTATCTCCGCTTCTTCCAAGAGAGACGAATTGAGCCTCCAAAATCCTCTTCCCATCCAGAGGGTCTCTGTAGCATTCAGAGAAAACAAAATTAAACAGTGGTCGGAGAACTCCACCTCAACAACAGACACTGCTGAAGAGACAGCTTCCTCCTTTAAATAAAACCTTTCTATTCTGGACCGACAGTTACCTCTATGAATATGTGAACCCCTTGAGACCTGGAGTATGCTGAATGTGGACATCCACCAGACGAGCCTCACTAGCTATACTATTAAGGGCGACGATATCATAAGTCAGCTTGTCTCTGGAACCTCCTCTATCTCGGGGCCTCGTGACAGCATTGAAGTCCCCTCCAAAGACAACTTGCAGACTTGTAAATAGGTAGGGCTTGATCCTCATAAAGAGACATTTCTGATTCCACTTAGATTAGGGACAATAGATGTTAATGAGCCGGAGCTCTTGTCCCTTCATGAGGACATCTAAGATCAGGCACCGCCCCATTTCTAAATCAATAACCCCTCGGCATTCTACCGGTGCGGTAAAAAGGACTGCAACTCCGCTATAAAGGCTCAGCCGCAAGAGACAAATAAGAGGGCTCGAGTCTCCACTCCCTCTTTGCCTGGCGGTCAGGCGGGGAGCCTGCGCAGACATGATTTCATTCATTCTGCAGTAGTTTACAGCTGAGCCGGTAGCATTAGCATCGGTCCCTGTTGTTTGGCCGCCTGGTCTTTTGCAAAAAGAAAATGTCAGCTCCAACCCAGCTGAGAAAATCAAAAGCCGCAAATCTAGCTGTATTTGACTTTATGCTGGCGACATTAATGAATGCCAGTGTCAACGAAGTGGATACCGCCATCATTGGTGATTGAGTTAGGTGGCTTTCTTCTTACCACTCCCCTTATCCTCTGTCTCAGAGGAGGAATCTTTCCCCCTCTTTAACCACACAGAGGTATCCATTCCCACATGTCTTTTCTTTTTATCATCCTGGTCTCCAGACTGCAGGCCAGTCCCTCCCTCCAAGGACCTTACATCCCTAGAGGAAGGAGACTCGGCAACCCCTGTAAGCCCCACCGAAGCCGGAACCTCACCATCAGCTTCCTCCTCAGAGGAACAGATGTTCTCAAGGGCTTGGAACTGGTTAGAAAGTCCAACCAGAGGGGAGTCTGTTTTTACTTCTTTAAGTACCTTGGTCAGAGCAGGAGAAGATGTTTTATGTCCCTTCTTTCTCGTCTTTTTGGTGCCAAGCTTAGGCTTTTCCTCTAGCCACTGCCTATTATTCTCATCCATATTTTCATAATGGGAGGATCCGGAGGCAGAGGCGCGATCTTCATGACCTCCTCATCCAACTCATCATCCCTTGGGGCCTCAGCAGCAAGACTGGCATCTAGGACAGGGGCCACCTCAGTAGCCTGGGGCTTGCCCAGCTCCCTCTCCTGTCTGCGCTTGTCTAGTCGCCTCAGCTGGGCAGTTGTCTTTTTATTGCTTTTCCTCCTTGGCCCCTCAGCTCCATCACCCCTGCTAGTCCCTTCCCCAACAGAATCAGCCTCACGGCTTTTTCCCACCATCCCGATGCATTGGCAAAGGAGGGAGGACAATGGTTGAATGTGTGACCTAAGTCTCCACACAGGTGGCACCTAATCTCCACACAAGATGCAGCAAGATGGGCGATATCCCCACACAATGCACATTTCTGCACCGTGCAGTTTGCACTGAAGTGTGTGGGGTCGCCGCACCTGTGACAGAGCTTCGGTTGCCCCTGGTAGACCTGGATATGATCCCTACCAAGGAAGGCAGATGAAGGAATGTGGGAAACCATACCACCTGAATTCTTAAGTTTTACCATAAATGTCCAGGCCCCTGACCAGATACCAAACTCGTCACAATTTTTCTTTGGCATCTCTACCACCTCTCCATATCGACCAAGCCACGTCATGATTAGTGATAGGTGAGCACTAAAATGCTCGGGTGCTCTTTGCTCGGGTCGAGCAAATTGGAATACTCGGGTACTCGGACAGAACAACGAACCCAATGTAAGTCTATGGGCGACTCAAGTATTTTTACCACAAGCTCCCCCGAAGGTCGTTTTAAGGTCTAAAAACATCTGAAAATGATGGAAACACTGCTCAAATGACACAGAGACATCATGGGGATCACCCCAGGAAGCATTCCTGACTCCTAGTTCACAGCTTTAAACAATTTTGTCAGAGTTTCATGCCATTTTTACCGATGCACCAAAAAAATACCAAAGCAAAACAAGAACGTATTTTGCTGGGAGATATGTTAAGGTACATCCTTTCCAGGTTAATGACTTGTATATAAGGCAAAATAAATAACTCCAGACCAAAATGTTCCCCCACCACTTGGGCTATGTTCAGACGCAGCGTTTTTTTTAAGTGTTTTTCAACTTAAACATTGCTTTCAACCAAAACAAATGCATTCACTGGGAAATGTCATTGTAACATTTGCCAACCCTAGCTGGCCATGTGGTGTGTGACACATAAGCAGACATATCTTGTTTCATTTATGAAGTAGGGACTCTTAAAGTCACAGAACCTATTTTTACAGGGGCATCAGGCAGCATTAATCTGCTTAAAGGGCCATTATTAAACAGTGGGTCTCCGAAACTGTTATAGCCTATGCAGTGAGTGGATGGGCTGTCATGAATTATGATGCACCCCAATACCTCTTTCACGAAATGTCCAGAAAGGCTTCCATAAAATATGTTGCTTTGAATGCAAGGCCTGCCCTTCTACCAAGTCATATGCACCCCAATAAGCCTTTGAACCCAGGGACTGGATTGGCCCAGGAAAATCCACTTCACATTATTCATTTTGTACTCCCATTCTGTTTTCTTATGGATTGACTGCAAGGCCTGCCCTGCTGCCAAGTCATATGCACCCCAATAAGCCTTTGAACCGTCATACTGGATGAGCCCAGGAAAATCCACTTCACATTATTCATTTTGCCCTCCTATTCTGTTTTCTTATGCATTGACTGCAAGCCCTGCCCTGCTACCAAGTCATATGCACCCCAATAAGCCTTTGAACCCAGGTACTGGATGGGCCCAGGAAAATCCACTTCACATTATTCCTTTTGTACTCCCATTCTGTTTTCTTATGGATTGACTGCAAGGCCTGCCCTGCTGCCAAGTCATATGCACCCCAATAAGCCTTTGAACCCAGGTACTGGATGGGCCCAGGAAAATCCACTTCACATTATTCCTTTTGTACTCCCATTCTGTTTTCTTATGCATTGACTGCAAGGACTGCCCTGCTACTAAGTCATATGCACCCCAATAACCCCAATCCCCCCTTGGAAGAAGCAGGGATGTCCCATTAAAAAGAGTGTGTCTCCTAGACTTGGAATACCCATACACTTAGTGTATGGGCTGGCAAACATTTCCCCTGTGGAGTACACTTCAACCTTTTTCAGAACAAGTCTTTTACACACAGCCTAAACACCCACCCTTGTTAATAATGCGACACTGGCTGTAGCTGCACGGAACACGTAAACCCTTTTGATCAGTGGCAGTGGATGATCAGACGTGGAGGAAGGCCTGATTAAAAAATAGACCCAGTTTCTAGGAGCGGGTCTCCTAGACTTGGAATGCCCATACACTTAGTGTATGGGTTGGCAAACATTTCACCTTGGGGGTGTACATATTTTTTGTATTTTGGTGACGGGCATCATAACTAGAGATGAGCGGTGTTCGACTAGAACTGTTCGCCAATCTCAAATTCGAGCTGTTTTGGGCGGTGTTCGAGTCGATCGACGAACCCGAACGATTTTGAAAAAATCCGGCTGTTCGAGGTTATGTTCGATAACTGTTCGTGCACCAAAATCGTCACTGGATTTTTTCATACTAATGCTGAGAATCATTTTTGATCGCTGGTCTCCCGCTGGCCAGCACACATCGCTGTGTGTGGCAGGCAGGAGACCAGCGATCAGCTGGTAACCAAGGTACACTTCGGGTTTCCAGGCGCGGGGCTGTGCTTGTAAAACCGATGTGTACGTTGGATACCAGCGCGCTGCTGCAGGGGAGCTGGTAACCAAGGTACACAGCGGGTTTCCAGGCACCGCGCAGCGCCTGGAAACCCGACGTGTACCTTGGTTACCAGCTCCCTGCATCAGCGGGCTGGTATCCAACGTACACAGCCGGTAACTAAGCGATGTGTGTCGCTTGTTACCGGCGTACTTGCTGTCCTGATCGCTGCTGAGATCTGCCTGTTTGGCAGCTCAGCAGCGATCACATAGCGACGCAGCAACGATCCTTATCTGATCGCATCGCCAGCGGGATCGCTGCAGCGTCGTTATCTGAGATTGTGTGCCAGTGTCTGCGTGATCGGTGTATGTGCGGTGGTGTGCGGGATCAGTGTATGTGCGGCGGTGTGCGGGATCGGTGTATGTGCGGCGGTGTGCGGGGCTGTGTGCGTGATCTGTGTATGTGTGGCGGTGTGCGGGGCTGTGTGTGTTCCTCCGCGTATGCAGGCATCGTCGGATGGGACTACAAGTCCCATCCGGCTATGCCTGCTACAGTGACAGTGACTGACACTGTGAGGTCGGGACCGCCACCATTTTGTATAGGGCCTGTACCAGCCTCCATTTTGTCAGTTCACACAGCCACAGACTTTTAACTACACAGGGCCTATTAGCATATTCAGTACGACCAGCTTTGATGTCCACTATGAATCAATAGGCCTTTACATGCTAATTGGTTTAGGCCAGGGTCTGAATAAGATGGTCAGTCGTATGGTAAATAGCTCAAGCTCAAGCCATTGTTTCCTGCTCCATATGAATTGCAGGTCAGTTAATATGCGTGCTTCAAAGCAAAAGGGGAGGGGCCTAGCAGGGTTAAGAGCTGTAGCCAGGTACCCCTGTGTTCATTCCATTTCACACACAGAAGCACAAGGGACAGACTTGCCAAATGGAGCTGCAGCACATGCATTGGGGACTGTCCAGCAACTGAAGACTTTCACCTGGGGAACGCAGAGCTCCATGCCTCCCCATGACCATACAACCCGGTAATATTATCTATAGCTTATACCTTTAAGCCTTGTACATTATTGTTGTATTCTTACTCTGACTGCAAATCCATTGTAATTACGTTGTATAGCTTTACTGTATATTCCTGTAATTATCTAGTGCGCCCTTAAGGCAAATTAAACCATAAAATTAATCTTGGGCTGATGCTTTTACTCTGATCACGAATCTTAGAATACCCAGTGGGTAACAGGACACCTTCCCCGGCGGCCATTTGCTCTAGGTGCAGTTCTCTTACTGACCTGAGAGACAAAGGGGGGCGCCGGAGAGCTGTACCTGTGGAGTTACGTCCCATTGGTGACGTGGGAGGAAAGGGATCGACCGTCACATTTGGTAGCGGCGGTGGTATCAGAAGCTGTGATACCCGGGCTACCGTGTGGCGGTCGGCTGAGTTCCTCACAGACACATTAGCCAATGATGGGACAGTAGTAGTCCCATCATCCGGCTAATGTGCTGAATGTAAAAAAAAAAACACATACATTGCATACAACATATAACATACACATTACATACAATGACATACAGAACATACAATGACATACAGAACATACAATGACATACAACACATAACATTGAGCACATACTCACCTATTCCCCGACGCCATAGATCTGTGTACCGCTCTGCCGCTGGGAGAGAATGACGTCACTTCCGTTCATTCTCTCACGGCAATGCTGGGTGAGAAAATTCCCACGCAGCATTGCCATAAAGTGAGACAATGAACTCAGGTAACCTCAGTGATGCACTGCAGGAGCCGTTGTCTCCTGTCAGTGCATCACTGGGAGGCACTACAGTGCAGTGGCATCACCTGATGTCACTGTTCTATAGGAGAGACCGTCGTGGGACATTCATTATTAATTGGACTGCGTCGGACAGGGAGTATACGGTTGTTTTATTTTTTTTCGTTTTTTTTTACAGGAGATCGAGGGCGTCGCTTGGATTTGAGCGTATAATAAAGATATGAAAACTGTGTTGTGTTTTATTTCATTAAAATAATTTATTCTTGTGTGTGTTAGGGTTCGAGCTCCCACTCCTGCACAGGGGGAATCTCGAGCTGTTCCCGCTGCGCTCCCTCATCCGTCTCCGGCCGCAGTGGTTCCTGCTCACCAGAGACGTAAGTCCCAGCGTCTTGCCCGGCCCAGTACTGTGCAGAGACTTGCTGCTGCAACCAGTGTTGGAGCAGGCAGATTTGGGACTAAGTCCTTTGTTGTTTCATCTGAGCATGCCCAGGCCAAGATCTCCCATTGGAGATCAGGGGTCACATGCTCAGATACAGCTGCCACTCCTATTGGTCCTTCAGGAAGGTCCTCTTGCTGTTGATGTTCTGAAGCAGCTTCCCATTGGTCCTTCCTGGAAGGTCTTTTTCTCGTGGCTGCAATAAAAGGCTGTCCTTACCGCATGGCCATGCGCTAGTATCAAATCTGTTACGTGCTTGCGCGAGTGTGGTCATGTATGCATGTATTTAGGTCTGGCTGAAATAAGCCCCTAGAATACCGGCTACTCCGGTGAGGAGATTATTGCTTGGGTTCTGATTGCATGACCACAGAGTGCAATCCGCTTAGCAGTCATCTGTGTTCCCTGTGAGTCTAACAGGACACAGTCTTTGTTACAGCGGCTCTGTGAATTAACAGAGTCCGCTTATATTGCCATATAGTGCTACGGCGTTTACATCTGCGACTCTGCGGGATAACAGAGTTCGCTCATACTGCCTATTTACGCCATCTTACTAGCAGCAGGTTCTGCCTGCACGGTGGACCCCGGGCTGCGAACGCACCTCTCCTTAATATCTATTAAGAGTGTTCCGCAGGCCCCTAACATAATACTAGTGCCAGGGTCTGGCTAGTAAAATGGCGGATGACCAGCGTCTACCGCAGTACATCCAGCAGCTGGAGGGTAGGTTGGCGGCTCTTGAGCGTACAACCTCAGCTGTGGATGTTACCGCATTCGCTGTTCAAGCTGCTAGCGTGGCTGCAGCCAGTTTGTCCTCTGCCACCTCTGCCCCTACATTATCCCACCTCCCGCTTCCTGTCAAGTTTGCCGGTGACAGCAAGCAATGTCGGGGATTCGTGAGTCAATGCTCTATACAGCTCGAACTTCTGGCTGCATGTTTCCCCACGGATCAGGCTCAAGTGGGTTTTGTACTGTCTCTACTCTCGGGCAGAGCGTTGGAGTGCGCAACGCCGCTGTGGGAGCACGACGATCGTGTGGTGCGGAGTGCTCCTCGTTTCCTGGAGGCTCTTAAAAAGGTCTTTTTAGGACCTCAGGTCACCCACGATACGGCGCTCCAACTGCTGGCATTGGCACAGGGTTCGTTTTTTTTGTCAGTCAGTTTTCCGTCCAGTTTCAGACTCTGGCCTCAGAGCTAGACTGGTCGGATAAAGCTCTCATTCCAGTCTACTGGCGAGGACTGGCTGACCATGTTAAAGACGCTTTGGCTACCAGGGAGATTCCCGCCACACTGGAGAAGCTTATCTCCATATCTACCTGCATCGACCTCCGTTTTCACGAGCGGAAGTTGGAGCGGGCCCAGTGTAGGCAGAGGATTCGGTTGGCTCCCACCTTTGCCGAACCTCTCGAATCCCCGATCTGGCGTCCGAACCCCAAAAAGGCCACAGAGGTTCCTCGTGCAGGACCTAAGTTTCGGGCCGTCCGAGTATCTGTGGTCTGTAACCTTTGTCAGCACATAGGACACAATGCTATCAAATGTCCACATCGATCGGGGAAGCGATCGTGTCTAGTGGCCCTGGGAGGAGGTTCACTAGAGACAACGACATTTTCCTCCAAGATGACATTTAAAGGGACAGTCACTGTAGACTCTTCCACACTTACAGTCGAGCTTTGTGTGGACTCTGGAGCAGAGGGGAATTTCATGTCATCTACCTTTGCTCGTCGCCACGCAATACATCTGGTAGCGCTCGACAAACCAGTGACTGTCCGGGTAGTGAATGGGTTGATATTGCCCTCGCCAATTACACATCAGACTGTCCCTCTTACTTTGTGTGTATCCCCTTCCCATCAGGAAATTATTTCCCTTCTCAACCTTCCCGAGGGAATAGACAAAATCCTACTGGGAGTACCCTGGCACCATTCCCACTCCCCTCATATTGCGTGGACCTCCGGTAGGATACTGGGTTGGAGTGAGTCATATACGGACAGATGTGTCAGGGAGTGCATTCAGGTTACCATTACAGAGATACCCGCAGATCTTTCTCCTCTTCCCAAGTGCTATCAGTCATATGCAGACGTGTTTTCTAAAAAGGCTGTGGAGACTCTGCCGCACCATCGTCCCTACGACTGTCCTATTGACCTCTTGACTAGAGCAGAACCTCCTCGGGGAAGGGTCTATCCCCTCTCTCTTCCAGAGACGGAGGCTATGTCTCAATATATCCAGGAGAATCTGGCAAGAGGGTTCATTAGGAAGTCGGTGTCACCAGAAGGAGCGGGGTTCTTCTTCGTGCAGAAGTAGAGTGGAGAATTACGTCCGTATATAGATTACAGAGGTCTTAACGCCATCACCGTTAAGAATAAGTACCCGTAGCCCCTGATTTCTGAGCTCTTTGATAGGCTCCGGGGAGCAAGGGTATTTAATTAATTAGATCTGCGTGGTCCTTATAACCTGATTCGCATCCGTGAGGGGGACGAATGGAAGACGGCTTTTAATACCAGGGATGGGCATTATGAATACCTGGTGATGCCCTTCAGGCTCTGTAATGCCCCAGCCGTTTTCCAAGACTTTGTCAATGACTTCTTCCGGGATATGCTTTCCACATCTGTAGTAGTCTATCTGGATGATATTCTCATCTTTTCTCCAGATATTGACTCTCACCGGAGGGATGTCTGCAAAGTCTTCGACCTGTTACAGGCGAACTACCTCTATGCAAAGTTGGAGAAATGCATGTTTGAGCAGGAGTCTTTACCTTTCCTGGGCTATATCATCTCTACCCAGGGATTGCCTATGGATCCTGCCAAACTACAAGCTGTGATGAATTGGCAAGAACCCCATTCTCTTAAAGCGGTGCAGCACTTTATGGGGTTCATTAATTACTATCGCCAATTCATTCCCCACTTCTCCACTTTGGTAGCTGTAGTGTTGTTGTGCAGATGAAGGGAATTCCAGAAGGCCACACAGAGATGCTGGATGGTAGGTTTAAACAGCCATACTTTATTTTACGTTCCTCTCTCCAGCTCCCCTTACCCAGGACTTCCCGCTCTTGCCGTGTCCCCTCCTCCCCATTACATCATCGTTACTAGGCAGAAACTGAAACAAGGATAACAGCAAACCAATCACAGATATAGTAACAACATCACATCTCTCCTCTTCTCACCAAACAAAACAACATTAGAACTGGATAACGGTCCAAAAGTTCACATTAGTACAAAGGGTTTTTTTTTTTTTCTGGCGGTCTACGATTTGCCCTCGCTGGATAGCGGTGAGACATCACAGTCCCAGATGAACTTTCTGAGTCCCCTGAGGTATCCTCCCTTGGAACTGCTGAGCTCTGGGGATCCGGCAACGTCATCGCTATCTGCCTCGTCTGTTTCTGGGACATAGTCGCAAAGTTTTTTAAAATGGGACACGTTCCTTGTGACCTGGCGACCGTGATCTTGAGCAGTAACCATGGTGCCTTTGACTTGTGTGACCTGAAAGGGTTCAGGATAGTATTGTGATGCAAACTTGTCACTAGGTCTTAGCCTTTTTAGCAGGACCCAATCTCCCACCAATACTTCCGGTGGCTTGCAACGATGACTGCTCTTATCAGCATACCTCTTCATCTTCTGTTTGGATATGGCATCCTTAGTAGCAATTGGGGTTTGAACAGGGCTCAGCAGAACGCTCGGGAGTTTGACACGCATAGGCCTGTTGAACAGCGCAGTGGCAGGTGGTATCCCAGTAGTAAAATGGGGTGTAGCTCTGTACTGTCTAAGAAATCTGTGTAACTCTTGCTGTAAGTCCTTGTGCTCCATGGTAGCGATCCTCAAAGTTTTGTTGATTGATTGCATGAACCGTTCCACCTCACCATTGGCCTGAGGCCAGTAAGGAGTTATTTTCCTGTGAGTGAAACCAAGATAGGTTGCGAATGATCGAAAGTCTGTGCTATTAAAAGGTGGTCCATTGTTGTACTTCACTGTTTCCGATATGCCATATGCCGAGAAGATCTTGTCTAATTTTGGTATAAAAGCCCTGGAAGAGGTTGTCGAAACATGTTCAATGACTGGGAACCTCGAATAGTCATCCATGACAACCAGCAGATAGGAGTGATCCGGTAAAACACAGAAGTCAACACTAGCAGCAAACCACGGGCCCTCTGGCAGGGGTGTCATTTGTAAGGGTGCGCGTCTATGGTCAATTGTAGTTGCTTGGCAAGGTATGCAAGTTTCAATGAGTGCCTCTACTTTTTTGTCTAGTCCTGGAAACCAGACTTTCTCTCTCAGTAATTGCTTTGTTTTCACACCCCTTGATGAGCCTCGTGGGCCAGATCCAGTACTCTGCTTTGAAGTTTCTGGGGTATCACCAGCCGATTGTTACGCAACAGGAGATTTGAATCAGACACGGAGAGATCATGTCGTGCATTAAAGAAGGCTGTCAAGTAGGTTGTTTGATCCGGTGTTTGGAGGCGGGCTTCAGCAAGAAAATTGCTCCAATTTTTAGATCGAACAGTCTCTATAACTAACTGAAGTTGGTGATCGGAATCCACCGTTTGTTGTATTTCCTCCATAGTCATAGCTTTTGGCACAGAATGTGCAACAATAAAATTGATATGTTCCTCTGCAAGGATAGTTGCTGGGATGTCGTCCTTGGTAGTTTGTGGTGTTGGGTGTCTCGAAAAGTAGTCTGCCGGATTACCAGCTCCTGCCTCGTATCTCAACCGAAACTGGTAGTTCTGTAGGCGGAGCAACCAGCGTTCAAGTCGTGGGGGAGGCTTTGAAGAATGTTTGTTGAAAAGCGGAATGAGCGGTTTGTGGTCACTTATCACTGTGAATTTATGTCCCATAAGGTACAGATGAAAATGAAGGCATCCCCACACAACCGCAAGAGCTTCCCTTTCAGTTTGTGAATAGCGTTGTTCTGTCTCTGTTAAGGCTTTGCTTGCATAGGAAATGGTAGAAACGTTGCCTTCTTTGGACACTTGTGTGAGAATTGCACCCAGGCCCACCGGACTAGCGTCCACGATCAGCTCTGTGGACTTTAGAGGGTCAAAATAGGCCATGACGGTGTCGCCAGTCAGACCGGACTTCATGGAGTCGAATGCTGCTTGGTGTTCAGTAGTCCATGTCCAAGGAGTGTCTTTCGTGAGTAGTCGCAGGGGTTCGGAGACCGTGGCCAGATCAGGCATAAATCGCCCACAGTACGTGACTAGTCCTAGAAAACTGCGAACCTCTGACACATTTTGAGGTTGGCTAGCTGACTTTATGGCAGAAACTTTCTGAGGATCTGCTGAAACTCCTTGCTCCGAAAAGATATATCCAAAGAAGCTTAATGACTTTTGGTTAAACTCACATTTTGACGGATTGACAGTTAGATTGCAGGCTTGGAGTCTCTGAAACACTTGCTCTAAGTGACTGTCATGCTCCTCTTGGGTTATACCATATATAAGAATGTCATCACTGACGTTTAGAACTCCTGCTATTCCAGATAGAACCTGACTGATAACGTTCTGAAATATTTCTGCCGCAGATCAGATACCAAAGTTCAACCTCTTGAATCGTCGTAAGCCCACATGGGTACTAAAAGTTGTAATGTACCTGGAATCTGCATGCAACTCAAGTTGATGATAACCTGATTTTAAATCAATTTTAGAAAATACTTTTGCACCATTCAGGTTTGTGATAATGTCATCAATAGTGGGCGTGATGTGCCTTTCTCTTTGAATAGCCAAATTGGCATGCCGCATATCCACACATAGCCGGATTTTACCAGGCTGCTTTGGTTTTGGTGCAACAACAGTGGGCGATACCCAAGGAGTCGGGCCTTCAACTCGTTCAACAACATCAGACGCTTCCAGATCTTGCAGTTCTTGCTCCACAAGTTTGCGGACATGAAATGGGATGCGCCTGTGAGGTTGACCAGACGGTTGTATTGACTGGTCAATATGCAATTTTATCTGAACGTCTTTTAGCTTACCGAGACCTTTAAAGAGATTGGCGTATCTCTGCATGATGTGTTGGGCCGAGGGACCTGTGACGCTATTGACCAGGTTGACCAGACCCAGAGATATAGCACTCCTGCAGCTGAGAAGCGTGTCTGCGGAGCACTCTACTACATATACAGTGTCGGTGATGGACTTCCCGTCAGCTGCAAGTTCTGACTGAAATTTGCCACACAGGGGTAGTGCAGATGCTGAACCATTAGGAAAAATCTTTAGGCTAGTGCTTTGTAGAGCAGGTCTGTTCGGGAGTCGGCTATAGACTGCACGGCTGATGACGTTTACTGATGCCCCCGTGTCTACTAGGGCTTCCACCGGACTACCATTTATCAGGATAAGTCGCCTTGGACTGGTAAGTGCGTGCAGTGTTTGAGATCCCTCTGCAGTCACTGAGAATAGATAAGTACTGTGAGACTCGTCAGTAAGCTGCAGCGTTTGGATTTTCTGTGGCCTGGGTTGTACTGTGGGATGAGGGGATTGTGGTTTGGATCTACACACTTTTGCAAAATGGTTTTGTTTTCCACAATTATGGCAGGTCCCCCCTTTTGCTGGGCAGACATTCTGGTGAGGATACGACCCTCTGCAGTTGTAGCAAGTTGCCCCCTGCATACGAGGCACAGGCGGTCTCTGTGTCAGCTTTGCTATACAAGATGGTGCTTCCGCCTCGCACTCAATGTTCTCTATGAGTTTAGCTTGTTTTTCGGCGGTATCATTTACACGTGCTGTTTCAAGCAGTTTTGCTAAAGTCATGGTGGGATCTCTGAGTGCTTGTCTCCATAACTTAGAGGAGATGCAGCCTTGTAAAATCTGCATTTGGATCTCTTTGTCGACATCTGCAAATTCACAGTAAGCTGCAAGGTGCCATAGTCGGACATGATATTCATCAATGCTTTCTGTTGCTGACTGCTTTAATTGTCTAAACTTGAAGATTTCAAATGCTGCATTTCTGTGTGGGGAGAAGTATTTGCTTAATGCTGCCTTACTGAGCTCATAGTCTTTGTCTTCTCCTGTATTAGGCAGAGTAGTGAAGATATCATAGACTTGTTCCCCTGCATAATGTAATAGCATGGCTTTCTTCCTGGTATCATCTGATATGTTCATGGCTTGTAGGAATATATCAAAACGCTTCACTTCAGCCATTTCTCCCAACATGCTGCTAGGTTAGCTGGGGACTGATGCACATCAAAAGCAGGGAAGGCAGGTAAACAGGCCATTGTTGTAGAGCTGAAATACCTTTAGCCAATGATGAACGCTTCCTCGTCGCCAGTTGTAGTGTTGTTGTGCAGATGAAGGGAATTCCAGAAGGCCACACAGAGATGCTGGATGGTAGGTTTAAACAGCCATACTTTATTTTACGTTCCTCTCTCCAGCTCCCCTTACCCAGGACTTCCCGCTCTTGCCGTGTCCCCTCCTCCCATTACATCATCGTTACTAGGCAGAAACTGAAACAAGGATAACAGCAAACCAATCACAGATATAGTAACAACATCACAGTAGCTCCCTTGGTAGCCCTCACCAAGAAGGGAGCCAATCCCAAATTGTGGTCAGAGGAGGTCTCCAAGGCCTTTACTTCAATTAAGTCCCATTTTGCTAGTGCTCCCATCTTACATCGCCCCGAGGTTGATAAGCCTTTTATATTGGAGGTTGATGCCTCGTCCGTTGGTGCTGGAGCAGTCCTTTTTCAAGACCTTCACGCCAGCGGAGAGGAATTATTCCATTGGGGATAGGGAGTTGCTAGCCATGAAGTTGGCCTTTTCCGAGTGGAGACATCTCCTGGTGGTGGCTCGCTTTCCCTTTCAAGTTTTCACTGACCACAAAAATTTGGTCTATTTACAGACCGCCCAGCGGCTAAATTCTCGTCAGGTCATATGGTCCCTGTTCTTCTCCCGGTTTTATTTCACCCTCCGTTTCCTCTCCGGTGAAAAGAACATTCGGACCGATGCTCTTACTCGCTCCGTGGTGTCCTCTGAGGAGGTGGAGGAGGAGCCTCGGTTGATTGTCCCCACAGAGAGCCTAACAAATGTGGCCCCGGTTTCGCTTGAGTCTGTGCCTCCGGGCAAGACTTTTGTGCCCACCAATTTGCGACCGGAGGTACTCTCTTGGGCACATTCGTCCAGGGTGGGTGGACATTTTGGGGCAAAAAAGACATCTGAGTTGCTGGCGAGGGCATACTGGTGGCCACATATGGTCCGTGACATCAGGGAATACGTTCAGGCGTGCGTCTCCTGTGCCAAGATTAAGTCCCCTAGACAATGGCCAGCTGGGCTACTTTTCCCTTTTCCCAGTGGCAGACAGGCCTTGGGAGATGGTCGGGATGGATTTTGTGGTGGGCTTACCCAAGTCTCGGGGCTGCACTATCATCTGGGTGATAACCGACCACTTCTCCAAAATGGTGCACTTGGTGCCCTTACCACGGTTACCGTCTGCACGGGCCTTGGCAGCATTATTTGTTAGGCATATTTTCCGTTTACACGGAATGCCAGACAAAATCGTCAGTGATCGAGGTCCCCAATTTGCGACTCGATTCTGGAGAGAGCTGTGTCGTCTACTCAGCATTGAGTTAAATCTCTCCTCGACATATCATCCTGAGACGAATGGGTTGGTAGAGAGGGCCAACCAGACCTTGGTCACATTCTTGCGACATTTTGTCTCTGCCAGGCAGGATGACTGGGCATCCTTGCTACTGTGGGCTGAGTTCGCTCTAAATAATGCTGTGGCTGACTCCACCGGACAGACCCCATTCCTCCTGAACTACGGTCAGCATCCGCGGGTACCAGTGCCCATGCCCGTGTCTTCCGCCGATTCCAGGGTGGCAGACTGGGCTGTGAAGGCACGGGACATTTGGGACTGCACCCAGGATGCCATTCAGGCCTCCAAAGAGAGGATGAGGTCTTCGGCCGATGTCCATCGGCGCCCCGCTCCTACATTTGCTCCGGGTGACCTAGTGTGGCTCTCTGCCCGAAACATCAGGCTACGTGTAGAGTCCACCAAGTTGGCAACGTGCTTTTTGGGTCCCTTTAAAGTTCTTGAGCAGGTGAACCCGGTGGTTTACCGCCTAGCCCTTCCGCCTCGACTTGGTATCACCGACACCTTTCACGTGTCCCTCCTGAAACCCGTGGCCATTTCCCGGTTTTCCGAGTCATCTGCCGGGACGTCGGGTTCATCTACCGACGATCATGAGGTGAACGCCATTGTTGTGTGCAAGGTGGTACGAGGCAAAAAATTTTATTTGGTGGATTGGAGGGGTTATGGGCCTGCGGATAGGTCCTGGGAGCCTGCCGAGCATGTTCATGCTCCGCAGCTCATCGCTGCCTTTGAGCGCAGTGAGGCCCAAAGAAGGGGGGGCCCTAGGAGGGGGGGTAATGTTAGGGTTCGAGTTCCCACTCCTGCACAGGGGAATCTCGAGCTGTTCCCGCTGCTGTACCCCATCTGTCTCCGGCTGCAGTGGTTCCTGCTCAGCAGAGACGTCGGTCCCAGCGTCTTGCCCGGCCCAGTTCTGTGCAGAGACTTGCTGCTGCAACCAGTGTTGGAGCAGGCAGATTTGGGACTAACTCCTTTGTTGCTTCATCTGAGCATGTCCAGGGCAAGATCTCCCATTGGAGATCAAGGGTTACATGCTCAGATACAGCTGCCACTCCTATTGGTCCTTCAGGAAGGTCCTCTGGCTGTTGATGTTCTGAAGCAGCTTCCCATTGGTCATTCCTGGAAGGTCTTTTTCTCGTGGCTGCTATAAAAGGCTGTCCTTACCGCAGGGCCGTGCGCTAGTATCAAATCTGTTACGTGCTTGCGCCAGTGTGTTCATGTATGCATGTAGTTAGGTCTGGCTGAAATAAGCCCCTAGAATACCAGCACCTCAGGTGAGGAGATTGTATGCACGTGTTCAGGGCTCGGCTGAAAACGCCATTAGAATACCGGCTACTCCGGTAAGGAGATTATTGCTTGGGTTCTGATTGCATGACCACAGACTGCAATCCGCTTAGCAGTCATCTGTGTTCCCTGTGAGTCTAACAGGACACAGTCTTTGTTACAGCGGCTCTGTGAATTAACAGAGTCCGCTTATATCACCATATAGTGCTACGGCGTTTACATCTGCGACTCTGCGGGATAACAGAGTTCGCTCATACTGCCTATTTACGCCATTTGCGCACCTCTTCTTAATATCTATTAGGTGCGTTCCGCAGGCCCCTAACAGTGTGTGTGTTGTTTTTTAACCCTTTATTAACCCCTTCCCGACCTGTGACGCCACGTAGGCATCATGAAAGTTGGTGCCATTCCGACCTGTGACGCCTATGTGGCGTCATGAAAGGATTGCGTTCCTGCGGGTCGGGTGACCGGGGTCACTGAAAGGTCACCCGACCCGCAGGCACAAGACCCTTTGTGCTTCACCACAGGGGGGTTGGCTTAACCCCCACATGGCTACAATCGCTCTGATTGGCTGTTAAAAGTGAAACAGCCAATCAGAGCGATTTGTAATGTTTCACCAATGAAATTTGGTGAAATATTATAATCCAGCCATGGCCGATGCTGCAATAGCATCTGCCATGGCTGGAGACAAAGATCTGACCCCACCCCACACCAAGCCACGGCGGCGATTGGCCGCCGCGACCGATAAATGGCGGTGACCGGTCACCGCCGTCACTAAATGCTCCCCTCCTCTTTTTTCGGTCCACCCAGGCCTCAGATCCCTCCCCCAGGTCTCCGATACCCCCCCCAGGCTTCCGATCCCCCCCAGTTACCGCCGGAGTCGCCGTCTTCCTCCCGGCGTCTTTCCTGCACGGTCCATGGGCGCCGCCATCTTCCAAAATGGTGGGCGCATGCGCAGTGCGCCCGCCGAATCTGCCAGCCAGCAGATTCAATAAATGAATGAAAGTACATTTTGATCACTGTGATAGACCCTATCACAATGATCAAAATAAAAAAAATAGTAAATAACCCCCCTTCATCACCCCCATAGGTAGGGAACAATAATAAAATAAAAATATTTTTATTTTTATTTTTCCATTAGGGTTAGAATTACAGTTAGGGTTAGGACTAGGGTTAGGGTTAGGACTAGGGTTAGGACTAGGGTTAGGGTTAGGACTAGGGTTAGGGTTCATATTGCGTTATGGCAGTCCGTTAGACGGATTGCGTTACACCGCGGTATAACGCAGTCCGTTAACGCTGCCATTCACCCCCATTTGATGGCGCATTGCGACGCATGCCATAAAGCGGCATGCGTTTGCGACGTGCCGTCATTCAGTGACAGAGCCTCGGACACGGGCTGCAGCGTCTGGGCTCTGTCACCGCTAGCACAGATGAATCATCTGCTGATTCATCTGCGCTAGTGGGTATAGCATAACGTTATGCTATACCGTTACCAGCCCGTCATCGCTAAATGTTGAAAGGGCTGGTAAAACGTAATGTGAACTTAGCCTTAGCATTAGGGTTAGAATTAGGGTTAGGGTTAGAATTAGGGTTACAGTTAGAATTAGGGTTAGGGTTGGAATTTGGGTTAGGGTTGAAATTTGGGTTAGGGTTTGAATTTGGGTTAGGGTTGGGATTAGGGTTAGGTTTGTGGTTAGGGTTAGAGTTAGGATTATGTGGTTAGGGTTAGAGTTAGGATTAGTGTTAGGGGTGTTTTGGGGTTAGGGTTGGGATTAGGGTTAGGCTTGTGGTTAGGGTTATGGTTAGGGTTGGGATTAGGGTTAGGGTTGTTTTGGGGTTAGGGTTATCGTTAGGGTTTGGATTATGGTTAGGGGTGTGTAGGGGTTTGGGTTGTGGTTAGGGGTGTGTTGGGGTTAGGGTTGGAGTTTGAATTAAGGAGTTTCCACTATTTAGGCACATCAGGGGTCTCCAAACGCGACATGGCGCCACCATTGATTCCTGCAAATTTTGCATTCAAAAAGTCAAACAGTGCTCCCTTTATTCCGAGCCCCCACGTGTGCCCAAACAGTGGTTTACCCCCACATATGGGGTATCAGCGTACTCGGGAAAAATTGCACAACAACTTTGGGGGTCTAATTTCTTTTGTTACCCTTGGGGAAAAAAAAATTGGGGACTAAAAGATCATGTTTGTAGAAAAAAGATTTTTTATTTTCACGGCTCTGCGTTATAAACTTCTGTGAAGAACTTGGAGATTCAAAGTGCTCACCACAAATATAGAGGAGTTCCTTGGGGAATCTAGTTTCCAAAATGGGGTCACTTGGGGGGTTTCTACTGTTTAGGCACATGATGGGCTCTGCAAACGTAACATGACGCCCGCAGACCATTCCAACAAGCTGGCATTACAAAACGTCCCTACTTCCCTTACGAGCCCCGACGTGTGCCCAAACAGTGGTTCCCCCCCAAATATGGGGTACCAGCGTACTCAGGACAAACAGGACAACAACTTTTGTGGTCCAATTTCTCCTGTTACTCTTGGGAAAATAAAAAATTGTGGGCTAAAAAAATAATTTTTTGAGGAAAAAAATGATTTTTTATTTTCATGGCTCTGGGTTATAAACTTGTGAAGCACTTGGGGGTTCAAAGTGCTCACTACACATCTAGATAAGTTCCTTGGGTGGTCTAGTTTCCAAAATGGGGTCATTTGGGGGGTTTCCACAGTTTAGGCACATCAGGGGCTCTGCAAACGTAACATGACGCCCGCAGACGATTCCATCAAGTCGGCATTTCAAAACGTCACTACTTCCCTTCCGAGCCACGACGTGTGCCCATACAGTAGTTTTCTCCCACATATGGGATATCAGCGTACTTAGGACAAATTCAACAACAGTTTTTGGGGTCTCATTTCTCCTGTTACCCTTGGGAAAATAAAAAAATTGGGGACTAAAAGATCATGTTTGTGGAAAAAATATGATTTTTTTATTTTCATGCCCGGGCGTTATAAACTTCTGTGTTGCCCTTGGGGGTTCAAAGTGCTCACCACACATCTAGATAGGTTCCTTGCGGGGTCTAGTTTCCAAAATGGGGTCACTTGTGGGAAGTTTCTACTGTTTAGACACATCAGGGACTCTGCAAACGTAACATGACGCCCGCAGACCATTCCATCAAAGTCGGCATTTGAAAACGTCACTACTTCCCTTCCGAGCCCAAACGTGTGCCCGAACAGTGGTTCCCCCCCACATATGGGGTACCAGTGTACTCAGGACAAACTGTACAACAACTTTTGGGGTCCAATTTCTCCTGTAACCATTGTGAAAATAAAAATAGGGGGCTAAAAATATCGTTTTTTGAGAAAAAAAATGATTTTTTTGTTTTCATGGCTCTGCGTTAAAAACGTCTGTGAAGCAGCTGGGGGTTCAAAGTGCTCACTGTGCATCTAGATAAGTTCCTTAGGGGGTCTAGTTTCCAAAATGGGGTCATTTGTGGGGGAGCTCCAAAGTTTAGGCACACAGGGGCTCTCCAAACACGACATGGTGTCCCCTAACGATTGGAGCTAATTTTCCATTAAAAAAGTCAAATGGCACTCCTTCCCTTCTGAGCCCTGCTGTGCGCCCAAACAGTGGTTCCCCCCCACATACGGGGGAACCAGCGTACTCAGGAAAAACTAGACAACAACTTTTGGGGTCCAATTTATCCTGTTACCCTTGGAAAAATAAAAAATAGCAGGCTAAAAAATGATTTTTGAGGAACAAAAATTATTTTTTTATTTTCACTGCTCTGCATTTATAAACTTCTGTGAAGCACTTGGGGGTTCAAAGTGCTCACTACACATCTAGATAAGCTCCTTGGGGGGTCTAGTTTCCAAAATGGGGTCACTTGTGGAGGGTTTCTACTGTTTAGGCACATCAGGGGCTCTGCAAACGCAACATGACGCCCGCAGAACATTCCATCAAGTCTGCATTCCAAAATGGCGCTCCTTCCCTTCTGAGCTCTCTTATGCGCCAAAACAGTGGTTCCCCCCTACATATGGGGTATCAGTGTACTCAGAACAAATTGCACAACGACTTTTGTGGTCCAATTTCTCCTGTTACCCTTGTGAAAATAAAAAATAGCGGGCTAAAAAAATCATTTTTGAGGAAAAAAATGATTTTTTTATTTTCACTGCTCTGCGTTATAAACATCTGTGAAGCACTTGGGGGTTCAGAGTGCTCACAACACATCTAGATAAGTTCCTTAAGGGGTCTAGTTTCCAAAATGGTGTCACTTGTGTTTTTTTTTTTACTGTTTAGGCACACAGGGGCTCTCCAAATGCGTCATGGTGTCCGCTAACGATTGGAGCTAATTCTCCATTCAAAAAGTCAAATGGCGCTCCTTCTCTTCTGGGCCCTGCCATGCGCCCAAACAGTGGTTTATGACCACATATGAGGTATCTGTGTACTCAGGAGAAATTTCCCAACAAATTTGAGGATCCATTTTATCCTGTTGCCCATGTGAAAATGAAAAAACTAAGGCTAAAAGAAAATTTTTGTGAAAAAAAAGTACTTTCTTTTTTTTACGGATGAATTTGTGAAGCACCTGGAGTTTCAAAATGCTCACTATGTATCTAGATAAGTTCCTTGGGGGGTCTAGTTTCCAAAATTGGGTCACTTGTGGGGGAGCTCCAATGTTTAGGCACACAGGGACTCTCCAAATGCGACATGGCAACCGCTAAATATTCCAGCATATTTTCCATTCAAAAAGTCAAATGGCACTCCTTCCCTTCTGAGCCCTGCCATGCGCCCAAACAGTGGTTTATGACCACATATGAGGTATCTTTGTACTCAGGAGAAATTGCCCAACAAATTTTATGATCCATTTTATCCTGTTGCCCCTGTAAAAATGAAAAAATTGATGCGAAAAGAAAATTTTTGTTGGAAAAATTAAAATGTCCATTTTTTCCTTCCACGTTGCTTTAGTTCCTTTGAAGCACCTGAAGGGTTAATAATCTTCTTGAATGTAGTTTTGAGTAGCTTGAGGGGTGCAGTTTTTATAATGGTGTCACTTTTGGGTATTTTCTGCCATATAGAACCCTCAAAGTGACTTCAAATGTGAGGTGGTCCGTAAAAAAAATGGTTTTGTAAATTTTGTTGTAAAAATGAGAAATCGCTGGTCAAATTTTAACCCTTATAACTTCCTAACAAAAAAAATTGTGTTTCCAAAATTGTGCTGATATAAAGTAGACATGTGGGAAATGTTATTTATTAACTAATTTGTGTCACATAATTCTTTGGTTTAACAGAATAAAAATTCAAAATTTGAAAATTGCGAAATTTTCAAAATTTTTGCCAAATTTCCATTATTTTCACAAATAAACGCAAAAATGATCGACCTAAATTTACCACAAACATGAAGCCCAATATGTCACGAAAAAACATTCTCAAAATCGCTTGGATCCGTTGAAGCGTTCCTGAGTTATTACCTCATAAAGTGACACTGGTCACAATTGCAAAAAATGGCCAGGTCATGAAGGGGTTAAAATGCACTCCCCATTGGCAGCCTCTATATTATAATGCACCCCCATAGGCAGCCTCTATAGTGTAATGCAGCCCCCCTGTCATAGGCAGCCTCTGTATTATAATGCAGGTCAAAATAGGCTGGGTCATGAAGGGGTTAATATAAGATTAATAATGGATAGACGTTGCGACAGCTAGCCGTGAGAAATACAGATGACGTCACCGCCGGGGAATCTCCATCGGTAAGCAGCTCTGCTACATCTGGATGCCAGTCTCAGCCTGGCATCCAGATGTAGCAGAGCTGGACTCGTCGTGGGACACTCGTTATCTTGGACTATGTCGGACAGGGAGTATTAGGCTGTGGTTCCACGGTCCGGAACCACAGCGCTTTGGACGGAGCGGAAAGTGAAAGTGGGAAGCAAACAATTAAGGTTTCCACACTAATCACTTTCTCTCCTGTCAGCCGGGAGAGGAGCTCATTCATTCGGGGGTTTACTGCGAGGCTGGCAGCATTAGCTGCGATCCCTGCAGTAAACGTTAACCCTTTCAGAAGGATTACATCGGGGGACCTGACTGTGCCTCGGATAGGTAAGAATAATGTTGCTTGCTTATTTTGTTTTTTATTACAGGAGAACAAGGGAATAGGAGGAATACCAGTACAATAAAAGATGGTCAAAACTGTGTATTTATTTCATTAAAATGATTTTTCATTAATGTGTGTGTTTTTTTTTTAACCATTTCATACAATAGGATTAATAATTGAGAGTTGTCTAATTGACAACTCTCAATTATTAACCTGGCTTAAAGTCACCTTTCAATAGCAAGGTGGCTTTAACCCATTATTAACCCATTCGCCACCGCTACAGGGCAATGGGAATAGATCGGCAAAGTGCCATAAAGGGCGAATCTAATTATAGATTGGCCTTTTCTGGAGTGACTGGGGGCAGATGGTAGTAGCCAGGGGGGCAAAAAAAAATGCACCCTCCCTCGGCTATTATTATCTGCCCCCACTCGCTGGCTTTGTCTGTCTGGTTAAGAAAATAGCGCGGTAGCCCACGCATTTTTTTTCAACGAATTTACACCTTTAATTAACCCCTAGCTGTATGAAATTTTGCACACATACACTCATGTAATTGTTAGTGAAAACCATATATTAAACTACATGAAATGACATGGTTAACTGTATGTAAACCATGTGTCATTTCATGTCGGGTCTGTAAATTCACAAAAGCCGGCAATTGAATTAATGGCTATTACACTATGTAGAAGTGTATGAACTATAAATATATATATATATATATATATATATGTGTCACAATGATGTGTGTATATATATATATATATATATATATATGTATTCTATGTGTATATATCTAGTGTTTTGTGAGCTGTCAGTGTGATTTTACAGTAGCCGGGCATGAATTGCCGGATTTTCAAAGGACACTGGTGCGTTTAAATCGGACAGCACTAGCATGGTGCGAGTGCTGTCCGATTTTTTATCGCATCCATTGACTTGCATTAGCGATTATCATGCCAAAATCGCTGCAAATCGCAGCATGCTGCGATTTTTTTCTCAGGGCTCATACTCACTGGAGACAAAAACGGACGATTGCAAGCCGATAAAAAATCGGCTTGCAATCGGACCAATGTTATTCAATAGGGGACTTCTCATTTGCGATTTTTTTCTCAGCTGAAATCGGTCTAAGAAAAAAATCGCAGCATGCTGCGATTTGCAGCGATTTTGGCATGATAATCGCTAATGCAAGTCAATGGATGCGATAAAAAATCGGACAGCACTCGCACCATGCGAGTGCTGTCCGATTTATACACACCAGTGTCCTTTGAAAAGCCGGCAAATCATCCCCGGCTACTGTAAAATCACACTGACAGCTCACAAAACACTACATATATACACATATAATACATATATATATATATATATATATATATATATATAATTGTAAGGTTTCAACTCACTCGGCTGCTTCAGAGGTAATCAGGAGACACATTTCTTATCCAAAAATCATCAGGTTTATTACATCATAAACCTCACAGTCACATGCAATACAAATCTTCAGTACTTCAGCTCCTTCCTGGAGCCTCACTCCTCATAGACACAGAGACCTCTCTGTAATGTCCGCCTGGACGCATGGTAGTCTGTTCACACTCACAGACTCCCACAACACTCTCCTCAGACACAGAGACCTCTCTGTGATATCCCGCCTGGACACATGGTAGTCTGTCCACCCTGGCAGACTCCCACAACACTCTTCAGACACAGAGACCTCTCTGTAATGTCCCGCCTGGACGCATGGCAGTCTGTTCACACTCACAGACTCCCACAACACTCTCTCAGGTGCCAAACAAACTCCATTACATAGGCGTAACCCCGCCCATAGGTGAGGTCAGGATCACATGGTTAGGTCACCTGATCATGACCTCATCACAGGTCCTTTACCACAACACAAACCATGCTTCCATGCATATCTCGAGGAGCATACACAGTGCCCCCTAGCTGCATCAGCGGTCACTACACCACATACCTCCCCCCTCTGTTCAAACTTGTGGGGTTGAACACTTGTTACCCGACCAGAGATCCTTCTCGGTCGTCTCTGCCAGTCAAACCGTCTGGCTAAGTCGGGCCCTCTGTCAGACCACCCGCCTCCCCAGCGGTCAGTACGGCGTCGCAATTCCCCTTTTCCCATACGTCCTGTCTGGTCTGAGTCCTTTTCAGCTCGTCCACCACAGGTTCTCCTGCTTAGGTCACTCATCACTGAGCTAACTGAGGCATCACTATTTCTACCTCTTCCATCAGGCGCTCTTCGCCTCTCAACACTACGGATTGAAGGTGGCGACCATCTTCTTTCCATTTCCTGCAGCTCTCTGTTGACCTGCTCCCTCTCCAGTCGTAGCTGCTCTACTTCTCTCAAGTATGACACACGATACTCCAGGAGCATCCGGATATTCCCAAGGCTCTCCCTGGATCCGACAACGAGGAATGGAACCATCCCATCTTCACCCCTGACCTGGACTTTGTCATCCGTCGGAATCCTGACTCTCGTTACACCGGACTTATTCACCATCTCCTGCATCACTTTCCCAAGTCTTCCGATGACTTTCTTCACCAGACCTCTGGGCACTTGAATGATGTCTTCCACCAATCCAAGCCGACTTTGAGCCTTTCTTGCTTGCTCCAAACGTCGAGCGGCTTCTTTATTCCTCCACATGATCATCTGTTTCGTTCGGAGGCATTGTAGATGCATGTCTCTCAGGATAGCCACCCGCTTCAGTGTGACTTCCTTAGTTGACAGTATGACTAACTGTTTCCTCTCTGGCACCCAGTTCACACTACATGCTTCTACCGCCTTTCTAAAGGCCTCATGCACTTCCTCACTGGCACACACTTCTCGCAGGTCTTCGGGTATCTCTATTACACACTTGAAACCCGACCCGTCACCTTCTTGGACAGACTGTTGGACCTCCTCGTCCTGAGCATTAGTACAGTTTTCCAAGACATCACTCTCCCTTGTGTGTCCATCTGCATGGCACTTCCCTTGCTGGATTTCTTCTCCCATAGATTTCTGGAGCTGGGCACTAGTCTCCTTCTCTATCTTGAGCTCTCGGAGAACTCTATCTTGCTCTTCTGCCAAGCAGCGACACTCCTGCTGATGTTTCTCTTGTTACTCTCTGAGCACCTCCGTCTCTTTCCATAGAACCTTGTTCATACTCTTACACGCTGACAGATGATCTCTGAGCTTAGAGACTTCCTTCTCCAGCTCCTCCACTTTGTGCTCAATCATGTGTCTCAGGACCCTTTCTCGCTCGACTGTCTCTTTCACTGTTTCTTTAAACAGCTCCATCTCATGGTCCTGCTCTCTTTTAGCCAGCACATGTCGCACCATCACTTCTCTAATTACATATTTGGCTGGGCACTCTTGCCTTCACACACTCTGCCTCTCCAGAGTTCCGCCCATTCCCGCATCCGCAGTTTCCACTGTCTCACGACTCTCGGTAACTTCAGAGAGCTCCAGCTTACTGCACTCACTTTCCCTTACGGTCGAGTCACAGTCTGCATAGGAGTCACTCCCACTCCCCCTGTCATCCTGGAACAACACGTTCCCCCTTAGACAGGTCTCTGCCCCCTTTCCTGGAGCTATACCGTTTCTCACGGTCACACGTCTTGTCACGTCCAAGTCCCCGAGTTGGTCTGACCCACACTTTCTCCCGGTCACCTGGAACTCTGGACTATCACTATTAGGTGTTACCTTCTTTTCACACATCACACGACAAGGAACCACTACAGCCACCTGCTGTGATGGGGCTCCCTCCTCTGAACAACAACACACTTTATCAACTTCCCATGCCTTTTCAAATAACGTGAAGTCCCGCTTCCTCTCATAGGGGTACACTAAGTTCAGTGGTATACCAGCATAACACCCTTTTGGAATCTCCACCCACTTTTTGGCCACCATCCCCTTTTGGGTTGCCACCCCCTTTTGGGACTCCGCCCCCTTTCGGGCCACCATCCCAATTTGGGTTACCGCCCCCTTTTGGGACTCCGCCCCCTTTTGGGCCACCATCCCAATTTGGGTTACCGCCCCCTTTTGGGCCACCATCCTAATTTGTGTTACCGCCCCCTTTTGGGACTCCGCCCCCTTTTGGGCAACTTTACTGATTTGGGCTACCACCCCCTTTTGAGACTCCACCCCCTTTCGGGGTCCTCCCATCACTGGGGAACACACCACGGCTCTTACAGGCCCCAGTCCACACAGTACCCTTAGACAGTGTCTTTTACTTAGGGCGTGTACTGGCCCTTTAAGAGTTTGTGTGCCTCGGTTCACACTGTCCTTTTTACCACACCAGCTCCTGCTGGTACTGCCACCGCTTCTGGTGCAGCCACCAACAACCAGCACCTCCAGATGCTACTCCTAAGCTGCTGTGGCTGTTACTGCAGCTCCGGCTGCTGCAGAACTTCTTGCTGCAA
This sequence comes from Oophaga sylvatica, assembly GCA_033576555.1. Lineage (NCBI taxonomy): Eukaryota > Metazoa > Chordata > Amphibia > Anura > Dendrobatidae > Oophaga > Oophaga sylvatica. The sequence continues at coordinate 381,872,279 of JARQOD010000001.1, read as the reverse complement.
CAGTCACTGTAGCTCCTGCTACCACAAGTCTCTGCATGCTGCGCTGTCTTGCCACTTGTCACCTTCGTGACCCCACGAGTCACAGCCAGCCGCTTGTCACCTTCATGACTCCTCCGAGCCACAGCAAACACCTCACACGTGTTCCAGAGAAAAAAAAACAGTTTCTTACTGACCCGTCAGCACAACACAGACTCCTGTCTGTTACACTCTCAGCCAGAGAGATTTTCCGGATACCTCCTCTCAGAGGCATCCAACAGAGCAAATACAGTTTCTCACTGACCCGTCAGCACAACACAGACTCCTGTCTGTCACACTCTCAGCCAGAGAGATTTTCCGGATACCTCCTCTCCCAGAGGCATCCCACAAAGGAAAAAAAAAACAGTCTTTCACTGACCCGTCAGTACAACTCAGACTCCTGTCTGTTACACTCTCGGCCAGAGAGATTTTCCGGACACCTCCTCTCTTATAGAGGCATCCCACAAAGGAAAAAACAGTTTCTCACTGACCCGTCAGTACAACACAGACTCCTGTCTGTTACCTGTTGATCACTCAGGTTTCCGGACACCTCCTCTTCATAGAGGCATCCCACAAAGGACAAAACAGTTTCTCACTGACCCGTCAGTACACCACAGACTCCTGTCTGTTACCTGTTGATCACTCAGGTTTCCGGACACCTCCTTTTCATAGAGGCATCCCACAAGGACAAAAACAATCTCTCACTGACCCGTCAGTACACCACAGACTCCCGTCTGTTACCTGTTGGCCACGCAGGTTTCCGACACCTCCTCTGAGGTATCCTCTCAGCATGCTTTTTTTCTCCATTTTCAATGACCCCGGTCAACATAACACAGACTCCTGTCTGTCACCACTGCTTAACAGTTTCTTCAGATACCTCATATCTTCAGAGGCACCCCATAAACATAAACACAGTTTATTCGTGACCACTGGTCACACTCACGGTTTTCACAGACCGTCCGTTCCTCCTCTGGTTCCTGATTCCCAGTCCTGGAACATGTGCTCCTTGGGTCGCTGCCAGCATTCCATCCACCAATTGTAAGGTTTCAACTCACTCGGCTGCTTCAGAGGTAATCAGGAGACACGTTTCTTATCCAAAAATCATCAGGTTTATTACATCATAAACCTCACAGTCACATGCAATACAAATCTTCAGTACTTCAGCTCCTTCCTGGAGCCTCACTCCTCATAGACACAGAGACCTCTCTGTAATGTCCCGCCTGGACGCATGGTAGTCTGTTCACACTCACAGACTCCCACAACACTCTCTCAGGTGCCAAACAAACTCCATTACATAGGCGTAACCCCGCCCATAGGTGAGGTCAGGATCACATGGTTAGGTCACCTGATCATGACCTCATCACAGGTCCTTTACCACAACACAAACCATGCTTCCATGCATATCTCGAGGAGCATACACAGTGCCCCCTAGCTGCATCAGGGGTCACTACACCACAATATATATATATATATATATATATATATACACGTCATTGTGACACATATATATATTTATAGTTCATGCAGTTCTACATAGTATAATAGCCGTTAATTCAATTGCTGGCTTTTGTGAAATTACAGACCCGACATGAAATGACACATGGTTTACATACAGTAAACCATGTCATTTCATGTAGTTTGATATATGGTTTTCACTAACAATTACATGAGTGTATGTAGAAGTGTATGAACTATAAAAAAAATATATATATATATTTATTGTCAGCTTTTGGACACCTTTCTATGTGTTTTCTATGTGTTTCTGTGTGTTTTTGTTTGCCTGCCATTGATTTTAACGGTGTTCGACGTGTTCGACGAACAGTTCGACGAACAGTTACTCGAACATACGGCTGTTCATCGAACCGAACCAAACTCGAACACTTCAGGGGTGGCTCATCACTAATCATAACACCCTTGCCAAAACATAGAATGGCCTGAGCATGACTGAATACGTTCACCCTGGTGTTCAAGTGGTGGTGGACAGTGAGGATGAGGAGAAGGAAGAGGAGGACACCAAATAGTCAAAATCAGGAAGTGTATATCCATGTTTGGTTGTGAAGAGGTGCATGGGAATACACCTCCCAAAAAAACATTACATTGAAGTTTATACTTCGCTGTCATCATTTGGTGGTGTCGAGAAGTCAGGCCCAATCCATCCCTTGTTCATTTTTATAAGTCATCCTGTTTGCATTTTCCGTAGAAAGGCGAATGCGCTTATTTGTGATAATACCACCAGCAGCACTAAAAACCTGCTTGGACAAAATGCTAGTGGCAAGGCAGGCCAGGACTTCCAAGGCGTAGAGAGCCAGCTCATGCCACTTGTCCAGCTTGGAAACCCAATAATTAAAAGGCACAGAGGAGTCACGGAGGACGTTGGTACGGTCAGCAAGATACTCCCTCAGCATCTTAGAGAAGATTGCATTCCTTGTGAGATTACCCCACGCCTCAGTGCATGGGCAATGGGAGGTTCTTAGAAAACTGTCCCAGAACTTTGCCAGTGTTCCCCTGCCTCTGCTGGAGTGGACTTGTGTCTGTCTCGCCTGTCTAGTTTGGTTGGCCAACAAACTGTTATCTCTGCCACCAGCATTTTGAGATGGGAATTTTTTTAATAATTCTGCAACAATGGCCCTATGGTACTGCACCATTTTGGTACACCTGTCTGCCTCTGGAACAAGAGACTGAAAGTTATCCCTGTACCATGGGTCTAAAAGTGTCACTAGCCAGTAATGACTTGTACCCAATATTTTGACTATACGAGGGTCACAGGAAAGGCAGTGCAACATAAAGTCAGCCAATGCGTGCCAGACTGGTAACAGGCAAGACTTCCATGTCCTCACCAACAGGACGACTGACCAAGGTGTCCTCCTCCTCCTAATCCTCTTCCTCTTCTTCCCTGTCCTCAAGCCATCCACGCTGAACAGACGGTATGACAGTTGTGGTTGTAGTCCCGTCTATAGCGCATGAAAGTAGCTCCTGTTCTTCCTCCTCCACCTCTTCCTCATTGTCAACCAATCCACATTGGGATGAGCTTTTCAGAATGCAGATGAGCGGGATGGTCACGCTAATTATGGCGTCATTACCGCTCACCATCTTGTTGGACTCCTCAAAGTTTTGGAGGATGCTACATATGTCTGACATCCATGTCCACTCCTGAGGTCTTATTTGTGGAGTCAAACCTGACAAACAATGGCCTTGTTGATGCTGGTATTCAACAACTGCCCACTTCTGCCCACAAATCCTTTCTAACATATGCAGTGTAGAGTTCCAACGCGTGGGGACATCACACACCAGTAGGTGAGACGGAATATGCAATCGCTGCTGAAGCACGGCAAGGGTGGCTGAAGCTTTAGCTGACTTTCTAAAATGTGCACACAGGCGGCGTACTTTAACCAGCAGCTACGGATAGCTTTTTAGAAAACGTCGAACAACGAGGTTGTAAGGTTCTTTGTCTCTTTTGACATGTTCCTTGAAACTCAGTTTTCCGTCGGCCATTTTGCTTTCTGTCTTTCTGCAGCCCTTGCCCTCAGTTAATATGGATGTAACACCTGCACATGGAACTGTCAGAGCAGCTACTGGTATACTGGGATTTACAGACACTAAGAAGAGTTTTGCAGCTGCTGTTAAACAGGGACCTTCAGACATTAATGGTTTTTTCCCTGAGCTGCGGTGGACTACAATTCCCATGGACCCTTGTTTCAGTCAGATGACACAGCTAGGAGGGAGGAGGAACTTGGGGGAGGGAGCTGCAGAGGAAGTGAAAGAAAGTGAGAGAGCAGATTGTTCATGTAAAAGATGGAGCGCTGTGGACTTGTATTCCTCTAAAGAGCGGAGCGTTCCAGTCCCCTCTGATATACCTGCGAATCTGGAGAGAGCGCAGCCCGGTCACCAGGTGAAGCAAGCAACATTAAGGACTCAGAGAGTTCTACCGGCACTCCCACCTTATAAAGGCCTGAATCCTGCCGCCCCCAGTTGGGGTCCAGGGAAAACTACAACCAGTTGAGACGCACCGTGAGTGCCCCTTTTCGAGACTTGTGGTTCAACCAGCCCGTTACAGTGAGTACAATACGCCCCAGACTATTTACCTTCGTGAGCATCTAAGTGCACCAACGGTTATAAATTTGCGCGCCAACATCCGCGGCAACTGGGCCCCAACGTTTGGACTGGGTTAATACAAGAAAAGGGGAACCCTGCTATATTATATTTGCAGGGTTGGGGAAAGAATTAGGTTGTGATGTGTATATGACTTTCATAGAGCATCGTTACCTGTATTGCATGTTGTTTCTTTAAATATACTTCATTTCTGCTGCATATCCATAAACCAGTTAAACTGTTTTACTCCTGTTTTGGGTGAGTGTGTACTGAGCTATAGGCAGGGGTTTCCCGAATCAGTCCCTGGCAGAAGATAACAGTCCTTCTGCAGTCCTAGAGAGAGCTCCAATCAAGATTCGGGTGGAGGCACTGCGCCCTAAAGAGGTGAGACCCCCCATAACACCCAGCGTACCGTGGTAGCCCTGAAGGGGTGTTACAGTGGAGGCACTGCTGAGATACAGAACTAACACAGGAGTATTTACTATGGAGACTTTAACAGAGCGAGAAGTATATTTGTGGTGTGAAGAGATGGATGTTACAGCTAGACAAAGCTTTGCAGTGAGTGGTGAGCTCTGTGATGCATCTGATGAAGAGATACTGAAAATAGTTAACCGACTCACTGAACTTGCCCACCCTGAAGTGGTCGACCGCAGAAAGGAAAAGGGGGGACAGTTACCCATAGCCCTGATCTCAACCGGGCAGATCTTGAGGAAAGATTACTTCCCATCCATGATAGCCGTGTCCCCAGAGTATGGTCGACAATGGAAGATCACTTGGCCTAATGAGTCCGAAGTTGAGACCCGGCCACAGGAATCAACCACTCAGTCTAGGAAGACTAGTATACGTCCGCCCTCTACTCCACTTAGAACCAGTGCTGAAGAGACAGCGGCCCCTGTTGATGTGCTTATGACAGCTATGGAAAAGTTAGTCAGTCAGTTTGCAAAGATGCAGCCAGAAGGGAACTACCGTCGTTTAAGAACCTTCTCGGGTGCCCTCCCCACCCCTGCTGGAGAAGAAGAATATGATACTTGGAGGGATGTCACTTTACTGTGCTTAGAAGAGTGGCAGTGCACTGATGCCGTGAAGAAGCAGAGAATAGTAGAAAGTTTGAAGGGTACTGCTATGGAAGTGGTGCAGGCTGCTTGGCGGAGCAAGCCACTAGCAACTTATCAAGATTATATGAGTGCTTTAGAAGATGCTTTTGGATCCCCTGAAGATGCTACTGATCTACTCTATAAACTCCATACCACCTACCAACAACCAGATGAGAAGATGTCCGACTATCTATACCGATTGGATAAGATGGTTCATAGAATAGTATCTAAAGGTGGAGTCAGCCCTAAAGAAGTTGATCAGTGTCGTCTGGACCAAGTACTCAGAGGAGCTCTCACTCATGATCCAATTGCTCAGCGGATGAGGTCTTGTGATAAAGAGAAGATTCCTGGTTCTTTTCATGAGTTGCTTAAGGAAGTTCGCAAGGAAGAGGTTATTTTGGCCGCAAGAGAGAAGACCCCCCCTCGGGTGACTACTGTTGCCTTGAAGCCAGCAGCCGACTGCCGAGAGAGGGAACTGCTGAAAGTCATCGAGAAACAGGGGGAGCAGATTACTCAATTGTTAAGTGCTCAGGCCAAGACAATACAGCGGTTACAAAGTGCTGCAGAGGTAGCCGAGAAGCAGACCCTGGCTTCAGGAAGAGAGAATGATGACCTGTGTAGAGTGGAAAGTAGGAAACCAGAAGGGTGCTTTGTCTGTGGGAGTCCAGGCCATATAGCTCGTCAGTGTCCAAAGAGGTGGAGCTCAAAGAACTCTTCACACTCTCCCCACCTCCCTCCGAGGCAGTCGGGAAACGGGAAAGGGGGCCAGTAGAACCCCATACTGAGCCCCATCAGCAACTAAGACCTACTCTACCTCCCCATCCAATAGTGCCTCATCGAAAACACTGCCTGAAGGGTTAGTGGGACCAGCCCCGCATGTCCCCGCATATATCAATGGTAAATCTTGTTCAGTATTGCTGGATAGCGGATCTCAAGTGTCCATCATTTTTGAAGGATGGTATAAGAGATATTTATCCAATGTGCCTCTGAAACCGCTGTCTGGACTCGTGGTGTGGGGACTGAGTGAACACAGCTATCCCTACCGAGGATACGTGTCCGTGACACTACGATTCCCAGAGACTGTTGTTGGAGTGGATAAAGAGATACCCATTATAGCGCTAATCTGCCCGGAGGCAGAGGCAGATGAGAGACCCACACCTGTCATAGTGGGAACAAATGCCAACATTTTCCGTACGTTAGCTCAGTGGTGTCGTGAAGCTGGGGAGAAAAGTACTCGCAGACCCTATCCATCCACCCAGTCTGTCTGGAAGCCTATGTGAGGACGGAGGAGGAGAAGAGGGAACTGCAGCCTGAAAGCTTTGACCCTTGTTTTGAAGGAAGTGAGCTGAAAGGAGAAGAGAGGAGGCTAGTCATCGACGGCATGATGATGCGGGGGGCGGCTTTCTCCTTGGGCGAATGGGACATGGGCCTCGCCCAAGGAGTAGAGCATCGCATTCGGTTGAAAGATCAAAAGCCTTTCCGAGAGAGATCCCGAAGATTGGCCCCGGCGGATATCGAAGATGTTAGGCAGCATCTACGCGGTATGTTAGACACAGGAGTCATCATAGAGTCTAGTAGCCCATATGCTTCCCCCATTGTGATTGCTCGGAAAAAAATGGAGCTATTCGGATGTGTGTGGATTATCGTACTTTGAACAAACGTACGGTTCCTGACCAGTACACTGTGCCCCGAATTGATGAAGCTTTAGATTGCCTGCAAGGGAGCCAATGGTTTTCTGTGTTAGATCTCCGGAGTGGTTACTATCAGATACCCATGTCAAAGGAAGATCAAGAGAAGACCGCTTTTATCTGCCCCATTGGGTTCTTCGAGTTTCAAAGACTGCCTCAAGGACTGACAGGTGCTCCGGCCACTTTTCAGAGATGTATGGACAAAGTAGTGGGGGACATGCACTTACGTGAGGTCTTGGTTTATCTCGATGATCTTATTGTTTTTGGGAAGACTCTGGAAGAACACAACCAGCGGTTGTTCAAGGTGCTGGATCGGTTGAAGGAGGCTGGGTTGAAGTTGTCCCTTGATAAGTGCCGGATTTGCCAGACGACTGTGAAATATGTGGGGCACATAGTCAGCAGAGAAGGAATTTCCACCGACCCCGCCAAAGTGGAGGCTGTGGTAAACTGGCCTAAGCCCACCAAGCTGGGGGAGCTTAGGTCCTTTTTAGGATTCTGTGGATACTACCGAAGATTTGTACCCCAGTACTCTCGGATTGCGAAGCCATTAACTGCTCTTACCCAGGGGTATCCCCCTTCCGGCGGGACAGCCCGCCCCTCAAGGTCAGGGAAAAGAGACTACTTCCGAGTTAATGAACCTTTTGGGGAAAGATGGACACCCTTATGCGACGAGGCATTTGAGAAACTGAAGTCATGTTTGACCCAAACTCCAGTGTTGGCCTATGCAGACGCCAGTAAACCATATGTGTTACATATAGATGCTTCTCTCGACGGACTAGGAGGGATTCTCTATCAGGACCATGATGGCTGTCTACGTCCCGTTTACTACATTAGTCGAGGATTGACTCCCAGTGAACGCAACTACCCAGCTCACAAACTGGAGTTTCTGGCTCTAAAATGGGCTGTAGTGGACACGCTGCATGACTACCTCTATGGGGTACACTTCGTGGTTCATACCGACAACAATCCATTAACCTACGTGAGAACCACAGCAAAACTGGATGCCACGGGGTACCGGTGGCTTGCCGCACTCTCTCTGTATGATTTCAGCTTAAAATATCGACCAGGGATCAGTAACATTGATGCAGACACACTCTCTCGCCTGCCTAGTGAACCTTTAAATGAGGAAGAAGAAGGAGGATGGATAGAGGTCCCTGCCCCTGAGGTGAAGACTCTGTGCCATAGACATCGAACTGATGCCCTCACTCTGCAGTGCTGTGCTAAATTCTTAGGAGTATCTAGCGAAGCGCTCCCGTTGTCGTACTGTCGAGTGACAAATGTAACCCCAGACTCTCTCCCTCAACTGACTCATAATCAAGTCAGGACGGCGCAGCAGGAGGATCAGTCAGTGGGGGTAGTTCGATGGTGGGTGAAGAGGGGCTGGAGGCCCGAAAAGAATGCATTAAGAACAGAGGAGTCTGTCCTGCTGACTCGGCAGCTAGAGTCGCTAGTAGTAAGAAATGGGCTACTATACCGAGAGACAAGGGGCCAGAAGGGAGGAGTCCGCAGACAGCTGGTGTTACCCACCCGATTTCGGAAGATGGTCATGAAGTCCCTGCATGATGACCATGGACATCTTGGCATCGAAAAGACTACGAGTCTCGTGGCCGACCGATTCTACTGGCCTCGTATGGAAGCGGATATTGAAGAATACTGCAAATCATGCTCCCGGTGTGTGTTGAGAAAAACCTTGCCTTTGAGAACAGCCCCCTTGTGAACATTACCAGCGATGGCCCACTTGAACTAGTGTGCATTGATTTCCTCTCCATCGAGCCTGATGAAAGCAATGTCAGTAATGTGTTAGTGGTCACTGACCATTTCACCCGATATGCCCAGGCCTACCCCACTAAAGATCAAAGGGCAATTACTGTGGCAAAAACATTATGGGAGAAGTTCTTTGTACATTACGGGCTGCCTGCCCGCATCCATACCGATCAAGGAAGAGATTTCGAAAGTAGACTAATCAAGGAGCTATGCGCTCTCTGTGGGATCAAGAAATCCAGAACCACGCCATATCACCCCCAAGGGGATCCTCAACCTGAGAGATTCAACCGTACCCTTCTGAACATGTTAGGCACTTTAGATCCAGGAAGAAGGGACACTGGAGCAGGCATGTGAGTCAGTTGGTTCATGCCTACAATTGCACCACAAATGAGTCAACTGGATATTCTCCTTATTTCCTCATGTTTGGAAGAAAAGCCCGACTTCCCGTGGATATTAGTTTTGGGACATCCATTGACCGTTCTAATGGGAAGACCTACTTAAAATATGTGTCCCAGCTAAAAGAAGATTTGACAAAAGCTTACAAATTGGCAGAGCAGGCCTCTGGTCGGTCAGGGAAGCGCAATAAGACTCGCTACGACTGTAGGGTTCGAGAACAAGTTTTACTACCTGGAGACAGAGTTCTTATTCAACTTCTGGGCCTTCCTGAGAAGCACAAGCTTGCTGATCGGTGGTGTCCTGACCCTTACGTGGTGATGGAGAAGTTGCCCGGTGTTCCGGCCTACAGAGTGAAGCCCGAAAAAGGGGGTGGAGCTGTTAAAACCTATCATCGACACCATCTGTTGCCTGTGGGAAAAAACATCCCTTTACCCCCATTGCCAACTCAAGGAGGTCATACAACTCTTCAGTGCAATAGGAGAAGTCCAAGGTGTAAAAACCCACCCCAGACTGGAGTTGCCTCAGGAGGATGTGACAGCGAGTCTGGGGATGAATGGGGACCTGACTGTCAATGGAGCTACAGGTGGATCGAGGACCCATGCCCCATGGGCGTAGACCCTGAAAACCAGACCCCTGAAGTAGAAACAAAGAAAAGGGACATTTGTCAGGAGGCGAGTGCACTCCGCCCACAATTGGAGGAAAGTTCAGAAGAGGGACATTTATTGAATGAAGAGATCCACCTGGTGGAGCCCGTTCTTGAGAGACAAAAGTCGGGGACTGAGGAGGTGGGCCCCTCGGTACACACTCGTCCCAAGCGGGACATTAGGCCACCCATGATGTTGACTTATGACAGAATGGGACATACCACTGAGGTCCCCAGGTTGATACACCCAAATTCAAATTCTGTTTGGCCTTATTTCCCGGTATCTTCCATGTGTCCAGGAGGTGGTTTGTATGCATGTAAATTTGGTGTTAGTCAGGATGCCTTAACCCCCATTCATGTTTCAGGTGGTGAGTCCTCATGTCGTGATGGGACACTTTCAATGATTCACCAGGGGGAGAATGTAACACCTGCACATGGAACTGTCAGAGCAGCTACTGGTATACTGGGATTTACAGACACTAAGAAGAGTTTTGCAGCTGCTGTTAAACAGGGACCTTCAGACATTAATGGTTTTTTCCCTGAGCTGCGGTGGACTACAATTCCCATGGACCCTTGTTTCAGTCAGATGACACAGCTAGGAGGGAGGAGGAACTTGGGGGAGGGAGCTGCAGAGGAAGTGAAAGAAAGTGAGAGAGCAGATTGTTCATGTAAAAGATGGAGCGCTGTGGACTTGTATTCCTCTAAAGAGCGGAGCGTTCCAGTCCCCTCTGATATACCTGCGAATCTGGAGAGAGCGCAGCCCGGTCACCAGGTGAAGCAAGCAACATTAAGGACTCGGAGAGTTCTACCGGCACTCCCACCTTATAAAGGCCTGAATCCTGCCGCCCCCAGTTGGGGTCCAGGGAAAACTACAACCGGTTGAGACGCACCGTGAGTGCCCCTTTTCGAGACTTGTGGTTCAACCAGCCCGTTACAGTGAGTACAATACGCCCCAGACTATTTACCTTCGTGAGCATCTAAGTGCACCAACGGTTATAAATTTGCGCGCCAACATCCGCGGCAACTGGGCCCCAACGTTTGGACTGGGTTAATACAAGAAAAGGGGAACCCTGCTATATTATATTTGCAGGGTTGGGGAAAGAATTAGGTTGTGATGTGTATATGACTTTCATAGAGCATCGTTACCTGTATTGCATGTTGTTTCTTTAAATATACTTCATTTCTGCTGCATATCCATAAACCAGTTAAACTGTTTTACTCCTGTTTTGGGTGAGTGTGTACTGAGCTATAGGCAGGGGTTTCCCGAATCAGTCCCTGGCAGAAGATAACAGTCCTTCTGCAGTCCTAGAGAGAGCTCCAATCAAGATTCGGGTGGAGGCACTGACGCCCTAAAGAGGTGAGACCCCCATAACACCCAGCGTACCGTGGTAGCCCTGAAGGGGTGTTACATGGAGTTTCCAGTTTTCATGTTCCCGCCCTGATTCTCTCCCTCTTGCTTCTTAAGCAGCCTCAGCTGAACAATCAGTGCTCTTGAATCAAGCCTCAGTCAGCCTGTGACCTGACTCCTGGAAACCTAGGATTTTGGACTCCAGCTATTTCCTACTGAGGAACTTTGGAACACTTTTGGACTTTGGAAACCTGCTGTCTGGTGAATCCATGTTTGCAGAGGAATTATGGTACAGAGAAGAGATCCTGAACCTGCTTGGAGAGTTATTGTAGAGCTTGAAGTTACTCTGGCCTGCTGTGTTCTCCTGCCTCTGTTCCTGCAAACTGTGTGATCTTTTCTGCATGCTTGTATGAAGTAATACAAGTCATTTCATATCAACCTATGTCTCATGTGTTTTCCTCGCACCCAAGCACAAGACGCTATAGGAACTGTACACTATACATGACAAGATTCAAGAGCCAATGTTTAGTGTCTGCTGGGTCTGGGAAAGCCGTGTCTGCTGTGACTGTGGATATCAGATGTCCGTTTAATACCTTCTGTGATGACAGTGGTTGTGACTTCTCACAACCATTCCAGGTGAGCGCATTCCCTTAAATGTTACTCTGGAGTGTTACCACAGGTAAACACTATTGTTTTTTTTTTTTTTCCTTTCCTCTTCTCCTTTCAGCACTTCTGCCTTAAAAGATCTGGAAGATGGAGGCCCGCATAAAAGAGCTTTGCGGAGTGACTGATACAATCCTTGCAGATATACAGACTATAAAGACCCGTTTTGCAAGCCTACAGGACCTCACTAATCATAATTTGCAAGTGTTTGGACAAACTACTCAGGAATTACGAGCCAGGATTGAGGCTTTAGAGGAACGAGTCCAGGCTCCTGCCATAACCCCGAGTTCTGGGATCCCCAAGTTACCTCCTTTTCGTTTTGGCGGTGAACGTGAGAAATTCAGGGGATTTATTAACCAATGCAATCTATTTTTCTCTGCACATGCTTCACAATTTCCCACTGAACGATCCAAAGTGCTTACTATAATCATGTTGCTTACCAATAAGGCTTTGATGTGGGCAAACCCTCTGATTGAGACTGAGGATGATTGTTTGAATCACCTTGATGCTTTTATTTCAGCCATGGGGCAGGTGTTTGATGACCCCAATCGAGGTGCAACAGCTGAAGCAGCCATGTTAACTTTGCGCCAAGGTAAGCGTTCAGTAGCCGAATATGCCTTGGATTTCAGGAGATGGGCTCTTGATACCACTTGGGACACTTCCGCCAAAAAATCTATTTTTCGGAAAGGGTTGTCTCCACTGATTAAGGATGAACTTGCTCGTGCCGACCCTCCCACTGCGTTAGGTAACTTTATTAACTATTGTATCCGTATTGATGCTCGTCTGACTGAACGCAGACAAGAGAGATGGTTCGAAAATAATCGCACTACCTTTTCCTACCTCCCTCCTCAGCTAAGGAACCTTTGAGTAGGATCACAAGGGAACCAGAACCTGAACACATGCAGGTGGACTCTTTACAAAGACGGGTTAGTGATGCACGCAAAAAGCATCGTATAAAGGAAAATCTATGTTTTTACTGTGGTAAGTCAGGGCACTTCATTATAAACTGCCCCAGCCGTTCTCGTAAGACTACTGCAGCAGTCATTCACTGTGAGTGTTGCGAGAGGAGCTCTGTCATGTCCGAGCCTCAGACTCCAGAGAGATCTGCTGCAAGAGATCTTGATTTTTCGGACTTAAACTCTGTTAGTTCTGGGGACAATGACGGTATAAACGCTGCAATTTTTCAAGTTTCCTCAGCGGTGTCCCAGCTGAGTTGTAAAAGAAATAATTCTCATTGCTTCCTTTCCATCAAACTCTGGGTGGACTCAGTCTGGGTGTCTAGCTCTGCTATGATCGACTCAGGAGCAAGTGGAAATTTTATGGATATCTCCTTTGCTCTGAAACAGGGGATACGTTCAGTGAAGAAGGCTACTCCAGTACAGATGGAGACTGTGGATGGCTCCCTGCTGACCTCTGGACCAGTGGATCAGGAAACAGAGCCTTTGAGGGTCCTTATGGGTAAAGATCATCAGGAGAAAATGTCTTTTATGCTTATCTCTTCTCCCCACTTTCCCATTATTCTAGGGCTACCATGGCTGCAGGCGCAGAATCCTACGATTAACTGGGAGACGAAGGAATTACACTTTCCGGAGAAACAGATGAGTCAAGGAGTTTCAGCTTGCTCTGTTCCTAAAGGAACCATGTCAGTCCCTGAACTACCAGCTGTATACCAGGACTATGTGGATTTATGTGACAAGAAGAACGCTGATCAGCTTCCTCCTCACCGTCCATATGATTGTCCAATCGAATTATTGCCTGGAGCCGAGATACCTTTTGGTAAGATCTACCCCCTAGCGGGGCCCGAGCTAAAAGCTTTGAAGGACTACATAGATGAAAATCTAGCCAAAGGCTTCATACGCCCCTCTTCATCTCCCGCAGGTGCACCCATCTTCTTTGTGAAGAAGAAAGATGGATCTCTGAGACCCTGCATAGACTATAGGGAATTCAATAAGGTTACTATTAGAAACCGTTATCCATTGCCTTTAATCCCTGAGTTGTTGGAGAGAGTGCGGCATGCCAAAATTTTCTCTAAACTGGATCTCCGTGGGGCCTATAACTTGGTCCGTATTAGACCTGGGGATGAATGGAAGACTGCATTCAGGTCACGCTATGGACACTTCGAATATCTAGTTATGCCTTTTGGTCTGAGTACCGCCCCAGCCACTTTCCAACACTTGGTGAATGACATCTTCAGGGATCTCCTAGATACATTTGTGGTGATTTATCTGGATGATATTCTAATTTTTTCTAACTCCACAGAGGAACATCATGGACATGTGAGAATGGTCTTAGAACGCCTAAGACAAAACCATCTCTACATCAAACTTGAAAAGTGTGAATTCCATAGGACCGAAATTCAATTTCTGGGGTATGTACTATCTACGCAAGGGATTAGTATGGATGGAAGCAAGACCCAAGCCATCAAGGATTGGCCAATTCCTAGAAATGTGAAGGAGGTGCAGCGCTTCATCGGGTTTGCCAACTTCTATAGACGTTTCATTAGGAATTTCTCTGAGGTAGTGTCACCTATCACCCAACTTACCGGAAACAGTCTAGGTTCTCCTGGACCCGCAAGCTCAGGAAGCATTTTCCTGTTTAAAGGACAAATTTACCACCGCACCTATCTTAGTACATCCCAACCCCGAGCTTGCCTTCATAATAGAGGTGGATGCTTCAGACTGTGCCGTTGGAGCTATACTCTCTCAGAGAACAGGTGAGAAGAATGTCTTGCATCCCTGTGCCTTCTTTTCCCAGCAGTTGTCTTCGGCTGAGAGGAACTACGATGTGGGCAATAGAGAATTGTTGGCCATTATTGCCGCCTTCAAGGAATGGAGACACCTTCTTCAGGGAGATGCACAGCAAATAGTCGTCCTGACAGACCATCGTAACCTTGAATTTATCAGGTCGGCTAAGTGCCTGACTCCTCGCCAGGCTCGCTGGAATCTTTTCCTAAACCAATTTAATTTGTCATTTCTTATAGACCAGGATCGCGCAATGGAAAGGCTGATGCACTCTCTAGGATTCATTCAGCAGAGACACGTCCACTTACTCCTCCTAAGACTATTCTTCCTGACTCTAGATTCCTGGGAGTGATTCATAATCAAGACCTACTTAAGGACATCAAGGAAGCATACCATGCGGATTCTTTGTTGGCTCAACCCCCCAAAGGGGCGTAAGTCTTGTCTTTAAGAATGGTGTGTGGATTCAGGGACAACGTCTGTATATACCTGAAACAGTCAGATTGAGAGTATTGCAACTCATCCACGATTCCAAGATAGCCGGGCATAGGGGAATTCTAAAGACACAAGAATTTCTTTCTGGTTTCTTTTGGTGGCCCACTTACAGGAAAGATGTTTTAAACTATGTCACTTCATGTGAAGTCTGTGCAAGATGCAAAACACCTCGCTCCTCACCAACTGGTCTGTTACAACCTCTTCCCACCCCGTCCCGCCCGTGGGGATCCATTTCTATGGACTTCATTGTGGAGTTACCAACCTCTCAAGGGAAGAACACCATTCTAGTGGTGGTTGATCGTCTAACAAAGGCAGCTCATTTTATCCCTTGTGTCGGCTTACCCACTGCAAAACAGACATCAGACTTGATGATTAAGAATGTGTTTCGCTTACATGGAGTACCGGATGAGGTCATTTCGGATCGAGGGGTGCAATTCACTTCAAGGTTTTGGCAAAATTTCTGTGCCGCATTGGACATTAAAGTAAACCTTTCTTCTGCTTTTCATCCCCAGACTAATGGACAGACAGAACGAACCAATCAGACCCTGGAGCAGTATCTCCGCTGCTTTATCTGCCACCTACAAGATGATTGGGTGGATCTACTTCCACTGGCTGAGTTCTCTTATAATAACTCTCAGAGCGCCTCCACTAAGCAGTCTCCTTTTTACTCCAATCTAGGTTATCATCCTAACATTCTTCCTCGATTTCCCATAGATACGCCATTGCCGGCAGTGGCTGAAAGAATCACTTCTTTACAAAAGAATATGGATCTTCTAAAGGAAAATCTAGAATTGGCTCAGGAAAGGTACAAGAAAGCAGCAGATAAATTTTGTAAACCTGCACCAGCTTTCAAGGTAGGAGATTTGGTCTGGCTGTCAACCAGAAATCTTAAAATAAAGATTCCATCGTCTAAATTGGGACATAAGTACATTGGACCTTATAAGATAAGTAAGATTATAAGTGCTGTTGCTTGTCGTCTTCAACTGCCCAGAACTATGAGAATCCACCCTGTCTTTCATGTATCCCTACTAAAGGCTGCAACACCCAATACGTTTCCTGGACGCTCTTCTCCTTGCCCTGACCCAGTGCTGGTCGATGGTCAGGAAGAATTTATGGTGGAAAGGATTCTAGATTCCAGGTTGTACAGAAATCAGTTGCAATATTTGATTAAATGGCAGGCTACCCAGTGGAGGACAACTCATGGGAACCAGTCAATAATGTAAATGCTCCTCGCCTGCTCCGCCAGTTTCATCAGAGGTACCCTGACAAGCCTGGTCTGAGGTCAACCGGAGGTTGTCCTTAAGGGGGGAGTAATGTAAGGTTCTTTGTCTCTTTTTGACATGTTCCTTGAAACTCAGTTTTCCGTCGGCCATTTTGCTTTCTGTCTTTCTGCAGCTCTTGCCCTCAGTTAATATGGAGTTTCCAGTTTTCATGTTCCCGCCCTGATTCTCTCCCTCTTGCTTCTTAAGCAGCCTCAGCTGAACAATCAGTGCTCTTGAATCAAGCCTCAGTCAGCCTGTGACCTGACTCCTGGAAACCTAGGATTTTGGACTCCAGCTATTTCCTACTGAGGAACTTTGGAACACTTTTGGACTTTGGAAACCTGCTGTCTGGTGAATCCATGTTTGCAGAGGAATTACGGTACAGAGAAGAGATCCTGAACCTGCTTGGAGAGTTATTGTAGAGCTTGAAGTTACTCTGGCCTGCTGTGTTCTCCTGCCTCTGTTCCTGCAAACTGTGTGACCTTTTCTGCATGCTTGTATGAAGTAATACAAGTCATTTCATATCAACCTATGTCTCATGTGTTTTCCTCGACCCAAGCACAAGACGCTATAGGAACTGTACACTATACATGACAGAGGTTCAGCACATGGGCCAGGCATGGTACGTATGTCAGTTCGCCTCGTCTCAAAGCTGCCACCAGGTTCCTGCCATTGTCACACACAACCATGCCTGGCTGGAGATTTAGCAGTGTCAGCCACACATCTGCCTGCTCTTTCAGAGCTGTCAACAACTGTTCAGCATTGTGCGGTTTGTCACCTAAGCAAATTAGCTTCAGCTGCAGTGCTTCCAGCTTGTGACTAATGTGCTCATTTCTGACATGGAGGCTGAAGAGGAGAAGGAGGAGGAAGTGCAGGAGCTGTACACAGTGGGGCAACCCTGATTGACGTAGGGCCCGCAATCCTTAATGGCAGGAGGACGTGTTCCATCCCATGGTCTGACTGGGTCCCGGCTTCCACTATGTTAACCCAGTGTGCCGTCAGCGAGATGTACCATCCCTGGCCACAAGCACTGGTCCATGTGTCTGTGGTTAGGTGTACTTTCCCAGTTACTGCATTGTTGAGGGCACGTGTAATGTTGTGGGACATGTGTTTGTGTAATGCCGGGACAGCAAAGCGGGAGAAATAGTGATGGCTGGGGACAGAGTACCTTGGGACAGCCTCCGCCATCGGGTTGCAGAAAGCTTCCATCTCTACGAGCCTAAAAGGCAACATTTTGACTGCAAGCAGATGAGAAATATGAGAATTGAGTACTGTGGCCTGTGGGGCTTTGGCTTCGTATTTCTGCTTACGTTGCAATGACTGTGGTATGGACAACTGAAGGCTGCGCTGGGACAAGGACATGGACGTGCTTGATGATGGTGCTATTTGACTGTAGGCAACAGCAGGTGCAGGGCAGGAGGCATCTTCGCATGCACCATGGACAGGGGATTGGCTTGCACGCACAACAGAGGAAGAAGCAGTGGTGTCGCCCGCAGACACTGTTCCCGGATCCTGGGGTTGGGCCCATAAAGTCGGGTGCTTTGCTGCCATGTGTCTGATCATGCTGGTGGTGGTAAGGCTGGCAGTTTTGCTACGCATACTGATGCTGGCATGACAGATAGGCAGCCGATACAGCTGACCGCATTGATAAGAGAAGGAGCGCTACTCTCCCTCTCCCATCATCTCTCTGTCAGCGTCTGACGCAGACACTGACAGCGGGCGCGATGACGTCAGTACCTGGAGCCCGCTGTCAGAAGATGAGCAGGAGCTTTGAGCAGCGGAGGAAGATAGGTATTTATTTATTTTTTTAATGAGGGTGCATTATAATATATAGGCTGCCTTTGAGAGGAGGGCTGCATTATAATACAGAGGCTGCCTATGAGAGGGGGGCTTCATTACACTATAGAGGCTGCCTATGGGGGTGAATTATAATATAGAGGCTGCCTATGGGGAGTGCATTTTAATATAGAGGCTGCCTATGGGGTGTGCATTATAATATAGAGGCTTCCTATGGGGAGTGCATTATAATATAGAGGCTGCCTATGGGGGTTTATTATAATAAAGAAGCTGCCTATGGGGGTGCATTATAATATAGAGACTGCCTATGGGAGTGCATTATAATATATATAATCTGCCTATGGGGGTGTATTATAATATAGAATCTGCCTGTGGGGGTGCATTACAATATAGAGGCTGCCTATGGGGAGTGCATTATACTATACACTCTGCCTATGGGGAATGCATTATACTATATTGAGGACTATAGGGAGTGCATTATACTATATGGAGACCTTTGGGGAGTGCATTATACTATAGATTCTGCCTATGAGGAGTGCATCATACTATAGACTCTGCCTATGGGGAGTGCATTATACTATATAGAGTCAGCCTATGGGGAGTGCATTATGCTATATGGAGGCTATCTAGGGGGCCATCATACAATGTGGGGATTATAGTGACAGGGCCATCATACAGTGTTGGAGCCATTAAATAGTTTGAGAAATATTAAGGGGTCAGTATATATACAGTGAGGGGGCATTACTGTATATTGTGTATAAGATATCATCATTCTGTATATTGGGGAGCTGTACAGGGGGGAGACTCTGGACATTATTAAATGTAAAGTGGGCACTTATTGTTATAGGGGAACTCAAGTTATTGTGACTGTCAATAGGGGCACACACAGGGCAATATTACTTTTTAGGGGACAAAATGTGGGCTCTGTTGTCTAGGGCACTTGCACCTGGCATTACTATTTTCTAGAAGGTTGCTTTAGAATTTAGAGAGCACAGAGAACCACACAGTAGATGCAGTAATAGGGACACATATGGCAGCAGCGGCTCAGTATTGGGGTATCAGCAGGATGAGGAGTTTGTGCAGGTTGTGAACCATTGCCACCATTGGTGGCAGTGCTGAAAATATGAGAAGTGAAATGTGTCTTTGTTGTATTCTCTGCAGCCGAGTCCTGGCTGGAGAAACTGTCATGTTGATCTGGGCCAGATGGAAAAGACGTGAAAAGGGAATGATTCCATCAGAAAGAACGTCAGCGATAAGTCATTATCTGTAACTCTGCTGTAATCTATTATATGTTCTGTAGGACTGGTATTATTTACCACTGACCATATGGCGGTGATATCAATATTGGTCTTTATATAGAGATTATTTTCGGCAACAGTGCGATCATCTGCTGAGGTTCTCCTCCACTATTAGGGTGCGTCACCCAGTTGTAATCAAGGTTACCTGGTTAGGGGCCCTCTCAGAAGTTTCGCCCCCCTGAACCAAAACCCTAGCTACGCCTCTGCCGGTCCCCTATCACTGATTACGTTCTTCAGAAGGAGCTGAGGTGACCAAGAGCAACAAGATCATTCTGTCCTTTAGTTTTTTGTCTATCAATGTTTCAAAACTGGTTATTAGAGACTAGATGGTGGCCCGATTCTAACGCATCGGGTATTCTAGAATATGTAGTTTATGAAGATTTAAGAATAATGCAATGAATACACAGGATTTTCCAGGTAAAATATATACATTATCATTAAATATTATTGCTCATAGAACTTAATACAGCTGAACAAAATTATTAAACAGATCATCAAAATATATAAACTATTACATGAATATCTAACTGTATTTAAATAATCATCGGACAAAAGAAGTGCATCGACACTATAATATATTTGTTAACAATATCAACCCAAAATATTTTTGTACACTACATTTTTTGTGAATACTTTTTGACTATCTCTAAGCAACTTTCCTTGTAAAGGGGTATCCAAAACTTGCACCTTGGCGTTGGATCTCATTTTAACTCTTGAAAATGCAACATAAAGTTGTCCATGACCAAAAACGGGCTCCGGTAAATATATGCCAACACGGTGTAGAGTTTGACCTTGTGACTTGTTTATTGTCATGGCAAATGCTGGTTTTATTGGAAACTGTCGATGCCGAAGCCTAAATGGAAGACTGGTGTCCAAAGGACATAAATCAATGCGTGGAATGAACACTTCGTCTCCTTTTGCTGATCCAGTGATCACTCTTGCTTGAATTATATGGGAATGGAGTCCAGTAACAATAAGGCGAGTTCCATTACATAGACAATTTGTTGTATTTAGATTCCGCAGCAACATTACGATTGTTCCAACTTTGAGTTGTAGTCTGTGGGATGGAATTCCTGATGGCGTAACACTATTTAAAAATTCAACTGGATAATGCTCTCGTTCATCTTCATTGTCTACATCCACAGAATCTTCACTTTTGTACAATTTACTCTCCAGGCATTCTATCCATCACATGGGAATTTAGCAGAGCTACGTCATCGTTCTTGGGACAGAGAATTGCATAGGAAGAGGCCCTCTCAACACTGCTTTGGTCATTGACATCAATTTCAACACATCCAAAAACATCACTTACGATGCAATCAGTGCACAACATGTCTTCTGGTATTTCAATAATGTCTTCTCCAAGGTTATATTCATTGCTAAGTTCACCATTACCAAGTTTAAGAAGCCAGTTGCTGTACTCTGGGTCAGAAGATCGCATGTTGTTAATTAGTTGGAGTTTTTTAAATTCTTTCCAAAATTTCAGACATTTTTAAGCTGGACTCGATAATATTTGTTCTCGTTCCATTTGGTATAACTGGAAGGAATTGCCTAAAATCTCTGCCAATGACAAAAACTTTACCTCCAAATTGAATTTAATTTTTTTCAGCAACATTTTTAGTCATAACTTCACTCAGAAGTCTGTCAATTAAGCTCAAAGCATATTTGGGTGCCATGGTGCACTCATCAAGTATCAATAGATTTGCACTGTTTAACTGTCTTCCTGCAAATGTGTCTTGTTTGATTTTGGAAACGGAGATTTCATTGACTGGAACTGGTATCCCAAACAGTGAATGCATAGTGGGACCTTCTCGTTCAAGGTTTGCTGCAATACCTGTTGTAGCTAATGGCAATACGACTTTTCCCAACCCT
Source organism: Oophaga sylvatica (assembly GCA_033576555.1). Classification (NCBI taxonomy): domain Eukaryota; kingdom Metazoa; phylum Chordata; class Amphibia; order Anura; family Dendrobatidae; genus Oophaga; species Oophaga sylvatica. The sequence goes on along the minus strand of JARQOD010000001.1, from coordinate 381,851,117 downwards.
CTAACGTGATGCATTAAAACTTCATAGAGGTATGTTTTACCGCTGCCTCCAGGACCGTCACTAAAGAAACATTTTGGCGCTGGATCTGCTTGGTTTTCTACAGCGCTCACAAAAGTGTCATATGCAATACGTTGTTGTTCATTTAAGGAGTTTTTCCTCTGTGTTGTCAACAATAATTCAAAAGCTTCGTCATACTCTTGAATTTGTGGAACTTGATTTGCAGGCTGTGGCAAATTAAAGTCTGAAAAAGTTTTTCCATGCAGTAGTAGGACATTTTGGACATCTTGCATGGCATAAGCTTGGCAATTTTGACAATTTCCACTTCTGTTGTGAAGACGTAAGCAGTAATCCTCAATTATATATTCTTTGAAAATTGTGCAAAGTTGAGCTGGATTTGTAGGCGATCCAAATACGCAAATGTAGGCAAACAATTTGCGAAGTTTCTTAGGCATATGTAGGGTAACTGCATCTTCTAAAGTAAGCGTCCACACAGTATCATCCAAAAGAAGTCCTAAAGCCAAAGCTGCAGCTTTAAATGTATCGTGCAATACTCCGTTAACTGTTTTCAAATCGTCGTAACTTCTAGCTCCTTTGACATGTAGTAGTAACAGCCGAAGGCAATATCTTTCTTGATCCTTTACACTAACAGTATAGATGCGTCCAATTATTCTGCTAAGTCCTCGTTGTCTTGGATTCCAAGTTTTCTTCCAAACGTAATGCTCTGGAATCTCTCGATACAAATACTGCCTTGCGTTTTCATCACGTTGGTTCAGCAAAAACCATTCAAGTAATGTTGACGTCGTGCTTAAAGTTTTTGAGACATCTTCGACTTGAGCATTTTCAAAGAAATAAAGATGCTGTTGATTTGGTAAATGAATAGCTAAACGTATAATGGCATGGGACTGTGAATGCATTGGAAATGCAAATATCCTCCAAACAGCTTCTGGAGCACTCACATATCTTGAGTCAACAAAACTTGATGATTCCTCGTGATTGACTGTTTTCTGTTGTATTTCGATGTTAGCTTTGTCATGCCCCTTGTAGATGTACTTAAAAAGATATTTTACACTTTTTATTGAAGCGCAGATTTCAACGTTGATGTGACAGTTGTAGCGTTTCAATAAGTATGGGTTGTATGGCACTATCCATGAGTTATTTATAATTTTTTTGCTTTGTACAATGTTATCAATGAGTTGTCGCCGGTAGGATGGGTCTTCCAAATGGGTCATCCAAATCTTTAACAGTGTGCTGTTTCAACTTCTGTGGAAAACCTTTTGTACACTTTCCGTTTTGCATGCATGGACTTTTTGGATTTGCTACACCGCATGGGCCATGAACCATATTACAGATTACAATATTATACAATTCAGGATACTTTTCTTGGTTTGGAATTTCAGCCCACACTATGTTGTCAATTTCTTCCTCTGTGCGAAACTTGGAATCCGCGTCTAAGATAATTAGTATATGCGCATGTGGAAGACCTCGTTTCTGAAACTCAATGATGTGTACCATTGCTACGACTGTTCCAAAAAGCCCATTTTTGATGTCTTTAAAAAGGCTGCTGAGTTTTAGTCGAAATACTCTTGCAACTAAGTCCGGCCTGTGTTCAACTTGCTGCCAGGGTTCTAGATTTTCGGTAATTTCCGGCCATTTAGGATTACAGGTCATTGTAACAAAAATGTCAGGTCTTCCATACTTTGTTACTATTGCCATTGCATCTTGATAACGCTATGAGGAGATGCAGCTGCATGGGTATATCAAAAACAGTGGGTCACACAAATAAGTGTGACCAAATCACCACTCATATAGATACAATAGGGAGGAGAAAACAAAGAGTCACTGGTGACAAAAAATATGTATATAGTACAAAATATTTATTTAAACATATCAAAAAGTGACACAGGAATATATGAACAATAACAACACTTTAAAAGGACAAGTGCGAATACAAGGGGAGAGATCTCCCAGCAGTGAGGCAAAAATACATTTGTGGCAAAGATGGTAGTATAATACATTAGAGCTCATAACACATAGAGTGTCTCCCCACAAAGAAGGTATGAAAATAACAGAGCTGCACATAGTATTGCCACATGAAATGGAGCATGCTTTTCATAAAACAATATGCATGGATAGAAAACGCCAGTAGAGATAAGTACAATGCTGGTCAGTCTGTCACAGGAGCATGCTCACCAAATAAAGTATAAAGCCACACTGGGAGAAGTCACCCCCAATGGAGATGCGACCCCAACGCACGTTTCGTGGCACGCCTGCCACTTTCTCAAGGGGATAGCGATATCTGGTACAAAGGACCTTTAAATGCCTCCCACAGTCAGGTCACATGTCAGACATCAACGAATAGGAGCAGGTATAGCGGCGCATGCGCCGTTGGAGCCGAGGAGGCCCCAGTGGCAGCGGCGTCATGCACCCGGGCGCGCGCGCCGGTCAAAGGCCAGAGCGCGGTCCGGGCACAGAGAGACGCCCCACCACATGGGGAGCCGCCAGGGCAACAACGGGGCACGCGCACACCAGGCTCCACATAAATACATAACAACAACAGGATATAAGAAGCAGTGACCATAAATGTAAAGAATACATAGTTGTAGAATAACATATACAATGAGGTCAAATTGAAGCAGAGAAGGTAACAGATCACACTATCTTCAATACATCAAACGATAGTACAAACAACAAAGTCATACATATTAAATCATGTGATCTGTCGCTGTGTTCTCGCTTTATTTCTCCCAGCTTCTCACATCCACCAGTCCGTGGGGGTAAATTCAAAGGGTCCAATAAAATCAATGAAATAGACAAAAACTGTGAAAAAATAATACATAAAAATAAAAAATAAATTAAAAGAAGAGAAGGCATCACATAGACCCAGTGAGGGAATATCAGAGACAAAATGTTATAAAAAAGAGGCAAAATTTAGAGATTCGTTGAGGCCACTGGGCGCCGTTGTGTCAAGTTGGACTATCCAACGCGCCTCCATTTGAGACAGTATTTTCTTGTAATCCCCACCTCTAATGCCGAGGTGCAGGATATCAATGCCGCGTACCCTAAAAGATGTAGCATCACAGTTATGATAGCGTTTAAAGTGACGCGGGATTGTCTTAAGATCTGAGACGTCTGAAATGGTTCTTGCAGCGGAAATGTCCCTAACGTGTTCCCTGATACGTATTCGCAATTCCCTGGTGGTTAAGCCAACATATATCTTCGGGCAGCCACATGTGGCGTAGTAAATAACATTCGAGCTGCCACAAGATATACGCTGGCGAATGTCATATATCTTGTCACCACCAGAGGACGAGAAATTCAGGGCACGTAGGGCATTGGCGCACGCAAGGCAGTGGCCGCAAGGAAAGAAACCAACGGTGGGACCACGAGAACCAAAAGTATTTACAGAAGGTGGAATGTAGTGACTGCGAACGAGAGTATCTCGTAAATTTTTGGATCGTCTGGATGTCATGGAGGGGTAGCTGCCCAGCGAGCGAGACAGGGCAGGCTCGGTTTTGAGAATGTCCCAATGTTTAGTGAGAATTCGTCGAATATCAAACCACTCGTGATTGAATGTGGTAATAAATCTAATCAAACCCTCATCATTCCCCCGTCTAGCCGTACGGGTAGAGTAAAGAAGGTCGTCCCGTGGAGTTGTTCTTGCCCGATTGTATCCTTTCTTGATACATCGGTTGCTATACCCGCGTGCCCTAAATCGATCGCCAAGGTCCCTGGCTTGGGCCTCAAAGGCATCATCAGTAGAGCAGTTACGTCGCATTCGAAGGAACTGTCCGACCGGGACGGCCCTAATGGTGGCTGGATGGTGAGCTGATTTGGCATGAATCAATGCGTTCACAGAGGTCGGTTTCCTGAACACATCCGTGCGAAGACGACGATTGGTGTCAATCTCCATGGATATGTCCAGGAACTCGGCCCTCTCACAACTATGTTTGTAAGTTAGATGGATGTTAAGAGAATTCTGATTCAGCTCTGCCATAAAATCCTCGAGCTGCTGCACCGTCCCATCCCACAACATCAAGATATCATCAATATATCTAAACCAGTACAGCACATGGGAGGCGGCCTGTGTGCCCACATCGCCAAACAAGGATCTCTCCCAGGCACCCAGGAAGAGATTTGCGTAAGCGGGCGCACAGGCCGCGCCCATGGCTGTACCACGTCTCTGTAAATAGAAAACGTCCTTAAATACAAAAAAGTTGTGGGTAAGGACATAGTGGAGCAGCTCGAGGATTAACTCACACAAAGGACCGTCCAGGTCGGAGGCACCCAGGAATAGGCGAACCGCAGCCAGGCCATCAGAATGGGCAATACACGTGTATAAAGACTCCACGTCAGCTGTCACCAAAATGGTAGACTCATCCACAAGGATGCCATCCACCCGTGCCAGGACGTCCTTAGTGTCACGAATAAAAGACGGTAGTGTCTCCACGATCGGTTTAAGGTAGAAATCGATAAATTTACATACCGAATCACATGGGCCATCAATGCCCGACACTATAGGACGTCCCGGTGGGTCAAGGGCATCCTTGTGGATTTTCGGAAGTAAATAAAAGGTAGGGGTCCTAGGGTTCTTCACCAGTAAACCCTCATACACCTTTTTAGGAATAGTGTTAGACTCATACGCACCATGAGGACAGCGGGCTGGGGTACAAGGACCTGGACCTCATCTTCTGCGTGGACCTGAAGGGAGAGGCCGAGTTCCAAACTGTGAAGGACGTGGTGCTGGACTGCCTGCTGGACTTCTTACCGATGGAGTTAACAAGGAGAAGATCAGCCCACTCACCCTAAAGGAGGCGTATGTCCAGAAAATGGTGAAGGTCTGCAATGATTCCGACCGCTGGAGTCTGATCTCCTTATCCAATAACCATGGCAAGAACGTGGAGCTGAAGTTCATGGATTCCTTGAGGAGGCAGTTTGAGTTCAGTGTAGATTCCTTTCAGATTAAGTTGGATTCCCTCTTACTTTTCTATGAGTGCTCCGAGAACCCAATGACTGAAACGTTCCACCCCACCATTATTGGGGAGAGTGTGTATGGGGATTTCCAGGAAGCCTTTGATCACCTTTGTCACAAGATCATTGCCACCAGAAACCCTGAGGAGATCCGTGGTGGAGGCCTTCTTAAGTACTGCAACCTGCTAGTGAGGGGCTTCAGGGCAGCCTCCGAATCCGAAATGAAGTCCCTACAGAGGTACATGTGCTCTAGATTCTTCATTGACTTCTCAGACATTGGAGAACAGCAAAGAAAGCTGGAGTGCTACCTGCAGAACCACTTTGTGGGCTTAGAGGACCGCAAGTATGACTATCTCATGACTCTACATGGCGTGGTCAATGAAAGCACGGTGTGTCTCATGGGCCATGAGCGGAGGCAGACTCTGAGCCTTATCACCATGCTCGCCATCCGAGTACTGGCAGAACAAAACATTATTCCCAATGTAGCCAACGTCACGTGCTACTACCAGCCAGCCCCCTATGTAGCAGATGCCAACTTCAGCAATTACTATATTGCCCAGGTGCAGCCTGTCTTTACATGCCAGCAGCATACCTACTCCACTTGGTTACCCTGTAATTAAGACTGACGACGGGCAGCGTTCCAGATCCATATTAAGCAGGGCCAGACCCAGTTATGTAATAAGGTGTGAGTTTGGCAATGATGATCTGCTCTAGGTTTCTATCTTTGTGAAGCTTGTGGTTCCTATAGAATTCATGAGAGCACGATCCGAACGATAAACTCCTAATTTATTGGGTTCAGCCCCCAAGAGCACAAAAGCAACCTGTCAATTAGGGTGACAGCGCCCCCTGCAGTTTGGGGCCTGTGTGATGGAAGTACAGGTTGGCAGTTACTGCTCACTTTACATTTGATAGTAAGAGGTTGGTTCGTGGAAAGAAGTAAATGCTGTTAACATGTCCTTCTGTATTTCAATGATCTATAGCAACGCGTGAAGGAAGATGCATTTGGTGAATGTATGAGCGGCCTGCTCGCTTACTAAGCTTTCTTGGACACGGTGAACTGCAGCAGGGTGGCACAGTTCCTGCAACTGTCTGTCTGACCGATAACACAGATACTTTCCAGATATCTGCACAAATCGCATTATAACAAATGTGACAGAGATAGTAGCAAATGTAATGCTCGAGGACCAAAGATTTCTTACAGAAACCTACCCAAAACAGGAAAGCAGGGGGGAGAAGGGAGCTGGCTTGTGTACCTGTTTATTTACTGTATCAAAGTGCCTGTTTCCTACAATTATCAACTTATCTTTGTGATTGAACCGCACATTTATCAGGGATTCACAATTGAAAGCTAAAATACTTTAAAAATAAAAAAAAAATAAAAAAAAAAAAAAAATCCTGAACTTGTGATTACCAGTGCAATTATGCCATATTTTTCCTTGGCAGACACGTGTATTGCCCATTCTGATGGCCTGGCTGCGGTTCGCCTATTCCTGGGTGCCTCCGACCTGGACGGTCCTTTGTGTGAGTTAATCCTCGAGCTGCTCCACTATGTCCTTACCCACAACTTTTTTGTATTTAAGGACGTTTTCTATTTACAGACACGTGGTACAGCCATGGGCGCGGCCTGTGCGCCCGCTTACGCAAATCTCTTCCTGGGTGCCTGGGAGAGATCCTTGTTTGGCGATGTGGGCACACAGGCCGCCTCCCATGTGCTGTACTGGTTTAGATATATTGATGATATCTTGATGTTGTGGGATGGGACGGTGCAGCAGCTCGAGGATTTTATGGCAGAGCTGAATCAGAATTCTCTTAACATCCATCTAACTTACAAACATAGTTGTGAGAGGGCCGAGTTCCTGGACATATCCATGGAGATTGACACCAATCGTCGTCTTCGCACGGATGTGTTCAGGAAACCGACCTCTGTGAACGCATTGATTCATGCCAAATCAGCTCACCATCCAGCCACCATTAGGGCCGTCCCGGTCGGACAGTTCCTTCGAATGCGACGTAACTGCTCTACTGATGATGCCTTTGAGGCCCAAGCCAGGGACCTTGGCGATCGATTTAGGGCACGCGGGTATAGCAACCGATGTATCAAGAAAGGATACAATCGGGCAAGAACAACTCCACGGGACGACCTTCTTTACTCTACCCGTACGGCTAGACGGGGGAATGATGAGGGTTTGATTAGATTTATTACCACATTCAATCACGAGTGGTTTGATATTCGACGAATTCTCACTAAACATTGGGACATTCTCAAAACCGAGCCTGCCCTGTCTCGCTCGCTGGGCAGCTACCCCTCCATGACATCCAGACGATCCAAAAATTTACGAGATACTCTCGTTCGCAGTCACTACATTCCACCTTCTGTAAATACTTTTGGTTCTCGTGGTCCCACCGTTGGTTTCTTTCCTTGCGGCCACTGCCTTGCGTGCGCCAATGCCCTACGTGCCCTGAATTTCTCGTCCTCTGGTGGTGACAAGATATATGACATTCGCCAGCGTATATCTTGTGGCAGCCCGAATGTTATTTACTACGCCACATGTGGCTGCCCGAAGATATATGTTGGCTTAACCACCAGGGAATTGCGAATACGTATCAGGGAACACGTTAGGGACATTTCCGCTGCAAGAACCATTTCAGACGTCTCAGATCTTAAGACAATCCCGCGTCACTTTAAACGCTATCATAACTGTGATGCTACATCTTTTAGGGTACGCGGCATTGATATCCTGCACCTCGGCATTAGAGGTGGGGATTACAAGAAAATACTGTCTCAAATGGAGGCGCGTTGGATAGTCCAACTTGACACAACGGCGCCCAGTGGCCTCAACGAATCTCTAAATTTTGCCTCTTTTTTTATAACATTTTGTCTCTGATATTCCCTCACTGGGTCTATGTGATGCCTTCTCTTCTTTTAATTTATTTTTTATTTTTATGTATTATTTTTTCACAGTTTTTGTCTATTTCATTGATTTTATTGGACCCTTTGAATTTACCCCCACGGACTGGTGGATGTGAGAAGCTGGGAGAAATAAAGCGAGAACACAGCGACAGATCACATGATTTAATATGTATGACTTTGTTGTTTGTACTATCGTTTGATGTATTGAAGATAGTGTGATCTGTTACCTTCTCTGCTTCAATTTGACCTCATTGTATATGTTATTCTACAACTATGTATTCTTTACATTTATGGTCACTGCTTCTTATATCCTGTTGTTGTTATGTATTTATGTGGAGCCTGGTGTGCGCGTGCCCGTTGTTGCCCTGGCGGCTCCCCATGTGGTGGGGCGTCTCTCTGTGCCCGGACCGCGCTCTGGCCTTTGACCGGCGCGCGCGCCCGGGTGCATGACGCCGCTGCCACTGGGGGCCTCCTCGGCTCCAACGGCGCATGCGCCGCTATACCTGCTCCTATTCGTTGATGTCTGACATGTGACCTGACTGTGGGAGGCATTTAAAGGTCCTTTGTACCAGATATCGCTATCCCTTGAGAAAGTGGCAGGCGTGCCACGAAACGTGCGTTGGGGTCGCATCTCCATTGGGGGTGACTTCTCCCAGTGTGGCTTTATACTTTATTTGGTGAGCATGCTCCTGTGACAGACTGACCAGCATTGTACTTATCTCTACTGGCGTTTTCTATCCATGCATATTGTTTTATGAAAAGCATGCTCCATTTCATGTGGCAATACTATGTGCAGCTCTGTTATTTTCATACCTTCTTTGTGGGGGAGACACTCTATGTGTTATGAGCTCTAATGTATTATACTACCATCTTTGCCACAAATGTATTTTTGCCTCACTGCTGGGAGATCTCTCCCCTTGTATTCGCACTTGTCCTTTTAAAGTGTTGTTATTGTTCATATATTCCTGTGTCACTTTTTGATATGTTTAAATAAATATTTTGTACTATATACATATTTTTTGTCACCAGTGACTCTTTGTTTTCTCCTCCCTATTGTATCTTGATAACGCTGTTGCATGTTGCGGGGGCTACCTTCAAATGATGAGGGGAGAATTACTGTTTTCCAAATTGGAATTCCCTTTTGAATGGATTGTTTTTGAAAATGTTCTTGAAGAACGCAGTAGTCTTCAATTTAAGTTGTTTTTGGTTCATTCGTATGAAATTGAGGCGATTAGCTTCAATTTTAACGTATGCGTTGACTAAGTACTGTTGTGTCAGTTTCCCACCGTTTAACCCCTTCCCGACCTTTGACACAGCGTATGCGTCATGAAAGTCGGTGCCAATCCAACCTATGACGCATACCCTGTGTCATGAAAGGATCCCGTTCCTGCGGGCCGGGAGACCGGGGTCACTCAAAGGTCACCCGACCCGCCGGCACAGGACCCTTTGTGATTCACCACAGGGGGGTTGGCTTAATCCCCCCGTGGCCACGATCGCTCTGATTGGCTGTTAAAAGTGAAACAGCCAATCAGAGCAATCTGTAATATTTCACCAATTTAATTGGTGAAATATTACAATCCAGCCATGGCCGATGCTGCAATAGCATCTGCCATGGCTGGACACCGAGCCCTGACCCCCCACACGTAGTCACGGCAGCGATCGGCCGCCGCCACCGAAAGATGGCAGCGATCGGTCACCGCCGTCACTAACAGCTCCCCTCCTCATTTGCTCCTGTGCCCCAACCTTCCGATCCCCCCCCCTAACCTTCCGACCACCCTACTCACCTCTCCCGATCCACCAATGTCCCTGGATCGGTCCCGGCGTCCGCCCGGGCCTCTTCATGGGCGCCGCCATCTTGGAAAATGGCGGGCGCATGCGCAGTGAGCCCGCCGGCGCATGCGCAGTGCGCCCCCCAGTGTCCAAAAATTTATTTTGATCACTGTGATAAACTGTCACAGTGATCAAAATAAAAAAAAGTAAATGAACCCCCCTTTATCATAGGTAGGGACAAATAAAAAAAAAAATAAAGATTTTTTTTTTTTTCCTATTAGGCCCTGTGCACACGTTGCGTATTTTGCTGCGGATCCGCGGCGTATTTTGCTGCGGATCCGCGGCGTATTTTGCTGCGGATCCGCGGCGTATTTTGCTGCGGATCCGCGGCGGACTTTGCTGCGGATCCGCGGCGGATTTTGCTGCTGATCCGCGGCGGATTTTGCTGCTGATCCGCGGCGGATTTTGCTGCTGATCCGCAGCGGATTTTGTTGCTGATCCGCAGCAGATTTGGCGTTGCGGATCCACAGCAGATCCAGAAACCATGTACAGTACAATGCAAATAAATGGTAAAAAAAAAACGCTGTGCACATGCTGCGGATTTTTCAGCGCGGATTTGCTGCGGTTTTAAATCCGCAGCATGTCAATTCTTTGTGCGGATTCCGCAGCAGTTTTACACCTATTCCATTATAGGTGTAAAACCGCAGGGAAAAATCCGCGCTAAATACGCAGGTAAAATGCAGGTCATTTTACCTGCGGATTTTAGAAAAATCTGCAACGTGTGCACGGGACGTTAGGGTTAGGCTGGGTTCATATTGCATTATGGCAGTCCGTTAGATGGACTGCGTTTCACCACGGTATAACGCGGTGTAACGCAGTCCGTTAACGCTGCCATTCACCCCATTTGTGTGCGCATCGCAACGCATGCTGATAAGCGGCATGCGTTCGCGACGTGCCGTCATTCAGTGACGGAGCCTCGGACACGGGCTGCAGCGTCTGGGCTCCGTCACCGCTAGCACAGATGAATCATCTGCTGATTCATCTGCGCTAGCGGGTATAGCATAACGCGATCGCGTTATGCTATACCGTTACCAGCCCGTCAATTCTACGTGTTGAACGGGCTGGTAAATCACAATATGAACCCAGCCTTAGGGTTAGGGTTAGAACTAGGGTTAGGGTTAGCATTAGGGTTAGAATTAGGGTTATGGTTAGAATTTTGGTTAGGGTTGGAATTTGGGTTAGGGTTGGAATTTGGGTTAGGGTTGGAATTTGGGTTAGGGTTGGGATTAGGGTTAGGTTTGTGGTTAGGGTTAGAGTTAGGATAAGTGTTAGGGGTGTTTTGGGTTTAGGGTTGGGATTAGGGTTAGGCTTGTGGTTAGGTTTATGGTTAGAGTTGGGATTAGGGTTACGGGTGTGTTGGGGTTAGAGTTATGGTTAAGGTTTGTATTAGGGTTAGGGGTGTGTTGGGGTTAGGGTTGGGGTTAGGGGTGTGTTGGGGTTAGGGTTGGAGTTAGAATTGAGGGGTTTCCACTATTTAGGCACATCAGGGGGTCTCCATACGCGACATGGCGCCACCATTGATTCCTGCAAATTTTGCGTTCAAAAAGTCAAACAGTACTTCCTTTATTCCAAGCCCCGTGGTATGCCCAAACAGTGGTTTACCCCCACATATGGGGTATCAGCGTACTCGGGAAAAATTGCACAACAACTTTGGGGGTCTAATTTCTCCTGTTAACATTGGGGAAAAAAAATTGGGGACTAAAAAATTATTTTTGTGGAAAAAAAATGATTTTTTATTTTCACGGCTCTGCGTTATAAACTTCTCTGAAGAACTTGGAGATTCAAAGTGCTTACCACACATCTAGAGGAGTTCCTTGGGGGATCTAGTTTTCAAAATGGGGTCACTTGGGGGGGTTTCTACTGTTTAGGCACATCATGGGCTCTGCAAACTTAACATGACGCCAGCAGACCATTCTATCAAGTCGGCATTTCAAAACGTCACTACTTCCCTTCCGAGCCTCGACGTGTGCCCATACAGTAGTTTTCTCCCATATATGGGATATCAGCGTGCTCAGGACAAATTGGACAACAACTTTTGGGGTCTAATTTCTCCTGTTACCCTTGGGAAAATAAAAAAATTGGGGACTAAAGATCATGTTTGTGGAAAAAATATGATTTTTTTATTTTCATGCCCGGGCGTTATAAACTTCTGTGTATCCCTCGGGGGTTCAAAGTGCTCACCACACATCTAGATAAGTTCTTTGCTTGGTCTAGTTTCCAAAATGGGGTCACTTGTGGGGAGTTTCTACTGTTTAGGCACATCAGGGGCTCTGCAAACGTAACATGACGCCCGCAGACCATTCCATCAAAGTGGGCATTTCAAAACGTTACTACTTCCCTTCCGAGCCCCAATGTGTGCCCGAACAGTGGTTCCCCCCCACATATGGGGTACTAGCGTACTCAGGACAAACTGGGCAACAACTTTTGGGGTCCAATTTCTCCTGTAACCATTGTGAAAATAAAAAATAGAAGGCCAAAATATCATTTTTTGAGAAAAAAAAATGATTTTTTATTTTCACGGCTCTGCGTTATAAACTTCTGTGAAGCACCTGGGGGTTAAAAGTGCTCAATATGCATCTAGATAAGTTCCTTGGGGGGTCTAGTTTCCAAAATGGAGTCACTTGTGGGGGAGCTCCAATGTTTAGGCACACAGGGACTCTCCAAATGCGACATGGCAACCGCTAAATATTCCAGCATATTTTCCATTCAAAAAGTCAAATGGCGCTCCTTCCCTTCTGAGCCCTGCCGTGCGCCCATACAGTGGTTTATGACCACATATGAGGTATCTGTTTACTCAGGAGAAATTGCCCAATAAATTTTAGGATCCAATTTATCCTGTTGCCCATGTGAAAATGAAAAAACTGAGTCTAAAAGAAAATTTTTGTGAAAAAAAAGTACTTTCTTTTTTTTACGGATCAATTTGTGAAGCACCTGGGGGTTCAAAGTGCTCACTATGCATCTAGATAAGATCCTTATGGGGTCTAGTTTCCAAAATGGGGTCACTTGTGGGGGAGCTCCAATGTTTAGGCACACAGGGACTCTCCAAATGCGACATGGCAACCGCTAAATATTCCAGCATATTTTCCATTCAAAAAGTCAAATGGCGCTCCTTCCCTTCTGAGCCCTGCTGTGCGCCCAAACAGTGGTTTATGACCACATATGAGGTATCTGTGTACTCAGGAGAAATTGCCCAACAAATTTTAGGATCCAATTTATACTGTTGTCCATGTGAAAATGAAAAAACTGAGGCTAAAAGAAAATTTTTGTTAAAAAAAGTACTTTCTTTTTTTTACGGATCAATTTGTGAAGCACCTGGGGGTTCAAAGTGCTCACTATGCATCTAGATAGGATCCTTAGGGGGTCTAGTTTCCAAAATGGGGTCATTTGTGGGGGAGCTCCAATCTTTAGGCACACAGGGACTCCCCAAATGCGACACGGCAACCGCTAAATATTCTAGCATATTTTCCATTCAAAAAGTCAAATGGCGCTCCTTCCCTTCTGAGCCCTGCTGTGCGCCCATACAGTGGTTTATGACCACATATGAGGTATCTGTTTACTCAGGAGAAATTGGCCAACAAATTTTAGGATCTATTTTATCCTGTTGCCCATGTAAAAATGAAAAAATTGATGCTAAAAGAAAATTTTTGTTGGAAAAATTAAAATGTCCATTTTTTCCTTCCACGTTTCTTTAGTTCCTGTGAAACACCTGAAGGGTTAATAATCTTTTTGAATGTAGTTTTGAGTAGCTTGAGGGGTGTAGTTTTTATAATGGTGTCACTTTTGGGTATTTTCTGCCATATAGACCCCTCAAAGTGACTTCAAATGTGAGGTGGTCCCTAAAAAAAATGGTTTTGTAAATTTTGCTATAAAAATGAGAAATCGCTGGTCAACTTTTAACCCTTATAACTTCCTAACAAAAAAAATGTTGTTCCCAAAATTGTGCTGATGTAAAGTAGACATGTGGGAAATGTCATTTATTAACTATTTTGTGTCACATAACTCTCTGGTTTAACAGAATAAAAATTCAAAATTTGAAAATTACGAAATTTTAAAAATTTTCGCCAAATTTCCATTTTTTTCACAAATAAACGCAAAAATTATCGACCTAAATTTACCACTAACATGAAGCCCAATATGTCACGAAAAAACATTCTCAGAATCGCCAGGATCCGTTGAAGCGTTCCTGAGTAGAGTTGAGCGATACTTTCCGATATCCAAAAGTATCGGTATCGGAATGGTATCGCCGATATCCAAAAAATATCGGCGATACCCGATACCGATACCGGAAATCCAATGTAAGTCTATGGGACAGAAATATCGTAACTAAAAAAACCTCTTTCTTTCCTTGTAAACACTAAATATACACATATAGAATACATATATATATATACACATGTCATTGTGACATATATATACATATATTTATAGTTTATACACTTCTACATAGTAAAATAGCCTCTGATTCAATTGCCGGGTAAAGCCGGCTTTTGTGAAAAGACAGAAGCACCCGACATGAAATGACACTTGGTTTACATAGAGTTAACCATGTCTTTTCATGTAGTTTGATATCTGATTTGCACAAACAATTACATGAGTGGCTGTGTGCAAAATTTCACACCTGTAGGGGTTAATTAAAGGTGTAAATTTGTTGTAAAAAAAACCGGACTTTTTTGCTACGAATTTACACCTTTAATTAACCCCTACAGGTGTGAAATGTTGCACACAGCCACTCATGTAATTGTTAGTGAAAACAATAGATCAAACAACTTGAAATGACATGGTTAACTCTATGTAAACCATGTGTCATTTCATGTCGGGTTCTGCATTTTCACAAAAGCCGGCAATTGAATTAGCGGCTATTATACTATGTAGAAGTGTATGAACTATAAATATAAATCTATATATATATATATATATATATGTGTCACAAATTCAATGACATGTATATATATATATATATATGAGGTGTAAAATTGTTGAAAAAAAATGCGTGGGCTCCCGCCCTATTTTCGCAACCAGACAGACAAAGCCAGCGAGTGGGGGCAGATAATAATAGCCCAGAGAGGGACCATTATTTTTGCCCCCCCCCTGGCTACTAACATCTGCCCCCAGACACCCCAGAAAAGACAAATCTATAATTAGATTCGCCCTTTCTGGCACTTTGCCCGTCTATTCCCATTGCCCTGTAGCGGTGGCGAATGGGTTAATATGGGGTTAAAGCCACCTTGCTATTGAAAGGTGACCTTAAGCCAGGTTAATAATTGAGAGCTGTCAATTAGACAACTATCAATTATTAATCCTATTGCATGAAATAAAAATAAAACACACACACTTTAATTAAAAATCATTTTAATGAAATAAAGACACATGTTTTTGACCATCTTTTATTTTACTGCAAAAACCATTTCCTGTAATAAAAATAAAATAAAAAGCAAAATTATTCTTACCTATCCCATGCACAGTCAGGTCCCACGGTGTAATCCTTCAGAAAGGGTTAATGTTTACTGCAGGGACCGCAGCTAATGCTGCAGCCTCACAGTAAACCCCCAAATGAATGAGTTCCTCTCCTGGCTGACAGGAGAGGAAGTGGAAAGCTTAATTGATTGCTTTCCACTTTCACCAGGGACACAATCAGTGACGTCAGAGGGAACTGATTAACAAAAATAGGGGTTCCCTTCGAAAAAAAAAATGGCGTGGGGTCCCCCCTATTTTTGTTAACCAGCCTGATGAAGCAGACTGCTGAGCAGTGGCGTACCGTGAATGAAGCAGACCATGCAGCTGCTATGGGGCCCGGACAGGTGAGGGGGCCCGCGACGGTCGGGTAGCTGTGCTGACACAGTACTACCAGGGGGTCGGCGGGGGAGGGGGAGCGCAGCTCTTCTATATACTCACCCTTCCGCTGGCGCGGTCTCTGCAGCCCCTCCTCTTCTCCCACGGTCTCCGACGCCTGTGTTCAGCGGTCAGGTGGTACCGCTCATTACAGTCATGAATATGCACATATTCATGACTTTAATGAGCTGTCCCGCGTGACCGCTGAACACTGGCGGCGGAGACCGCGGGAGAAGAACAGGGGCTGCAGAGACCGCGCCGGCGGAAGGGTGAGTATAAGGGATATTTACCTGTCCCGTTCCACCGTTGCTCGCGTCTTCTTGCTGCAATGTTCAGGCCAGAGGGCGCGATGACGTCGTTAGTGCGCGCCGCGCCCTCTGCCTGATCATTCACTGCTGGAGGAACCCGAAGACAGCGGCACTCAGCAGTGGAGAGAGGACAGGTAAATATCTCAGGTGCCGGGGCCCTGAGCGAGCGGTGACATCGGCACCTGGTGTCATCCCCTGCTCAGGACACCGGCACCTGGCCCCCAGAGACGAGAGGTGAGTATGTCTTTTTTTTTTTTTTGGTTGCAGCAGCTGCGGCAGCATAAGGGCCTATACTATGGAGCATCTATGGGGGCACAATCTATGGGGGCACAATCTATGGGGGCATGATCTATGGAGCATCTATGGGGGCACAATCTATGGGGGCATAATACAGTTTTTTGTTTAATGTGTCCCCTCACTGTGCTGGCACTTTACATTTACAATGGCTCTGGGGTTTTTTTTTTTGGGGGGGGCCCATTCAGACTTTTGCTATGGGGCCCCATGATTTCTATGTACGCCCCTGCTGCTGAGGCATGGTATTTAAGGCTGTTAAGGAGCCAATATCCATGGACCTTGCCAGCAGCGTCGGACTGGAGTACCTTGGGCCCACCAGAGAAAAATTATTCTTGGGGCCCACCATCATACTTCCCAACCTTTGAAGAAGGGAAAGAGGGACAAAGGCTGTGGCACGCTGTGCCTGCTGCAGCAAATTTTAGGCCATGCCACGTTGCACCACAGACTGTCCAGGAGTTGGTGGATGCTTTAGTCCAGGTGTGGGAGGAGATCCCTCAGGCGACCATCCGTCGCGCTCATCAGGAGCATGCCCAGAAGTTGTAGGGCGGTCATACAGCATACCTCCCAAGTTTTGAAGACAGGAAAGAGGGTTAAAGGCTGCGGCGTGCTACGCGCGCCGCTGCAAATTTTAGGCCACGCCCGACCACACCCATTTCACAGCTAATCACACCCATATCCTCGCCCCAAGCGTACCCATTTAGCACTGCTGATCACACTGACTGGTAATGAGGGCACAGTGGCTGGTACTGAGGAAAAGAAAGAAAGAGCAGCGAGAGAGAAAGAACAAACAGAGAAAGAAAGAGAGGAAAGAAAGAAAAGAGAGAGAGAAAGAAAGAACAGAGAGAAAAAAGAACAGAGAGCGAGAAAGAAAGAACAGAGAGCGAGAAAGACTAGAGAGAGAAAGAAAGACTAGAGAGAGAGCCAGAGGCGTAGCTAGGGTTTTGGTTTAGTGGGGGCGAAACTTCTGAGTGGGCCCCTAATCAGAGAACCTCAGCAAATGACCACGCTGTTGCCAAAAATAATCTATATATAAAAAGACCAATATTGATATTACCGCCATATGATCTGTGGTAAATAATACCAGTCCTACAGAACATATAATAGATTACAGCACAGGTACAGATAATCACTTACCGCTGATGTTCTTTCTAATGGAATTGTTCACTTTTCATGTCTTTTCCATCTGGCCCAGACCGACATGACGACTTCTCCAGCCAGGACTCGACTGCAGAGATTACAACAAAGACACATTTCACTTCTCATATTTTTAGCACTGTCACGGTCACCAATTGGACTATTCTCAACCTGCACAAACTCCTCATCCTGCTGATACCCCAATACTGAGCCGCTGCTGCCGTATGTGTCCCTATTACTGCACCTGCTGTGTGGTTCTGTGTGACCTCTAAATTTTAAAGCACCCCTCTAGAAAATAGTAATGCCGGGTGCAAGTGCCCTAGAAAACAGTGCCCACATTTTGTCCCCTAGACTGTAATAATGCCCTGTGTGCCCCTTTGACAGTCACAGTAACCTGAGTTCCCCTATAACAATAAGTGTCCACTTTACATTTAATAATGTCCCAAGTCTCCCCCTGTACATCTCCCCTATACACAGAATAATGCCCCTCACTGGATATGTACTGACCCCTTAATGTCCCCAAACTATTTAATGGGTCCAACACTGTATGATGGCCCCTAGATAGCATCCATACAGCATAATACACCAGATAGTCCTCAATATAGTATAATGCACCCCCATAGGCAGCCTCTATATTATAATAAACCCCCATAGGCAGAGTCTATAATATAATGCACCACCATAGGCAGCCGCTATATTATAATGCACCCCCATAGGCAGCCTCTGTAGTATAATGCATCCCCATAGGGAGTCTCTGTAGTGTGATGCACCCCAATATGGAGCCTCTGTAGTATAATGCAGCCCCCATATACAGCCTCTGTAGTATAATGCACCCCCCATATACAGCCTCTGTAGTATAATGCACCCCCATTAAATAAAAAAAAAAAAACAATACTCACCTCCCGGCTCCTGTGCTGCTCACTGTTCTCCCTCTCAGCGTCTGACAGCGGGCGCCGGCAGGTGATGTCATCGCGCCCGCTGTCAGACGCTGAGAGGGGGATTATGGGAGAGAAGGAGCGCTCGCTCCTTCTCTCTCTATGCGGTCAGCTGTATCGGCTCGATGCCGATACAGCTGACCCTCCGATGATGGGTGGGGGGCCCACTGCTGGCACCGGGCCCCCCCACCGCCTGTTCAGGCCCCATAGCTTCCGGGCGGCAGAGCAGGGAGAGCGATTCTCCCTGCTCTGCCGCAGAATGTAACTGTATCGGCGTGCTGTGCGACCTATCCTTTCAAATCAGGGCCCACCACGCAGGAGCTGAGGCCCACCGGAGGTTTCTCCGGTGTCCCGGTGGCTCAGTCCGACCCTGCTTGCCAGCCTGATAATACCAGGCCACAGCAGTCTGCATATCTTGGCTGGTTAACAAAAATAGGGGATCCTGTCGAAAAAAATTGGCGTGGGGTCCCCCCTATTTTTGTTAACCAGCCAGATGAAGCAGACTGCTGAGGCCTGGTTTTTCAGGCTGTTAAGGAGCCAAGATCCATGGACCTTGCCAGCCTGATAATACCAGGCCACAGCAGTCTGCATATCTTGGCTGGTTAACAAAAATAGGGGATCCCCTCGAAAAAAATTGGCGTGGGGTCCCCCCTATTTTTGTTAACCAGCCAGATGAAGCAGACTGCTGAGGCCTGGTTTTTCAGGCTGTTAAGGAGCCAAGATCCATGGACCTTGCCAGCCTGATAATACCAGGCCACAGCAGTCTGCATATATTGGCTGGTTAACAAAAATAGGGGATCCCCTCGAAAAAAAATTGGCGTGGGGTCCCCCCTATTTTTGTTAACCAGCCAGATGAAGCAGACTGCTGAGGCCTGGTTTTTCAGGCTGGTAAGGATCCAATATCCATGGACCTTGCCAGCCTGATAATACCAGGCCACAGCAGTCTGTTTAGCTTGGCTGGTTAACAAAAATAGGGGATCCCCTCGAAAAAAAAAAACGGCGTAGGGGTCCCCCTATTTTTGTTAACCAGCCAAATAAAATGCAGACTGCTGCGGCCTGGTATTAAAAGACTGTCAAGGCCCATGGATTTTGGCCCTCAACAGCCTGATAATACCAGGCTACAGCAGCCCCACATTTGGCGCATCAAAAGATGTGCCAATTGTGGCACTTTACCCGACTCTTCCCACTTGCCCTGTAGCGGTGGCAAGCGGGGTAATAAGGGGTTAATGTCACCGTTGATTGCACGGTGACAATAAGCCTGGTTAATAATGGAGAGGCGTCAATAAGACACCGATCCATTATTAATCCCAAAGTTTTTAAATGTTTAAAAAAAAGACACAGCAAGAAAAAAGTCTTTTAATGAAATAAAAAAGACAACACAGTTTTCATTTCTTTTATTACTCTCTCATTCCTGCGACGCCATCGATCTCCTGTAAAAAAAGGAAAAAAACAAACCAACAGTATACCACCTGTCCGATTCAGTCCATAGTAACGAGGGTCCCACGACGATCCAGCTCTGCTACATCGGAATGTCAGGCAGAGCCTGACATCCCGGCGCAGCACAGATGATTACCTGCTTCCCCGGCGGTGACGTCATCGGACTGCTTTACGGCTGCGATTACCCAGCAGTCACTGCAGTTATCGCGAGAAACTGCATGTGACCGCCAGGGAGAAGAGGATGGCGGCCATGCAAGCAGTCCAGGACGTGACCGCCGGAGATCTTCTGCCGGGTAAGTGCCGCTGACTCCTGACAGACCCGACCGACGGACACTGACAGTGACATTCCGATTCCGGTATCCGATATGACGAAAATATCGGTACTCGGAATCGGAAGTCCGATACAGCTAATATCGGCCAATACCCGATATTTGCAGTATCGGAATGCTCAACACTATTCCTGAGTTATTACCTCATAAAGGGACACTGGTCAGAATTGCAAAAAATGGCAAGGTCTTTAAGGTCAAAATAGGCTGGGTCATGAAGGGGTTAAAATAGGATTGAAGTAATTTCAGACAGACAGAAGAAAACTGTAGTACTGCAGTTGTGTAATTCATTTTGAAGTTCCTTGCTGGTGTAGGTTTTCATGCCATCCTTGATCACCGCTTGGAAAGAATAGCGGATACAGAAAAGCATCAAGGTTGCTGTGCAAAATGCTAATTTGTTGTGTTTTTGGAACGAAAGGGTTGTTTTGGTCTGCTTTAAGATGGACTAATATATCCCTTTGAAAAGGAGGCTCTCCATCATCATTTTGAAAAATAACTGTGACCTCACTTACACGTGGTTTGTTGTAACATCAGGGATCTTGTTTACGGTCTTGTTTAATGGCCATCATAATAGAAGGCATTTCCGTCCCATTTTGTATAGCCCTCTGTTCCTCCTCAGCTTCGACGTCTTTTAGCATGCGATATGTGGCAGCAAATGGGCTGATTGTTTGTAAATGTACGGCAATTTGGTTAATCAATTCAGCATTACACTTTTCATTTTCTTTGAGGTTCATCCTTTGTTCTGTAGCCTCATTTGTATCAAAGATATATAATTGTGCAAATTTTGGTGGTTGTCCAATTTCTGGGTGAAGTGTTCCAGTGTGGTGGTAGACCTGGCCATGAATTTTAAAACAATACGGTCCGAATCCAGGGGGCGGTGCAATGTTGGCACCAAGTGAAGCAAACGCATGAGAACTGTTGATACTTCTGATATTTTCCATAAAATTTTTACTGTGTTCATGCGTTCATTTCATCAACTGCTCAAACAGATCTGAGTAGTGACGTCTCGGTAGCATAACTTTTCCTTTTTGGCAGCATTGAGTAAACTGATTGTCAGATGGTTTTTAATCAATGAAATTCAGAGAGTCACATTTAGAACAAACTACATTCATATTCCCACAGTAGTGTTGAATAATTATAGTTTCATTGTCTGTTACGTAACGTGCAAGTTGTTGAATATTCTGCTGGGTTTGCCTTAAGGGTATGCCACACTAAACAACATCGCTAACGGGATCGCTAAAAAACGTCACTATTTAGCGATCCCGTTAGCGATGTTGTTGTGTGCGGCAGCTGCCAGCGACGAGCTTCCTGCTGTGATCTCGCTCGTCGCTGGAATCGTTCGGACTCTATTTTCATCGCTGGCGCTCCCGCTGGGTAAGTATAATCGCTAAGTGTAGCACCTTTTCTTAGCGATTTAGCGGTACTTTTGTACCGCTAAAGTCGTTAAGGAGATCGCTAACCGCGATAGCGTCCTAACGACATCGCTAAAATAGGTAGCTACTAGCGATATAGAAACAATCCCGCTAGCGATCTCATTAGTATGCGACGCTAACGAGATCGCTAGCGGGATTGTGTAGTGTGGCAGTACCTTCAGTTGGTAGATAATTTGTTTTTGATAAATTTGGCGATTGTGTTGTTCTCTGTTTGCCCTGGATTCTGGAGATTCATTCACCCGACATTGTCTATGGGATTCCTCATCGTGTTCCTGCCTAGCGGCAGTGTGTTGCGGTGTCTCACTTTCCCGATGTTGTCTGTGAGATTCGGCATCCTGGGCTTGTCTGGCGGCTGTGTGTTGTGGTGTCACCTGTTCCCGACGTTTTCTGTGAGATTCCGCATCCTGGGTTTGTCTAGTGGCAGTGTGTTGTGGTGTCTGTTGCTCTCGACATTGTCTTTTTCTTGCTGCTTCTGCTGCTTTTCTGTCATCGTCAGTGGCGTATTTTCGCTTACGACCCATTGGAAGACAGGAAGTGTAAATAAGTATCTGTTCAGTGTGCTGTGACTGGCAGAACGTGTTCAGTAAACGTGACAGAAGTACATCAGACACTGTGAATCACAAAACATGTTCAGTACATCATGGGCAGTTGGTGAGTCACATGACCACATGGGTGGAGTTAGCCCTGCTATCTCTCGATGGTGGCGTACTTATTTTAAATCCGGCGCCAATTTGCCGGAGAGCGTGTTTAAATTTGGCTCCAATATCACTGATTGGTCGCGGCCGACGGCTGAGACCAATCAGCGATATTGGCGCCAAATTTAAACACCGCTCTGCTGATTGGTCGTGGCCGCCGCCCGCGACCAATCAGCGATTTTTGGGCCAAATTTAAACACTCTCTCTAGGAGATGATACACTCTCTCCGGGAGATGACCGGCTGCTCGCAACAGAAGTATCCTGACTGGCGGCACAGCTCCCCGGTCCTCCGTTGACACTTGCCGTCGGGAGATCAGCGGCCCTAGCTGCTGATCTGCCGACGGTAGCCGCATGGAGGTCAGCGGCGCCGCCGGTCAGGGTAATTCTGCTGCGAGCAGCCGGGAGATGACTGGCTAGCGCCGGTCATCTCCCGGCTGCATCGCCGCTGACCTCCGTGCGGCAAATAAGCCGCTAACGGCCACCATCTTTTTTCTGAAATCCCGCATCGCTGATTGGCCGCGGCTGGACTAATCAGCGACGCGGGATTTCCTGGACAGAAAGACAGATGGGATAAGACGATCATATATATTAGATAGATTAGTTAGAGGTTTCTGTGTATTACCTCATATTACTGTGTATTACCTCATGCTACCATATATTACCTCATGTTACCTGGATACTACCTCATATTACTGTGTATTACCTCATGTTACTGTATATTACCTCATTTTACTGTGTATTACCTCATGTTACTGTATATTACCACATGTTACTGTATATTACCACATGTTACTGTATATTACCTCATGTTACCTGTGTATTACCTCATGTCATTGTGTATTACCTCATGTTACTGTGTATTACCTCATATTACTGTGCATTACCTCATATCACTGTGTATTACCTCATGTTACCGTATATTACATCATATTACCTCATGTTACCTGTGTATTACCTCATATTACTGTGTATTACCTCATATTACTGTGTATTATCACATTTTACTGTGTATTACCTTATGTTACTTATGTATTACCTCATGTCACCTGTGTATTAACGCACATCACTCTGTATTACCCGTGTTCAGTAAACGTGACAGAAGTACATCAGACACTGTGACTGACAAAACATGTTCAGTACATCATGGGCAGTTGGTGAGTCACATGACCACATGGGCGGAGTTAGCCCTGCGTCGCTGATGTTACTGTGTGTTACCTCATGTCACTGTGTATTACCTCATATTACTGTGTATTACCTCATATAACTGTGTATTACCTCATGTTACCATATATTACCTCATATTACCTCATGTTACCTGTGTATTACCTGATATTACTGTGTATTACCTGATATTACTGTGTATTACCTCATGTTACTGTATATTACCTCATTTTACTGTGTATTACCTTATGTTACTTATGTATTACCTCATGTCATCTATGTACTACCTCATGTCACTGTGTATTACCCGTGTTCAGTAAACGTGACAGAAGTACATCAGACACTGTGACTGACAAAACATGTTCAGTACATCATGGGCAGTTGGTGAGTCACATGACCACATGGGCGGAGTTAGCCCTGCGTCGCTGATGTTACTATGTATTACCTCATGTCACTGTGTATTACCTCATATTACTGTGTATTACCTCATGTTACCATATATTACCTCATGTTACCTGTGTATTACCTGATAATACTGTGTATTACCTGATATTACTGTGTATTACCTCATGTTACTGTATATTACCTCATTTTACTGTGTATTACCTTGTTACTTATGTATTACCTCATGTCATCTGTGTATTACCTCATGTCACTGTGTATTACCCGTGTTCAGTAAACGTGACAGAAGTACATCAGACACTGTACGTAACTGACAAAATATGTTCAGTACGTCATGGGCAGTTGCTGAGTCACATGACGCGGGATTTCCTGGACAGACAGACAGGATAAGATGACTATATAAATAGATGAGCTACTTTCCCTTTTTTAGGGTCGAGTTGGGTTTCATGAAACACGACTTTCTTAAAAGTCGGGTCGAACGAAATTGGCCAATTATCGGGAAAAGTCGGTGGTCCGACTGAAACACGAAACCCAATGCAAGTCAATGGGGAAGCAAAGTCGCCATGGAGTGGAGGACAGTAAACACACCTACAGTGCCCATTTCAATGCCAACGACATCAATTCTTATTACTTAAGCTTGGTAACATTAATTAACTTTATACTAATAGTTATGCATTGAAAACTGGGGGTTATTTCGCTAAACTTGTGGGGGAGGGTAGGGCTGGCTCCCGGTTTTCGTGTGCCCCGGGGAAAAGAGTGTCAGTGGGCCCCTTTAACACATACCACAATTCATCATGGTCCGATATGGCACAGAAATATAGGTGTAGTACAATGAAAAATACTTCACTTCTTACATTACATGAGTGATATCTATGTTAAAATCTACAATAGCTCAAAAAACGGACAGTATATTCCTCCATACAGTATTATGGCCACCACATAGTGTGCCATACAGAATAATGAGCCCCATATATTGCTCTATACAGAATGGACTCCATATAATGCTCCACATAGAATAGGCCCCATATGTGCTCCATATGATGCTCCATACCCTATATGATGCCCCATAAATTATAAACCCCATATGAGTCTCCAGTACAGTCATGGCCAAAAGTTTTGAGAATGACACAAATATTAATTTTTACAAAGTCTACTGCTTCACATTTTCTAATGGCAATTTGCATATACTCCAGAATGTTATAAAGAGTGATCAGCTTAACAGCAATTACTTGCAAAGTCAATATTTGGCTAGAAAATGAACTTTATCCCCAAAACACATTTCAACATCATTGCAGCCCTGCCTTAAAAGGACCAGCTAACCTCTTTTCAGTGATTGCTCCATTAACCCCTTCACCCCCAAGGGTGGTTTGCACGTTAATGACCGGGCCAAATTTTACAATTCTGACCACTGTCTCTTTATGAGGTTATAACTCTGGAACGCTTCAACGGATCTTCGCGATTCTGAGATTGTTTTCTCGATACATATTGTACTTCATGTTAGTGGTAAAATTTCTTCGATATACCTTGCGTTTATTTTTTAAAAAAACGCAAATATGGCGAAAATTTTGAAAATTTTGCAATTTTTAAACTTTGAATTTTTTTTCCCTTAAAACAGAGAAATATGTCACACAAAATAGTTAAGAAATAACATTTCCCACATGTCTACTTTACATCAGCACAATTTTGGAACCAAAATTTTTTTTTGTTAGGAAATTATAAAAGTTAAAAGTTGACCAGTGATTTTTCATTTTTACAACAAAATTTACAAAGCCATTTTTTTAGAGACCACCTCACATTTGAAGTCACTTTGACGGGTCTACAGTCATGGCCAAAAGTTTTGAGAATGACACAAATATTATATTTTTCACATGATCTGCTGCCCTCTGGTTTTTACGTGTGTTTGACAGATGTTTTTATCACAGACAGAAATATAATAATTGCAAACATATGAGTAACAAAAGCTTATATTGACAGTTAGAATGAGTTAATGCAGCAAGTCAATATTTGCAGTGTTGACCCTTCTTCTTCAGGACCTCTGCAATTCTCCCTGGCATGCTCTCAATCAACTTCTGGACCAAATCCTGACTGATAGCAGTCCATTCTTGCACAATCATTTCTTTCATTTTGTCAGAATTTTTAGTTTTTTGTTTGTCCACCCGTCTCTTGATGATTGACCACAAGTTCTCAATGGGATTAAGATCTGGGGAGTTTCCAGGCCAAGGACCCAAAATTTCTATGTTTTGTTCCCTGAGCCATTTAGTTATCACCTTTGCTTTATGGCAAGGTGCTCCATCATGCTGGAAAAGGCATTGTTGATCGCCAAACTGCTCTTGGAGGGTTGGGAGAAGTTGCTCTTGGAGGACATTCTGGTACCATTCTTTATTCATGGCTGTGATTTTAGGCAAGACTGTGAGAGAGCCGATTCCCTTGGCTGAGAAGCAACCCCACACATGAATGGTTTCAGGATGCTTAACAGTTGGCATGAGACAAGACTGGTGGTAGCGCTCACCTTGTCTTCTCCGAATGAGGCGTTTTCCTGATGTCCCAAACAATCGAAAAGTGGATTCATCAGAGAAAATAACTTTACCCCAGTCCTCAGCAGTCCACTGCCTGTACCTTTTGCAGAATATCAGTCTGTCCATGATGTTTTTTTCTGGAGAGAAGTGGCTTCTTTGCTGCCCTCCTTGAGACCAGGCCTTGCTCCAAGAGTCTCCGCCTCACAGTGCGTGCAGATGCACTCACACCTGCCTGCTGCCATTCCTGAGCAAGCTCTGCACTGCTGGTAGCCCGATCCCGCAGCTGAAACACTTTTAAGAGACGGTCCTGGCGCTTGCTGGTCTTTCTTGGGTGCCCTGAAGCCTTTTTGGCAACAATGGAACCTCTCTCCTTGAAGTTCTTGATGATGCGATAGATTGTTGACTGAGGTGCAATCTTTCTAGCTGCGATACTCTTCCCTGTTAGGCCATTTTTGTGCATTGCAATGATGACTGCACGTGTTTCTTTAGAGATAACCATGGTAAACAGAAGAGAAACAATGATGCCAAGCACCAGCCTCCTTTTAAAGTGTCCAGTGGTCTCATTCTTACTTAATCATGACAGATTGATCTCCAGCCATGTCCTCATCAACACCCACACCTGTGTTAATGGAGCAATCACTGAAAAGAGGCTAGCTGGTCCTTTTAAGGCAGGGCTGCAATGATGTTGAAATGTGTTTTGGGGGATAAAGTTCATTTTCTAGCCAAATATTGACTTTGCAAGTAATTGCTGTTAAGCTGATCACTCTTTATAACATTCTGGAGTATATACAAATTGCCATTAGAAAAAGTGAAGCAGTAGACTTTGTAAAAATTAATATTTGTGTCATTCTCAAAACTTTTGGCCATGACTGTATATAGCAGAAAATACCAAAAAGTGACACCATTCTAAAAACTGCACCCCTCAAGGTACTCAAAACCACATTCAAGAAGTTTAATAACCCTGCAGGTGCTTCACAGGAGCTGAAGCAACGTGGAAGGAAAAAATTAATATTTAACTTTTTAGCCACAAAAATTATCTTTTACAAACTTTTTTTTATTTTCACAAGAGTAAAAGGAGAAAATGGGCAGATAAAGTTGTTGTGCAATTTCTCCTGAGTACGCCAATACCCTATATGTGGGGGAAAACCACTGTTTGGGCACACGGCAGAGCTTGTAAGGGAAGGAGCGCCATTTGACTTTTTCAAACTAAAATTGGCTGGAGTTGAGATTGGACACCATGTCGTGTTTGGAGAGCCCCTGATGCACCTAAACAGTGGAAACCCCCCACAAATTACACCATTTTGGAAACTAGACCCCCTAAGGAACTTATCTAGATTTGTTGTGAGCACTTTGAACCCCAGAGTGTTTCACAAAAGTTTATAATGCCTGGGTGTGAAGAAAAAAAAAAAACAATTTTCCACAAAAATGATTTTTTAGTCCCAAATTTTTGATTTTTCCCAAGGAAATTGAACCCCAAAAGTTGTTGTCCAATTTGTCCTGAGTACGCTGATACCCCATATGTGGGGGGGGAAACTGTTTGGGCGCACGGCAGGGCTTGGAAAGGAAGCAGTAACTTTTTGGAATGCAAACATTGATGGGGGTCATGTTCCGTTTGTAGTGCCCCAGATGAGCCTAAACAGTGGAAACCACCCACAAGTGACCCCATTTTGGAAGCTAGACCCCCTAAGGAACTTATCTAGATCTTTGGTGAGCACTTTGAACCCCCAAGTGCTTCACACAAGTTTATAATGCCCGGGCATGAAAATAAAAAATCCTATTTTTTTCCCACAAAAATTATCTCTTAGTCACTAATTTTTTATTTTCCCATAGGTAACAGGAGAAATTGGACCTCAAAAGTTGTTGTCAAATTTGTCCTGAGTACGGTGATACCCCATATGTGGGGGGGAACCACTGTTTGGGCGCATGGCAGAGCTCGGAATGGAAGGAGCACCATTTGACTTTTTCCAACCAAAATTGGCTGGAATTGAGATTGGACGCCATGTTGCATTTGGAGAGTCCCTGATGTGACTAAACAGTGGAAACCCCTCCACAAGTGACCCCATTTGGGAAAATAGACCCCCTAAGGAACTTATCTAGATCTTTGGTGAGCAATTTGAACCCCCAAGTGCTTCACACAAGTTTATAACGTAGAGCCATAAAATTAAAAAATCATATTTTTTCCACAAAATTTATCTTTTCACCCCAATTTTTATTTTCCCAAGGGTAACAAGACTCCAAAAGTTATTGTGCAATTTGTCCTGAGTACGCTGATACCCCATATGTGGGGGTAAACCACTGTTTGGGTGCATGGCAGAGTTTGGAAGGGAAGGAGCGCCGTTTGACTTTTTCAACGCAGAATTGGCTGGATGCCATGTCGTGTTTGGAGAGCTTCTGATCTGCCTAAACAGTGGAAACCCCCCACAAATGACACCATTTTGGAAACTAGACCCCTCAAGGAACTTATCTAGATGTGTGGTGAGCACTTTGAACCCCCAAGTGCTTCACAGAAGTTTATAACGTACAGCCGTAAAATAAAAATCTTTTTTTTTTTTACAAAAATGATTTTTTTTTAGCCCCCAATAGTGTTGAGCGATACTGCTCGATATCTAAAAATATCGGATCGGAATGGTATCGCCGATATCACTAAATATCGCCGATATCCGATTCCGATACCGGAAGTCCCATGTAAGTCTATGGGAACAAAATATCGCAACTTAAAAAAAACCTTTATTTCCTTGTAAACACTAAATATACACACATAGAATACATATATATATATACATGTCATTGTGACATATATATATATATATATATACATATATGTATAGTTTATACACTTCTACATAGTAAAATATCCTCTGATTCAATTGCCGGGTAAAGCCGGCTTCTGTGAAAAGACAGAAGCACCCGACATGAAATGACACTTGGTGTACATAGGGTTAACCATGTCTTTTCATGTCGTTTGCAATCTGATTTGCACAAACAATTACATCAGTCTATGTGTGCAAAATTTCACACCTGTAGGGGTTAATTAAAGGTGTAAATTCGTTGTAAAAAAAACAGACTTTTTTGCTACGAATTTACACCTTTAATTAACCCCTACAGGTGTGAAATTTTGCACACTTACACTCATGTAATTGTTTGTGCAAATCAGATATCAAACTACATGAAAAGACATGGTTAACTCTATGTAAACCAAGTGTCATTTCATGTCGGGTTCTGCATTTTCACAAAAGCCGGCAATTGAATTAGCGGCTATTATACTATGTAGAAGTGTATGAACTATAAATATAAATATATATATGTGTCACAAATTTAATGACATGTATATATATATGAGGTGTAAAATTGCTGAAAAAAAATGCGTGGGCTCCCGCCCTATTTTTGCAACCAGACAGACAAAGCCAGTGAGTGGGGGCAGATAATAATAGCCCAGAGAGGGACCATTATTTTTGGCCCCCCCCCCGGCTACTAACATCTGCCCCCAAACACCCCAGAAAGGGCAAATCTCTAATTAGATTTGCCCTTTCTGGCACTTTGCCCGTCTATTCCCATTGTGCTGTAGCGGTGGCGAATGGGTTAATAAGGGGTTAAAATGACCTTGCAATTGAAAGGTCACTTTAAACCAGGTTAAAAATTGAGAGCTGTCAATTAGACAACTATCAATTATTAATCCTATTGTATGAAAGAAAAATCAAACACACACACTTTAATAAAAAAGAAGTTTAATGAAATAATCACACAGTTTTTGACCATATTTTATTTTCCTGCTAAAACCATTTCCTGTAATAAAAATAAAATAATAAAGCAAAATTATTCTTACCAATCCGATGTACAGTCAGGTCCCACGGTGTAATCCTTCAGAAAGGGTTAATGTTTACTGCAGGGACCGCAGCTAATGCTGCAGCCTCACAGTAAACCCCCAAATGAATGAGTTCCTCTCCTGGCTGACAGGAGAGGAAGTGGAAAGCTTAATTGATTGCTTTCCACTTTCACTTCAGGTCAGCCAGGGACACAATCAGTGACGTCAGAGGGAACTGGTTAACAAAAATAGGGGATCCCCTCGAAAAAAATTGGCGTGGGGTCCCCTCTATTTTTGTTAACCAGCCAGATGAAGCAGACCGCTGAGGCCTGGTTTTTCAGGCTGGTAAGGATCCAATATCCATGGACCTTGCAAGCCTGATAATACCAGGCCACAGCAGTCTGCATATCTTGGCTGATTAACAAAAATAGGGGATCCCCTCGAAAAAAATTGGCGTGGGGTCCCCCCTATTTTTGTTAACCAGCCAGATGAAGCAGACTGCTGAGGCCTGGTTTTTCAGGCTGGTAAGGATCCAATATCCATGGACCTTGCAAGCCTGATAATACCAGGCCACAGCAGTCTGCTTAGCTTGGCTGGTTAACAAAAATAGGGGATCCCCTCGAAAAAAAACGGCGTAGGGGTCCCCCTATTTTTGTTAACCAGCCAAGTAAAATGCAGACTGCTGCGGCCTGGTATTAAAAGACTGTCAAGGCCCATGGATTTTGGCCCTCAACAGCCTGATAATACCAGGCTACAGCAGCCCCACATTTGGCGCATCAAAAGATGTGCCAATTGTGGCACTTTACCCGGCTCTTCCCACTTGCGCTGTAGCGGTGGCAAGCGGGGTAATAAGGGGTTAATGTCACCGTTGATTGCACGGTGACAATAAGCCCGGTTAATAATGGATAGGCGTCAATAAGACACCGATCCATTATTAATCCCAAAGTTATTAAATGCATAAAAAAAAGACAAAGCAAGAAAAAAGTATTTTAATGAAATAAAAGAGACAACACAGTTTTCATTTCTTTTATTGTACTCTCATTCCTGCGACGCCATCGATCTCCTGTAAAAAAAGAAAAAAAAACAAACCAACAGTATACCACCTGTCCGACGCAGTCCATAGTAACGACTGTCCCACGACGATCCAGCTCTGCTACATCGCAATGACAGGCAGAGCCTGTCATCGCGACGCAGCACAGCTGATTACCTGCTTCCCCGGCGGTGACGTCATCGGACTGACTGCTTTACGGCCGGGATTACCCAGCAGTCACTGCAGTTATCGCGAGAAACTGCATGTGACCGCTGGGGAAAGATGATGGCGGCCATGAAGCAGTCCAGGCCGTGACCGCCGGAGATCTTCTGCCAGGTAAGTGCCGCTGACTCCTGACAGACCCGACCGACGGACACTGACAGTGACAGACCCGACCGACGGACACAGACAGTGACAGTGACAGTGACAATCCCGATTCCGGTATCCGATATGACGAAAATATCGGTATTCGGAATCGAAAGGCCGATACAGCTAATATCGGCCGATACCCGATATTTGCAGTATCGTATCGCTCAACACTAGCCCCCAATATTTTATTTTCACAAGGGTAACAGGAGAAATTGGACCCCAAAAGTTGTTGTCCAATTTGTCCTGAGTATGCTGATACCCAATATGTAGGAGTAAACTACTGTATGGGCGCACGTCGGGGCTCGGAAGGGAAGTAGTGACGTTTTGGATTGCAGACTTTGATGGAATGGTCTGGGGACGTCATGTCGCATTTGGAGAGCCCCTGATGCGCCTAAACAGTGGAAACCCCCCACAAGTGACCCCATTTTGGAAAATAGACCCCACAAGGAACTTATCTAGAAGTGTGTTGAGCACTTTGAACCCGAAGTGCTTCACAGAAGTTTATAACGTACAGCTGTAAAAATAAAAAATCTTTTTTTTTTACAAAAATGATTTTTTCGCCCCCAATATTTTATTTTCACAAGGGTAACAGGAGAAATTGGACCCCAAAAGTTGTTGTCCAATTTGTCCTGAGTACGTTTATACCCAACATGTGTGAGAAAACGACTGTATGGGTGCACGTCTGAGCTCGGAAGGGAAGTAGTGACGTTTTGGATTGCAGACTTTGATGGAATGGTCTGGGGGCGTCATGTCGCATTTGGAGAGCCCCTGATGCGCCTAAACAGTGGAAACCCCCCACAAGTGACCCCATTTTGGAAAATAGACCCCACAAGGAACTTATCTAGAAGTGTGGTGAGCGCTATGAAGCCCCAAGTACTTCACAGAAAATTTATAACATACAGCCGTAAAAACAAAAAAAACATTTTTTTTTTTACAAAAATGATTTTGTCGCCCCCAGTTTTTTATTTTCCCAAGGGTAACAGAAGAAATAGGACAAATTGCACAATAACTCTTGTGGTCCAGAGTACGCTGATACCCCATATGCGTGGGTAAACTACTGTTTGGGCGCATGGCAGAGCTCAGAAGTGAAGGAGCACCGTTTGACTTTTTCAACGCAGAATTGGCTGGAATTGAGATCAGACGCCATGTCACATTTGGAGAGCCCTAAACAGCAGAAACCCCCAATTCTCACTCCAACCCTAACCCCAACACACCCCTAACCCTAGTCCCAACCCTAACCACAAACCTAACCCTAACACAACCCTAACCCTAATCCCAACCCTAACCCTAATCCTAATGTTAGCCCCAACCCTAACCCTAACTTTAGCCGCAACCCTAACCCTAATGGGAAAATGGAAATAAATACATTTTTTTAACTTTATTATTTTTCCCTAACTAAGGGGGTGTTAAAGGGGGGTTTGATTTACTATTTATAGCGGGTTTTTGTGATTGGCAGCTGTCACGCTAAAAGATGCTTTTTATTGCAAAAAGTAGTTTTTTGCATCACCACATTTTGAGAGCTATAATTTTTACATATTTTGGCCCACAGAGTTATGTGAGGTCTTATTTTTTGCTGGACGAGGTGTCGTTTTTATTGGTACAATTTATGACCACGTGACATTTTTTGATCACTTTTTATTTCGATTTTTGGAGGTTAGAATGAACAAAAATCAGCAATTCATGAATTTCTTTTGGGGGAGGCGTTTATACCGTTCCGCGTGTGGTAAAATTGATAAAGCAGTTTTATTCTTCCGGTCAGTACGATTACGGAGATACCTCATTTATATAATTTCTTTTAGTTTTTGGCGCTCTTATATAGAATAAAAACAATTTTATATAAAAAAATCATTATTTTTGCATCGCTTTATTCTGCGAGCTATAACTTTTTTATTTTTTTGCTGATGATGCTGTATAACGGCTCGTTTTTTGCGGGGCAAGATGACGTTTTCAGCGGTACCATGCTTATTTATATCTGTCTTTCTGATCGCGTGTTATTCCACTTTTTGTTCGGCTGTATGATGATAAAGCATTGATTTTTTGCTTAGTTTTTTTTTTTTTAAGGGGTTCACTAAAGGGGTTAACTAGTGGGACAGTTTTATAGGGGGGGTCATTACGGACGCGGCGATACCAAATATGTGTACTTTTATTGTTTTGTTTTTTTTATTTACAGGAAGAAATGAATTTATTGGGGAATATTTTTTTTTTTTTTTATGATTTCTTTTTAACCACTTTTTATTTTTATTTTTTTTATTTTTTACTTTGTCCCAGGGTGGGACATCACAGTATTTTAGCAGATCGCTGGTGTGGCAGTGTGCACAGCACTCTGTCACACCAGCGATCGCTCTGGCATCGCTGCAGGCTTCCTCAGCGCCTGCTCACAGCAGGCGCTGAGGAAGCCGCCTCCCTGCAGGACCCCGGCGCCATCTTGGATCCGGGGACCTGGAGGGAGGACGGACCCTCGGAACAGCGCGACACATCGCGCTGCTGTGAGGGTCTCAGGGGAGCGCGCAGGGAGCCCTCTCCCTGCGCGATCCTCCCCTGTGCCCCCGGTACACCGCGATCATGTTTGATCGCGGTGTGCCAGGGGTTAATGTGCCGGGAGCGGTCCGTGACCGCTCCTGACAAATAGTGCTGGGCGTCAGCTGTGATAAACAGCTGACACCCGGCCGCGATCAGCTGCGCTCCCCCCCCCGGGAGCGCTGCTGATCGCATATGACGTACTATTCCGTCCATGGGAATTAGGTCCAGGGTCACATGGACGGAATAGTACGTCTGATGGAATAAAAGGGTTAACACAGGTGTGGGTGTTGATGAGGACATGGCTGGAGATCAATCTGTCATGATTAAGTAAGAATGAGGCCGGCGTCACACTGGCGACAGAATCGGACGACTGCAATACGATGAAATATCGCATTGCAGTCTGCCCTATGTTAATCTATGGAGCAGCTCCCAGTATCAGATTTTTTGTGGTCCATTTTCAATAGGATTAATAATTGATAGTTGTCTAATTGACAGCTCTCAATTATTAACCTGGCTTACAGTCACCTTTCAATTGCAAGGTGGCTGTAACCCCTTATTAACCCATTCGCCACCGCTACAAGGCAATGGGAATAGACGGGCAAAGTGCCAGAAAGGGCAAATCTAATTATAGATTTGCCCTTTCTGGGGTGTCTGGGGGCAGATGTTAGTAGCCAGGGGGGGCACAAAAAAAATGTACCCTCCCTAGGCTATTATTATCTGCCCCCACTCGCTTGCTTTGTCTGTCTGGTGGAGAAAATACAGCGGGAGCCCACGCATTTTTTTTTCAACGAATTTACACCTTTAATTAACCCCTACATGTCTGAAATTTGGCACAAATACACTTATGTAATTGTAAGTTCAAACCATATATCAAAATACAGGAAATGACATGGTTAACTGTGTCTAAACAATGTATCATTTCATGTCGGCTTCTGTGATTTCACAAAAGCCGGCAATTTAATTAGCGGCTATTACAGTATGTAGAAGTGTAAGAACTATAAATATATGTATATATATATGTCACAATGACATGTATATATATATATATATATCTGTTCTATGTGTATATATCTATTCTTTTTTTGTGATTTAAATACTATTCTTTTGGATCCATTATATGTCAGTTTTGCAAGCCTGCGAGAAATTCTCGCAAGTCGGATGAAAATCGGATGTTACAAGGTACACACACATGCGACTAAATCGCATCTTTGAAGGAAAATCGGATGCCAGGCGGATGTGTGATGTTTTCATTTTGTTACGATAATCGACCGACTAAAACGGTCCGATTTTTTTGTAGTTGTGTCTGACGCCGGCCTGACACCACTGGACACTTTAAAAGGAGGCTGGTGCTTGGCATCATTGTTTCTCTTCTGTTAACCATGGTTATCTCTAAAGAAACACGTGCAGTCATCATTGCAATGCACAAAAATGGCCTAACAGGGAAGAGTATCGCAGCTAGAAAGATTGCACCTCAGTCAACAATCTATCGCATCATCAAGAACTTCAAGGAGAGAGGTTCCATTGTTGCCAAAAAGGCTTCAGGGCACCCAAGAAAGACCAGCAAGCGCCAGGACCGTCTCTTAAAAGTGTTTCAGCTGCGGGATCGGGCTACCAGCAGTGCAGAGCTTGCTCAGGAATGGCAGCAGGCAGGTGTGAGTGCATCGGCACGCACTGTGATGCGGAGACTCTTGGAGCAAGGCCTGGTCTCAAGGAGGGCAGAAAAGAAGCCCCTTCTCTCCAGAAAAAACATCATGGACAGACTGATATTCTGCAAAAGGTACAGGCAGTGGACTGCTGAGGACTGGGGTAAAGTTATTTTCTCTGATGAATCCCCTTTTCGATTGTTTGGGACATCAGGAAAACGCCTCATTCGGAGAAGACAAGGTGAGCGCTACCACCAGTCTTGTCTCATGCCAACTGTTAAGCATCCTGAAACCATTCATGTGTGGGGTTGCTTCTCAGCCAAGGGAATCGGCTCTCTCACAGTCTTGCCTAAAAACACAGCCATGAATAAAGAATGGTACCAGTATGTCCTCCAAGAGCAACTTCTCCCAGCCCTCCAAGAGCAGTTTGGCGATCAACAATGTCTTTTCCAGCATGATGGAGCACCTTCCCATAAAGCAAATGTGATAACAAAATGGCTCAGGGAACAAAACATAGAGATTTTGGGTCCATGGCCTGGAAACTCCCCAGATCTTAATCCCATTGAGAACTTGTGGTCAATCATCAAGAGACGGGTGGACAAACAAAAACCTAAAAATTCTGACAAAATGAAAGCATTGATTGTGCAAGAATGGATTGCTATCAGTCAGGATTTGGTCCAGAAGTTGATTGAGAGCATGCCAGGGAGAATTGCAGAGGTCCTGAAGAAGAAGGGTCAACACTGCAAATATTGACTTGCTGCATTAACTCATTCTAACTGTCAATATAAGCTTTTGTTACTCATATGTTTGCAATTATTATATTTCTGTCTGTGATAAAAACATCTGTCAAACACACATAAAAACCAGAGGGCAGCAGATCATGTGAAAATATAATATTTGTGTCATTCTCAAAACTTTTGGCCATGACTGTATATGATGGGCCCTATGGATGATGCTCCAGTGTCTTATGGGCCAAAATAATGCTCCATATATAATGTGCCCCTTTTAGAATGCTCCAGTATGTGATGTGCCCCATGGATGCTGCTACACTGTCTGATCTGCCCCATTTAGAATGCTCCAGTATATCATGGGCCCCATGGATGATGCTCCAGTGTCTTATCGGCCAAAATAATGCTCCATATATCATGGGCCCCATTTATAATGATCCAGTGTATAATGGTCCCCGTAAATACTGCTCCAGTTTCTGTTTTCCCCCTTTTAGAATGCTCCAGCATATGATGGGCCCCAAGGATGCTGCTGCAGTGCATGATCTGCCCCATTTAGAATGATCCAGTATATGATGGGCCCCATGCATGCTGCTCCAGTGTCTGATTTGCCCCATTTAGAATGATCCAGTATATGATGGGCCCCATGCAAGCTGCTCCAGTGTCTGATCTGCCCCATTTAGAATGCTCCAGTATATGATGGGCACCATGGATGATGCTCCAGCGTCTTATGGGCCAATATAATGCTCCATATATAATGGGCCCCATTTATAATGATCCAGTGTATAATGGTAGCCGTAAATGCTGCTCCAGTGTCTGTTTCCCCCCTTTTAGAATGCTCCTGTATATGATGTGCCCCATGCATGCTGCTCCAGTGTCTGATCTGCCCCATTTAGAATGCTCCAGTATATGATGTGGCGCCATAGATGATGCTCCAGCATCTTATGGGCCAATATAATGCTCCATATATAATGGGCCCCATTTATAATGATCCAGTGTATAATGGTAGCCGTAAATGCTGCTCCAGTGTCTGTTTCCCCCCTTTTAGAATGCTCCAGTATATGATGGGCCCCATGGATGATCCTCCAGTGCTTTATGGACCAATATAATGCTCCATATATAATGGGCCCCATTTATAATGATCCAGTGTATAATGGTCCCTGTAAATGTTGCTCCAGTGTCTGTTTCCCCCTTTTTAGAATGCTCCAGTATATGATGGGCCCCATGGATGCTGCTCCAGTGTCTGATCTGCCCCATTCAGAATGCTCCAGTATATGATGGGCCCCATGCATGCTGCTACAGTGTCTTATCTGCCCCATTTAGAATGCTCCAGTATATGATGGGCTCCATGGATGATGCTCCAGTGTCTTATGGGCCAATATAATGCTCCATATATAATGGGCCCCATTTATAATGATCCAGTGTATAATGGTCCCCGTAAATGCTGCTCCAGTGTCTGTTTTCCCCCTTTTAGAATGCTCCAGCATATAATGGGCTCCATGGATGCTGCTCCAGTGTCTGATCTGCCCCATTTAGAATGCTCCAGTATATGATGGGCTCCATGGATGATGCTCCAGTGTCTTATGGGCCAATATAATGCTCCATATATAATGGGCCCCATTTATAATGATCCAGTGTATAATGGTCCCCGTAAATGCTGCTCCAGTGTCTGTTTTCCCCCTTTTAGAATGCTCCAGCATATAATGGGCTTAATGGATGCTGCTCCAGTGTCTGATCTGCCCCATTTAGAATGCTCCAGTTTATGATGGGCCCCATGGATGATGCTCCAGTGTCTTATGGGCCAATATAATGCTCCATATATAATGAGCCCCATTTATAATGATCCAGTGTATAATGGTCCCCGTAAATGCTGCTCCAGTGTCTGTTTTCCCCCTTTTAGAATGCTCCAGCATATGATGGGCCCCATGGATGCTGCTCCAGTGTCTGATCTGCTCCATTTAGAATGCTCCAGTATATGATGGGCCCCATGGATGATGCTCCAGTGTCTTATGGGCCAATATAATGCTCCATATATAATGGGCCCCATTTATAATGATCCAGTGTATAATCGTCCCCCGTACATGCTGCTCCAGTGTCTGTTTTCCCCCTTTTAGAATGCTCCAGCATATGATGGGCCCATGGATGCTGCTCCAGTGTCTGTTTTCCCCCTTTTAGAATGCTCCAGCATATGATGGGCCCCATGGATGCTGCTCCAGTGTCTGATCTGCCCTCTTTAGAATGCTCCAGCATATGATGGGCCCCAAGGATGCTGCTGCAGTGTATGATCTGCCCCATTTAGAATGATCCAGTATATGATGGGCCCCATGGATGATACTCCAGTGTATGATCTGCCCCATTTTTAATGCTCAAGTGTATGCTGGGCCCCATATATAATTCTCCAGTGTATAATGCTCCCCATATATTGCTCCAAACATTAAAAGAGGGCGTACAGACATGATCCAGTATATCATGGGCCCCATGGATGCTGCTCTAGTGTCTGATCTGCCCCATTTAGAATGCTCCAGTATATGATGGGCCCCATGGATGATGCTCCAGTGTTTTATCAGCCAAAATAATGCTCCATATATAATGGGCCCCATTTATAATGATCCAGTGTATAATGGTCCCCGTAAATACTGCTCCAGTTTCTGTTTTCCCCCTTTTAGAATGCTCCAGCATATGATGGGCCCCAAGGATGCTGCTGCAGTACATGATCTGCCCCATTTAGAATGATCCAGTATATGATGGGCCCCATGGATGATGCTCCACTGTATGATCTGCCCCATTTTTAATGCTCAAGTGTATGCTGGGCCCCATATATAATTCTCCAGTGAAGATGATGCGCACCACATTGGTGGTACCAGGGCCATGGGGTTCTCGGAACCGAGCCCATGGAAGTCTATGGGGAATGTCACTGGCAGCAGAGCTCGGTCCGTGGCCCTGGCGGTCATGCAATGGGGGATATTTACAGGGGATTATAAAGATAGTTCGTGACGCCACCTGTGGTTTCTGATCTGATTGACCAGCGCTGCAGGGTAGATCTCTGAGGGGATGTTATGGCAGCTAGATGTTAAGTCCCCCACAGGTGAGACTAGTCCCTCAAAGTCTATGGTGGTGATGCAGGGTGCAGATAAGAAGTCAGTCACACACAATGCAGTCTCTTTCCATACCTTTACTTGTAGATGTTGCAGGTATGTCCCGGGAAGCTGGTCAGGTTGGAGAATGCACATTCAGGGAATTGTTGAGCAGGTTAAAGGCCTCCTTTCTCCTTAAAGTGTATGTGAGTACAAACTTGCATAAAGTCAAGTGCAACTCTTTCTGTAGCAACTACGCCCGGCTAACATTGTGGTGGAGCCTTCTATGTCTCTGATTATCAGATGTCGGAAAGAACTAAGTCCTTACTTTTGCCGTGCACTGGCTCAAAGTCCCTGTTCTCCCTGACTCCGGTTACGTATCAGCGCTTAGGGCTACCTTCTGCGACTTGAAGTCCAGCAAGGACTCCGGTTTTCTTATTACTAGTAGAGTTGAGCGATACTTTCCGATATCCAAAAATATCGGATCGGAATGGTATCGCCGATATCACAAAAATATCGGCGATACCCGATACCGATACCGGAAGTCCAATGTAAGTCTATGGGAACAAAATATCGCAACTAAAAAAACCCTTTCTTTCGTTGTAAACACAAAATATACACACATAGAATACATATATATATATATATATACATGTCATTGTGACATATATATATACATATATGTATAGTTTATACACTTCTACATAGTAAAATAGCCTCTGATTCAATTGCCGGGTAAAGCCGGCTTCTGTGAAAAGACAGAAGCACCCGACATGAAATGACACTTGGTGTACATAGGGTTAACCATGTCTTTTCATGTCTTTTGCTATCTGATTTGCACAAACAATTACATCAGTCTATGTGTGCAAAATTTCACACCTGTAGGGGTTAATTAAAGTTGTAAATTCGTTGTAAAAAAAAACGGACTTTTTTGCTACGAATTTACACCTTTAATTAACCCCTACAGGTGTGAAATTTTGCACACATAGACTGATGTAATTGTTTGTGCAAATCAGATAGCAAAGGACATGGTTAACCCTATGTACACCAAGTGTCATTTCATGTCGGGTTCTGCATTTTCACAAAAGCCGGCAATTGAATTAGCGGCTATTATACTATGTAGAAGTGTATGAACTATAAATATAAATACCGTATATTCCGGGGTATAAGACGACTTTTTAACCCCTGAAAATCGTCTTCAAAGTCGGGGGTCGTCTTATACGCCGGGTATGGCGTTTCAGAGGTGTTTACCTAGGGTCTAGGCGCTGGGGGACGTCGGCGGCTCCTCTTGTGCAGCCCCAGCAGGCTCTGTGCTGGGGGGCGGCGGCGGCTCCTCTTGTGCAGCCCCCGCAGGCTCTGTGCTGGGGGACGGCGGCGGTGATTCTTTTCTTAATCCCCGGAGGCCCCGGCAGCTCCATTGCTGCGATGCGATGGCCTCCGGGAAAATGGCCGCTGCATGCTCAGCTTCAGATCTCGTCTCAAGATCTCGGGAGACGAGATCTGAAACTGAGCATGCGCCGCCCTCAGCGGCCATTTTCCCGGAGGCCACCGCATCGCATCAATGGAGCTGCCGGGGCCTCGGGGATTGAGAAAAGAATCACCGCCGCCGTCCCCCAGCTCAGAGCCTGCGGGGGCTGCACGAGTAGCCACCGCTGTCCCCCAGCACAGAGCCTGGGGGCTGCACGAGAGGAGCCGCCGCCGTCCCCCAGCACAGAGCCTGGGGGGCTGCACGAGAGGAGCCGCCGCCGTCCCCCAGCACAGAGCCTGGGGGCTGCACGAAAGGAGCCTCCGACGCCGTCCCCCAGCACAGAGCCCCCCCCAGGCTGCACAAATGGAGCCGCCGCCGTCGCCCAGCGCCTAGACCCTAGGTAAATACCTCTGAAAAGCCCACTCCCCCCACCATATGTTCCGTACCCGGCGTATAAGATGACACCGGCGTATAAGAAGACCCCCCCACACTTTTAAGACAAATTCATATTTTGACTGTAAAAGTTGGAGGGTCGTCTTATACGCCTGCATGTCATAAGAATTTAAATTAAAAAATGACCATGTTAAATTCAAATCTGTTTTTTTAAATTTTTACCGGTGTTTGGTAAGCGTTGGAAAAGGGGTAGTCTTATACGGTGAATATATCCTAAACTCTATATTTTAACAGGAAAAGTAGGGGGGTCGTCTTATACACCAGGTCGTCTTATACGCCGGAATATACGATATATATATATGTGTCACAAATTCAATGACATGTATATATATATATATGAGGTGTAAAATTGTTTAAAAAAAATGCGTGGGCTCCCGCCCTATTTTCGCAACCAGACAGACAAAGCCAGCGAATGGGGGCAGATAATAATAGCCCAGAGAGGGACCATTAGTTTTGGCCCCCCCCTGGCTACTAACATCTGCCCCAGACACCCCAGAAAAGACAAATCTATAATTAGATTCGCCCTTTCTGGCACTTTGCCCGTCTATTCCCATTGCCCTGTAGCGGTGGCGAATGGGTTAATATGGGGTTAAAGCCACCTTGCAATTGAAAGGTGACCTTAAGCCAGGTTAATAATTGAGAGCTGTCAATTAGACAACTATCAATTATTAATCCTATTGCATGAAATAAAAATAAAACACACACACTTTAATTAAAAATCATTTTAATGAAATAAAGACACATGTTTTGACCATCTTTTATTTGACTGCAAAAACCATTTCCTGTAATAAAAATAAAATAAAAAAGCAAAATTATTCTTACCTATCCCATGCACAGTCAGGTCCCACGGTGTAATCCTTCAGAAAGGGTTAATGTTTACTGCAGGGACCGCAGCTAATGCTGCAGCCTCACAGTAAACCCCCAAATGAATGAGTTCCTCTCCTGGCTGACAGGAGAGGAAGTGGAAAGCTTAATTGATTGCTTTCCACTTTCACTTCAGGTCAGCCAGGGACACAATCAGTGACATCAGAGGGAACTGATTAACATAAATAGGGGTTCCCTTCGAAAAAAAAATGCGTCGAGTCCCCCCTATTTTTGTTAACCAGCCTGATGAAGCAGACTGCTGAGCAGTGGCGTACCGTGAATGAAGCAGACCAAGCAGCTGCTATGGGGCCCGGACAGGTGAGGGGGCCCTCGACGGTCGGGTAGCTGTGCTGACACAGTACTACCAGGGGGTCGGGGGGGAGGGGGAGCGCAGCTCTTCTATATGCTCACCCCTCCTGGTGCGGTCTCTGCAGCCCTGCTCTTCTCCCACGGTCTCCGACGCCTGTGTTCAGCGGTCAGGTGGTACCGCTCATTACAGTCATGAATACGCACATATTCATGACTTTAATGAGCTGTCCCGCGTGACCGCTGAACACTGGCGGCGGAGACCGTGGGAGAAGAGCAGGGGCTGCACAGACCGCGCCGGCGGAAGGGTGAGTATAAGGGATATTTACCTGTCCCGTTCCACCGTTGCTCGAGTCCTCTTGCTGCAATGTTCAGGTCAGAGGGCGCGATGACGTCGTTAGTGCGCGCCGCGCCCTCTGCCTGATCATTCACTGCTGGAGGAACCCGAAGACAGCGGCACTCAGCAGTGGAGAGAGGACAGGTAAATATCTCAGGTGCCGGGGCCCTGAGCGAGCGGGGACATCGGCACCTGGTGTCACCCCTGCTCAGGACACCGGCACCTGGCCCCCAGCGACGAAAGGTGAGTATGTCTTTTTTTTTTTTTGGTTGCAGCAGCTGCGGCAGCATAAGGGCCTATACTATGGAGCATCTATGGGGGCACAATCTATGGGGGCATAATACATTTTTTTGTTTAATGTGTCCCCTCACTGTGCTGGCACTTTACATTTACAATGGCTCTGGGTTTTTTTTTTTGGGGGGGGGCCCATTCAGACTTTTGCTATGGGGACCCATGATTTCTATGTACGCCCCTGCTGCTGAGGCATGGTATTTAAGGCTGTTAAGGAGCCAATATCCATGGACCTTGCCAGCAGCGTCGGACTGGAGTACCTTGGGCCCACCAGAGAAAAAATATTCTTGGGGCCCACCATCATACTTCCCAACCTTTGAAGAAGGGAAAGAGGGACAAAGGCTGTGGCACGCTGTGCCTGCTGCAGCAAATTTTAGGCCATGCCACGTTGCACCACAGACTGTCCAGGAGTTGGTGGATGCTTTAGTCCAGATGTGGGAGGAGATCCCTCAGGAGACCATCCGTCGCGCTCATCAGGAGCATGGCCAGAAGTTGTAGTGAGGTCATACAGCATACCTCCCGAATTTTGAAGACAGGAAAGAGGGTTAAAGGCTGCAGCCCGCGTAGGGCGTCGCTGCAAATTTTAGGCCACGCCCCGACCACACCCATTTAACAGCTAATCACACCCATATTCTGGCCACAAGCGTAACCATTTAGCACTGCTGATCACACTGACTGGTAATGAGGGCACAGAGGCTGGTACTGAGGAAAAGAAAGAAAGAGCAGCGAGAGAGAAAGAACAAACAGAGAAAGAAAGAGAGGAAAGAAAGAAAAGAGAGAGAGAAAGAAAGAACAGAGAGAAAAAAGAACAGAGAGCGAGAAGGAAAGAACAGAGAGCGAGAAAGACTAGAGAGAGAAAGAAAGACTAGAGAGAGAGCCAGAGGCGTAGCTAGGGTTTTGGTTTAGTGGGGGCGAAACTTCTGAGTGGGCCCCTAATCAGAGAACCTCAGCAAATGACCGCGCTGTTGCCAAAAATAATCTATATATAAAAAGACCAATATTGATATTACCGCCATATGGTGTGTGGTAAATAATACCAGTCCTACAGAACATATAATAGATTACAGCACAGGTACAGATAATGACTTACCGCTGATGTTCTTTCTAATGGAATTGTTCACTTTTCATTTCTTTTCCATCTGGCCCAGACCGACATGACAAGTGGGTATTCGGGATCCCGGTGTTTACAAACCCTTCCCTTCTACCCTCTCACATGTCCTTAGCCCATAACCCACAACTCTCTCCCACAAATTAATCACCAGACACTTTATTGGATAAATTGGCCACAGCAGCCTTTTATTAATATTTTGTGAAACAATTTAACAATAATTACCAACAATTGGGGGAAGGGCGATCCTCGAGGCCCCAAACCGTAAACTCCTCGTATTTATCTCCAAAAACTTGTCGCCCCAGGACGAATCCTGTCTCCAGCCGTTAAGCACCAGCTCGGAGACCTTAATAAACTCGCCTGGCCAATCTCTGCCGTAACTGCCCACGGCTCCCATATCCACTTGCCGGTATAACCGTACCGTTCCATCACGTGATCCACCCAAGGAGAGTCCAGGACCTTTGCGATCCCCCCCCCCTCCAAGCCGCCATTTTCTATCACCACCAACCTCGAGGACCCCCCCCCCGCGCCACGCTGCCATGACAAACATAATAAAACAGTTTATCCATAACTACTATCTTAATTACCTATTTATTTCCTTCATCTGCACTCGAACTTTGTACCCTTACTTCAGTAATGAAATTATTAACAAAGGATGGGTGGGTGGGAGATTGCTCTTCTTACTGT
The DNA here is from genome assembly GCA_033576555.1 of Oophaga sylvatica. Classification (NCBI taxonomy): domain Eukaryota; kingdom Metazoa; phylum Chordata; class Amphibia; order Anura; family Dendrobatidae; genus Oophaga; species Oophaga sylvatica. The sequence goes on along the minus strand of JARQOD010000001.1, from coordinate 381,806,261 downwards.
GGGGCACCTAAAATGGTTGCTCCAACCATGTGACTGCCCTTTATATACTACCCCCTCCTTTTCCCCTCCTACTCCATCCCCTCCCAACCCTTTCACATCCCTGAGGCAAATTAACCCTATCCTTACCAGCCCTACCATATATCCGCCCACCTATGGTCCCCTCAACTTTGTCATGTTGGCCTCCCTTTAAAGGCCTGAGGCCCCACAGTACGGCCTTACTTGACGACTTCTCCAGCCAGGACTCGACTGCAGAGATTACAACAAAGACACATTTCACTTCTCATATTTTTAGCACTGTCTTGGTCACCAATTGGACTATTCTCAACCTGCACAAACTCCTCATCCTGCTGATACCCCAATACTGAGCCGCTGCTGCCATATGTGTCCCTATTTCTGCACCTGATACCCCAATACTGAGCCGCTGCTGCCGTATGTGTCCCTATTACTGCACCTGATACCCCAATACTGAGCCGCTGCTGCCGTATGTGTCCCTATTACTGCACGTGATACCCCAATACTGAGCTGCTGCTGCCGTATGTGTCCCTATTACTGCACCTGCTGTGTGGTTCTGTGTGACCTCTAAATTTTAAAGCACCCCTCTAGAATATAGTAATGCCGGGTGCAAGTGCCCAGGAAAACAGTGACCACATTTTGTCCCCTAGACTGTAATAATGCCCTGTGTGCCCCTTTGACAGTCACAGTAACCCGAGTTCCCCTATAACAATAAGTGTCCACTTTACATTTAATAATGTCCCAAGTCTCCCCCTGTACATCTCCCCTATACACAGAATAATGCCCCTCACTGGATATATACTGACCCCTTAATGTCCCCAAACTATTTAATGGGTCCAACACTGTATGATGGCCCCTAGATAGCATCCATACAGCATAATACACCAGATAGTCCTCAATATAGTATAATGCACCCCCATAGGCAGCCTCTATATTATAATAAACCCCCATAGGCAGAGTCTATAATATAATACACCACCATAGGCAGCCGCTATATTATAATGCACCCCCATAGGCAGCCTCTGTAGTATAATGCAACCCCATAGGGAGTCTCTGTAGTATAATGCACCCCAATATGGAGCCTCTGTAGTATAATGCAGCCCCCATATACAGCCTCTGTAGTATAATGCACCCCCCATATACAGCCTCTGTAGTATAATGCACCCCCATTAAAAAAAAAAAAAAACAATACTCACCTCCCGGCTCCTGTGCTGCTCACTGTTCTCCCTCTCAGCGTCTGACAGCGGGCGCCAGCAGATGATGTCATCGCGCCCGCTGTCAGACGCTGAGAGGGGGATTATGGGAGAGAAGGAGCGCTCGCTCCTTCTCTCTCTATGCGGTCAGCTGTATCGGCTGGATGCCGATACAGCTGACCCTCCGATGACGGGTGGGGGGCCCACTGCTGGCACCGGGCCCCCCCAACGCCTGTTCAGGCCCCATAGCTTCTGGGCGGCAGAGCAGGAAGATCGATTCTCCCTGCTCTGCCGCAGAATGTAACTGTATCGGCGTGCTGTGCACGCCTGATACAGTTACTGTAGCGTAGCTCCGTTTGGGCCCCCTCAGAGCGCGGGGCCCGGGGCCACCGCCCCCTCTGCCCCGCGACCTATCCTTTCAAATCAGGGCCCACCACGCAGGACCCTGCTTGCCAGCCTGATAATACCAGGCCACAGCAGTCTGCTTATCTTTGCTGGTTAACAAAAATAGGGGATCCCGTCGAAAAAATTTGGCGTGGGGTCCCCCTATTTTTGTTAACCAGCCAGATGAAGCAGACTGCTGAGGCCTGGTTTTTCAGGCTGGTAAGGAGCCAAGATCCATGGACCTTGCCAGCCTGATAATACCAGGCCACAGCAGTCTGCATATCTTGGCTGGTTAACAAAAATAGGGGATCCCCTCGAAAAAAATGTGGCGTGGGGTCCCCCCTATTTTTGTTAACCAGCCAGATGAAGCAGACTGCTGAGGCCTGGTTTTTCAGGCTGTTAAGGAGCCAAGATCCATGGACCTTGCCAGCCTGATAATACCAGGCCACAGCAGTCTGCATATCTTGGCTGGTTAACAAAAATAGGGGATCCCCTCGAAAAAAATGTGGCGTGGGGTCCCCCCTATTTTTGTTAACCAGCCAGATGAAGCAGACTGCTGAGGCCTGGTTTTTCAGGCTGTTAAGGAGCCAAGATCCATGGACCTTGCCAGCCTGATAATACCAGGCCACAGCAGTCTGCATATCTTGGCTGGTTAACAAAAATAGGGGATCCCCTCGAAAAAAAATTGGCGTGGGGTCCCCCCTATTTTTGTTAACCAGCCAGATGAAGCAGACTGCTGAGGCCTGGTTTTTCAGGCTGGTAAGGATCCAATATCCATGGACCTTGCCAGCCTGATAATACCAGGCCACAGCAGTCTGCTTAGCTTGGCTGGTTAACAAAAATAGGGGATCCCCTCGAAAAAAAAACGGCATAGGGGTCCCCCTATTTTTGTTAACCAGCCGGTTTACTAAGTGAAGGTGATCTGTCACCTAAGTCACTTGTCTTTCTATCTCCACTCGCCCGTCGCCCTGCTCTCGCCCTTAACATAAGCACGGTAGCAGCGGGTGTTGTCGTAAGCTTTCCTTCCAGTGCTCACTGACCTGTTCTCAGTTGACTCGTTGTTGTGACTGTTGTGATTCCTTTCCTTCTTTCCTTCTTAGACCCCACTTCGAGTGGCTATCAGGAACTTCTGTCAACTGATTTCAATGCACGCTCTGAGAGTCACTTTCCACGTCCTTAAGGAACACAGGCAGCTTGTTCTGAGGTAACAGGTTAAATGTAGTTCTGACTAGGCTAGAGTGATTCTTTACACTCCTACTAACCTCCACTTTAAACATGAACTCAATTCGCTCTGTCAGGAACTAGTCTGTACTCCTCTCCCTCCAAGACTAGGAACTGAACTGCTCTGTCCTGAGACAGGAAACTAATCTCTTTCCTACTGCTACGTCACACTACTAAATAGTCTGAAATACCTCTAGTGGCAGTGTTGGGAAGTGTGTGATGTGAATGAATATCAGGCTTTACAGTTACCTTCTTGTGCATTTTCCAGGAGACATGTGTGCCTTGCCCAGCTGGGCCACACATCCCCCCTAGTTAAACTCAGCACTCCCGGGATGAAATAGAAAAGAAAAAACATTTTTGTTTTGCATATAACATCAACATAATAACTCATCCCTTGCGGGAGGTAAGGACTTTTTAACGTTACAATTTGTACATAGATCAGTAGAAAATTATCAAAATACTTTTCAATAAATACATACAGTATAAGACAAGATTCTTGTGGAGGACCCGCACCAAAAACCTCCCACGTGGGTCCTGGGTGGGCTGCAGGACTTCTGAGCTGCAGACCTCACTCTAGGCCACACCATATGGGTTTTTCCTCAGAGGTAGATACATATGGCTTTATGTAAAACCAAGATGGGGCACCGAAGTGCGAACTATTTACAATGAAAGTTTTTGGGCTGGCAAAGTCCACAGCCACGCAGTCCTTTGCATGAGAAAACACATTTCAAGTAAAATCACATTTCAATCAACTCTTCACATTTCTATACTTCACTTTACCCAACTGGGGTATTCTATTTAAATTACATATAGCAAATTATGTAAACATTTTCATTAAAGTGCTAATTTTCTTCAATAAAATTTCTTCAACTTTATACATGTTCAGGTGCAGTAAACCCCTGTCTGGGTCCTACTGTGTTTCATCTTTCTTGCTTATGACCATTACTTTTTCTACTTCTGGGGCCAGAAGTATACGATGCCCTTGGGAACCCATCACAAGAAGATCGTGTCCTGCAATATACGTTTGCATAGCGACATCTTTTGTTTGATCCTCCAAGGACCCAACGGGTACATCCTCAGAGTAGAACGCAGGTTGCGTTGTAAAAGGTGCTGCAGTATACAATTCAGGTTGCGATGCAGAAATGGTCGCAGATTGCGATACAGAAGTGTACGCAGGGGGCGATGCTGAAGTGATCACAGGTTGCGATGCAGAGCAAGATCTGGGTACAGAAGTGTACGCAGGGGGCGATGCTGGTGCACGGCCTAGCACTGTGGGAGCCCGGGATTGGGACGCTGCGGCATGGTGTACGTTACCGGCATCGGGGACGGAGTCGCTGACAATAGAGACGTTTAGGGCATACCATCCTTTTAGACCCCAGTGACGTGTGTAGCTAACGATGTCCCCGTTAATGAGATCCCTTCCCGGGTGTCCGATGGGCAGGTGGGACTCTACATCCCTGCGACTCATGAAGATCTCCTGATACAGGCCCGGCTCGTGGATGAAGCCCCAGCCCTTGTGGAGTTTGAATCCGGTGATGCACCCCTGACGCCGCGGTTCCCGGAGCGTACCTTTATTCCTGCGGACACTCTCCTTGTCGGCGAGGAACTCCTCATGGTACCGCTGACGGATCTGCTGCGCTTCTCTCTCCTCCTGCTGCCGTCGCTTCTCCTGATCACTGCGTCGCTGTTCGTTTTCCACTTTTGCAGCATAGGTGATGTCATCCAGATACTCCATTTGCTCCCAATCGATTTCTGGCAGAGATGGCTGGGACCCCTCCGGTGTTCCTACCGGGGAACTGTAGTCTGCTGCGGCCTCCTGGCCTGGCTGGCACTCCGGAACGGGCAGGGCCTCCTCAGCCTCCTTCTCTTCCACCGCTCCATCGGTGGGGTCAGGTACAGCTCTTTTGGGGCCGGCCTCCGGTTTTCCTTCAGCTTTCTGCAGCGGTGACACAGGAAGTTCAGGTAATGTCGTTGTTCCTGTAGGAGAGAGCACTGTGTCCCACAGCAGCCGCTGTGTCTGGGTACGCCAGCGTCTCTCAGTTTCCTCCATGTCTGCATGGCGCTGTATAAATTTTCTGAGCGCCGCATTTTCCTCCTTTAACTCCAGCATGGTTTGTTGAAGGTCCCGTACTGGGGACGGCTCCGGCACAGGCAGTAGCTTTTCTGGGGAACAGGGCCTGAGCGCCGCCGCTCCTCCACATAGCTGCTCCTGTCCTTCCGCCATCTCTCTCCAGGCCAGACTGTGTTTTCCATCAGGAACAATCTGGTCTCTTCCGTGGAGGCGGGATTTGCGCTTCCTCTTTTTTGCATAGAAGATGAAGAGGAGGCGGATCTCCCTTGCAGTGGGGTAGGATCTCACATTATAGTAGCATTTTGAGAGGGCGGCCATAACTTTCGCGCCACAGGGGGGGTACGCCCACGAATGCACGCCCACCTTCTTCACCAGCGCCTCAGGGCGCGAATATGGCGGAAAATGGCGCCAAAAATCACAAAAACGCTACACAGTCTTTTTGCACAAAACAGTTCAATAGGCACACAGGACTCACATCCAGTAAGCTTCGTATCCTGTTTGTGACGCCAAAGATGACGCGCACCACATTGGTGGTACCAGGGCTATGGGGTACTCGGAACCGAGCCCATGGAAGTCTATGGGGAATGTCACTGGCAGCAGAGCTCGGTCCGTGGCCCTGGCGGTCATGCAATGGGGGATATTTACAGGGGATTATAAAGATAGTTCGTGACGCCACCTGTGGTTTCTGATCTGATTGACCAGCGCTGCAGGGTAGATCTCTGAGGGGATGTTATGGCAGCTAGATGTTAAGTCCCCCACAGGTGAGACTAGTCCCTCAAAGTCTATGGTGGTGATGCAGGGTGCAGATAAGAAGTCAGTCACACACAATGCAGTCTCTTTCCATACCTTTACTTGTAGATGTTGCAGGTATGTCCCGGGAAGCTGGTCAGGTTGGAGAATGCACATTCAGGGAATTGTTGAGCAGGTTAAAGGCCTCCTTTCTCCTTAAAGTGTATGTGAGTACAAACTTGCATAAAGTCAAGTGCAACTCTTTCTGTAGCAACTACGCCCGGCCGACATTGTGGTGGAGCCTTCTATGTCTCTGATTATCAGATGTTGGAAAGAACTAAGTCCTTACTTTTGCCGTGCACTGGCTCAAAGTCCCTGTTCTCCCTGACTCCGGTTACGTATCAGCGCTTAGGGCTACCTTCTGCGACTTGAAGTCCAGCAAGGCCTCCGGTTTTCTTATTACTAGACGTGAAGTACTAGCAATGCTTCGGAACCCGGTGTACGGTTTACTAAGTGAAGGTGATCTGTCACCTAAGTCACTTGTCTTTCTATCTCCACTCGCCCGTCGCCCTGCTCTCGCCCTTAACATAAGCACGATAGCAGCGGGTGTTGTCGTAAGCTTTCCTTCCAGTGCTCACTGACCTGTTCTCAGTTGACTCGTTGTTGTGACTGTTGTGATTCCTTTCCTTCTTTCCTTCTTAGACCCCACTTCGAGTGGCTATCAGGAACTTCTGTCAACTGATTTCAATGCACGCTCTGAGAGTCACTTTCCACGTCCTTAAGGAACACAGGCAGCTTGTTCTGAGGTAACAGGTTAAATGTAGTTTTGACTAGGCTAGAGTGATTCTTTACACTCCTACTAGCCTCCACTTTAAACATGAACTCAATTTGCTCTGTCAGGAACTAGTCTGTACTCCTCTCCCTCCAAGACTAGGAACTGAACTGCTCTGTCCTGAGACAGGAAACTAATCTCTTTCCTACTGCTACGTCACACTACTAAATAGTCTGAAAATGCCTCTAGTGGCAGTGTTGGGAAGTGTGTGATGTGAATGAATATCAGGCTTTACAGTTACCTTCTTGTGCATTTTCCAGGAGACATGTGTGCCTTGCGCAGCTGGGCCACACATCCCCCCCTAGTTAAACTCAGCACTCCGGGATGAAATAGAAAAGAAAAACATTTTTGTTTTGCATATAACATCAACATAATAACTCATCTCTTGCGGGAGGTAAGGACTCTTTAACGTTACAATTTGTACATAGATCAGTAGAAAATTATCAAAATACTTTTCAATAAATACATACAGTATAAGACAAGATTCTTGTGGAGGACCCGCACCAAAAACCTCCCACGTGGGTCCTGGGTGGGCTGCAGGACTTCTGAGCTGCAGACCTCACTCTAGGCCACACCATACGGGTTTTTCTTCAGAGGTAGATACATATGGCTTTATGTAAAACCAAGATGGGGCACCGAAGTGCGAACTATTTACAATGAAAGTTTTTGGGCTGGCAAAGTCCACAGCCACGCAGTCCTTTGCATGAGAAAACACATTTCAAGTAAAATCACATTTCAATCAACTCTTCACATTTCTATACTTCACTTTACCCAACTGGGGTATTCTATTTAAATTACATATAGCAAATTATGTAAACATTTTCATTAAAGTGCTAATTTTCTTCAATAAAATTTCTTCAACTTTATACATGTTCAGGTGCAGTAAACCCCTGTCTGGGTCCTACTGTGTTTCATCTTTCTTGCTTATGACCATTACTTTTTCTACTTCTGGGGCCAGAAGTATACGATGCCCTTGGGAACCCATCACAAGAAGATCGTGTCCTGCAATATACGTTTGCGTAGCGACATCTTTGTTTGATCCTCCAAGGACCCAACGGGTACATCCTCAGAGTAGAACGCAGGTTGCGTTGTAAAAGGTGCCGCAGTATACAATTCAGGTTGCGATGCAGAAATGGTCGCAGATTGCGATGCAGAAGTGTACGCAGGGGGCGATGCTGAAGTGATCACAGGTTGCGATGCAGAGCAAGATCTGGGTACAGAAGTGTACGCAGGGGGCGATGCTGGTGCACGGCCTAGCACTGTGGGAGCCCGGGATTGGGACGCTGCGGCATGGTGTACGTTACCGGCGTCGGGGACGGAGTCGCTGACAATAGAGACGTTTAGGGCATACCATCCTTTTAGACCCCAGTGACGTGTGTAGCTAACGATGTCCCCGTTAATGAGATCCCTTCCCGGGTGTCCGATGGGCAGGTGGGACTCTACATCCCTGCGACTCACGAAGATCTCCTGATACAGGCCCGGCTCGTGGATGAAGCCCCAGCCCTTGTGGAGTTTGAATCCGGTGATGCACCCCTGACGCCGCGGTTCCCGGAGCGTACCTTTATTCCTGCGGACACTCTCCTTGTCGGCGAGGAACTCCTCATGGTACCGCTGACGGATCTGCTGCGCTTCTCTCTCCTCCTGCTGCCGTCGCTTCTCCTGATCACTGCGTCGCTGTTCGTTTTCCACTTTTGCAGCATAGGTGATGTCATCCAGATACTCCATTTGCTCCCAATCGATTTCTGGCAGAGATGGCTGGGACCCCTCCGGTGTTCCTACCGGGGAACTGTAGTCTGCTGCGGCCTCCTGGCCTGGCTGGCACTCCGGAACGGGCAGGGCCTCCTCAGTCTCCTTCTCTTCCACCGCTCCATCGGTGGGGTCAGGTACAGCTCTTTTGGGGCCAGCCTCCGGTTTTCCTTCAGCTTTCTGCAGCGGTGACACAGGAAGTTCAGGTAATGTCGTTGTTCCTGTAGGAGAGAGCACTGCGTCCCACAGCAGCCGCTGTGTCTGGGTACGCCAGCGTCTCTCAGTTTCCTCCATGTCTGCATGGCGCTGTATAAATTTTCTGAGCGCCGCATTTTCCTCCTTTAACTCCAGCATGGTTTGTTGAAGGTCCCGTACTGGGGACGGCTCCGGCACAGGCAGTAGCTTTTCTGGGGAACAGGGCCTGAGCGCCGCCGCTCCTCCACATAGCTGCTCCTGTCCTTCCGCCATCTCTCTCCAGGCCAGACTGTGTTTTCCATCAGGAACAATCTGGTCTCTTCCGTGGAGGCGGGATTTGCGCTTCCTCTTTTTTGCATAGAAGATGAAGAGGAGGCGGATCTCCCTTGCAGTGGGGTAGGATCTCACATTATAGTAGCATTTTGAGAGGGCGGCCATAACTTTCGCGCCACAGGGGGGTACGCCCACGAATGCACGCCCACCTTCTTCACCAGCGCCTCAGGGCGCGAATATGGCGGTAAAATGGCGGAAAATGGCGCCAAAAATCACAAAAACGCTACACAGTCTTTTTGCACAAAACAGTTCAATAGGCACACAGGACTCACATCCAGTAAGCTTCGTATCCTGTTCGTGACGCCAAAGATGACGCGCACCACATTGGTGGTACCAGGGCTATGGGGTACTCGGAACCGAGCCCATGGAAGTCTATGGGGAATGTCACTGGCAGCAGAGCTCGGTCCGTGGCCCTGGCGGTCATGCAATGGGGGATATTTACAGGGGATTATAAAGATAGTTCGTGACGCCACCTGTGGTTTCTGATCTGATTGACCAGCGCTGCAGGGTAGATCTCTGAGGGGATGTTATGGCAGCTAGATGTTAAGTCCCCCACAGGTGAGACTAGTCCCTCAAAGTCTATGGTGGTGATGCAGGGTGCAGATAAGAAGTCAGTCACACACAATGCAGTCTCTTTCCATACCTTTACTTGTAGATGTTGCAGGTATGTCCCGGGAAGCTGGTCAGGTTGGAGAATGCACATTCAGGGAATTGTTGAGCAGGTTAAAGGCCTCCTTTCTCCTTAAAGTGTATGTGAGTACAAACTTGCATAAAGTCAAGTGCAACTCTTTCTGTAGCAACTACGCCCGGCCGACATTGTGGTGGAGCCTTCTATGTCTCTGATTATCAGATGTTGGAAAGAACTAAGTCCTTACTTTTGCCGTGCACTGGCTCAAAGTCCCTGTTCTCCCTGACTCCGGTTACGTATCAGCGCTTAGGGCTACCTTCTGCGACTTGAAGTCCAGCAAGGCCTCCGGTTTTCTTATTACTAGACGTGAAGTACTAGCAATGCTTCGGAACCCGGTGTCCGGTTTACTAAGTGAAGGTGATCTGTCACCTAAGTCACTTGTCTTTCTATCTCCACTCGCCCGTCGCCCTGCTCTCGCCCTTAACATAAGCACGATAGCAGCGGGTGTTGTCGTAAGCTTTCCTTCCAGTGCTCACTGACCTGTTCTCAGTTGACTCGTTGTTGTGACTGTTGTGATTCCTTTCCTTCTTTCCTTCTTAGACCCCACTTCGAGTGGCTATCATGAACTTCTGTCAACTGATTTCAATGCACGCTCTGAGAGTCACTTTCCACGTCCTTAAGGAACACAGGCAGCTTGTTCTGAGGTAACAGGTTAAATGTAGTTTTGACTAGGCTAGAGTGATTCTTTACACTCCTACTAGCCTCCACTTTAAACTTGAACTCAATTCGCTCTGTCAGGAACTAGTCTGTACTCCTCTCCCTCCAAGACTAGGAACTGAACTGCTCTGTCCTGAGACAGGAAACTAATCTCTTTCCTACTGCTACGTCACACTACTAAATAGTCTGAAATGCCTCTAGTGGCAGTGTTGGGAAGTGTGTGATGTGAATGAATATCAGGCTTTACAGTTACCTTCTTGTGCATTTTCCAGGAGACATGTGTGCCTTGCGCAGCTGGGCCACACATCCCCCCTAGTTAAACTCAGCACTCCCGGGATGAAATAGAAAAGAAAAACATTTTTGTTTTGCATATAACATCAACATAATAACTCATCCCTTGCGGGAGGTAAGGACTTTTAACGTTACAATTTGTACATAGATCAGTAGAAAATTATCAAAATACTTTTCAATAAATACATACAGTATAAGACAAGATTCTTGTGGAGGACCCGCACCAAAAACCTCCCACGTGGGTCCTGGGTGGGCTGCAGGACTTCTGAGCTGCAGACCTCACTCTAGGCCACACCATACGGGTTTTTCTTCAGAGGTAGATACATATGGCTTTATGTAAAACCAAGATGGGGCACCGAAGTGCGAACTATTTACAATGAAAGTTTTTGGGCTGGCAAAGTCCACAGCCACGCAGTCCTTTGCATGAGAAAACACATTTCAAGTAAAATCACATTTCAATCAACTCTTCACATTCTATACTTCACTTTACCCAACTGGGGTATTCTATTTAAATTACATATAGCAAATTATGTAAACATTTTCATTAAAGTGCTAATTTTCTTCAATAAAATTTCTTCAACTTTATACATGTTCAGGTGCAGTAAACCCCTGTCTGGGTCCTACTGTGTTTCATCTTTCTTGCTTATGACCATTACTTTTTCTACTTCTGGGGCCAGAAGTATACGATGCCCTTGGGAACCCATCACAAGAAGATCGTGTCCTGCAATATACGTTTGGTAGCGACATCTTTTGTTTGATCCTCCAAGGACCCAACGGGTACATCCTCAGAGTAGAACGCAGGTTGCGTTGTAAAAGGTGCCGCAGTATACAATTCAGGTTGCGATGCAGAAATGGTCGCAGATTGCGATGCAGAAGTGTACGCAGGGGCGATGCTGAAGTGATCACAGGTTGCGATGCAGAGCAAGATCTGGGTACAGAAGTGTACGCAGGGGGCGATGCTGGTGCACGGCCTAGCAATGTGGGAGCCCGGGATTGGGACGCTGCGGCATGGTGTACGTTACCGGCGTCGGGGACGGAGTCGCTGACAATAGAGACGTTTAGGGCATACCATCCTTTTAGACCCCAGTGACGTGTGTAGCTAACGATGTCCCCGTTAATGAGATCCCTTCCCGGGTGTCCGATGGGCAGGTGGGACTCTACATCCCTGCGACTCACGAAGATCTCCTGATACAGGCCCGGCTCGTGGATGAAGCCCCAGCCCTTGTGGAGTTTGAATCCGGTGATGCACCCCTGACGCCGCGGTTCCCGGAGCGTACCTTTATTCCTGCGGACACTCTCCTTGTCGGCGAGGAACTCCTCATGGTACCGCTGACGGATCTGCTGCGCTTCTCTCTCCTCCTGCTGCCGTCGCTTCTCCTGATCACTGCGTCGCTGTTCGTTTTCCACTTTTGCAGCATAGGTGATGTCATCCAGATACTCCATTTGCTCCCAATCGATTTCTGGCAGAGATGGCTGGGACCCCTCCGGTGTTCCTACCGGGGAACTGTAGTCTGCTGCGGCCTCCTGGCCTGGCTGGCACTCCGGAACGGGCAGGGCCTCCTCAGCCTCCTTCTCTTCCACCGCTCCATCGGTGGGGTCAGGTACAGCTCTTTTGGGGCCGGCCTCCGGTTTTCCTTCAGCTTTCTGCAGCGGTGACACAGGAAGTTCAGGTAATGTCGTTGTTCCTGTAGGAGAGAGCACTGCGTCCCACAGCAGCCGCTGTGTCTGGGTACGCCAGCGTCTCTCAGTTTCCTCCATGTCTGCATGGCGCTGTATAAATTTTCTGAGCGCCGCATTTTCCTCCTTTAACTCCAGCATGGTTTGTTGAAGGTCCCGTACTGGGGACGGCTCCGGCACAGGCAGTAGCTTTTCTGGGGAACAGGGCCTGAGTGCCGCCGCTCCTCCACATAGCTGCTCCTGTCCTTCCGCCATCTCTCTCCAGGCCAGACTGTGTTTTCCATCAGGAACAATCTGGTCTCTTCCGTGGAGGCGGGATTTGCGCTTCCTCTTTTTTGCATAGAAGATGAAGAGGAGGCGGATCTCCCTTGCAGTGGGGTAGGATCTCACATTATAGTAGCATTTTGAGAGGGCGGCCATAACTTTCGAGCCACAGGGGGGGTACGCCCACGAATGCACGCCCACCTTCTTCACCAGCGCCTCAGGGCGCGAATATGGCGGTAAAATGGCGGAAAATGGCGCCAAAAATCACAAAAACGCTACACAGTCTTTTTGCACAAAACAGTTCAATAGGCACACAGGACTCATATCCAGTAAGCTTCGTATCCTGTTCGTGACGCCAAAGATGACGCGCACCACATTGGTGGTACCAGGGCTATGGGGTACTCGGAACCGAGCCCATGGAAGTCTATGGGGAATGTCACTGGCAGCAGAGCTCGGTCCGTGGCCCTGGCGGTCATGCAATGGGGGATATTTACAGGGGATTATAAAGATAGTTCGTGACGCCACCTGTGGTTTCTGATCTGATTGACCAGCGCTGCAGGGTAGATCTCTGAGGGGATGTTATGGCAGCTAGATGTTAAGTCCCCCACAGGTGAGACTAGTCCCTCAAAGTCTATGGTGGTGATGCAGGGTGCAGATAAGAAGTCAGTCACACACAATGCAGTCTCTTTCCATACCTTTACTTGTAGATGTTGCAGGTATGTCCCGGGAAGCTGGTCAGGTTGGAGAATGCACATTCAGGGAATTGTTGAGCAGGTTAAAGGCCTCCTTTCTCCTTAAAGTGTATGTGAGTACAAACTTGCATAAAGTCAAGTGCAACTCTTTCTGTAGCAACTACGCCCGGCCGACATTGTGGTGGAGCCTTCTATGTCTCTGATTATCAGATGTTGGAAAGAACTAAGTCCTTACTTTTGCCGTGCACTGGCTCAAAGTCCCTGTTCTCCCTGACTCCGGTTACGTATCAGCGCTTAGGGCTACCTTCTGCGACTTGAAGTCCAGCAAGGCCTCCGGTTTTCTTATTACTAGACGTGAAGTACTAGCAATGCTTCGGAACCCGGTGTCCGGTTTACTAAGTGAAGGTGATCTGTCACCTAAGTCACTTGTCTTTCTATCTCCACTCGCCCGTCGCCCTGCTCTCGCCCTTAACATAAGCACGATAGCAGCGGGTGTTGTCGTAAGCTTTCCTTCCAGTGCTCACTGACCTGTTCTCAGTTGACTCGTTGTTGTGACTGTTGTGATTCCTTTCCTTCTTTCCTTCTTAGACCCCACTTCGAGTGGCTATCAGGAACTTCTGTCAACTGATTTCAATGCACGCTCTGAGAGTCACTTTCCACGTCCTTAAGGAACACAGGCAGCTTGTTCTGAGGTAACAGGTTAAATGTAGTTCTGACTAGGCTAGAGTGATTCTTTACACTCCTACTAGCCTCCACTTTAAACATGAACTCAATTCGCTCTGTCAGGAACTAGTCTGTACTCCTCTCCCTCCAAGACTAGGAACTGAACTGCTCTTTCCTGAGACAGGAAACTAATCTCTTTCCTACTGCTACGTCACACTACTAAATAGTCTGAAATGCCTCTAGTGGCAGTGTTGGGAAGTGTGTGATGTGAATGAATATCAGGCTTTACAGTTACCTTCTTGTGCATTTTCCAGGAGACATGTGTGCCTTGCGCAGCTGGGCCACACATATAATGCTCCCCATATATTGCTCCAAACATTAAAAGAGGGCGTACAGACGTGACGTCATCGCGCTCTCTAAGCTGAATGTCACTGTCAGGAAACGCGGAAGACTCACAGCGGTGGAGCAGGGAGAGGTAAGTTTTGCAGGTGCTGGGGCCCTGAGTAAGCAGGGGGGCCCACTCGTGGGTGACGGCACTGGCACAAGGCCTCTCATAGTACGCCGGTGTGTCTGACGGCGAGTAGGCCCTCCCACTGTCAGAAACACTATTTTGTACTATGAGGGGCCCTGTGCCAGTGCAGTCGCCCACGAGTCGGCTACCCCCCCACCTGCTTAGGGAACCGGCACTTGCCCGGGTACACCAGGTGCTGAAGCCGGCCCTGGGGGCGTGGGGATTTGTAGGTGTTGTAGTCCATCCACGCTTGCAAGTGCATGTTCATTAAATGTTTAAGCATGCAACTGGTATTCAAATTTCAGAGATTTTTCCCTCGGCTAAAGGTCCTTTCTCACTTCTTACAGATAACCTTTGCCTCATCAATAGGATTTTGGTCAAAAAAGTGCCACACTGGACTCTTCCTACTATGGTATACATTTTCAGGGCTTGCACGCTGTGCTAATTTTACCGTCTGGCCAAGCTGTCCTGCAACTCTTTTTTTTTTTAACACCTTTTTAGACTGCTTCGGGCCTGCCAGATAACCCCAGCTGCGATGTTGATACCTGCTGCGGATCCTCCTCCTCTTCTGAGCTATTGCCAGCGGCACCCTCTTCCCCCACCGGATGCCAATCCGGGTCAACAACTGGGTCATCCATCACATCCTCTTCAATTTCATGTGCACCTTCCTCTGTGTCACCGT
>JARQOD010000001.1:381670586-381791320 GCA_033576555.1 Oophaga sylvatica | reverse complement strand
ATGTGTGAAGCCAAAAGATCACTACTCATATAAACATGTTAATATAGGAGAAAACAAGAGTCACTAGTGACCAGTAAGTCAAATATATAAAAGGTAAATATTTATTTTACAAATCAATTAGAAAAAGTTTCACAAAAATGCATGTAAACAAACAATGAAAACACATACAAAACATGTGCACATACAGGGCGATGTATCTCAAAGAGCGGTATAACAATGTGACACAAGTGGCGATAGAAGACAAACAGGTAATGGCACAATATGAGTAATAGCAATATCCCCATTAAATGGGAGTAAGGTGCCAGTCAAAATAGTCAGACGCCAAACAGTGAGATCGACAGGCATGTTTCTCAAAAATGGCCAGCGTATA
The DNA here is from genome assembly GCA_033576555.1 of Oophaga sylvatica. Lineage (NCBI taxonomy): Eukaryota > Metazoa > Chordata > Amphibia > Anura > Dendrobatidae > Oophaga > Oophaga sylvatica. The sequence goes on along the minus strand of JARQOD010000001.1, from coordinate 381,790,950 downwards.
AATAACATAATATAGGTGGTTAAAGCGCCAAATGTGTAAAAAGCAATGCTAACCACAAGGGTTAAGGTATCGCATGCTATACCAAATGGGAAAGCGCTAAAATGGAGAGTCAATAGAAAAACCGCTGCCATATCTGAGGAAGAAACATGCTCACCAGAAGGTATGGTAACCGCAAGAGATAGGGTCACCCTGTGCAGGAGATGCCGCCCCAACGCACGTTTCGTGGCTACCTGCACTTGAAAAAGTGGAAATCTGTGTCTGTAACCAGTTGGGGCTGCCAATGTGTTAATACCAACACTCCTGTTTTTTCTGCCTCCCCCCAGGCTCAGGATGTTCCAGACTTTTTGATTGATTTTTCTGATGTGTTTAGCGAAAGTAAATCTGCATCCTTGCCCCCCATAGGAGCTATGACTGCGCTATTGAATTAGTGCCTGGTAGTAAATTCCCTAAAGGTCGCCTTTTTAACTTGTCTGTACCTGAACATGACGCTATGCGTCTTATATCAAGGAATCATTGGAGAAGGGTCATATCAGACCATCCTCTTCACCCTTAGGTGCCGTTTTTTTCTTTGTGGCCAAAAAGGATGGTTCATTAAGGCCGTGTATTGATTATCGTCTTTTGAACAATATTACTGTAAAATATCAATACCCGTTACCTTTGATTTCTGACCTGTTTTCCAGGGTGAAAAACGCTACTTGGTTTACCAAGCTTGACCTCAGGGGGGCATATAACCTTATTCGCATTAAGCACGGGGATGAATGGAAGACGGCATTCAATACCCCTGAGGGGCATTTTGAGTACCTTGTGATGCCCTTTGGGCTCACTAATGCTCCTTCTGTCTTCCAGTCCTTCATGAATGACATTTTCAGGGATTTTGTGGATAAATTTCTGATTGTTTATTTGGATGATATCTTGATTTTTTTCTAATGACTGGGACTCTCATGTGAAACATGTTCGAACTGTATTCCAGATTTTGAGAGAGAATGCTCTGTATGTGAAGGGATCAAAGTGTCTTTTTGGCATACAGAGGATCTCATTTCTGGGATTCATTTTGTCCCCATCTGTTATTGAAATGGACCCGGTCAAGGTTCAGGCCATCTGTGATTGGGTCCAACCTACTTCATTAAAGGCTCTTCAAAGATTTTTGGGTTTTGCCAATTTTTATCGTAAATTTATTGGTAATTTCTCGGTTATGTTAAACCATTGACTGATTTGACCAGAAAGGGTTCTGATGTGGTGAATTGGCCTCCTGAGGCAGTCTCTGCATTTCAGGAACTTAAGTAGATATTCACTTCTGCTCCTGTTCTACGGCAGCCTGATGTTTCTCTGCCATTTCAGGTGGAGGTTGATGCCTCTGAAATTGGGGCAGGTGCCGTTTTGTCCCAAAAAGATCCAGAGACCTCTAAAAGTAACCCTTGTGCTTTTTCTCTCGAAAATTTTCTCCTACTGAACGTAATTATGACGTGGGTAATCGGGAGTTACTGGCCATGAAGTGGGCTTTTGAAGAGTGGAGACATTGGCTGGAGGGAGCCAAACATCAGGTGGTGGTCCTTACGGACCATAAGAATCTGGTTTATCTGGAATCTGCCAAGCGACTCAATCCTAGACAGGCCAGGTGGGCCTTGTTTTTCACACTTTTAATTTTGTGGTTTCCTTTCTTCCTGGCACTAAGAATGTTAAGGCGGATGCCCTCTGAGGAGTTTCCTTGCGGACTCTCCTGAGTTATCTGATCCTTCTGTTATTTTGAAAGAGGGTGTAGTTCTTTCCGCCATCTCACCCAATTTGAGACTTGCTCTGGAGGGGTGTCAGGAGGATAGGCCCGAGCGCTGCCCTGTTGGAAAATTGTTTGTCCCGGACCAGTGGAAAAAGAGTGTGATGTCTGAGATTCATTGTTCCGGGTTGGCTGGGCATCCCTGAATTTTTGGTACCAGAGACTTGGTTAGTCGGTCCTTTTGGTGGCCTACCTTGTCTCGTGATGTCAGGGAATTTGTGCAGTCCTGCGGGACTTGCTCTCCCTCCAAGCCTTGCTCTCGTTCTAGTGGTTTGTTGATGCCATTGCCTGTGCCCAAGAGACCATGGACCCATATCTCTATGGATTTCATTTCCAACCTCCCTGTTTCTCAGAGAATGACCGTCATCTGGGTGATTTGTGATAGGTTTTCCAAGATGATACATCTTGTGCCATTACCTAAGTTGCCTTCCTCCTCTGAATTGGTGCCTTTGTTCCTTCAGCACGTGGTTCGTTTACACGGCATTCCTGAGAACATTGTGTCTGACAGAGGAGTCCAGTTTGTTTCCAGATTTTGGAGGACCTTTTGTTCTAAACTTGGTGTTTAATTGTCTTTCTCCTCGGCGTTTCATCCTCAGACCAATGGTCAAACTGAGAGAACAAACCAGACATTGGATACTTATCTAAGATGCTTTGTGTCTGCTGATCAGGATGACTGGGTCTCTTTTTTGCCTTTGGCTGAGTTTGCTCTTAATAATAGGGCTAGCTCTGCCACTTTGATGTCTCCATTTTTCTGTAATTCTGGGTTTCACCCTCGGTTTTCTTCGGGACAGACGGAGACTTCTGTCTGTCCAGGTGTTGACTCTGTTGTGGAGCGTATGCAACAGATTTGGGACCAGGTAGTGGAGAGGTTGTCCCTCTCTCAGGAGAGGGCCCAGCGGTTTGCTAACCGGCATAGGACTGATGGTCCTCGGTTTAAAGTGGGGGACTTGGTCTGGTTGTCCTCAAGAAATGTTCCTATGAGAGTGGCATCTCCTAAATTTAAGCCTAGGTTCATTGGACCTTATAAGATCATGGAGATTCTTAATCCTGTTTCTTTTCGTTTGCTTCTTCCAGAGACATTTAAGATCCATAACGTGTTCCACAAGTCCTTGTTGAAGAGGTTTGTTGAGCCAGTGGTTCCTACTGCTTTGCCTCCTGACCCTGTTCTGGTTGAGGGCAATATGGAGTTTGTGGTTGAGAAAATATTGAATTCTCGTTTTTCTAGACGGAAACTCCAGTATTTGGTTAAGTGGAGAGGTTATGGTCAGGAAGACAATTCTTGGGTGTTTGCTTCGGACATCCATGCTAGGAGACTCATCCGTGCGTATCATAGAACTCATCCTGACCGACCTGGTTGCTCAAGTGAGGGTTCGGTGACCCCTCCTCAAGGGGGGGGTACTGTTGTGAATGGACTTGAAATGAGTTCTGAGCAGAGGCTCCCTCTGGTGGTTACAAGCGGTACTGGACTGTCCAGTGAAGATTGTGAGGAGTGGGAATCAGGTGTTACTGACTGGTCTTATATAAGGGAGTCGCCTTCCCATCAGGGTTGCCGGTGATCAATTGCTCTGGTCTCAATCCTTGAGTCCTGTTTCCTTTGTAGCCTGCTGTGTCGTGTCTGCATCTCCTGCTAACAGATAAGACATTTTCTTCTTTTTGTTTTTGTGCTTGATTTTTGCATTTTGTCCTGCACTTCTGTGGGGGCCTTCAGGGTCCCCTCCGGGGGCTTTTGCCCTCTCAGTTTAGTTCAGCCACTGATGTTTGTACTTTTGCTTTTTCCAGTTTTTTCAGTGACTGCTGTTTTGATTTTGTTACACCAGAGAACTAATTTAGGTGGTAGAGGTCGTGTGATCTCAGGTGATTTTGAAATTAGTAGAGTTGGTGCTTTTCAAGGTTTTTTGGGATTGCAGTAAGTGCCCTTCCTATCCTTTTCTATTTAGGTAGTTTGGGCCCCAACGTTTGCTCATACTATTTTCTGTCTGTGTCAGTATTTCATCTTGTCTAACGCCATTACATGTTTGGGGGCTTTCTATGTTCTTTGGGGATCTGCTCCGGGGCAGATAGCTTTCCTCTTTCTATCTTTAGGTGTAGTTAGTTTCTCAGGCTGTGACGAGGCGTCTAGGACCAACGTACCTGTCCGGGTTATTTAGACTTCTTTGGCTGGCCTCTTCCAGGTACCACCCATGGGTGGGTCTGCTGAGGAGACCACTGAGGGAGGCTGGGGAGATTTACGGCGTGGGGTGGGCACTTTTGCAGAGGCCTGGATGTGGGAGGCTGAAGGCTTCGAGGGTCTCACAGGTTCCTCACACACTGGGGAGTAGGGGTCGCACCTGATAACTTTTAGGGCGTACCACCCATTGTAACCCCAGTGTCGGGTGTAAGTCACCAAGTCTCCTGGCAACAGGTCCCTCCCCGGTGTCCTTCTGGGAGGTGAGCCTCCACGTCCCGCCGGGTCACAAAGACTTCTAAATAAAGTCCAGGCTCCTTGATGAAGCCCCAACCACCTTTCAATTTAAAGTTCCGTACTGCACCCTTACGCCGCGGCTCACTCAGGGTTCCTTTATCCTTTCTCATCCGGTCCTTATCTGCCCGGTCCTTCTCCACCTGATGTTGGCGAAGTTTTAGGGATTCTCGCTGCTCCCTTTGTCGCTCTGCTTCTCTCTCCCAACGTCTCCACTCTTCCTCCTGACGCCGGTTGAAATTCTCCTCCACCAGCTGCTCCATGTCTCCACCACTCCACTGCAGCTTACAGTGTCCGGTTTGCGGCAGCTCTCCTGTCGCCCCCCAGTCCTGGCGGCGCTCCCCTGCGGAGGAAGCAGACGGCTCTAAATCAGATGACAGTCGGGGCTCCGGTACAGGCAGGTAGTGCTCTGGTGCCTGCGCGGCCTCCTCCATGAGGACGGGTGTCGCTTCTTCTGTCTCAGCGACGGGGGCAGACAGCGGGATCTGGGGTGCTGCTGACGGTGCTGCGGTTTTTGCAGGAACGGGTGCCTCCACTGCGACAACGTCAACCGGATCACATTGCAAGGACTCCTCTACTAGAACGGGTGCCTCACCTTCCGGTACAGACACTTCAGGTAAGAGGGATTGGCGCCGCTCCAAGTTTATTTTTAGGGCACGCCAGCTCGCTTCCATCCTGGCGACCTCCTCCCGGTGCCGGGCCAGGCCTCTTAGGGTATCCTCCGCTTCTTGCAGCGTAGGAGGGTTTACAGGCCGGGTGCCCAACGGTGATTCTGTGGCGATCGGGTCGCTTCCGTGGGGGGAGAGCTCTGACTGCTACATCCCTTCCCACTTCTGCTCGTCGTGTCCATTAGCCATCTCTGCCAAGTCACATGTGTCATTAGCATCTGGAGAGGGCCCCTCTTTTGTAGTGAGGCGGGACTTCGTGTTAGTTTCCGCACACTGAGGAGGATGAGGAGGCGGAACTGAAGAGCTGTGGGGCACGATCTTACATTGCAGTACCATTTAGAGTGGTCGGCCATCGTTTTCACGCCACTGAGTGAGTGACACCCACGAAGAGCACGCCCTTCTTCTTCACCAGTGCCTCGTCGTGACGCAGATATGGCGGAAAAATGGCAAATACATTCTTGATGATTTTAGCAATTCTCAAGCACAAAACCAGTGCAATTCAGGCACACAGGACTCGCTTATAGCGAGCTACAGAATCCTGTTTGTGACGCCCAAGTTGAGTCGCACAGAGCCAGAGGTTTTTGGGGTACTCGGCACCGAGCCCGTCGACTTCTATGAGGTATGTCACGTCTCTACCCGGCAATTGAATTAGAGTCGATTTTACTATGTAGAAGTGTATAAACTATAAATATATGTATATATATATGTCACAATGACATGTGTATATATATATATATATATATATATGTATTCTATGTGTGTATATTTAGTGTTTACAAGGAAATAAAGTTTTTTTTTAATTTCGATATTTTGTTCCCATAACTTACATGGGACTTCCGCTATCGAAATCGGATATCGACGATATTTAGTGCTATCGGCGATACAATTTGATACGATATTTTTAGATATCGAGCAATATCGCTCAACACTAGACCTGGGGCTAGGTATATACAGTCAATATATCCTATAGGTAGCAGCAGCAGACAGAAAGGGAATGGACCCTCTTGATGTATGCACTGATATCTATATACACACATACAGTGCCTGCAGGCCTTGCACAAATATGAATAGAGCAACGTACAATCCCCTGCCTACCTAACACTGCAACCTATATTCTCCAGAATTAGTCTTTAGAAGGACTGTTGTTTTAGCTGGATTTGAGTACTTTAGGATGGTAGACACCACACTGACTAATAAATCCCCAAATCTGACCCTATCTCGGCAGCAGCTCTCCCACATCTAAATCCGGAGCTGACTGTGCTGAGCAGGGCGGCATCCGGTCTCTTATACCCCTGATGATGCTGTGCGGCTAGCCATTCACTGCAAGACCACAACAAAGATGGCTGTGGCATATCAGTGCCTGGTAGACAATCCCTGCATGGTGATAGGGTCTATAAAGACCACCAAAAATGCTGGTTGGAGACCTGAGTTCCCGCCGAGTAATTCCGTGATACTCGAGCGAGTAACGAGTAGTGGCGAGCACGTTCACTCATCACTACTCCTGATCTCCCACATTCCCAGACCCCACCAGCAAATTACCTTCATAACCAAGGTAGCGTAAGCCGGAAGATGTCCATGCAGTGTGCGAAGATTCTTCACTTGCCCTCCTGTCTCCCATTCCTGTAAGAAAGGCTGAAACCATCCCCTACAAGAGAATACCCATGGAGGAGGCCCTCTCTTTCCAGAGGTTTGCAATATTAATCTTAATGAAGGTATCCACAAGGAATACTACAGGGTCGACCATACCCAACCCTTCTAGTCTCCTCTTACGGTAAGTAACCTCCCTCTTGACCAGGTTCAGTCTATTCCCCCATAACATTTGGAAGAACAAACTGTAGACCGGAGTCCAGGGAGACTCCGGAAAGATGCACACACTGAACAGATAAATCAGTAAAGGGAGCAGGTAAGTTAAACCAGGATCTCCTCCTCCCAGCCAGAGACTCTCACACTTGTCCCGGTTGATATTGGACCTGGATGCCTCCAAGTAGCAATCTACCTCTGTCATCAGCCACCCTGCCACCTCGTGAGAGGAAACAAAAACAGTGACATCATTGGCATACGCCACCATCCTCAGAGTGGCTTCCAGAGCTGCCTGGTCCATCCCGATCCCGGCCAACAGTCCACACTCTACCCTCCTAAAAGTGGGCCAATCCTTAACATGCACAGCAGCGGGTTCAAGGGACAACCCTGGCGAACACCAGATCCAACCTCAAAAGAGCTGCAAATCCAACTGTTCACAAGCGGGAAACTCTCTTCCCCATCGTACAAGGTCTTAAGTCAATCAACAAATCCCCCCCCGGCAGGCCATATCTCAGAAGGATAAACCAGAGGTACTCATGATTAACCCGATCAAATGCTTTTGCCTGGTCCAGTGAAAGCATGTACCCCTTCCAGTGACCAGTCCTACCCTGTTCCACTGCCTCTTGGACATGGAGCACAGCACTAAATGTGCTGCGGCCTGGAACAGAGAATGCTGGGCCTCCGAAAGGAGTCGGGGTGCAAATTTCACCAGCCGATTAAACAGCACTTTTGCCAGAACCTTCCTGTCTGCATTGAGAAGCTCTATGGGATGCCAATTCTCATTGCAAGATGGGCCCTTAGACTTTGACAAGATGATCAGGGCAGACCTCCCATTGACATTGGCAGAGTGCTCGAGGAAAGACACTCACTGAATATCTCAGTCAAGAGGGGAACCAAAGCGTCCTTAAAGGTCTTATAGAACTCAGATGTTAAGCCATATGGTGATTTTTTTTGGGCAAGCCTTTCAATCGGTAACTTAACTTCCTCTTCTCTGATCTTCCTTGTCAAAATGTCAAGAGAGCAGTCTACCCTGGTCCGGGGATGGCTTCAGCCAGGAAAGTCGACATCTCATCCCAATCAAGATCCCTCTTCCCCAAGAGGTGCGAGTAGAAGGATTTGTCAACCACCAGGTTCCCTGATCTGGATTGCCTCAGGGACCCCGCAGTGTCTACCAGTCCTGTAACCACTTTACTATTCACTGACATCTTGCAGTTTTTGTAAGGATTGGGAGAGTGGTACTTCCCGTAATCCCTCTCAAAAACCCAAGATGCGTGTCTATCGTACTGACACCTCATAAGCAAAGATTTCACTCTGGAGATCTCCTCGCGGCTACCTCCAGTTGAGACAAGATGCTCGAGTTCTCTCAGACCCTGATAGAAGCGGTACTTGCTCAGACTCCTGAGGCTCGAGAGGTGGCAGAAGAATCTCGCCACCCATTTCTTGAACATCTCCAACCACTATGACTTAGTACTACAAAGATCCAGTAAGGGTACCTGGCTCTGAAGAAAATCCTCAAAGGACTTTCTTATCTCCGCTTCTTCCAAGAGAGACAAATTGAGCCTCCAAAAGCCTCATCCCACCCAGATTGGCTCTGTAACATTCAGAGAAATCAAAATTAAACAGTCGTGGAAGAACTCCACCTCAACTGCAGACACTGCTGAAGAGACATCTACCTCTATGATAGGTGAACCCCTCGTTGCTTGGGGTGTGCCGAATGTGGACATCCACCAGACGAGCCTCGCTAGCTATACTTTTAAGGGCGATGCTATCATAAGTCAGCTTGTCTCTGGAACCTCCTCTATCTCGAGGCCTTGTGACAGTATTGAAGTCCCCACCAAAGACAACCTGCCTACTTGTAAAAAGGTAGGGCTTGATCCTCATAAAGACACTTCCGGTCCCACTTAGATGTCCTCATGAAGGAACAAAAGCTCAGGCTCATTAACATCTATGGTCACCAATCTAAGATCAGGCACCTCCCCATTTCGAGCTCAATAACCCGTCGGTATTCCACTGGTGTGGTAAAAAGGACCGCCACTTCCGCTATACGGCTCGGCCGCATGAGACCAATAGGAGGGCATGAGTCTCCACCCCCTTTTAGCCTTAAACATGTCTGCCATGCTTGGTAGCCTGGTCTCTTGCAAAAAGAAAATGTCAGCTTCAACCGGCTGAGAAAGTCAAAGGCCGAAATCAGGCTGTATTTGACTTTATGCTGGCAACATTAAAGGGAATCTGTCACCCCAATATTGCCATATCAGATAAAGATATGGCTGAATAGTGCGTCCCATAACAAAGCTAACGCTAGGTATCATATATCCTGATACCCCCGTTTTCATATCAAAATACCTTTGTAAACTTCGTTTTTTGCGCTGTCAATCGCGGTGGTCAGGTCAGGAGGGCGGCGTTTTCTCTCTCTCTCCCCCCACTCCTTGGCATCAGTTGCGTATGGCCGTCTGTGAATCCCACAGACGGCGTTCGGCTTCCCGCAATTGCGCAATTCAAATTCGGGCCGGTGCATGCGCAGTGTGCTTTGCCCAACAGTGGGCAAAGCATATAATCAGTACAGCGCATGCACTACTCTTTCCTTGCCCCGGAAATGACTGCTTGCCTTCAAGCTCCACCTGGAGTTGAGTCTTCCTCGGTTTGGAGGAATCTGCAGCTTTTGCGCTTGTGCAGTGCAGATCCTCCCGCAGCCTCCTGATGGTCTTGCTTGCTTCTTCATACTCACGGAGGTGGCTCATGACCCGGGAGGCTTAGATGGACACAGACTCCCGGGTCTCTGCAGCGCCCAACCTTCCTCAGTGAGGTCAGCCACACCTCCGTGAGCACTGAGCTTTGCTCCGGAAGGACCGCCATCTTGCATGCTTGCAGGCTTCTCCTCCATGTTTAAAGCCTTGCGGCTTCTCTGGGTCTCTGCAGACCTGGGGAGTAGGAGCCACATTGCTGCGACTCCTGGTGGAGCGTCTCACCCCCGAGTCCTCTGATGTGCAGGCCGGTTGCTGGTTTCTTATGCCCCCCATTGGCCTGGTCCGGGAAACAGAAGCCTGGGACTTGGCTCCTTCACTCATCCCAGGAAACCCACTCCCTCCCTGTGTAAGAGAGAAAGCAGGTCCCCGGGCGGAGAGGTGGTGCTTCTCAGGAACAGGAATCAGTAACGACCATGCCCACAATCACCAGAGCGAGCAACAACTGAACAGAGCTGCACTCACTATTCTACTGGTGTGGTCACTGTGTACATACATTACATTACTGATCCTGATTTACATGCTGTATTATACTCCAGTTGCTGTGCTCACTATTCTGCTGTTGCAGTCACTGTATGCATACATTACTGATCCTGAGTTACATCCTGTAGTCTTTTTTTATTATAAAAGTACAAAACTTACAGGCGAACTTACAGACAAAAATGACAAACTCAATAAAAAAAACAATATTTATAAACCCCAAAGTCATGTCCAATTTCCAGCGGATTTATGCATACAAAAGTTCCTCCATTTCATTAACACCCCCAGCAAGGGAAGAGACCTCAACCAATATCCTTCTTTTTCCCTTCCTATGTACCTTTTTTCCCCTCATACACTCATACCCAATTCACCTAAAAAAAAAAAATTCAGCAACCCCTAAGAGTAAAAGCACCTGCCAAACAATAATACTCTTTTTTTCCTTTTTTTCCTAATATATATATATATTTTTTATTATTTATTTTTTCCTAAACTAACCCACCACCATTCCCCCAAAGGTCCCACAAAAGTTTGTGGCCTATCACGCCAGGTCCCACGAAAGTTTGTGGCATTTCCCACGCAGCAAGGTCCATACAAGTTTATGGCCTTTTTTTACCTCTATCTTCTTGTCATCCCGCGGGACGTCCATTCTCCAAAACCCCTCCACCCCAAGAAACCCCCACCCCACCTAAACTAAATCCCCCCTACATGCATCATAGTACACACAACACATATATATACAAACTTATAATAACATATATCAATAATAACACATCAATAATAACACATATCAATAATAACCACTACACACCTTAACCATGACCAAAAAACAGGCCCAAGTTCAATGCTTGTAAGCCCTATACCCGGGTTACCAATTACAAAATAAAAATCTATAAGTGAGGGTTACAACCCACCACCAGGAACTGGAGACCATAGAGACTCTCACCCTAATCTACCGCACATCACCCTGACCCTCCCTAACAACACAAAAGAGAAAATCCTGTCCCTATAGCCCTACCAACCTCTCCCTACCTGCCCCTACCTTTCCCTCACTGACCCTCACTACCAACCTAATACTAACTACCTGTCCCTTAAGACTGCCCCTATCTGTCCCTCCCTGTCCCTACACGTCTAACTGACCCTACAAAATAAAGATAAAAGGATAAAAAAAACTAACTCAACCCTATCACAGGCATACAGAACCTAACTCTCCCTAGGGCACATTAAAGGAGAAACCTCTCCATAGAAGAGAGGCCCTCCCTGCACCCAGCCTCTCGAACTCCAGGAAGCGCACTTTTGCCAGGTCACCCAGGATGTTCCTAATCACCTCTTCCCTGGGAGGACTTTCCGCTGAGTAGACAGAAGACACCGTGCATTCCACGTGCAGAATCTAGTTACTAAACTAAGAAAACAGTGCCCCGATCTCGGCCACCAAGGGACCTGAATGCCCCATAGGTCCACTCCGCATAGGAGAGGCCTGCCAGCCTGGGCCAGCCAATAGAAGCACCCACCCTGCTGTAGACCTCTGTATTAAAGGGACACTGAAACAGGAAGTGCTCCATGCTTTCAAGCATACCGCCACACTCCTCGCGGGGACAATCCTGGTCATCAGAGCTCCTGCACTTCAGGTTGTCCCTCACATACAGCTTCCCATGGAAGCAGCGCCAAGCCAAGTTCCAAAACTTTAAGGGATCCGCTTAGAGTTCAATAACCCGAGCCCCACCTCCAGATCCCGGCTTGGGCAATCTCTGAGCGCCAGGGGCTTCTGAAAGTGGGTCAACAGGACCCTATTGTCAAGAAACCTTCTTGACATGATCCTGATCTCCCACACTCCCAGACCCCACCGACGGATCACCTTCAGAACCGGGGTAACATAAGCCGGAAGATGCCCATGAGGTGTACGAAGGTCCTTCACCTGCCCTCCTGTCTCCCATTCCTGGAAGAAAGTCCGAAACCACCCCCTACAGGAGAATACCCACGGAGGAGGCCTCTCTGACCTGAGGTTGGCGATTTTTAGAAACACCACTGGGTTGACCATACCCAACCCTCCTAGTCTCCTCGTGCGGTACGTGACCTCCCTCTTGATTAGGTTCAGTCTATTTCCCCATAATAATTGGAAAAACAGGCTGTAGACCCGTGCCCAAAGAGGCTCTGGCAAGATGCAGACGCTGCCCAGATATATTAGCAAAGGAAGCAAATAGCCCTTGGCAAGACTAACCCTTTCCCTTAGGGTCAAAGACCAACCCTTCCACTGATCCACCTTCTGGGCGGCAATCTTAAGTCGGCCCTCCCAGTTTTGCTGATGCCTAATATTTTTGCTGTGGCCTGAGGCCCTGGAAGGGTGTCCGGGAGATCAAAACTTGGATCTCCCCCTCCCAGTCAGAGACTCTCACACTTGTCCCGGTTGATCATGGACCCGGATGCCACCGAGTAGCGTTCAACCTCAGACATCACCCAATCCGCCTTCTCTCTCGAGGATACAAAGAGGTAAACGTCATCAGCGTACGCCACTACCCTCAAGGCGGCCTTTGGTTCCGCCCGGTCCATTCCGACTCCCATCAACGATCCGCGCTCCACCCTCCTTAAAAGCGGGTCGATCGCGAACACGTATAACAGTGGGCTCAGAGGACAGCCCTGGCGGACACCAGACCTCACCTCAAAAGGGTGTCCGACCTAACCGTTCACGAGCGGAAAAGTCTCTGCCCCATTGTATAAAATTCTCAACCAATCAACAAACCTCCCAGGCAGACCATACCTCAGAAGGACGGACCAGAGGTACTCATGGTTAACCTGGACAAAGGCCTTTGCCTGGTCTAAGGGCAGCAAGTACCCCTTCCAGTGACCTGCTCTGCCCTGCTCCACTGCCTCTCGGACACCGAGCACAGCACTAAATGTACTGCGTCCTGGAACAGAGCAGTGCTGGGCCCCCGAAAGTAGCCGGGGTGCAAACTTCATCAACGATTAAAAAACACCTTTGCCAGAACCTTTCGGTCCGTATTGAGAAGCACTATGGGACGCCAATTCTCAATACAGGACGAGTCTTTACCCTTTGACAGGATAATCATGGCTGACTTCCTCATTGAACTGGGCAGAATGTCCGAGGAGAGGCACTCATTAAACAGCTCAGTCAAGAGGGGGACCAAAGAGTCCCTAAAAGTCTTGTAGAACTCAGATGTTAAGCCTTACGGACAGGGCGACTTTTTAGGCCGGAGCACATCAATCGCCCGTCTCACTTCCTTATCCCTGATTGCTTCTGCCAAAACATAAAGAGAGGAGTCATCCCCCGGCTCAGGGATGTTTCAGCCAAGAAAGCCAACATTTCATCCCGATCAGGATCCCTCCTCCCCAAGAGGTGCGAGTAGAAGGATCTGACCACCTCCAGGATCCCCGATTTGGATCTGTTCAAGGACCCTGTACTGTTGATCAGTCCTGTCACCATCTTACAATTCACTGACAACCTGCAGTTTCTGTAAGGGTCGGGCGAGCGGTACCTCCCGAAATCCCTCTCAAAAACCAAGGATGTGTGCCTATCGTACTGGCACCCCTTGAGCAAGGTCTTCACCCTGGAAATTTCCTCTCGGTCCCCTCCAGTCGAGACGAGCTGCTCGAATTTCCTCCCCAGCTGCCAATACAGGCGGTACCTATTCAGGCCCCTGAGGCTCGAAAGCTGACGGAAGAACCTTGCGACCCTTCTTTTGAAGATCTCCCACCACTCAGACTTACTGCTACAAAGACCCAAGAGAGGTACCTGGCTCTGAAGAAATTCCTCAAAGGACTGTCTTACTTCCACTTCATCCAGAAGGGACGAATTCAGCTTCCATAGGCCCCATCCGCGGAGTCTCTGTAACATTCTAAGTAAAGAAAATTGAACAGTGATCGGAGAACTCCACCTCAACAGTGGACACTACAGAAGAGACGGCTTCCTCCTTTAAAAAAAACCTATCTATCCTAGACCTACTGCTTCCAAGGGGCGGAACTATCGTGGAAGCAGGGGAAGCAGCTGCCACAGGGCCCGAGCTAGAAGGGGGCCCGTCCCTGCTGCAGCTGCTTCACCTACCACCACGGTAGTTCCGCAAGCTGCCATGAGCGTACCGTACTCTGAGAGAGTTGCCGGCTGCAGTGTAGTAGGGGCGCAGTCACACACGCTGTGACACCACTCACCGCCCCTACCCCCGCACCTGTAGTCAGCAGCAGAGCATCGGTCCCTCCCCTCCAGCAGCGTCGCAGCTCTCAGACTGTGGAGAGCCATGGAGGGGCGGGGCTAAATGTCAGGGGTGGAGCCACAGACAAGCAGGGAGAAGGAGGCAAAAAAGAAAGAAAAACAAGAGTGGGAGAGAGAAAAGGTGAAAGACAGAAAACACAAGAGAGAGGCAAGACACAGGTGAGAAGATGATATAGATAGATATATATAGATAGATATATAGCTATATATACTTTTTATATATATGCTATATATACTGTCAGTCGCCAGCGAGTGCGCGCTTCAGCTGCATGGAGGGAGTTTCACCGCAGGAGCGTGGCCAGGTAAGAAGAACTTGTTTTTTTTGTTTTTTTTTATTGAGAGCGGTGATCCTGGGGGCCCGGGGCAGACTGTGAGACATGGGGGCAGAATGCTGGACAGGGGGGGGCAGAATGCTGGACATGGGGGGGCAGAATGCTGGACATGGGGGGGCAGAATGCTGGACACGGGGGGGCAGAATGCTGGACATGGGGGGGCAGAATGCTGGACACGGGGGGCAGAATGCTGGACACGGGGAGGCAGAATGCTGGACATGGGGGGGCAGAATGCTGGACATGGGGGCAGAATGCTGGACCAGGGGGGCAGAATGCTGGACATTGGGACAGAATGCTGGACATGGGGGGGCAGAATGCTGGACATTGGGACAGAATGCTGGACATGGGGGGGCAGAATGCTGGACATGGGCAGAATGCTGGACATGGGGGGGCAGAATGCTGGACATGGGGGGGCAGAATGCTGGACACGGGGGGGCAGAATGCTGGACATGGGGGGGCAGAATGCTGGACATGGGGGCAGAATTGCTGGACACGGGGGGGCAGAATGCTGGACATTGGGACAGAATGCTGGACACGGGGGGAATGCTGGACATGGGACAGAATGCTGGACACGGGGGGGCAGAATGCTGGACACGGGGGGCAGAATGCCTACACGGGGGGCAGAATGCTGGACACGGGGGGCAGAATGCTGGACACGGGGGCAGAATGCTGGACACGGGGGGCAGAATGCTGGACACGGGGCAGAATGCTGGACACGGGGGGCAGAATGCTGGACACGGGGGCAGAATGCTGGACATGGGGGCAGAATGCTGGACACGGGGGGGCAGAATGCTGGACACGGGGGGCAGAATGCTGGACACGGGGGGCAGAATGCTGGACAGGGGGCAGAATGCTGGACACGGGGGGGCAGAATGCTGGACACAGGGGGGGCAGAATGCTGGACACAGGGGGGCATAATGCTAGACATTGGGACAGAATGCTGGACACGGGGGGCAGAATGCTGGACATGGGGGGGCAGAATGCTGGACACGGGGGGGCAGAATGCTGGACACGGGGGGCAGAATGCTGGACATTGGGACAGAATGCTGGACACGGGGGGGCAGAATGCTGGACACGGGGGGGCAGAATGCTGGACACTGGGGCAGAATGCTGGACACGGGGGGCAGAATGCTGGACACGGGGGGGCAGAATGCTGGACACGGGGGGCAGAATGCTGGACACGGGGGCAGAATGCTGGACACGGGGGCAGAATGCTGGACACGGGGGGCAGAATGCTGGACACGGGGGGCAGAATGCTGGACACGGGGGGCAGAATGCTGACAGGGGGAAGGGCCGGGGAGATGCGACACGGGGGCAGAAGCTGGACACGGGGGAATGCTGGACACGGGGCAATGCTGGACACGGGGGGCAGAATGCTGGACACGGGGGCAGAATGCTGGACACGGGGGGCAGAATGCTGGACACGGGGGGCAGAATGCTGGACACGGGGGGCAGAATGCTGGACATGGGGAGAATGCTGGACACGGGGGCAGAATGCTGGACACGGGGGGGCAGAATGCTGGACACGGGGGGCAGAATGCTGGACACGGGGGGCAGAATGCTGGACACGGGGGCAGAATGCTGGACACGGGGGGCAGAATGCTGGACATCGGGGGGCAGAATGCTGGACACGGGGGGCAGAATGCTGGACACGGGGGGCAGAATGCTGGACACGGGTGGCAGAATGCTGGACACACTGGGGGCAGAATGCTGGACACGGGGGGCAGAATGCTGGACCAGGGGGCAGAATGCTGGACACGGGGGCAGAATGCTGGACACGGGGGGCAGAATGCTGGACACGGGGGCAGAATGCTGGACACGGGGCAGATGCTGGACGGGCAGAATGCTGGACACGGGGGCAGAATGCTGGACACGGGGGCAGAATGCTGGACACGGGGGGCAGAATGCTGGACAGGGGCAGAATGCTGGACACGGGGGGCAGAATGCTGGACAGGGAGAATGCTGGACATGGGGCAGAATGCTGGACACGGGGGGGCAGAATGCTGGACTACGGGGGGTCAGAATGCTGGACACAGGGGGCAGAGATGCTGGACATGGGGGGCAGAATGCTGGACACGGGGGGCAGAATGCTGGACACTGGGGCAGAATGCTGGACACGGGGGCAGAATGCTGGACACGGGGGGCAGAATGCTGGACACGGGGGGCAGAATGCTGGACACGAGGGGCAGAATGCTGGACACGGGGGCAGATGCTGGACCGGGGCAGAATGCTGGACACGGGGGGCAGAATGCTGGACACGAGGGGCAGAATGCTGGACACTGGGCAGAATGCTGGACAACGGGGGCAGAATGCTGGACACGGGGGGCAGAATGCTGGACAACGGGGGCAGAATGCTGACACGGAGAATGCTGACCAATGTGGACCGGGCAGAATGCTGACACTGGGGAGAATGCTGGAACATGGGGCAGAATGCTGGACACGGGGGCAGAGCTGGACACGGGGGCAGAATGCTGGACACGGGGGCAGAATGCTGACTGGGGCAGAATGCTGACACGGGGGCAGAATGCTGGACAGGGGGCAGAAGCTGGACACGGGGGCAGATGGGACAAGAATGCTGGACACGGGGGCAGAATGCTGGACAGGGGGCAGAATGCTGGACATGGGGGCAGAATGCTGGACATTGGGCAAATGTGACAGAGGGGACAGAATGCTGGACATGGGGGCAGAATGCGGACAGGGGTCAGAATGCTGGACACGGGCAGAATGATGGACACTGTGGGGCAGAATGCTGGACAGTGTGCAAATGCTGGACAGTGGGGGAATGCTGGACATGGGGCAGAATGTGGACACGGGGGCAGAATGTGGACACGGAGGGCAGAATTGATCAAGGGGCAGAATGCTGACATGGGGCAGAATGCTGGACATGGGGCAGAATCTGGACAGGGGCAGAATTGCTGGACACGGGGCAGAAGTCTGGACACGGGGCAAATGCTGGACACATGTGGGCAGAATGCTGGCTGGGGGCAGAAGCTGACACGTGGCAGAATGCTGGACACGGGGGCAGAATGCTGGACACTGGGGGCAGAATGCTGGACACGGCGATGCGGAGCAGGGAATGCTGGACGGGGCAGAATGCTGGACACGGGGGCAGAATGCGGACACGGGGCAGAATGCGGACACGGGGCAGAATGCGAGACACTAGGGGGCAGAATGGAGACTACGGGGCAGTGACTGAGACACGGGGCAGATGCTGGAGACACGAGGGGCATGATCTGGACACTGGGGGCAGGATGGACACGGGGAGATTGGGACAGATGGGGGCAGAAATGTGGACAGGGGGCAGAATGGCGGGGATCATATGGGCAG
Organism: Oophaga sylvatica; assembly: GCA_033576555.1. Taxonomy (NCBI): domain Eukaryota; kingdom Metazoa; phylum Chordata; class Amphibia; order Anura; family Dendrobatidae; genus Oophaga; species Oophaga sylvatica. The sequence continues at coordinate 381,773,154 of JARQOD010000001.1, read as the reverse complement.
AAAAGGAGTGCGCCAATGTGCACTGATGAGGATGAAATGATATGGATTGGCAAGGCGCAGTGGTGGGCAGTGCAGGCTGTATGTCTCTGTGTGGGCAGTTTTATTGCTGATATATTGTTTTTGTAGCGCTGTATATATATTGGTATTTTACTAATAGCAATTTGGAATCCCTAGGAAATAATGATATCAAGAAAGAGAAAAATTGCTTCACTTGTGACAAATATGGAACCGAACATTGACCATCTCATTAGCCAAAAGCAGGCCCGTAGTTCCCATGAAATACCAGTAAGTTTGTTGATTTTTAACTTTACTTGTTCTTTATTTTAAGTATTGTATTTGTTCCTGTTTTTTTTTTTTTTTTTTACTTCAAAATAAGAGTGTAGTATATGGTGTATACAGGTTCATACACATCGTGTGCGGTATATAGAGTGCAGTATATGGTGTATACAGGGTCATACACATCGTGTGCGGTATATAGAGTGTAGTATATGGTGTATACAGGGTCATACACATCGTGTGCGGTATATAGAGTGTAGTATATGGTGTATACAGGTCATACACATCGTGTGCGGTATATAGAGTGCAGTATATGGTGTATACAGGGTCATACACATCGTGTGCGGTATATAGAGTGCAGTATATGGTGTATACAGGGTCATACACATCGTGTGCAGTATATAGAGTGTAGTACAGTATATGGTGTATACAGGGTCATACACATCGTGTGCGGTATATAGAGTGTAGTATATGGTATATACAGGGTCATACACATCGTGTGCGGTATATAGAGTGTATATACACTGCTGTATTATACTTTTCATATGCAGGTTATAATGCCTCTTATTCTTTGTATAGAGGTGAGTGTGCCATGTATAATATATGGTATATACAGCGTAGTGTCGCATACACTGCTGTATTATACAATATACAACAGTTCTAATGCTCCATACCTAATATGCAACATAATGTACAGTGTATATGATGTAACCTGTATAAAATGCGACATTGGCTTGCCCCCCCTAGTTTTGATCCTGGGTAGCCCATGCAAGCTGCCAGTGGTGTGAGTCTGATATGGGGCCCGCCGCCACCTCCGGCGCCGCTATGAGAGGAGGTGGGTCGGGCCCCGAGCAGTCCGGCACTTCCGCGTTATGTGACGTGGGGGCGTGCGCCGCTTCATCACATGCAGGCTGCGGGTGGACGCGAGCGTGAGCGAGCGGCGGCGAGCGAGAGCTGAGACGCAGTCACCTGAGGATTGGCAGATTGGTAAGTATGCTTGCTGAGTCTGACTCTCTTTTACAGGGACGCGGCAGCCGCAGCTTCCCGTCCCGGCACTTGAGGAGAGGGGGGAGAGCGGAGGGGGGAGGTGTGAGTGTATCAGGGGCCTCAGGCCCAGGACACAGCGAGCCACATTAGAGGCCCCAGGAAGCAGCAGGCCCCTAATGGGGCCCTAGGAAACAGCAGGCCCCATTAGGGGCCTAGGTCCAAAGGAAGCAGCAGGCCCCATTAGGGGCCTAGGTCCAAAGAAAACTGCAGGCCCCATCAGGAGCCTAGGGCCCCAGGAAACTGCAGGCCCCATCAGGGGCCTAGGGCCCCAGGAAACTGCAGGCCCCATCAGGGCCTAGGGCCCCAGGAAACTGCTGAATAAGGTAATTATGTTGCATTATTCTTGTGAAGAAGAAATTTGTAATCTAGCCCATAAATTGCTTTCAAAATTGATGATTTATTCAGTAGAACAAAAGTACGGTATACAGAACAATCTTAGATTATTCTGTATACCGGACTGTTGTTCTACTGAATAAATCATCTGTTTTGAAAGCAATTTGCAGGCTGGATTACAAGTTTCTTCACACATTTACTCTGGAGAAAGCCTACCTTCTGTAACGGGTCTGGGAGGCGGAACCTCTGAGCTATTATACAAGGGGGTGTTCCTTGTAAAGGAGTGGGTGGCGCCCGAGAAAGACGGACAGGTAGTCACGGCAAGTGACCGGGGCAGTCTCTGGATGAACAGGTAGGGAGTCACGGCAAGTGACCGGGGCAGTCTCTGGATGGACAGGCAGGGAGTCATGGCAAGTGACCGGGGCAGTCTCTGGATGGACAGGTAGGGAGTCACGGCAAGTGACCGGGGCAGTCTCTGGATGGACAGGTAGGGAGTCATGGCAAGTGACCGGGGCAGTCTCTGGATGGACAGGTAGGAAGTCACGGCAAGTGACCGGGGCAGTCTCTGGATAGACAGGCAGGTATATACGACCTGAGATGGTTGAGCCTTCTGGTAGGCTAGCAGGCAGAAGACAGATGAGCGCCCCCAAGTGAGCAGGCGAGAGTCTCTGGAATAGCCGATGGTCACCGCCTGTGACGGCCGAATCCCCAGGTAGGCTAGCAGGCAGATGGCAGATGAGCGCCCCCAAGTGAGCAGGCGAGAGTCTCTGGAATAGCCGATGGTCACCGCCTGTGACGGCCGAACCTCCAGGTAGGCTAGCAGACTGGCAACCGGTGAAACTCAGCAGATAAACGGACAGGCTGGTCCATAGACAGACTGGCAGGTGATGGCGGGCAGATTGTCGGACGATGAAGCCTCCAGGTAGGCTAGCAGACAGGTAGCAGACAGCAAACTGGCAGGAAACAGGCAGGTAACTGGGAACGGAACCTGAGGGCTGAAGCAGAGTAAAGAACAGTGCAACAACATTGCTCGGGCACCTCCATTAAGGAGGAGGTGCTTTATATAGGGTGGAGTCCACCGCATTGGCCGGGGACCTTTTTTGAAAGATGCGCGCGGCCCCTTTAAGAGCGGGAGCGCGGGCGCGCCCTAAGTCAGAGGCAGGGAAGGAGCGCGCAGCCCCAGCAGGGCGGGAGGAGGACGCCGAGCGTGGGTAAGAGGAGCGACGTCCCTGCTTGGCAGAGGACGGGAAGCTGACGCCGAGGAACAGCGTCCCTGCCTGGCAGAGGACAGGGACGCTGACGGTGGCGCTACAGTACCCCCCCTTTAGGCCCCCCCTTTTTTAGGCCAGAAAGAAATTTAGCTAGGATGAGAGGGGCATGGATGTTCTCCCGAGGCTCCCATGTTCTCTCCTCAGGACCAAACCCCTTCCAATCCACCAGAAAATAGGTCTTTCTCCTTACCCTTTTGGTGGCCAGAATGTTCTCTACCTCACATTCGTTTTCAGCAGAAACTGGAGCAGGAGGTGTACCTGTAGGCTTGACAAAAGAGTTAAGTACCACCGGTTTGAGGAGAGATACATGGAAGGAGTTAGGAATCCGCAAATTGGCCGGGAGTTTCAATTTATAGGACACCGGGTTGATCTGACTGATGATTTCCAGAGGGCCGATGAACCGAGGACCTAACTTGTAGGAAGGAATCTTGAGCCGGACATACTTGGACGAGAGCCAGACCTTATCCCCAGGACGGAATTGAGGAGAATCCAGACGTTTTTTGTCAGCATGTTTCTTCATGCGCTCGGATGACAGAATGAGTGCGGACCGGGTACTCTCCCATATGGAGGAAAATTCGTTAACCAGAGATTCCGCAGCTGGATTGTCCACAGAGGTGGAGACGGGAACAGGGATCCGAGGGTGTTGACCGAAGACTACAAAAAACGGAGATTTGGAGGAAGATTCGCTCTCGTGATTGTTGTAAGAGAATTCGGCCCAAGGCAGGAGATCCACCCAGTCAGAATGGTGGGCATTAATGAAGTGCCGGAGATAACTGGTCAGAATCTGATTGATTCGCTCAACTTGTCCATTGGACTGTGGGTGGTAAGCGGAGGAGAAATCCAGGGTGACGTCTAGCAGCTTACAAGTGGCTCTCCAGAAACGTGAGGTGAACTGTACCCCTCGATCCGACACGATATGGCGAGGCAGACCATGAAGACGGAAGATGTAGCGGATAAAATCTTTAGCCAACTCGGGTGCAGACGGAAGGCCTGGCAGGGGAATGAAGTGAGCCATCTTGGAAAATCGGTCAACGACCACCCAAATGACCGTACAACCAGCGGAGACGGGAAGATCAGTTATGAAGTCCATGGCTATATGCTGCCAGGGGGCAGCGGGTACAGGAAGCGGGAGAAGACGGCCGGCAGGCAGGTGTCTCGGAACTTTATTGCGGGCACAGGAGGCACAGGCAGAAACAAAGTCTATTACGTCCTTGTGCAGGGTAGGCCACCAGTAATGCCGGGTAATGAGCTGGAGGGTCTTTTTTTGACCAGCGTGGCCAGCTAGTTTAGACGAATGACCCCAGTGTAGGATCCTCTCCCGATCGGGTACCGATACGAACGTCTTACCAGGAGGGAGACGATTTAGACACACGGGAGCCACCTGCATCACTCTGGCGGGATCGATGATATGTTTAGGTTCCTCCTCGAGATCCGACACCAGGAAGGACCGGGACAAGGCATCCGCCTTGATGTTCTTGTCGGCCGGGCGAAAATGTAAAAGAAAATCAAAGCGGGCAAAAAACAATGACCACCGGGCTTGGCGAGGGTTAAGTCTCTGGGCATGCTGGAGGTAAGCCAAATTCTTGTGGTCAGTGTAGATGATTACCGGATGAAGAGCCCCCTCGAGCAAGTAACGCCACTCCTCCAATGCCAGCTTGATGGCCAATAACTCTCGGTCTCCTATGGAATAATTGCGCTCAGAAGAGGAGAAGAGTTTGGAGAAGAAGCCGCAAGATACCATCCTCCCGGACGAAGATTTTTGAGTAAGTACCGCTCCGGCTCCAGAAGAGGAAGCGTCCACCTCCAGGAAGAACTGCTTGTTGCCGTCCGGGCGATGCAGCACTGGAGCGGAAGAGAAGGCCTGTTTTAAGGACAGAAAGGCCTCTTCTGCTTCGGGCGTCCATTGTTTGGGGTTAGCGTCCTTGCGGGTGAGCGCGGAGATTGGAGCAGTCCGGGAAGAGAAGTGCGGTATGAAGAGGCGGTAATAATTGGCGAATCCCAGGAACCGCTGAATGGCCTTCAATCCCTTCGGTCGGGGCCATTTCTCGATGGCAGATAGTTTCTCCGGATCCATCCGTAGGCCTGTCTGAGAAATGATGTAGCCCAAAAACGGAAGCGAGGTCTGCTCAAAGAGGCACTTCGCAAATTTAGCGAAGAGGTGATTCTGCCTGAGCCTGAGCAGAACCTGACGAACGTCCCTCCGGTGAGACTGGAGATCCGGAGAGAAGACCAAGATGTCGTCTAGGTACACCACAACGCAGGAGTAGAGAAGGTCCCGGAAGATGTCATTGACCAGCTCTTGAAAGACTGCCGGAGCATTACAGAGACCAAAGGCATCACCAAATACTCGTAGTGGCCGTCCCGGGTGTTGAATGCCGTCTTCCATTCATCTCCCCGACGGATACGGACTAGGTTATAAGCCCCACGAAGATCCAGTTTGGTGAAGATTCTAGCCCCCTCAGACGATCAAACAATTCAGGAATGAGCGGAAGAGGGTACTTATTCTTCACCGTGATCAGGTTTAGACCTCTGTAGTCAATACAGGGACGGAGAGAGCCGTCTTTCTTTTTTACGAAGAAGAAACCTGCTCCCGCTGGGGAGGTAGATTTCCGGATGAATCCCTTGGCCAAATTCTCCTCAATATATTCGGACATCGACCTGGTCTCAGCAGCGGACAAGGGGTAAATACGCCCACGGGGAGGCGTGGTACCGGGTAGCAGGTCGATCGGGCAATCATAAGGTCTGTGAGGGGGTAATGTCTCTGCTTCCTTTTTATTAAAGACATCAGCGAATGACCAATATGGAATCGGGAGCCCTGGTAGATTAGTTGGTGTAGGAGAAGGACGTACGGGATGAACAGGAACCAAACACGTTTTATGACAGTCCTGTCCCAGCGAAGAATCTCTCCAGTCTGCCAGTCGAGCACGGGTGCATGCTTTTGGAGCCATGGTAGGCCTAATAAGAAAGCGTGAGAGAGACCTGGCAGAACATGAAACGAGATGCTCTCAGAATGCAGCATTCCCACCTGCAGGGTTATGGATTCGGTGATAAGTTGGATGGGACGTGGTAGGAGACCCCCATCCACAGCAGCGACAGATACTGGTACAACCAGAGGTTTGGTAGGAATGCGATATTTTTCTACCAGAGCTTGTGAAACGAGATTCCCGGCTGCTCCAGAATCAAGTTGGGCAAGTTCGAAATAACGATTCTCACCAAGAAGAATTGAGACTGACAGCAGCAGAGATGGAGAGGATTTATTCTTGTCTAGGTTAACCTCTCCGATCGAACCTAGACACAGGCGTTTCCCGACCTCACTGGACAGGTACGGATCAGGTGCTCCTTACTGCCACAGTAGAAGCAACTCCCCTTGGCACGGCGTAAGTCCTGACGGGCTTTGACCATCTTGGTCTGGTCGACCTGCATAGGCTCAGGAGTGTGTACCTGGGGAGAAACGGAAGGAGTTACGGGTCTCTGAAAAGTAGGAGCTAAACGAGGAAGCCTTCTCTCACGGGTGACCTCTTTGGCGCGCTCCTGGAACTGTCGATCAATTCGATTGGCAAGAGTTATTAGGTCATCGAGAGAGGTAGGAATGTCCCGACCGGCAAGTTCATCTTTAATACGACCGGACAGACCCTCCCAGAAGACAGATAACAGAGCGTCATTATCCCAAGCCAGCTCCGAGGCAAGGGTACGGAACTGTATGGCATATTGACCCACGGTGAGACTTCCCTGACGGAGACGTAGCAGAGATGATGCGGAGGAGGTCCTCCGTCCGGGTTCGTCGAATACCTTCCGGAAGGCCGAGAGAAAGGCAGGCAGGTCGGACACCAGGGTGTCTTCTCTCTCCCAAAGAGGATTAAGCCAGGCCAGAGCCTCTCCGGTGAGATGGGACATGATGAAGGCAATTTTGGCCCGGTCGGAGTTAAACTGGTGGGACAGGAGTTCAAAGTGCAGGGTGCACTGGTTAATGAAACCCCGAGCCAGAGCAGGGTCGCCTCCAAAACGAGGAGGAGCTGAAAGTCGAGGTCCGGGAACGGAAACCACGGAATTGGTGAGTAGCGGAACTGCCGGATTGCGAGTCATGGCGCCAGCGGTGGTTGCTGGTGAAGTAGTCAGAGTGTCCAGGCGGGAATTAACGTTCCGCAGGTGACCCAGGATGGACTCCTGTTGAGACCTCTGACGAGACAGTTCATGACACAGGTCAGAGAGCGAGGGAGTTTGGGTGCCACCGGGTTCCATGGCCCGAGCAAACTGTAACGGGACTGGGAGGCGGAACCTCTGAGCTATTATACAAGGGGGTGTTCCTTGTAAAGGAGCGGGTGGCGCCCGAGAAAGACGGACAGGTAGTCACGGCAAGTGACCGGGGCAGTCTCTGGATGAACAGGTAGGGAGTCACGGCAAGTGACCGGGGCAGTCTCTGGATGGACAGGCAGGGAGTCACGGCAAGTGACCGGGGCAGTCTCTGGATGGACAGGTAGGGAGTCACGGCAAGTGACCGGGGCAGTCTCTGGATGGACAGGTAGGGAGTCACGGCAAGTGACCGGGGCAGTCTCTGGATGGACAGGTAGGGAGTCACGGCAAGTGACCGGGGCAGTCTCTGGATAGACAGGCAGGTATATACGACCTGAGATGGTTGAGCCTCCTGGTAGGCTAGCAGGCAGAAGACAGATGAGCGCCCCCAAGTGAGCAGGCGAGAGTCTCTGGAATAGCCGATGGTCACCGCCTGTGACGGCCGAATCCCCAGGTAGGCTAGCAGGCAGATGGCAGATGAGCGCCCCCAAGTGAGCAGGCGAGAGTCTCTGGAATAGCCGATGGTCACCGCCTGTGACGGCCGAACCTCCAGGTAGGCTAGCAGACTGGCAACCGGTGAAACTCAGCAGATAAACGGACAGGCTGGTCTATAGACAGACTGGCAGGTGATGGCGGGCAGATTGTCGGACGATGAAGCCTCCAGGTAGGCTAGCAGACAGGTAGCAGACAGCAAACTGGCAGGAAACAGGCAGGTAACTGGGAACGGAACCTGAGGGCTGAAGCAGAGTAAAGAACAGTGCAACAACATTGCTCGGGCACCTCCATTAAGGAGGAGGTGCTTTATATAGGGTGGAGTCCACCGGCATTGGCCGGGGACCTTTTTTGAAAGATGTGCGCTGCCCCTTTAAGAGCGGGGGAGCGCGCGGGCGCGCGCCCTAAGTCCAGAGGCAGGGAAGGAGCGCGCAGCCCCAGCAGGGCGGGAGGAGGACGCTGAGGGTGGGTAAGAGGAGCGACGTCCCTGCTTGGCAGAGGACGGGGAAGCTGACGCCGAGGAACAGCGTCCCTGCCTGGCAGAGGACAGGGACGCTGACGGTGGCGCTACACCTTCGTCACTACCTCAGTTGCTTCCTGGGAGTTGGTTCTTTTCTGTTATTTCACTATCATTAGTCCAAAAACCTCTAATTTTGGATAATAAAGGTATCGTTCTTAACACAACTTGGGTAGACCGGGATTGGCAACGCGCGTGCGGAGGGGGGCGGGGGGGCCCCATTGTGAAGTTTGCTGTGGGGCCCTGCCGTTCCTAGTTACGCCCCTGCTGCTTCCCCTATAAAAGGTGAAACCCTCGTGACCTGGGGTGTGCCGGATGTGGACATCCACCAGCCGAGCTTCGCTTACTATGCCATTCAAGGCTACGCTATCATAAGTTAGCTGGTCTCCGGGGCCTCGCCTATCACGGAGTCTGGTTATAGTATTAAAATCCCCACCGAAGACCACCTGCCGACTCGTAAAAAGATAGGGCTTGATACTCAGGAAAAGACATTTACGGTCCCACTTAGATTATGGGCCATAGATATTGATGAGCCGAAGCTCCTTGTCCCCTCATGAAGATGTCAAGGACCAAACATCTCCCCATTTCTAACTCGATCAGCCATCTGCATTCCACCTCCACGGTCTTAAAAAGGACCGGTACCCCGCTATATGGCTTGGCCGCAGGAGACCAGTATGAGGGCCCACTCCTCCATTTCCTCTTTGCTTTGTGGATGGACCCCAGGTCCGTTAGTCTGGTCTCCTGCAAAAATAAAATATCAGCCTCAACCCGGGTGAAAAAATCAAAGGCCATAAATCTAGCCATATCCGACTTTATACTGGGGACATTAATCGACACTAGAGTCAATGGGGTTGGTTCCGCCATCATGGGTGATTGAGTTAGACGGCCTGTTTTTTAACCATACCCCCAGATTTCCTCTCCCCCTCTGAGGAGGAGCCCAACTCACCCCTCCTCTTTAAAGACACCGAGGTGTCCATATCCTCTTTAACAGCAGTGGACACCTCCTTCCCAGCACTAGATTCCTCGCCCCTGGACCCAGAGGTAGTCCCCCCCAGAGGAGTGTGAATTCCCCGGAGGACGGACCTCGCCACTCCCCGAAGGCACCCCAGATGTTGCGTCCGGCCCCTCACCCCCGAACTCCGACACAGCAGAGTCATCGAGGGCTTGGAACCGATTGGACAGGGGGATCAGAGGGGAGCCGGTGAGCCCTTCCGTAGGCACCCTAGCGGTCAGCGTGGGGGCATTAGATTTTTTAGCCTTGTTCTTCCTCTTCTTCCGCCTCTTACGGTACGATTGTCACCCGTTTTTTTAGGCTGCTCCACCACCTCTTCATTCACTTTCATACTGGGAAGAGTTATCAGAAGCAGCCAACTCCTCCCTCTCCATCCTCCGGATCTCCTCGCTCACCGCCTTATCCCCCAGGGCCTCAGAGTCTTTGGCTGCCGCCTCCAGGGTGGGGGCAGTCATCACTCCAGTTGCCTGAGGCTTATCCTGCCCCCTGCCCCTACGGCGCCTCACCTTTTGCCACTGGTGGGCAGATGTACCAGCCTTGCCTTTCCTCACTGACCCCTCAGCTCCCCTCATGCCTCCACCCTCAGCCCCAGCAGAAGTTGCACCACAGGGGACCAACCCATGGCTCTCCCCTGCCGGGACAGATATGGTACTTAAAAAGGAGCGGGGGCAGCGGCTATACGGGTGACCTAGGTCACCACACAGTTGACACCTAATGTCACCACAGGCCGTGGCAAGATGGCCTACCCTGCCACACAAGGCACACTTCTGCACCTTGCAGCCTGCGCTGAAGTGGCAGGGATCCCTTCACCTGTAGCAGACCTTCGGTTGCCCCTGATAGAAGATCAGGATTCTGTCCCTCCCCAGAAATGCTGAGGAGGGGATGTGGGTGACCGTACCTCCTAAAACCTTCAACTTTACCATGAAGGTCCAGGCCCCTGACCAAAACTCATCCCTATTTTTCTTAGGGACGCCCGTGACTTCCCCATAACGGGAAAGCCACGTCATGATGTCAACCCCAGAGAGTGACTCGTTACTTGTCAAAATGGTCACCCTCTTTACACTATTTTGGCGAGACACCGCCTGTACGGCAAAGTCTCGCCAGCCGGGCTCCCCCTTTGCCAGTTCGAAATTCGACCAGAAAAGCTCTAAGCCCTCTGGCTGAACAAAACTGACATAGAAGAAGGAGGTGCCAAACGAATGAATCAGGGCAAAGATGTCCGTCGCCCTGAAGTCCATCTTCAGAAGGAGCTCCACAACCTTCACCCTTGGCGGGCACGCTTCACTGCCCCTCCACCGAAGACGGACCACATTCCGCCTGGCCACCCCCTGCCCGGCGGTCGGGAGGGACCACACCGTTTCCCCCTCCCTTTTATCTTGGAAGGCAGCCAGGCCGTATCTATCCAGCCAAAAGGCCAAGTCCACCTCTGTTCCCTCTACATCGATCGTCCGTTCTCCCTTTTTGAGGGCCTCCAGGAAACGGAGCAGCAAGACGCTATCCTTGAGATCCAGAGGCGAGGAAACCCCCTGACTAGACTCTGAGGCTCCAGCCACCACCCCCGAATAACTCAGAGGACCGGTGGCTGGGGGGGCAGATGGACTGGCCCCCACCCCCCTCCTTCCAGCACCCTCAGACACCCCATTCACACTTGCCACCCCATTCACACTTGCCACTTTAGACACACTGCCACTCGCATCCTATCTCACTCACATGCACACTGGGGTCAATATCATTTTGCCTCACTTTTTGGGTATTTATAGATTTTACCACACTGCTACCACCACCTACTTGTTGCATCTTCCCCGCTCAGGGGTTCTGTCCACACAGTGCTGCTGCCCCTTTAAAAACTTTGCTGCCATAGGGTTTCAGCAGCACTGCCTCCACAGCCTACACAGAGCCTTCTCTCTCACTGGCAGAGATTAAGCCAGGAGCAGTCCTGCCTCCAGCTCCATCCTGGCTTGTTGCTGGCGCCCCCACTGCAGGTAAGCCCCCAGACTCAGGGGACCCGGCCAGGCAAGTGCCCTTGCTGCTGTCTGCTGCAGCTGCAGTCTCTGCTTCATTGCTGACCAAAGTCACCATTTTTTTCCCTTTGGCTGGGAAGTCATGCCTCCAGCCTCCAGCCTCACAGCACAGAGATCAGTAGCTGCACCCACATGAGTGGCGGGTGCCGAGGAGGCCACGCCCCCCGAGACTGGCTGCAGCGGGACCCCCAGAGCCGAGCCAGAGCCGGGTCCACCCCCAGGAGCCTCCCCGGTGGTGCCAGTCTCCCGGGGCACAGCGCCCCCCACCACCACACCCTGGGCCACAAACAGTCTGGCCACAGCAACTCTGGCGGCCGGCCCCAGGCTAGGCCACTCCCTCTCAGTTTCCACCTGTGGTGGGGCCCCCAGCCCCGACTTCACCGCAGACTCCGCCAGGGGAGCCGACCCCACCACTTGTTTTTTATGAGCCGGTTCGGCCGGAGATGCATGCCCCTCCCCCTTCACTTTACTAGGTGCCTGAGTCCCCAGAAGTGATCCAGCTTTAACGGATACTTAAGTGGGGGACCCAGACACCACAGCGCTCACCGCCGGAGATGCGGTGCCGGCTGCCACTCTCTTGCCCACCACTGGGCCACCCTCCACACCATGCTCCATATCAGACATACCACTACCCCCTCCGTTACCACAAACAGAGGCGGCGCCCTGCGTGTCATGGCCTGTAATCTCCCCACTCCCTTGCTGCGGACCCACAACAGAGCCCAAGCCGGGGTGGGTAGCGGGTTCCGCACAGCGGGACTGGGGGGCCCGTCGTTCTCCAGCTTTTCGCGGAAGGGACCGCTGCCGGCCAGGATCTCGCACCTCCGGCTTTCCAGGTCTTCTATGGATTTCTGGATCTTTCTGACCGGTTCGGATAGCTCGGCCTTCTTATTTCTGGAGGCCCTGTCAGACCTCTCCTTAGCTACCCTCAACTCCCCCCAGAGGGATCTTAGCTCCTTTGAGGTGTCCTCATACTCAAAGAGGTGCGCATGGACGTGGGAAGAATAAACTATGGTGCATTCCTTTGCCACCTTGGTGCCCCACTTAAGGGGCCCCGCTACAGCACCCCTGCTCGTACTCGGCCTACCTCTGGGGGAAGGAGCTGGCGCGGTCATGGCCTCAGGGGTACTATGGGTCCTCATGTTGGATCCCTTGCTTGATCCTTGGCCAGATTTCGTGACCCTAGCCAGATTGGGAGTTCTCCCACCCACCACCGGCTTGAGCCTTCTTTCTCTGGAAGGGGGCAGACAAAAAGTCCTGGATGGAAAAACTTTACCTCCCTTCCCAAGAGCTGTCTCCAGGCAGCACACACAGACCAGCCACACGGCAAGCTCCGCCCCTTACTGTAGGATGGTCCAGAGCTGCACTCACTATTCTGCTGGTGCAGTCACTGTGTACATACATTACATTACTGATCCTGAGTTACATCCTGTATTACACTCCAGAGCTGCACTCACTATTCTGCTGGTGCAGTCACTGTGTACATACATTACATTACTGATCCTGAATTACATCCTGTATTATACCCCAGAGCTGCACTCACTATTCTGCTGGTTGACTGAATACATACATTACATCATTATGACAGGTTCTCTTTTGAGAGGGTGCAGCCTGTGTTCTTGCTCTTGTGATACATTTACATATGACAGGTGAATCTTGTCCATGTGTCATATATTATCCTGACATAAGGAGTCCCTGTGTGCTTCATATTTAGCATCTTCCGCTCTGGGATGACTGTTGGGGGATCATGCGTGTGTGACTGGTCGTAGCTCTGAGCCATTTTCATACAGTTTAACAATATCCTCTTTATGTGACACTTTTACTTTATCTGCCAAATGAACATGAATTACAATTTACAGCCGGGGTTGAATTTTTACACTTTCATGAGACAGAGCGTTAATGGACTTGTCAGCGCTGCTACGTTGCATCTCAGCTGGTATGATAGGATGTACGATTCACCCTTATATTTCATGTTTGGTGATGTCATCATTTATATTAGTGAATTTGACAATTCACTCAAATTATTGCCAGGAAATCCCATTTGCATCGAAATGATTCAATACAAATCAAATATATCAAGTCCCCGGCAAAATAAATCTGCCACCGCAGCACCCATATGGACCTCCTCAAAGCTCAATCTGGCTTCTTCTTGACTTTGGCACACGTTCAGGAGAATCCGAGTGATTTGCTAATTTTTAAGCCAAATTCTTTTATCCTCAAAGCAATTTGCTCTTCTCAAATATTTATCAATGAGCCACTTCAATGGTGCAAGATGAAGCACTGATATATAACCATACTAGAAAGTCATGGCAATGCTCCAGTGACAAGGCGTATGATGGACATCTGCCACTGACCAGACCAGGGCCGGAGTCAGCACCCGGCACACCCGGGCAAGTGCCGGGGCCCTGAGCAGGCGGGGGGGCCCACTTGCAGTCTGGCACCCCCCCGCCCGTTAGCGGAGGAGAGCGGTGTCAGCGCCGCCACTGGGCCCCCCCCGCTTGCTCAGGGCCCCGGCATCAGCTGGCACAATACTTACCTCTCCCGTGCCTCCGCTGCTGCAGCTCCGGGCTCCAGGGGCGTCGGCGCTTCCTCTCACAGCAGCGCCGCTGAATGACATCATCATTCAGCGGCCGGCTGTGGCAGAGAGCGCGGACGCTGGACAGGTGAGACGTGTGTGTGTGTGTCTCTGTGTGTATGTAGTGCGGTGTTTTGTGTGTGTATGTGTGTGTGTGTATGTATGTGAGAGAGTGCTTATGTGCTGTGGTGCTGTCTGTGTGTGATGATGGGCAGGCATTGCTGATAATGGGGAGGCATTGATGATGATGGGGAGAAGATGATGATAATGGGCAGGCATTGCTGATAATGGGGAGGCATTGATGATGATGGGGAGAAGATGATGATAATGGCAGGCATTGATGATAATGGGCAGGCATTGATGATGGGCAGAAGATGATGATGGGCAGGCATTGATGATGATGGGGATTCGATAATGATGATGAGGAGGCGATGATGATGGGCAGGCATTGATGATAATGGGGAGGCATTGATGATGATGGGGAGGCGATAATGATGAGGAGGAGGCGATGATGATGATGGGCAGGCATTGATGATAATGGGGAGGCATTGATGATGATGGGGAGGCGATAATGATGATGGGGAGGCGATGATGATGATGGGCAGGCATTGATGATAATGGGGAGACATTGATGATGATGGGGAGGCGATGATGATGATGGGCAGGCAATGATGATGTTAAGGACTCAATGATGATGATGGGGAGTCTTTCCACAGCGCCCTTTCCTGAACCGTAACAGTGCAGAACGCAGTACAGCGCAGAGGAGAGCTCCATATTTTGTATGGAGCATTATATGGGGACCAGTATCCTGTATGGAGCATTATATGGGGACCAGTATCCTGTATGGAGCATTATATTGGGTCCAGTATTCTGTATGGAGCATTATTTTGGGTCCAGTATTCTGTATGGAGCATTATATGGGGGATGACATCCTGCATGGGGTATTATATGGGTGATGAGGGGGAGACTGTGGTGCCCATAATATTGTATGGAGGACTGTACTGTCCAGTCTGTTCTGTGCGCTGTGAGGATTTGGCGGTTTTTGAGCTATTGTACAATTTACAATAGATATCACTCATGTAATGGAAGAAGAGAAGTGTTTGGCATTGTGCTATACCCATATTTCTCTGCAGTATCGGAGCATCATGAATCGTGGTCTGTGTTAAAGGGGCCCACTGAGGCTCTTTCGCCCGGGGCCCATAAAAACCTGGAGCCGGCCCTGGACCAGACCCTCCCTGTTGAGCACATTTAGGCTATGTGCCCACGTTGCGTTTTTTAAGCATTTTTGCCGCATTTTTCCGCAGCGGAAACGCTTATAAAAACGCTAACAAAACGCATCCCATGCAATCGTATGGGATTCCGCAGTTGCTGTGCCAATGTTGCAGATTTTTCCGCTGTGGAATCGCATAGCGGAAAATTCCGCAGCATGTTCATTATTTTAGCGGAATAGGATTGCATTGAAGCGCTCACTTTACACATGTGGCTATGCCCACCATGCGTAAACTGAGCGCTTCATGTGCAGTTGGTACCCAGGGTCTGGAGGAGAGGAGTCTCTCCTCCAGGCACCTGGGTACCATATTCCTGTAAAAAATAGAATGAAAATAAAAAATAGGGATATACTTACTCTCTGTCGGCCCCCGGAGTCCTCCTGCTCCTCAGCGGCGCTGCCGGCAAGTTCTCTTCCTAGGCGTGCTTAGCGAGAATGACCTTTGTGACGTCGCGGTCGAGTGACCACGACGTCGCAAAGGTCATTCTCGCTAAGCACGCCTGGGAACGGAACTTGCCGGCAGCTTTGCTAAGGACCTAGATCACCGCAGAGGAGATTGGGGGCCGCCAGGAGGTGAGTATATCCATATTTTTTTATTTTTTTATTATTTTTAACATTCATCAGTAGTAAAAAGTTGGTCACACTTGTCAAGCACTATGCGTGACAAGTGTGACCAACCTGTCAATCACTTTTCCAAGCGATACTTCAAATCGCTTGGAAAAGCATGAGCATTCTGCAAGCTAAAAAAATGCTTGCAAAACGCTTGTGTTCGGTGGGAAAACGCATGCGAATTCTGTGTGCGTTTTACCCGCGGCAGGGAGTTCCGGAAATGCTCCGTACAATTCCGGAGCATTTCTGCAACATGGGCACATAGCCTTACAATTTAATTATGGCAAAATGCTAAAGATGAGCAAAGTCATTCTCACCTAAAACTAATTTGTTTAGAGTTTCTCAAAATTGCCAATTCTTGCAGATACAAATTTTTGGGGATTCCATTTGCATGAATTTAGCAAAAAGTCGGTTGACATTCACCTAGATTCACATGGGCCAGGAATGGATTAAAAACCATGAGCAGCGTTAACATAATCGGGGCTGGTTCTTTTGGAGGGCATTGTTGCTACATCCGTGTATGTGCCTTCCTCCTCTGTTTTGATCTCTATGGCTGAGTGGTGCAGCACATGATGCAACGAGATGATGCGATGGATCAGAGTATTCCTTGTGACTTGTGGCGCCATGTAGAAAGCCCAAAGGGTAACTTCTGTCTCTGTGTTTGCTCTTTACTGATTAACCCTGGGCAGGGCAGTCACCATGTAAGTACCTGTAGCCGTGTCCTACACTGCCAGTGATTTAGTTCATCTAGACCTGGTCCACATCCCTGCTCTTTGCTCCCATGCTGCTATTTTGATTTTTCCGTTTTCTGACCTCAGGTTGTATTTTGACCACCTGCTTTCTTTCCAGTCTTATCCCTGACCTGACTTATTGGTAACAAATAGAAATGGGCTAACTGAACAGTAAAGTTGAAAGTCCGAACATCTTCTGTTCGGGCACGGACCCCAAACACGAACTTCTCCAGGAAGTCCGTTTTACTGTTCTGGCTTGGCACCCAGAACATCGGTTGT
This sequence comes from Oophaga sylvatica, assembly GCA_033576555.1. NCBI lineage: Eukaryota > Metazoa > Chordata > Amphibia > Anura > Dendrobatidae > Oophaga > Oophaga sylvatica. Next base: position 381,756,437 of record JARQOD010000001.1, on the reverse strand, counting down.
TTTCCACTCTGTCATCTGCATGACAACGCCAGAAACACCAGCGGCTGTTATCGACGGTAAGATTATGACCACAGGTCAGACTTCTGCGGTTCCCACACTGTCAGATGACAGCATGAGTCCATAGCTGTAACCTGAGATAGAAAGTTTACCTCTGGTCACAGCTGTCGGCTGATGGGAGTATTCATTAGTCGGCACTTGCACTATAAATAAATACTAAAAAAAATTACTTGGGTTCTAATCTATTTTTGATAACCATCATGGCAAAACTGACAGGTGCGGGCTGCAGTCCTCAGCTATCAGCTTTATCATCAGTGGTTATCAAGAATAGAGGGGTCGCCATGCTGTTTTTTAAATGATTGAAATAAATTGAAATAAATAATTTAATAAATGGCATGGGGTCCCCCCATTTTTGACAACCAGCCAAGCTAAAGCAGACAGCTGAAGGCTGGTATTCTAAAGATGGTAAGAGACCATGGATATTGCCCCCCAGCAAAAAAATATCAGCCTACAGCCACTCAGAAAAGGTGCATCTATTAGATGACCCAATTCTGGCTTTTTTCCCAGCTCTTCCTACTTGCCCTGTAGCTGTAGCAAGTGGGGTTCATATTTGTGGGGTTGATGTCAACTTTGTATTGTCCGGTGACATCAAGCCCACCGCTTAGTAATGGAGAGGTGTCTATAAGACACCACTTCATTAGTAATCCTATAGTTATATTGTAAATAAAGACACAGCCTGAATAAAGTCCTTTATTTGAAGTAAAAATACACAGCGTTTTTCAAATGTATTTAAGAATAAAAATTAAAGTTATACTCACCTAACGACCATTCCATTGAAGCCCTGGTTTCCTGTAAAAAAAATAAATAAAAGTTTGATTTTCAGATTTTCAGTTTAGACTGCAGATTTGCATGACTTCTACCTGCAGCACATATTGAGCCATGTATTCCGGCTTTCATTCCCATAACTGGGAAGTTACTAATAGAAATGAGCAAATTGATTGAATGCAAATTGAAATTTAGAAAAAAATGGACTCTCCCGAATCCAAAGTTTTGTAATTTGTTTTATAGAGTTCCAGAGGATCAGAAAAGAGTGAAAAAATACTGTATATACGCTCACGTATCTCAGCTACCATTAGGTCTTTGTACAGCTTTCACTGGTGTCTTTAGTTCAGAACCTTGACCTCCTCTAATGGTTCTTCACTCTGTGCCAGGGCTTCTGTTGCTGGTGTAACAACTCTGCCGGCATCACTGCATGGCCTCCCATTCCCCACACACCAACTTATTCACTGCTCCAGGCCTTGCTGTGAATTCTGTCTGCTGCCGGCTCCATGCTATGTGACTCTTGCTTCCTGCCTACTCTCTGCATGCTTCCTGGCTGTGTGCATAGGGGGGCGGCGCCAGCACTCTCTGGTTCTTATGGAATCAGTGTGCACCTGCCTAATGTGTCCTTGGCCAATTACCAAGGGGCCTTTGGTATTTAAGGTGGCTCCACCGGTGGTAATAGCCTGAGCAACGCCTTTACTCAGTTAGTGTCTTACTGCTGAGTTGCCAGGTCCTGTCCTGTGTTTTGCCTTCTCTGGAGGCTTGATTCCCAGCTTTGCCTTGTACCTGTCTGTCTGCCCTCCAGGAGGCTGAATATCCTGGTCTCTGTGTCCTTGTTCCTAGTTTTGCTTTGTACCTGTCTGTCTGCCCTCCAGGAGGCTGAATATCCTGGTCTCTGTGTCTTTGTTCCTGTGCCTTGTCTTGTTCCTTTCCCTGCCTATACTCTGTCCTATAACGGTGTCCATCTTATCCCTGTGTCTGTGCCTTGCCATGTACGTTTCCTAGTCTAACTCTGTCCTATACCTGTGTCTGTTCTATTCCAGTCTGTGGCCTCTCCTTCCTGTTCTGTGTACCCTTATATTTACTCCCTCTGTCTTGTCTGCTGCTGCAGAACCTCTTGCTGCAGTTCCTCTCCACATACCTTGCGGTTCCGCCTTGCTTCGCTCCTGCTGCTACAGAACCTCTTGTTGCAGCTTCTCTCCGCATACCTAGCTGTTCCGCTTTGCTCCGCTCCTGCTGCTATTGAACCACTTTCTATCCAGCTCCGCACTCCTGTGGTTCTGCTTCGTTCTTCTTTGTTCTGCTTCTGCTGAACCTCTTGCTGCCAACTGCAGCTCCTCTCCGCAGTCTTCAGTGTGAACAGGTCCAAACCTGTTCCTTCATTCCCATTTATATTTCCATCCTTCCCATACCAGTACCTGCACCTCCAGTGTGTACAGGTTCAAACCTGTTCCTTCATACACCATTCCTTCCCAGTACCAGTACCAGCATCTCCAGTGTGAACAGGTTGAAACCTGTTCCTTCATACACCACTCCTTCCTGCCAGTGCCAGTACCAGTACCTGCATCTCCTGTGTGTACAAGTCTCCACCTATTCCATATACCACTCCTTCCTGCTTGTCACTGTGTCTCAGCCGTTCCCGCCTGCCAGTATCTCAGCCATGCCCGCCTGCCAGTGTCTCAGCCGTGCCCGCCTGCCAGTGTCCCAGCCGTGCCCACCTGCCAGTGTCTCAGCCATGACCGCCTGCCAGAGTACCAGCCGTGCCTGTCGTGCTCACCTGCCTGTCTGTCAGTCGCACCTGTTCTAGTGTCTTGTTCCCCAGTGGTATCAGCAGCCACAGCCAGACACAACCGTGGAGTGGCACCTGGCAGCTACCTGCTGCACAAGCCTGTCCCCTCCATCAGAGGAGAAGACCAAGGTAGCTGCATTAGTTACACCCCTTCCAGGGTACTCTGGTTTGTGGCACAGTGGGTCCACAACCCCCTCGCTTGCGCCAATCTGCCAAGGCGCGAGCGTGACACTGGGTAGACCTCTAATGTCATGATGCCACGCTAACCAAGCTTTGGACAGTGCATGTGTCGTTGTGACATCAGAGTTTTACTTCGCACCTGAAGTCCTGGGTAATAGTAAAAATGCTCAAAAAGGATGTGACTCATGGTTCTGAACAAAAAATAAGCCAGAAGGAGCTTTTTAGGAGAACCAGATGTGGGAGACTGTGGTGGTGCGACTGGTGGGTGGTGATGTAAGGAGTATATTTTCAGCCCTATGTTTATTTGCTCTTGTTCCAGAGACATACCAGATTTTGCACATTAGATTCACATCAAATAACTTCTATGTGAATCGAATTTTCCAGCCAAGTTTGTGTAAACTGCATAATTTGTGTCGACCAGTTTACCTTCATTAATAGATTCTTGGAGTGCATCTTTCCAGCTCCTAGCTCTTGTCGGAGTAACTCTCAGATGAATTTTTTTCTTGCAGCATCAGCTTGTAGATAAAGGAATAGAGGATCAATTTTCTGCCTGAGATGGGAGCTCTTAGATTCCTTCGGAAACAACAACACAATGTTATGAGCAGCCCCTCTGGAAGATGTGGCTTGGAATGGGCAGCCTCATAATGACAGCTTCATTACTGTCCATTGACAAGCCATTTGTCGTCCATTTGACTGATTTCTTGTCTTCGTTTCTTCCTATTATTGAATTTCCAGCTTTCTCGAAGGTCATATATATAATCGAAATGATGACAGGAACAATGTGAATAAGTCTAAGGAGAGCTTTAAAGAAAATGTGGTCAATATACTTTTAGACGACTTGTCAAGTTTTTATTTACACCATGTCCTTCAAGGTCAAAATATATAACGTACAGTACATGCATAACTTTCCAAGCTGTCTGGACCCAAAAAAAATTGATCTTATTTTTTTTAATTTAAGGAGAACCACCTTAACTGGCTTAGATAAACACTTCACTGATTTCAAGGTGAATTGTGTAATGCCGCAATTCCCCTGTTGTGGTCCTATAGAGTCTGGAGACTCTTCGTCATATCACATACAAATGTATCAACCCAGTTATTAAGGATTCCAAATTTTTACAGTACAAATAAAATATTTTATTGATACTCATTAACAAACCCTCAATAGGCTGCAGTGCACATTATGACCCCTAGGTGGCAGCATGTAGACACATAAATATCTCTCCAAAGAGTATCACATAATTATGTTAGAGTTTTTTTAGTTTGTCAAAGTTGGTATGTCGCTCCATTCGTCTTGGGAAAGGCTTATCCAGGAGGAAAGGACACATATGTACATCCTCTGCACTGCCTGTAATATCAATGATGTAAGAGTTTATGTGACTGCAATATGTTTGCTCCCAAATAAGCTTATAAAAATGCAATGAAAAGCAAAACAATTAACATTTATTTATAATAGTAATAAAAAAATATTGATTTTTATTTCAATGGTCACTTTTGTTGTTTCAACAAACTGCATAAATCAATGGTGCTAGTGAATAGAAGAAACTTTGTGATGCATCTTATCAGACAAATTTGCTTCTTTGTCCACTTATAAGCCACTTCTCTTGTCCCTGTATCCTGAACTCAACATCAACTCTGAAAACGCTGCTAATATCTGTCTTGGTCAAAACAACAGACCTGCTAACTCACTGAGGAATCAGATTACAGCTGTCTATTAAAGTCTTTAGAGAGAGAGAAAAGGAGGAGCAGAGTGAAAGAGAGGCACAGCCATACAGACTCCTGCTGCTTTCTAGTAAGTGTTTAATCTCACACCCAATGCTGGATTCACAACTACACTGCTCAGTACTGCTGCACAATGACCTTCATTCTGCTGCTGCCTCTGTACATGTGCTGCATAAAGACAGGAGAGCAGCTATCCCTTATGTCTGCATATGGGAGGCATCATATTGACTAGTCTACTCCCACTAGCTCAGAGACGACTGAAAATTTGAGTTATTCCTCTTGTACACAGCTTATTCTAAAAAGTCATCTGTAATCATAGATGCTTGAGAATCTAGAAAGTGGTAAAGGAAAAATAGGTGAAGACCAGCCCCAAGGGGGTATGCATAAAATATCTGTCATGAGGGTGTCACGTCCCCCTGAAAGACCTGGAGTTAGACAGTCATGTCTGGTAATGAATCACAGATTTGCTTTAGAGATGGTGTGACTTGTGTTCCATCTTAAATGGATTTAGTTTCCCCTGGTGCTGAAGAGGTTAATGACCCTTTCTATGCTAGTCAGAAACATTTAGCTCATTTCAGCTGCTTCTGATCCTTTTCCTAATAAAACTGGTGAAAGCTTTGTCTTCCTGTGCAGTGTGCTAAAGCTATGTGTTTGGAGTGCAGTTGTTGCAGTAGTGTTCTGTGGTTTGCTGTTGTACGTGTGTGTTTATCTCCTTTTCCCTTTTCTCATTTAGTTTATTCCTCCCTGTTTCTATCCTCCTCCCTATTGTTGGTTAGTGCTTTTGTATGATAGAGGTTTTCTGTTATCCATTTTTTGTCTTTGTATCTTGCTTACATTACATTTCTGTCCCATGCTTTATGGGATGTGGGAGGGGTCAGGCTACGTTTAACAGGAGCATAGTAAGTTCAGGGATTTGGGCCTCTCTACCATCAAGAATAACCCTGGGGCAGGGATAGTTAGGTTCCTAGTTCCAGGGACAGTTTGAGGCACCTCTACCTTACCAATGACCATCACAGTATGACAGTATCTTCCATTAACCCCTTTATTCCATCAGACGTACTATTCCGTCCATGTGACCCTGGACCTAATTCCCATGGACGGAATAGTACGTCATGGGCGATCAGCTGCGCTCCCGGGGGAGCGCAGCTGATCGCCGCCGGGTGTCAGCTGATTATCACAGCTGACACCCGTGACTGTGTGTCAGGAGCGGTCACGGACCGCTCCCGGCACATTAACCCTTGGCACACCGCGATCAAACATGATCGCGGTGCACCCGGGGCACAGGGGAGGATCGCGCAGGGTGGGGGCTCCCTGCGCGCTCCCCTGAGACCCTCAGAGCAGCGCGATGTGTCGCGCTGTTCCGATGGTCCGTCCTCCCTCCAGGTCCCCGGATCCAAGATGGCGCCGGGGTCCTGCAGGGAGGCGGCTTCCTCAGTACCTGCTGAGAGCAGGCGCTGAGGAAGCCTGCAGCGATGCCAGAGCGATCGCTGGTGTGACAGAGTGCTGTGCACACTGTCACACCAGCGATCTGCTAAAATACAGTGATGTCCCACCCTGGGACAAAGTAAAAAAGTTAAAAAAATAAAAATAAAAAGTGGTAAAAAAAATCATAAAAAAAAAATATATATTCCCCAATAAATTCATTCTTTCCTGTAAATAAAAAAAACAAAACAATTAAAGTACACATATTTGGTATCGCCGCGTCTGTAACGACCCCCCCTATAAAACTGTCCCACTAGTTAACCCCTCTAGTGAACCCCTTAAAAAAAAAAAAAGAAAACGAAGCAAAAAATCAATGCTTTATCATCATACCGCTGAACAAAAAGTGGAATTACACGCAATCAAAAAGACCGATATAAATAAACATGGTACCGCTGAAAACGTCATCTTGTCCCGCAATAAACGAATCATCAAGCAGCATCATCAGTGAAAAAATAAAAAAGTTATAGCTCGCAGAATAAAGCAATGCAAAAATAATCATTTTTTATATAAAATTGTTTTCATTCTATAAAAGCGCCAAAACATAAAAAAATGATATAAATGAGGTATCGCCGTAATTGTACTGACCCGAAGAATAAAACTGCTTCATCAATTTTACCGCACGCGGAACGGTACAAACGCCTCCCCCAAAAGAAATTCATGAATTGCTGATTTTTGTTCATTCTAACCTCCCAAAAATCGAAATAAAAAGCGATCAAAAAATGTCACGTGCTCAAAAATGGTACCAATAAAAACGTCACCTCTTCCCGCAAAAATAAGACCTCACATGACTCTGTGGGCCAAAATATGCAAAAATTATAGCTCTCAAAATGTGGTGATGCAAAAAACTATTTTTTGCAATAAAAAGCGTCTTTTAGCGTGACAGCTGCCAATCATAAAAACCCGCTATAAATAGTAAATCAAACCCACCTTTATCACCCCCTTTGTTAGGGAAAAATAATAAAATTAAAAAAATGTATTTATTTCCATTTTCCCGTTAGGGTTAGGGTTGGCGCTAACGTTAGGATTAGGATTAGGGTTGGGATTACGGTTAGGGGTGTGTTAGGGTTAGGTTTGTGGTTAGGGTTGGGACTAGGGTTAGGGGTGTGTTGGGGTTAGGGTTGGAGTTAGAAATGGAGGGTTTCTGCTGTTTAGGCACATCAGGGGCTCTCCAAATGTGACATGGCGTCTGATCTCAATTCCAGCCAATTCTGCGTTGAAAAAGTCAAACGGTGCTCATTTACTTCTGAGCTCTGCCATGCGCCCAAACAGTAGTTTACTCCCGCATATGGGGTATCAGCGTACTCTGGACTACAAGAGTTATTGTGCAATTTGTCCTATTTCTCCTGTTACCCTTGGGAAAATAAAAAACTGGGGGCGACAAAATAATTTTTGTAAAAAAAAAATGATTTTTTTGTTTTTACAGCTGTACGTTATAAACTTCTGTGAAGCACTTCGGGGTTCAAAGTGCTCACCACACATCTAGATAAGTTCCTTGTTGGGTCTATTTTCCAAAATGGGGTCACTTGTGGGGGTTTCCACTGTTTAGGCGCATCAGGGGCTCTCCAGATGCGACATGACGCCCCCAGACCATTCCATCAAAGTCTGCAATCCAAAACGTCACTACTTCCCTTCCGAGCCCCGACGTGCGCCCATACAGTAGTTTACTCCCACATATTGGGTATCAGCGTACTCAGGACAAATTGGACAACAACTTTTTGGGTCCAGTTTCTCCTGTTACCCTTGTGAAAATAAAATATTGGGGGCGAAAAAATCATTTCTGTAAAAAAAAAAAAGGATTTTTTATTTTTACGGCTGTACGTTATAAACTTCTGTGAAGCACTTCGGGGTTCAAAGTGCTCACCACACATCTAGATAAGTTCCTTGTGGGGTCTACTTTCCAAAATGGGGTCACTTGTGGGGGGTTTCCACTGTTTAGACGCATCAGGGGCTCTCCAAATGCGACATGACTCCCCCAGATCATTCCATCAAAGTCTGCAATCCAAAACATCACTACTTCCCTTCCGAGCCCCGACGTGCGCCCATACAGTAGTTTACTCCCACATATTGGGTATCAGCGTACTCAGGACAAATTGGACAACAACTTTTGGGGTCCAATTTCTCATGTTACCCTTGTGAAAATAAAATATTGGGGGCGAAAAAATCATTTTTGTTAAAAAAAAAAGAGATTTTTTATTTTACGGCTGTACGTTATAAACTTCTGTGAAGCACTTTGGGGTTCAAAGTGCTCACCACACATCTAGATAAGTTCCTTGACGGGTCTAGTTTCCAAAGTGGTGTCATTTGTGGGGGGTTTCCACTGTTTAGGCAGATCAGGAGCTCTCCAAACACGACATGGCATCCAGCCAATTCTGCGTTGAAAAAGTCAAACGGCGCTCCTTCCCTTCCAAACTCTGCCATGCACCAAAACAGTGGTTTACTCCCACATATGGGGTATCAGCGCACTCAGGACAAATTGCACAATAACATTTGGAGTCTTGTTACCCTTGGGAAAATAAAAATTGGGGTGAAAAGATCAATTTTGTGGAAAAAATATGATTTTTTAATTTTACGGCTCTACGTTATAAACTTGTGTGAAGCACTTGGGGTTCAAATTGCTCACCAAAGATCAAGATAAGTTCCTTAGGGGGTCTAGTTTCCCAAATGGGGTCACTTGTGGGGGTTTCCACTGTTTAGGCATAGCAGGGGCTCTCCAAATGCAACATGGCGTCCAATCTCAATTCCAGCCAATTTTGGTTGGAAAAAGTCAAATGGTGCTCCTTCCATTCCGAGCTCCCCCCCACATATGGGGTATCAGCGTACTCAAGACAAATTGGACAACAACTTTTGTGGTCCATTTTCTCCTGTTACCCTTGGGAAAATAAAAAATTAGTGACTAAGAGATAATTTTTGTGGGAAAAAAATAGGATTTTTTATTTTCATGCCCGGGCATTATAAACTTGTGTGAAGCACTTGGGGGCTTGGGGGTTCAAAGTGCTCACCAAAGATCTAGATAAGTTGCTTAGGGGGTCTAGCTTCCAAAATGGGGTCACTTGTGGGGGGTTTCCACTGTTTAGGCTGATCTGGGGCACTACAAACGGAACATGACCCCCATCAATGTTTGCATTCCAAAACGCTACTACTTCCTTTCCAAGCCCTGCCGTGCGCCCAAACAGTTTCCCCCCCCCACATATGGGGTATCAGCGTACTCAGGACAAATTGGACAACAACTTTTGGGGTCCAATTTCCTTGGGAAAAATCAAAAATTTGGGACTAAAAAATCATTTTTGTGGAAAATTGTTTTTTTTTTTTCACACCCAGGCATTATAAACTTTTGTGAAACACTTTGGGGTTCAAAGTGCTCACAACAGATCTAGATAAGTTCCTTAGGGGGTCTAGTTTCCAAAATGGTGTCACTTGTGGGGGTTTCCACTGTTTAGGCATATCAGGGGCTCTCCAAACACGTCATGGCGTCCAATCTCAATTCCAGCCAATTTTAGTTTGAAAAAGTCAAACGGCGCTCCTTCCCTTACGAGCTCTGCCGTGTGCCCAAACAGTGGTTTTCCCCCACATATGGGGTATTGGCGTACTCAGGAGAAATTGCACAACAACTTTATCTGCCCATTTTCTCCTTTTACCCTTGTGAAAATAAAAAAGTTTGTAAAAGATCATTTTTGTGGCTAAAAAGTTAAATATTCATTTTTTCCTTCCACGTTGCTTCAGCTCCTGTGAAGCACCTGAAGGGTTAATAAACTTATTGAATGTGGTTTTGAGTACCTTGAGGGGTGCAGTTTTTAGAATGGTGTCACTTTTGGGTATTTTCTGCCATATAGACCCCTCAAAGTGACTTCAAATGTGAGGTGGTCCCTAAAAAAATGGCTTTGTAAATTTTGTTGTAAAAATGAGAAATCACTGGTCAAACTTTTAACCCTTATAATTTCCTAACAAAAAAAAATTTTGGTTCCAAAATTGTGCTGATGTAAAGTAGACATGTGGGAAATGTTATTTCTTAACTATTTTGTGTGACATATCTCTCTGTTTTAAGGGGAAAAAAATTCAAATTTGAAAATTGCAAAATTTTCAAAATGTTCGCCATATTTGCGTTTTTTTCAAAAATAAACGCAAGGTATATCGAATAAATTTTACCACTATCATGAAGTACAATATGTCACGAGAAAACAATCTCAGAATCGCGAAGATCCGTTGAAGCGTTCCAGAGTTATAACCTCATAAAGAGACAGTGGTCAGAATTGTAAAAATTGGCCCGGTCATTAACGTGCAAACCACCCTTGGGGGTGAAGGGGTTAAGTGGACCTAGACTTTTTTTCTCAGAATTATGCTTTGTGCATTTATTTCTGGCTTTTATAATTCTGTATTTTTTTATTTTATTTTTGGTGTTTGTGAACCTTTTTCCTTTTTATTAAATATTTTTTAAGAACAAGTAAAGCAATTTCATGTTATTAATCATTTTCTATCTGTCGGGGTTTTTGTACATTTTCATAATACGCTAAATACACCATCACAACAACTACTCTGACAGTAATGCGAGTTGCTGATTTTTGTGGATTTGATAGCGAAGGAACAAAACCTCTGTGTGGAGGAAAATGACTTGTGATTATTTGCAGAATGCAAGTCTTGCCGAAACTTCAGTTCTCATTCTATTGATTTTAATACCTTGGTCTGTGTCAGACAATTGGTAAGTCTACACCATGAATGTTTACAGCAGCTAATCTCCAATCACTTCTCACCACACTTTCTGTTATATAGTCACGGAATTCAAAATGAAAAAAAAGTAACAAAATGAGTAAACAAAAACAGAAAGTTAAAGAATGAAAAATGAAATGAATGACTAAAATAAAATATATTCATTATATAAATTAAATATAACAAAGATGAATGTATAAAAAATGAAAAATAAATAAAATGATATTCTATATCAACTACATATAACTTATTTTTATGATCCTACAACTGTAGTTGTATCTGTTATTGTATGTGTTACTAACTTACTATGTATATACTGTACTGTATGGGTTTGCATGGGTGCATCTCTGTACCATTTCTCTGTGCCTATGTGCGACTTTGTAGCAGTTGTTTTTTTCTCAGCTATCTTGTGGATTGGACATCCAAAGTAGCAACATTTTCAAACATTGACATTAAAATTGGAGTGTGTGTCTTCAAGTCAGTGGGTAAATTAAGACTAATGGTTTATACATTTGTGTTTCATCAAAAATCCACTTAAGATCAACCAAATTTATGAAGAGGAGCTCTCCAAGTGTCAGCAACTGAAGTCTACATCAGCTATAAACTCAATATTGTAGTAAATCTGTAAGGAAGCCGCTGCCTTCACCCTCTAAGTAGTGATGAGAGAGTATACTCGTTGCTCGGGTTTTCCCGAGCACGCTAGGGTGATCTCCGAGTATTTGGAGGTGCTCGGAGAAGTAGTTTCTGTTGCCGCAGCTGCATGATTTGCGGCTATTTGACAGCCTGAATACATGTGGGGATTCCTGCATAGAGCCTCCTCCTCCCCTGTCACCTCACTTCTCCAGCCCTGCTACTCAGGGCTGCCACTAGGAATTTCGGGGCCCCATACTGGCAAAATTTATGGGGCCCCCCTTGAGACTCCGCCAGGCTCCACCCCCAGTTCCGCCTCCACCCTAGCTCCTCCTCCACCACGCGAACCATCCAAAATCCCTCCGCCTTTTCTTGGAAAAACTCCACTTCTGCACCACGCCCTCACCAATGACACATTAACACCAAATCACATGCATAGCCATCAGCTTTTGTTTTGACCAAAAGATTTTTTTAAGCCTGCCACCACAACAAGGTAGACTATTTTCAGGGCCCTACTCTACTCTAACCTATTAAACATTTGGTAACTTTTTTTTTGTATATTTTAATTATCTTTCTTCAAGGGAATGTGTCACATAAATTTTTTAAACTAATTGAAATCATATTATATATATATATATATATATATATATATATATATATATATATATACACACACTGTATTTCTGATTGCAGATTATTGTATTCAGTTAATGATGGGCCCCATAAGAGCTCCATACAAAATACTCCCCATATAATGCTCCATAAAGGTTAATAATGGCCCCATAAGATGCTCCATAGAATAATATGCCCCATATGCTGCTCCATAAAAGTTATGCCCCCATAAGATGCTCCATAGATATTATGCCCCATATGATGCTCCATAGCCATTTTTATGCCGCTATATAGATATGCTCCATAGATTTTTATGCCGCCATATGATGCTCCATAGATTATGCCGCCATATGATGCCCCATAGATTTTATGCCACCATATGATGCTCAATAGATTTTATGCCCCCATATGATGCCCCATAGATTTCCCAAGATGTATAGATTATGCCGCCATATGATGCCCATAGATTATGCCGCCATATGATGCTCCATAGATTTATGCCCCATATGATGCCCATAGATTATGCCCCCATATGATGCTCCATAGATTATGCCGCCATATGATGCCCATAGATGTATATGACCCCATATGATGCCCCATAGATTATGCCCATAGATCCATAGATTACCCCCATATGATGCCCCATAGATTTTATTCCCCCATTGATGCTCCATAGATTATGCCCCATATGATGCCCATAGATTATGCCCCATATGATGCCCCATAGATGTATATGCCCCATATGATGCCCCATAGATGTATATGCCCCCATATGATGCCCCATAGATGTATATGCCCCCATATGATGCCCCATAATGATATGTATGATGCCCATAATGATGCCCATATTAGATTTATTGCCCCATATGATGCTCCATAGATTTTATGCCCCCATATGATGCTCCATAGATATGCGCCATATGATGCTCCATAGATTTTATGCCCCAATGATGGGCAGGCAGGGAGCGGCCGCACGCAGCATTCCAACAGGGCCCAAGCCCAGGGCAGGCAGGAGGGCCTGCAGTATCCACCAACTGGGTCCCCAGGGCCCCTGCTGATAGATGCTGCGCCTGCGGGCCCCCCCACCTGCCCTGGGGGTCCTTTTGGTGGATGCTGGGCCCCCCCTTCCTGCCCTGGGCCCTGTTGGTGGTGCGTGGTGGATGCTTGCGCTGCAGCTGTCCTGGCCGGGCCCCCCTTGCGACAGACTACTCACCCTGCTGAGCTCGCCTGCAGCCAGCACCCGGTCCGGTCCGCCGCTCCCAGCCACGTAGCAGTGTGTCAGGCACAACACACCGAAAGTGACACGCTGCTCGCTCTGCTTCGGAATGAGGAAGTGGAGCAGAGCAGCGTGTGACGTCACGGCTGGACCATGATGCATCAGGGCGAGTCGTAGCTTAAAGCTACAGTGCCTGCCCATTTAATTTGCCAGCCAGGAGGTCAGGACTGGGGACAGGGAGTGGGGAATATAAAGCAGCGAAGCGCTGTGCCTGCTGCTGGACCGTGCTGCCAGCGTGCTCGGGCGGCGGGCGGGCCCCCCTAAAGCACTGGGCCCCATCATTAGTAAGGGCTGTAATGCCCTGATGGCGGCCCTGCTGCTACTTACTGCAGCTTCAGACCGCCAACTTCCTCCTGTCTAGCGCGGGCAGCAGGGTCTGAAGGAATTTACCAGCGTCTGATTGTCTGAGTGCAGAGAAGCCCAGAGAGCACGGAGTTCTACCTAGGAAAAAAGAAGCTAAGATGCAAGCATTAATAGACTTAACATGAAAAAAAAGCTGTGTCCACTCTGCTCCCACACCACTAACTCAAAGGAAAATCACCACTCCTGTGATGAACTATAACTCCCAGCATGCCATAGAAGCTGCTGTACATGCTGGGAGTTATAGTTCTCCTCAAATGCATAAGGATAATAGTCAACTATGTGACATTAATGGCACCTATGGGATTGTAAATGGAATCTGATGGCTGATACACGCTGCTGGATCCACAGGCCGCATGTATCATTCATTGGCAGTATATCTCAGCCAGGTGTGTTTTACTCTGAAATGCTGCTACGTTTCAGGGAAAAACATGCTTTAAAAGTCGCCGAGGACTAAGGCCACACAGGTGACTAGTCACACAGGCGGGTCCCTGGTGGCTTCTCCCCATCTTCTCCCACTGAGAGACAGTTTTCTTCCTGCGTGCGAGTCCAGGAAGAGACCTGTCATTGGCAGCAGAAGGGGAGAAGTCAGACATGTTTTTCTCTGTGACACTGCAGCGTTTCAGAGACAAACTTACCTGGCTGAGATCGTACAGCTGGTGCCGGACACGTGCTGCCCATGGGTCACACAGCAGGTATCAGCGGTCAGGGTCACACAGCAAGTATCAGCGGTCAGGGTCACACAGCAGGTATCAGCGGTCAGGGTCACACAGCAAGTATCAGCGGTCAGGGTCACACAGCAAGTATCAGCGGTCAGGGTCACACAGCAGTATCAGCGGTCAGGGTCACACAGCAAGTATCAGCGGTCAGGGTCACACAGCAGGTATCAGCGGTCAGGGTCACACAGCAAGTATCAGCGGTCAGGGTCACACAGCAAGTATCAGCGGTCAGGGTCACACAGCAAGTATCAGCGGTCAGGGTCACACAGCAAGTATCAGCGGTCAGGGTCACACAGCAGGTATCAGCGGTCAGGTCACACAGCAAGTATCAGCGGTCAGGGTCACACAGCAAGTATCAGCGGTCAGGGTCACACAGCAAGTATCAGCGGTCAGGGTCACACAGCAAGTATCAGCGCTCAGGGTCACACAGCAGGTATCAGCGGTCAGGGTCACACAGCAAGTATCAGCGGTCAGGGTCACACAGCAAGTATCAGCGGTCAGGGTCACACAGCAGGTATCAGCGGTCAGGGTCACACAGCAAGTATCAGCGGTCAGGGTCACACAGCAGTATCAGCGGTCAGGGTCACACAGCAAGTATCAGATGTCAGGGTCACACAGCAAGTATCAGCGGTCAGGGTCACACAGCAGTATCAGCGGTCAGGGTCACACAGCAAGTATCAGCGGTCAGGGTCACACAGCAGTATCAGCGGTCAGGGTCACACAGCAAGTATCAGCGGTCAGGGTCACACAGCAAGTATCAGCGGTCAGGGTCACACCAGTATCAGCGTCAGGTCACACAGCAGGTATCAGCGTCAGGGTCACACAGCAAGTATCAGCGTCAGGGTCACACAGCAAGTTTCAGCGGTCAGGTCACACAGCAGGTATCAGCGGTCAGGGTCACACAGCAAGTATCAGCGTCCAGGTCACACAGCAGTTATCAGCGGTCAGGGTCACACAGCAAGTATCAGCGTCAGGTCACACAGCAGTATCAGCGGTCAGGTCACACAGCAAGTATCAGCGGTCAGGTCACACAGCAGTATCAGCGTCAGGTCACACGCAGTATCACGGTCAGGGTCACACAGCAAGTATCAGCGGTCAGGTCACACAGCAAGTATCAGCGTCAGGTCACACAGCAGTTATCAGCGGTCAGGGTCACACAGCAAGTATCAGCGGTCAGGGTCACACAGCAGGTATCACGGTCAGGGTCACACAGCAGGCATCACGGTCAGGGTCACTTTACTGGTACGTCAGACGTTCAGTATTAGGCAGCGCTTTGATGCAGCACATTTCCGCTCCGTCCAAAGCGCTGCCAGCTTCTGAACTGCCTCCCTATATACTGCATGAGGCCCCCATAGCTCCCATGTTTACGATGTCACCCCATTAGCCTCCCATGTTTACATGTCACCCATTAGCCTCCCCAGTTTACCATGTCACCCCCATAGCCTCCCATGTTACCATGTCACCCCATTAGCCTCCCATGTGCAGCACGACACCCCCATAGCCTCCCCATGCCCACCCAAACATTACATACACATGAAAAAAAAACACATACTCCTCCCACTGGGATTTTTTATGCATCATAGCTGTGTCCCATGAGAGTTAGCCCCATCATAGCTGTGTCCCATGAGAGTTATCCCCATCATAGCTGTGTCCCATGAGAGTTATCCCCATCATAGCTGTGTCCCATGAGAGTTATCCCCATAATAGCTGTGTCCCATGAGAGTTATTCCCATCATAGCTGTGTCCCATGAGAGTTATCCCCATCATAGCTGTGTCCCATGAGAGTTATCCCCATCATAGCTGTGTTCCATGAGTTATCCCCATCATAGCTGTGTTCCATGGAGTTATCCCCATCATAGCTGTGTCCCATGAGAGTTATCCCCATCATAGCTGTGTCCTATGAGAGTTATCCCCATCATAGCTGTGTCCTATGAGAGTTATCCCCATCATAGCTGTGTCCTATGAGAGTTATCCCCATCATAGCTGTGTCCCATGAGAGTTATCCCCATCATAGCTGTGTCCCATGAGAGTTATCCCCATAATAGCTGTGTCCCATGAGAGTTATTCCCATCATAGCTGTGTCCCATGAGAGTTATCCCCATCATAGCTGTGTCCCATGAGAGTTATCCCCATCATAGCTGTGTTCCATGAGTTATCCCCATCATAGCTGTGTTCCATGAGTTATCCCCATCATAGCTGTGTCCCATGAGAGTTATCCCCATCATAGCTGTGTCCTATGAGAGTTATCCCCATCATAGCTGTGTCCTATGAGAGTTATCCCCATCATAGCTGTGTCCTATGAGAGTTATCCCCATCATAGCTGTGTCCCATGAGAGTTATCCCCATAATAGCTGTGTCCCATGAGAGTTATTCCCATCATAGCTGTGTCCCATGAGAGTTATCCCCATCATAGCTGTGTCCCATGAGAGTTATCCCCATCATAGCTGTGTCCCATGAGAGTTATCCCCATCATAGCTGTGTCCTATGAGAGTTATCCCCATCATAGCTGTGTCCTATGAGAGTTATCCCCATCATAGCTGTGTCCCATGAGAGTTATCCCCATCATAGCTGTGTCCTATGAGAGTTATCCTCATCATAGCTGTGTCCTATGAGAGTTATCCCCATCATAACTGTGTCCCATGAGTTATCCCCATCATAGCTGTGTTCCATGAGTTATCCCCATCATAGCTGTGTCCCATGAGAGTTATCCCCATCATAGCTGTGTCCTATGAGAGTTATCCCCATCATAGCTGTGTCCTATGAGAGTTATCCCCATCATAGCTGTGTCCTATGAGAGTTATCCCCATCATAGCTGTGTCCTATGAGAGTTACCCCCATCATAGCTGTGTCCTATGAGAGTTATCCCCATCATAGCTGTGTCCTATGAGATATATAATAGTAATAAACTCCGGCACACGAAAAAATCAGAAAAAGTCACTTCTTTATCCAGGTGTATAGTAGATTCATCCGGGTGGAACAAAATAAATGGAAAATACATCCAGGTACAAGTAATTATTTATCGACGTTTCGGCATATATGTGCCTTTATCAAGATGTACCTTTTAATTACATACAAAAGAGAAAAAGAGGAAAAAATCAAAAATCAAAAATTACACATATGAATATACATAAATTCACATACATAATGTATATACAACTATGTATTGGAAAATTTCAAACAGTCAAACCAAAACTGCCTACCCCTGAGGAGAGCATCATAAAAAAGATATATGTACGGTCACAGATATAAGAAGTCTTGCGACTAAAATAGAGTCATAGTGAATACAAACAATGTACTGGATCAAAGTGAACCAAAGTGAACTGTCCGAAAACCCACATGTGATCGTGGAGTGTCCAGAGCTAGCAGCTGATAAAATGACAGCTGCACATGAGTTGTAATCATATGGTATAACAACGAATCATGGCTAAAGTACCGCCATACTGAGTGCGACTACTAGAATGTTGAAAAAAACAAATGCATTGATTACGACTTAATAGGAGTTACATACCTCTGCGTGCTGAAAGGGCATATTCCCGAGATGATGAGATAATGGTAAGCTACGTCTATGAGTGCCCCGTGCTGTTATTTATAGTCACGAGAAACGCCGTGCAGGAAGACTTCCGGGTGAGATCAGGACGGTCAAAAAGACTGTGCGCATGCGTGAAACAACGAAAGATGCCGAATGTGAGCCGGATAGAGCCGAGTGTGTAAAGGACCATTGCGCATGTCCAGACGGAAAATCAAGTCGTGGGTTCAATGCCAGGTTGCTGAAAAGAATAGGAAACAGAATCAAACTCCAGTAATAAAGCTCAATGCTGAATATAGTGAATTACACACAATGATTAAGAAAATCGAATAAGAATAATCAATAATAATTATATGAAAAGTAAAGTAGTCCATAGTACATAATTGTCAGACCAAAGATATAAAGATATATAAAAAGGACAAAAGTCAATTTTTTCAAAAGGACCATATGTTAACATGACAATTCATATTCCCTATTAAGGCCATATGGAGAAAGGGTTTGTAACACGTGTATCCAGAAGGACTCGCGTTCTTTTAGTTTAGAAATTCTGTCCCCTCCTCTCCTAGCTTTTGTAACATGATCAATGATTTGATATTTGAGTTGGGCAATAGTATGTCTATTGTCCAAAAAATGTGCTGGGATGGGTAACAGAGTACGTCCACAACGAATTGTGGACTTATGTTGAGAAATGCGGTCTCGGATATGTTGGGTAGTCTCACCAACATACCCGAGACCACAAGGACATTTAATAAAGTACACCACGTACGATGAGTCGCATGTATAATGTACCTTAATAGGGAATCTCCTGCCAGTGCGTGGATGGGTAAAACTATCGCCCTTAGTGATATTGGAACATTGAAGGCATCCGAGGCACGGAAAAGTTCCCTTACGGGGAGCTCGTAATAAACTCTGTCCAAGGTCCTTTTTGGGAGAACCCACATCGGCCTTTACCAAAAAATTGCGCAAATTATTCGATTTTTTATAGCATATCATTGGTACATTTTTAAATTCCGAAATGTTGGGATATGAGGCCTCAAGTATATTCCAATGTTTCTTAATGCATTGATGAATGCCATGTTTAAATGGATGGAAAACATTGACAAATGCGATTCTAGGATGAACATTCCTGATGGTGAGGGTTTTACTTTTTTAATCGGGTGTCCGCCAAATTTTCTTCGGTACCCGTTCACGAAATTTTTTATCCATCTCATTATGTCTGTGATCCGGTTGTCATGATTGGAAACTATCCTCGTATTTCTATCTTGTTGTGACTTAGGTAGGGATTTCTTGATATGCATTGGGTGACTACTGCTTTTAAATAATAAGCATTTTTGTCTGTAGGTTTTGTATACAGATCTGTTTCTAAATGACCCTCCAATGGAAATCGTGAAAATGTGTATCCAAAAAATTGATATTTTGATCGTTGTATGATTTTTTGGAAAGTAATATCTGGAATACAAGAATTGAGATATGTATGAAAACAGGGAAGGGTCTCAACACAACTGTCCAAATAAGGAACACATCATTAATATTAATGGGCTCCAATTCCACATTAGACTCAAAGAGTGGATGAGAAAATACACATAAGTGAGTTTATCCCCATCATAGCTGTGTCCTTTACGAGAGTTATCCCCATATGCTGTGTCCTATGAGGTTATCCTCATCATAGCTGTGTCCTTTGAGAGTTATCCCCTCATACTGTGTCCCATGAAATTTTATCCCATCATTGCTGTGTTCCTGAGTTATCCCCCATCATTAGCTGTGTCCCATGAGAGTTATCCCCATCATAGTGTGTCCTATGAGGTTATCCCCTCATAGCTGTGTCCTATGAGGTTACCCCCATCATAGCTGTGTCCTATGAGAGTTATCCCATCATAGCTGTGTCCCATGAGAGTTATCCTCATCAAACTGTGTCCATGAGGAGTTATCCCCATCATAGCTGTGTCCCATAAGGTTATCCCCATCATAGCTGTGTCCCATGAGAGGTATTACCCCCATCATAGCTGTGTCCCATGGAATTATCCACATCATAGCTGTTGGTCCCATGAGGTTTCCACCATGATAGCTGTGTCCCATGAGAGTTATCCCTATCATAGCTGTGTCCTGGAGTTATCCCCATCATAGCTGAGTCCCATGAGAGTTATCCCCATCATAGCTGTGTCCCATGGAGAAGTTATCCCCATCATAGCTGTGTCCCATGGAGAGTTATCCCCATCATGCTGTGTCCCATGAGAGTTATCCCCATCATAGCTGTGTCCAATGAGTTATCCCATCATAGCTGTGTCATGAGTTATCCCCATCATAGCTGTGTCCATGAGAGTTATCCCATGATAGCTGTGTCCCATGAGAGTTATCCCCATCATGCTTGCCCCAAATGAGAGTTTTTCCCATTATAGCTGTGTCCATGAGAGTTATCCCCATCATAACTGTGTCCCATGAGAGTTATCCCATCATAGCTGTTGTCCCATGAGAGTTATCCCATGATAGCTGTGTCCCATGAGAGTTATCCCCATCATAGCTGTGTCCATGAGAGTTATACCCCATCATAGCTGTGTCCCATGAGAGTTATCCCCATGATAGCTGTGTCCATGAGAGTTATCCCCATCATAGCTGTGTCCATGAGAGTTATCCCCATCATAGCTGTGTCCCATGAGAGTTTATCCCATCATAGCTGTGTCCCATGAGAGTTATCCCCATCATAGCTGTGTCCCATGAGAGTTATCCCCATCATAGCTGTGTCCCATGAGTTATCCCCATCATAGCTGTGTCCCATGAGTTATCCCCTCATAGCTGTGTCCATGAGAGTTATCCCCATCATTAGCTGTTGTCCCATGAGGTTATCCCCATCATTGCTGTTTGTCCCATGAGAGTTATCCCCATCATAACTGTGTCCCATGAGAGTTTTCCCCATCATAGCTGTGTCCCATGAGAGTTATTCCCATCAAGCTGTGTCCCATGAGAGTTATCCCCATATAACTGTGTCCCATGAGAGTTATCCCCATCATAGCTGTGTCCCATGAGAGTTATCCCCATCATTGCTGTGTCCATGAGAGTTATCCCCATCATAACTGTGTCCCATGAGGTTATCCCCTCATAGCTGTGTCCCATCAGAGTTATCCCCATCATAGCTGTGTCCCATGAGCGTTATCCCATCATAGCTGTGTCCTATGAGAGGTATTACCCCCATCATAGCTGTGTCCCATGAGAGTTATTCCCCACCATAGCTGTGTCCCATGAAAGTTATCCCCATATAAACTGTGTCCCATGAGAGTTATCCCCATCATAGCTGTGTCCATGAGAGTTATCCCCACATAGCTGTGTCCCATGAGTTATCCTCATCATAAGCTGTGTCCATGAGTTATCCCATCATAGCTGTGTCTCATGAGAGTTATCCCATCATAGCTGTGTCCCATGAGGTTATCCCCATATGCTGTGTCTTATGCGAGTTATCACCATCATAGCTGTGTCCATGAGAGTTATTGCCCATAATAGCTGTGTCCCATGAGAGTTATCCCACTTAGCTGGTTCTCATGAGAGTTACCCCCATCATAGTGATCGCACGTAGCAGGGCTTTGGGGTACTCGGCACCGAGCGTTCACTTCATGGGGGATGTCAGGGTAGCACAGCCTCGGTCCGTTGCCCTGGGCGTCACCAAAAAAGTGGGAATATTTACAGGGGATTTAGAAATGTTGTGAGCCCTGTGGTTCCTGGTCAGGATGGCCGCAGCGGCAGGGTAGATTCTCTGAGGGGTTGTTACTGAGCAGCAAGATGTTAAGTCTCCCACAGGCGGAGATGATCCTCGAGATATATGGCGGTGCAGGGGTGCAGGACATGAGGCAGACACACACAAGACAGTTCTTTCTTACCTTTTACTGGTGTATTTGCAGGCACGTCCCGGAAGCTGCTCAGGGTGGAGGATGCACGTCCAGAATCATGAGTAGGTGTAGGGCCTCCTTACGTCTTTATATGTGTTAGTTTTGACTTGCATGAAACAAAAGCCTAACTCCGTGTGAAAACAGCTATGCCCGGCTGACATTGTGGTGGAGCCTTCTTTTGGACAGAAACTAAGTCTCTATCTGCAGCGTCCTGCTGACTCCTGTTATTCTGACCCCGGTTACGTATCAGCACTGTTGGGCCCCTCTGTGACCTGAAGTCCAGCAGGGGTCTCCGGTTTTTCCCCTAGCCGTGAAGGTTCTAGCAAGCTCGGACCCGGTGTTGGTGGTGCAGAGTGGAGGTAAGCTATCGTTGCTATTTCTCCTCAGTCACTCTCTCTTTCCCTTTTTCACTTGCCTGTCATCCTACTCACACCTTTAACATAAGCACAGGCAGCAGTAGATATCAGCTTCCTTCTCTTCACCGCTCTCCAAGCGTCGGCATGCTCGCTCTCTAACAGTACCTCAGTTGACTCGGTGTTACAAATACTGCAGTTCCCTTTCCTTCACTTCCTTCTTAGGCTCTGTCCGAAGCAGCTATCAGGACATTCCGTCAGACTGATCTGTGCACACTCCGAGAGTCACTTTCCACTTTCCTAGAGAACTATCAGTCAGCACGATCTGAGGTAACTTTCCTCTCAGCTCTTCAACACGCTCTGACACAGACTAGTGTAATCTGA
This sequence comes from Oophaga sylvatica, assembly GCA_033576555.1. NCBI lineage: Eukaryota > Metazoa > Chordata > Amphibia > Anura > Dendrobatidae > Oophaga > Oophaga sylvatica. The sequence goes on along the minus strand of JARQOD010000001.1, from coordinate 381,734,012 downwards.
GCTCTGCTCTGACAGGAAATCAACTCCTCCCTCCGGTGTTCTGAGGAGACTTGATCTGTCTGAGGTACAACCAACAACTAGCTAACGTTCAGCTAGACTGTCTTCATCTCACTGCTCTATCTCTCCACACCCTTATATACTCTAAAGGGCTCCCTCTGGTGGCACTATAGGGAAATGTGAAGTGTGAATGAATATCGGGTGATTGTGAATTACCTTATATGCATCCTCCTGGGTAATATGTGGCATCAAGCGCAGCTGGGCTACACATCCCCCCTAGTTAATATCAGCACTCCCGGGCTGAAAAAGAAAACAATTTTTATACATAACATCAACAAAACATAACTCACCCCTTGCGGGAGGTAAGGACACTTCAAACGTTACAATGTGTACAAATGGCAAATAGAAAATATCAAAATACTTTCACACAATAAATACAGAATTCTTGTGGAGGACCCGTACCAAACCTCCCACGGTGGTCCTGGGTGGGCTGCAGGACTTCTTTGCTGCAAACCTCACTCAAGGCCACACCATACGGGTTTTTCTTCTGAGGTAGAATGGCTTTACGTAAAACCAAGATGGGGCACCGAGTGCCAACTATTTACATTACAGTTTTTGGGCTGGCAAAGTCCTCAGCCACGCAGTCCTTTAAAAGAAACACATTTCACATATCACATTACCCAACTGGGGTATACTACTTCAGCATGTAAACATTATCATCTTACAACATTCTCAATAAAGTGCAATTCTCTTCATAACTTTGTACAGTTCAGTAAACCCTGTCTGGGTCCTACTGGTCTTCTTTGGATAAGGTAGCACCTTCCACACCTGGGGCTGGAAGCATGCGGTGCGCTCTGGAACGCATCACTAAGAGATCGTGTCCTGCTACCAGTGTCTGAGTAGCTACAGTCCTCTTTTCAATTTTGCGATTTGCTGGAGGCCTTACAGGTGCCTCTTCTAAATACAGATTTGGCTCAATAGGGATCGCTGTAGCAGTCGCTATGCTCTGCAGCATTTCCAATTGGGACGCAGGTGCACGTAGTGGCTCAGTTGGGGACGCACTAACAATCGCTGCGCTCTGTTGCGTTGCATAATAGGACGCAGGATAAGATGCAGGTGCGCGGCCAGACACTGATGTGGCTGGGGCTTGGGACGCTGAGACACGGGGTACGTTTCCAGCTTTAGGGACGGGGTCGCTGATTCGGGAGACATTCAGGGCATACCACCCCTTAAGACCCCAGTGCCGCGTGTAGGTGACAGTATCCCCAATAATTAGATCCCTTCCCTGGTGCCCCTCTGGCAGGTGAGACTCCACATCCCTGCGATTAACAAAGACCTCCTGGTACAGGCCTGGTTCATGGATGAACCCCAGTCTCCCTGGAGTTTGAAGTCTCTAATGGCCCCTGGCGCCGCGGTTCCCGGAGCGTACCTTTGTCTCGCCTGACGTTCTCTTTGTCAGCAAGATCTTTCTCCCGGTACCTCTGGCGAAGCTGCTGCGCCTCTCGCTGCTCCTGCTGCTGTCGCTGCTCATGCTCCCGGCGTCACCACTCGTTCTCCTTCTGGGCGGCGTATTCCACGTCGTCCAGGTACTCCATCTCCTCCCAATCAATCTCCACTGCATCAGGCAGGATTCCTTCCGTCGTCCCTACCGGGGGACTGCATTCCGCTGCGGCCTCTGGTTCCAGGCCTGGCTGGCATTCTGGTCCGGGCAGGGCCTCCTCAGCCTCCTTCCCTCCCGCCGCGTCCTCGGCGGAGTCAGGATCAGCTCTTTTGGGGCCGGCCTCCGGTTCTTCATCAGCCGCTGGGTCCAGTGGTGGCGCGGGTGGCATTTGCGCATCTTGAGGGGAGAGCAGTGGGTCCCACAGCAGCCGCTGTTTCAGGGCACGCCAACTTTGCTCCATCGCCCCCACCTCTGCGCGGGTGTCGGGCTATATCTCTCAGCACCGCATCCACTTCTTCCATTCTCTGCATCCTCTGGTCGTTCTCCAGACCTGGGGACGGTTCAGGCACAGGCTGCAACACTTCAGAGGAACGGGGTCTGCGCACCGCCATTCCTCCACATAGTGACTCCTGTCCTTCCGCCATCTCACTCCAGGCCAGACTGTGTGTTTCATCTGGAACACTCTGGATTTTTCCGTGGAGGCGGGACTTTCGCTTTCTCTTCTTAGCATAGAGGATGAAGAGAAGGCGGATCTCCCTTGCAGTGGGGCAGGCTCGGACATTATAATAGCACTTAGACAGGGCGCCCATAGCTTTCGCACCACAGGGGGGGCACGCCCACAAATGCACGCCCTACTTCTTCACCAGCGCCTCAGGGCGCGAATATGATGGCAAAATGGCGGAAAATGGCGCCAAAAGTCACAAAAACTGCACACAGCCTTTTTGCACAAAAACAGTCCACTTAGGCACACATGACTCACATATAGTAAGCTTCGGATCCTGTTCGTGACGCCAAGTTTAAGATGAGTCGCACGCAGCAGGGCTTTGGGGGTACTCGGCACCGAGCCCGTTCACTTCACTGGGGATGTCACGGGTAGCACAGCTCGGTCCGTTGCCCTGGGCGATCACCATAAAAATGTGGGAATATTTACAGGGGATTTAGAAATGTTCGTGACGCCACCTGTGGTTCCTGGTCAGGATGACCAGCGCTGCAGGGTAGATTCTCTGAGGGGTTGTTACTGAGCAGCAAGATGTTAAGTCTCCCACAGGCGAGACTGATCCCTCGAGATATATGGCGGTGCAGGGGTGCAGGACAATGAGGCAGACACACACAAGACAGTCTCTTTCTGTACCTTTACTGGTGTATTTGCAGGCACATCCCGGGAAGCTGCTCAGGGTGGAGGATGCACGTCCAGTAATCACTGAGTAGGTGTAGGGCCTCCTTACGTCTTTATATGTGTGAGTTTCTGACTTGCATGAAACAAAGCCTAACTCCGTGTGAAACAGCTACGCCCGGCTGACATTATGGTGGAGCCTTCTTTTGGACAGAACTAAGTCTCTATCTGCAGCATCCTGCTAGACTCCTGTTCTTCCTGACCCCGGTTACGTATCAGCACTGTTGGGCCCCTCTGTGACCTGAAGTCCAGCAGGGTCTCCGGTTTTTCCCACTAGTCGTGAAGGTTCTAGCAAGCTCGGACCCGGTGTCCGGTGGTGCAGAGTGGAGGTAAGCTATCGTTGCTATTTCTCCTCAGTCACTCTCTCTTTCCCTTTTTCCACTTGCCTGTCGTCCTACTCACACCTTTAACATAAGCACAGGCAGCAGTAGATATCAGCTTCCTTCTCTTCACCGCTCTCCAAGCGTCGGCACGCTCGCTCTCTAACAGTACCTCAGTTGACTCGGTGTTACAAATACTGCAGTTCCCTTTCCTTCACTTCCTTCTTAGGCTCTGTCCGAAGCAGCTATCAGGACATTCTGTCAGACTGATCTGTGCACACTCCGAGAGTCACTTTCCACTTTCCTAGAGAACTATCAGTCAGCACGATCTGAGGTAACTTTCCTCTCAGCTCTTCAACACGCTCTGACACAGACTAGTGTAATCTGAGCTCTGCTCTGACAGGAAATCAACTCCTCCCTCCGGTGTTCTGAGGAGATCTGATCTGTCTGAGGTACAACCAACAACTAGCTAACGTTCAGCTAGACTGTCTTCATCTCACTGCTCTATCTCTCCACACCCTTATATACTCTAAAGGGCTCCCTCTGGTGGCACTATAGGGAAATGTGAAGTGTGAATGAATATTGGGTGATTGTGAATTACCTTATATGCATCCTCCTGGGTAATTGTGGCACCAAGCGCAGCTGGGCTACACAATAGCTGTGTCCCATGAGAGTTATCCCCATCATAACTGTGTCCCATGAGAGTTATCCCCATCATAGCTGTGTCCTATGAGAGTTACCCCCATCATAGCTGTGTCCATGAGAGTTATCCCATATATTATAGTCATCCTCCATGAGAGTTACCCCATCATAGCTGTGTATCCAAGCGCATGAGAGTTATCCCCATATAGCTGTGTCCCATGAGAGTTATCCCCATCATAGCTGTGTCCCATGAGAGTTATCCCCATATATAGCTGTGTCCATGAGAGTTATCCCCATCATAGCTGTGTCCCATGAGAGTTATCCCCATCATAGCTGTGTCCCATGAGAGTTATCCCCATCATAGCTGTGTCCATGAGAGTTATCCCCATCATAGCTGTGTCCTATGAGAGTTATCCCCATCATAGCTGTGTCCCATGAGAGTTATCCCCATCATAGCTGTGTCCCATGAGAGTTATCCCCATCATAGCTGTGTCCCATGAGATTATCCCCATCATAGCTGTGTCCCATGAGAGTTATCCCCATAATAGCTGTGTCCCATGAGAGTTATCCCCATCATAGCTGTGTCCCATGAGAGTTATCCCCATCATAGCTGTGTCCCATGAGAGTTATCCCCATCATAGCTGTGTCCCATGAGAGTTATCCCCATCATAGCTGTGTCCATGAGAGTATCCCATCATAGCTGTGTCCTGAAGTTACCCCATCATAGCTGTGTCCCATGAGAGTTATCCCCATCATAGCTGTGTCCCATGAGAGTTATCCCCATCATAGCTGTGTCCCATGAGAGTTATCCCCATCATAGCTGTGTCCATGAGAGTTATCCCCATCATAGCTGTGTCTCATGAGAGTTATCCCCATCATAGCTGTGTCCCATGAGAGTTATCCCATCATAGCTGTGTCCCATGAGAGTTATCCCCATCATAGCTGTGTCCATGAGAGTTATCCCCCATCATAGCTGTGTCCATGAGAGTTATCCCCATCATACTGTGTCCCATGAGAGTTATCCCCATCATAGCTGTGTCCTATGAGAGTTACCCCATCATAGCGCTGGTCATGTACCCTATGAGAGTTTCCCCATCATAGCTGTGTCCATGAGGTTATCCCCATCATACTGTGTCCCATGAGAGTTATCCCCATCATAGCTGCTGGTACATAATGAGATTTCCCATCATAGCTGTATCCCATGTAGAGGTTATCCCCATCATAGCTGTGTCCTATGAGAAGTTATTCCCATCATAGCTGTGTCCCATGAGAGTTATCCCCATCATAGCTGTGTCCCATGAGAGTTCATCCCATCATAGCTGTGTCCCATGAGAGTTATCCCATCATAGTTGTGCTCCCTCCCCAGGTAATCACTCACAAGTTTCTCCGGAGCGGCGGTTGGTCGGTGGCGCTCGTCCCACTTCCCGCTCCCACATCCCTTGAAGGCCCCTACTACTCGCTCCTTACAGGCCCGTGTGTAGCGGTTGTGATTGGCCAAGCGTTTCGGGAGAAGGCATTTTACCAGCTTAGTGCAGTGGCGGCTTGTTGATGCTCAGACTGCAGGTCATTTCATGTGGTGTGTGGACGATGCTACATGGTGGACATCTCTGACTAGTTAGTGCCAGGCAGCGGCCACATTGGAGCTGCCCAGAGATTGGTAGGCATGTGCCAGAGATAATAGGTTGGCAATCAGTGCCTGCCCCTATGTGTATGCTATAAGGATGCAGGACTGTCTGCCATCAGGGCCACGCTCTGCAGCCATCATTGTTGTCTGTATGCCTGTGCCAGGCCTGCCATTGCCATTAATGATCCTTGTTCTGGATTCTTCTGTGAGGTTCTTGTATGTGAGGTGATGGCGCTGACATCCTTGTGTTTGGACCCCTTTTTTTCTATTAATCTAAATAAAAATGTCCACTATGGTGCTCAGTTTTACAGGATAGATATAAATCTGTATGAACCAGATTTATGTCTACTGATTTTAAAAGTTGACTATGGGGGGCGCCATTTTGCAGTTCGCCTCAGGCAGCTGAGAGGCTAGGTTCACCCCTGCCTATGTGTGCGTATGCTCTAGCCTGTGCCCTCATGTCTCTGCACGTTTGGCTTTGTATTATACCTTCGTCCCATTAGCCATCTACATTTTATACATTTGCAGAAATTCATGGGTAAAATAAACCAAACCTGATTTAATAGACAGAATCGTAATGGATATTTAAAAGCAGCGAAGATAAAGTGAATCTTTTATTTATCATTTTTTTAATAAGAAGGACAAGAGGTTCAATTATCCCTCAGCCCTGACAGCGGAGAAGACGTGCATTATTCATATGTCGCAATCACACGTCCACTGCATACATCATATTAAACTAACAGAAATAACGGCACCTGAACATTCGGCTTCTTGGGTCTGCGGCACTCGGTGGTAAATCTCTAAATCTCCTCTCCAAAAATACCTGGACTGGTGAGACGCTGGATTATCTGAATTTCTGTACTTGGGTATTTTATCATGTCAGAATCCAGAAGAGTAAAAAAGACTATAAAATACAATGCAGATCTGGGCTGAAGTGATGCCTGGAATGAATAAGGTTTTCATTAATTTCTATTTAATAGAAATATTTTACTATGAGACTGTGTAATCCAGCATTACTCTTTTTGCAAATGTTTAAAAAAAATTAATAATTAGTTGTTGCAATACCCAGAGTGGCCACATGAGGCACTGCTGTTAACTCATTAGGAACTAAATACTTTGATTGCTGTTATATCCGCAACAGAAAGGCAAAATAATAAATAAAACATTTTATTGCGCCCTGCCTCCACTATTATATCATATGTCCAGCTCAACTTGAAAATTTGATGAAATATCCTCTCTGGTAGTCAAAAAATTATCACTTTAACCCCTTTCCAACATCGGGCGTACATGTACACTCCCTCCCATTGATGTGGGCTCCGGTGGTGAGCCCACATCTTTCCCGGAACATGTCAGTTGTTTTGAATAGCTGACATGTGCTTCTAACAGCCACGGGTGGAATCCCGATCCACCCGAGGCTGTTAACCCATTAAAAGCCACTGTCAATCTCTGACAGCGGCATTTAACACGTGCTGCCGGAAATCCGCCCATCAGTGACCCCATCACGTGATTGTGGGTCACCGATGGGTTGGCATGATAACCAGAGGTCTCCTTGACCTCTATGGCTATCACTGTCGGATTGCTATGAGCACCGCATGGTGGTCGTCACTCATAGCATGTGAGCAGTTATGCTACATACAGGTGATCTGATCATCGCCTGTATGCAGAGACGATCGGATTATGGCAGCTTCTAGTCTCCCATGGAGACTGTTGAAGCAAGTGAAAAGTAAAAAAAAGGTTTTTAAAAAAATAAAAAATATATAAAATTTCATATCACCCCCCTTTCACCACATTCAAAAAAATAATCAAACACACACATATTTTGTATCGCTGCGTTCAAAATCGCCCAATCTATCAATATAAAAAAAGAATTAACCCGATCGCTAAGCGATCAAAAGTCAAAACGCCAGAAGTAAGTTTTTTTGCTCTCCGCAACATTGCATTAAAATGCAATAACGGGTGATCAAAAGACTGTATATACACCAAAATGGTATCATTAAAAACGTCAGCTCGGTATGCAAAAAGTAAGCCCTCGCCCGACCTGAGATCGTGAAAAATGGAGACGCTATGGGTATCGGAAAATGGCGCCACTTTTTTTAACAAACTTCAGAATTTTTTTTCACCACTTCGATAAAAAAGAACCAAGACATGTTTGGTGTCTATGAACTCATAATGACCTGGAGAATCATAATGGCAGGTCAGTTTTAGCATTTAGTGAACATGGTAAAAAAAAAAATCCAAAAAACAACTGTGGGATTGAACTTTTTTGCAATTTCACTGCACTTGGAATTTTTTTCCCATTTTCCAGTACACAATATGTTAAAACCAATGGTGTCTTTCAAAAGGACAACTCATCCTGCAAAAAACAAGCCCTCACATGGCCATATTGACCAAAATATAAAAAAGTTATGGCTCTGGGAAGAAGGGGAACAAAAAAATGAAAACGTAAAAACGAAAATACCTTTTTTTTGAGACATGGGACTTTTTTTATGAAGATTTCATTTTTATGGTAATTTTCAAATCGGCGTCTCTCACAGATTCTTTGAGGGGGGTATCTTTAGGCTGCTTCTGTGAGCCACACCCTATCGTAAAATTCATAAAAATTGGCACTGAATGAAAATGCTCATATCCCTGGAACCGTATGGCAGATTTTAAAAAAATAAATAAAAAACATCATCGTCAGGGGAGCACGCAGAACAAAATAGGAGCAGAAATCATTCACTTTTGACCTGATGATAAGTTCTCTTTAAATAAAAATGTTACATAAAAGTCAGAGGTTTTCAACGTTTGGAATCCTCTGCAAATTGTGCAGCAAAATTTCCTCTTACTTCTATGTCTATGTGGAGAATTTTCAGCTCTGGTCAGATGTGGATCAGCATGGTGAGGACCTATTCATGTAAAACGTTGCCCAAGCCGCCACTACAGATAATATACAAGAAATAAAATGCCAATATATAAAGTATATCTCTGGGGGTCAGATGTTTCGGCAATTAATGCAGCAACGGCTACATAAATTTGCAGTATTAGAATGCATCCGCACACTGGTTTCCAAGGGTCCTGCTCCGGAGAGATTTTATAATTAAGCATCGATGAAATATGGGAGTAATTCCTGAATATTAATTCCTCTCCAACATAACTTTCTTTCTATTAAGCAACTTGTCAAAGTTTTAAAAACGAATCTGGCTGAGGAGCCGACATCTCTTCATCATCAGGCAGGGAAAAAAAGCAGGATTTAAAAGCAGTTTAAAATGCCATATTGCCTCTTAGAAAGTAATTTATGGTGCGATACATCATGAGCAGAGGCTTTGTAATTTATGGGACTGTACTCGGCCTGCCTATAAATCACCAACTGTCGGCAAAATACTGAAGGAGCTGGCGAAGAATTGAAACTTGGCTTCTCGTCCTCCCAAGTGGTGCTCACACGCATTCACTCAACATTGACAAATTCGCTTTACCCCATTTTTCATATTCAACAAGCTTCCAAACCGTAGAGATAAGTGACAGTGAAAAGCCGGATGGCTGAGCCCAAGATTTATTGCCTTCTTCAATGGCATCATTGTAGTTCTGCGGGACAATATCTGGTAGATGTTATCTCCCCAAGACCCAATACATAACTGGAAATAATTAGAGAATTTCGGGAAGAGACCAGAGTTTGACAATTTATCATCCATTGCCTCTTTATGATGCAAACAATGGAAATTGATATTTAAGGTGGGTGTCCAGTTCTACGAAAGGTAAAAGGAAAAGCATTTAGAGATGGCAATTCTTACCCATCTTAACCCTTGGCATTGTGTGGTCACCATGTTAGCCTACATTCCTACATGGCTGCCTTCATGTTGCCAGCTAGAGATTAAATTTGACTGGTACTTCCAAGTGTTGGCTTCCAGTCCGGTCCCCGATGGCGGTCGATGTTGACTTCTGTGTCAAGCACTTTGGCTGTCTCCGCCACTTACTAGGCTCATGCGACGTCATGATGTTTTGGGGACTAGTAGGCAGCAGAGACATCCAGGATACCAGTAGTTGTGTGGTACTTTAACATTGATTGCTTAGCCTACGGGAAGAGTCAGATGGTAGTATAACTAAGACAGGGGTCACAATACAATGCTCGGACTGGTCGTTGGCTCTCCCTACCCGGACGTGATAGCTGCATATTACTCCATGCTGTCATGCTCGGATCGGGAGAGCCGACGGCCATTAGAAAAATGGAGGATGTCATAAGTCCTGAGAGTAACCTACTTCTGAATTAGGTTATTGTTAACTTAGACCCTTGCTTTAGGACTGACCCAGCAAAATTGAAACTGTTTGCCAATTTTAATGACCAAATCTTCTTTTTCTTTCTTTTCCAATATTTTCCCAAGACCATACCCCATTATCCAATCCCATGATGATCAGTCATGGACCTTCTTCTATTTCAGAATCTTCTTCTATTCCAGTCTACTCATTGCATCCTAAGTCACTCAAATGCTGTCCACCTTCTGTTCATTCTTCGGAGATCGCCAACGCCTAAATGATCCCCAATTATTCTGTATGTTAGTGTCTTTATTATTTTTGACAAAGCTTACCCTAACCAAATATGATCTATTGTATTTTGTCTTTTCCGTCCCTGCGTGTCCTTCCTTCCTTCCTTGGCTCCCACATACCTTGACTTCCTCCTCTTGACTCCTACAATCCTCCTCCTTCATAGCTACAGAGTTGTGCTTTGAATTTTCTCTTTCTTCCTCCATATTTTCCATTGTTTTGTAACATTCCACAATTGGTACAATAAATGCTTCTTTTTAATGTACATTGTAAGGCTTTTGTAACAATTTTGCTACAGAACTGACATTTTCATTATGCTTTTTCACATTGCGGGTTGTACATTGGTCCCTGATGGAAGTGCATGAATACAAAAGGTCCATTAACACAGGTTAATTTTAGATACATTTTTTTGGCAGATTCCTTTTTTTTTATATAAATGTTTTCTTTTCTTTTTTTTTGGCCTTTTTCTCTTTTGTCCTTCGACTGCCTCTGTGGATAGGCGTTGATATCCAGATCGACTGTACTATTATTATTTTTCTTTTTCACAATTTCAGCAATTCTTTGCTTTATTTTTATCAGCTCTGGACAAAGTGACCAGGAATGTAATAGTAATTGTCATGTTCTATATAATAAAAAATAAAGCACTGAATCGAAAAGCAGAAAACATTTGAAAAAACCCAAATGACTGAACCTGTTGTTTATCATTTTTGCCTTGACCAGGTCCAGTTGACATAAGGCAACAGATAAGGTGACATTTCTGGAGCTTCTTTTACAACTACTTTTTATTTTAAAGGGAATCGCTGAGCAACACAGTGTGTAAAAAGGTGAGATAGACCTTACTGAGTAAATGATGTACCTTAAAGGGATTCTCCAACTTTTGAAAAATGGCCCAAGGAAATATAAGTAAAGCAAAAAAAGAAGTCTTACTCTTCTGAGCCTTCTCTCTGGTGGTCTTCAATGGTAACTGTACTCATGATGTATTGTCCTGCAGTCACCATGTTTGTGGACACATTCAGTATCTGTCATGTGTGCATCGCCACGAAGATCGTCGCGGTTGCACATTCTGACTTCTCACAGCTGAGTTGCTGTTTCTTTGTGTTTGGCAGTTAGGGAGTTAATTCTGTCTGTGCTCAGTTCTGGGACTGGGTGCAGTTTTCTCCCGGCTGCAATTAATTATTTGTTGATTGGTTTCCTTTAAATCTCTGGTTGTCTGTGTTGGGAGTTGCCAGTGAAATTCTTCATGCAGACCACAGATAGGATTGTATCTGTATAGACTTAAGTTAAAGAGCTCCTTAGTTGTTTTAAGCTCACCTTGCTTAGAGTTTAATATCCCAGATCATTTATGTTCCTTCTGTGTTTGAGTGTGTATGCAAGTCTGTGTTTTCTCCAGTCTGTCTTATATGTCTAATCTGTGTATTTAGCAGAGATCAGCCCATATCCCTTTGGTGGTAATCAGAATCCTTCTTAGGACTGATTACAGGGTTCAGGGACTGATAGGAGACAGGGTTAGGCTGGAGACTTGGACCTCTGAACCATTATCAGTACCTCCAAGGTGAGGGTTTAGTTAGGACCCCAGTTTAGGGTCAGGTTAGACCCCCGGTCCTCCTCTTTCCTGTGACAGTGTATCAAGTCCTCAAGATTAACCCTGAGTTCAACGGATATCGTGTCAGGTAAATCTATTCTATATTTACATGCTCATGTTGCTAATCTATATGTTGTATAGAGTGTTGTTCTTTTAAGAATAGTTTACTGACATCGTACACATATCATAAGACCGCGTGACATTTTCACTGGCCCATAAAATTATTCCCAGTTGCCATGGATCCAGTAGCCCAGCTGGCTCTGCAGTTGCAGGGATTATCCATGGAGCTGACGGACATTAAGTCCAAAGTTTTGTCTCCCTCGGAGCAAACCAGATTTGAACCTAAAGTAGCTCTCCCGGACAGGTTCACTGGTGGGCGAGACAAATTTTTTACCTTCAGGGAAGCATGTAAATTGTATTTTCGGCTTCGGCCTCGATCATCAGGGAGTGAAGAGCAGAGAGTGGGAATTGTTATCTCGCTCCTACAAGGGGACCCTCAATCCTGGGCCTTCTCCCTTCCTCCGGGATCCCCGGCTCTACAGTCAGTAGATCGATTTTTTACTGCCCTGGGTTTGGTATATGATGACCCAGATCGGGTTCTCTTGCTGAGACAAAATTACGTAAGATACAGCAGGGAGATCGTCCGGCGGAGGAATTTGCTTCTGAGTTCCGTAGATGGGCCACAGATACTCAGTGGAATGACCCAGCTCTTAGGAGCCAGTTTTGTCATGGGCTTTCTGACAAATTAAAGGACGTTTTGGCTCAGTATGATTCTCCTCCATCACTGGAGGCTGCTATGGCCCTAGCTATCCGTACTGATAGACGGCTCCGGGAGAGGTGCGAGGTAACTCCGCCCCCTGTTGTTACTCCACCTACTACTAAAGTCCCTTATGTTGAGGTTCCCCTTGTCTGTTCGGAGGAGCCTATGCAGTTGGGAGGGACATCATTTCGTAGGAGGGGATTGGCGGTACGCCGCAGGACTAGAAGGTGTTTCTTCTGCGGGAAAGAGGGACATTTTGTTGGGGGATGTCCATCCCGTGCCTTGTTGAGCAAAAAGTCGCCGTAAAACTGTTAATCCCAGGTTGTGTGGTGGACGACAACCTGGGAGTATGTATTTCGTCCGCTAGTTCTTCTCAGTTCCTTGTACCAGTGGAGGTGGTGGTTGGTACGAGAGTGGAGAGATTTTCTGTTCTTCTTGATAGTGGGTCCGGGGCTAATCTGGTTGACGCTCAGTTTGCTCAGGCTCAAGGTATGCATCTGAGTGTATTGGTCAAACCGATCCCTATATTCTCCATTGACGCCAGGCCTCTCGGCCAAGGTAGCTTTGTTCATGAGGTTCATAACATTGACCTTCGGGTAGGGGCAATACATAGGGAACTATTATCTTGTTATGTGTTGGAGGGTCTACCTACTCCTATTGTGTTGGGACTTCCTTGGTTGGTTAAACATAACCCTGTGATTAATTGGCAGTCCAGAGATATAAGCCAATGGGGGGAGTTTTGCAAAAGTAACTGCATGAACACAGTCATCAGTGCGGTCGTGCCTAGTACTTTGCCTCCTTTTTTGGAGGACTTTGGGGATGTGTTCTCTGAGGAGGGGTGTCAGGAGTTGCCTCCTCATCGCGTGTATGACTGCTCTATTAATTTACTTCCTGATGCTAAGTTACCTAAAGCTAGGTTATATAACCTTTCTGGTCCTGAGAGGCAGGCTATGAAAGATTATATTTCGGAAAGTCTGGCCAAAGGGCATATTAGACCTTCATCTTCCCCAGTGGCCGCGGGGTTCTTCTTTGTGAAGAAAAAAGATGGAGGCCTACGCCCTTGCTTGGATTTCCGCGAACTTAATCGGATTACTGTTCGAGATCCGTATCCACTCCCTCTGATTCCTGATCTCTTCAATCAAATTGTTGGCGCCAAATGGTTCTCTAAATTGGATCTCAGGGGGGCGTATAATCTGATTAGGATAAAAGAGGGGGATGAGTGGAAAACGGCGTTTAACACGCCGGAGGGACATTATGAGAACCTTGTCATGCCTTTTGGTCTGACTACTGCACCAGCAGTATTCCAACATTTTGTTAATGACATTTTTCGTCATCTGGTGGGGCTGTTTGTGGTCGTATATTTGGATGACATTTTAATTTACTCACCAGATCTTGTGTCTCACCAGGAGCATGTGAGACAGGTGTTGCAGATCTTGCGAGACAATAAACTATACGCCAAACTGGAAAAGTGTGTATTCGCCGTACAGGAACTTCAGTTTTTGGGTTTCTTGGTGTCAGCCTCCGGTTTCCGTATGGACCCTGAAAAGGTGAGAGCAGTGCTTGAATGGGATCAGCCAGAGGATCTTAAGGCTCTGCAGCGTTTTCTGGGGTTTGCTAACTACTACCGGAAATTTATTTGTAATTTCTCATCTGTTGTCAAACCTCTCACTGACATGACAAGAAAAGGGACGGATTTTTCTAAATGGTCGGACAAAGCTTGCCAAGCTTTTTCCTCTTTGAAAAAATGTTTTGCTTCGGCACCCGTTCTCATCCAACCAGATGCATCACAGCCATTCGTTGTGGAGGTGGACGCGTCTGTCGTAGGGGTGGGTGCAATATTGTCCCAGGGTCCGTCCCCTGGTAAATGGCATCCGTGCGCTTTCTTTTCTAAAAAATTGTCGTCCGCCGAAAGGAATTATGATATCGGCAATAGGGAACTTTTGGCCATTAAGTTGGCTTTTGAAGAATGGCGTCACTTTTTGGAGGGGGCAGTCCACCCGGTCACCGTCATTACTGATCACAAGAACCTGCTGTATTTGGAATCTGCTAAGCGTCTGAATTCCAGACAAGCTCGATGGTCGTTGTTTTTTACCAGGTTTAATTTTGTTGTCACTTATCGCCCTGGATCTAAGAATGTTAAGGCGGATGCCTTGTCTCGCAGTTTCCCAGGGCCGGGAAAATGGATGACCCGATTCCCATCCTTCAGGAGGGGGTGGTAGTGTCGGCTGTATGTTCTGAGCTTGAGGAGGAGGTGTTAGAGGCTCAGGGGGACGCCCCTGCAGGACCTCCAGGGAGACTGTTTGTCCCAAATCAGTTGAGACAAAAGGTTATTGAGGCACATCATAATTCTGCTTTAGCAGGACATCCAGGGAGTAAGGCTACTTTAGATCTCCTTTCTCGCCGGTTTTGGTGGCCTAACGTTAATAAAGATGTTTTAACTTTTGTCGCGTCCTGTGGGGTTTGTGCTCGCTCTAAGACCCCTCATACCCGTCCGTCTGGGACCCTCTTACCCTTGAAACTTCCGGAGCGTCCATGGACTCATCCTATGGACTTCATCACGGACCTTCCTCAGTCGTCAGGGAAGACTGTCATACTGGTGGTTGTTGACAGGTTCAGTAAGATGGCACATTTCATTGCTCTTCCTGCCCTCCCTAATGCTAAAACTCTGGCGCAGGTGTTCATTGGGGAGATTGTGAGACTTCATGGGTTGCCTTCTGATGTGGTGTCAGATAGGGGGTCTCAGTTTGTGTCCAAGTTTTGGAGGGCATTTTGTTTACGTCGGGGGATGCAATTGTCATTTTCCTCGGCTTTTCATCCGCAGACCAATGGTCAGACAGAGCGTCTGAATCAAAGCTTAGAGACTTATCTTCGGTGTTTTGTCTCAGAGAACCAGGAGGACTGGTCTTCTTTCTTGCCTCTGGCAGAGTTCGCTCTTAACAACAGGCGGAGCGAGTCCACTGGTAAGTCCCCGTTTTTTGGGGCATATGGTTTTCATCCCCAGTTTTGTACATTCAATGGGGGGGGCCCTTCTGGGGTTCCTGAGGAGGAGCGTTTCTCGTCGTCACTTGCTTCAGTGTGGAGAGGTGTATTGAATAATCTGAGTGCTATGGGGAACCGTTATAAACGTATGGCTGATAGGAGGAGAGTTTCTGGTCCAGATCTTAATGTGAACGATCTGGTATGGTTGTCTACCAGGAATATAAAACTTAAAGTTCCCTCCTGGAAGCTGGGCCCCAGATTCATTGGGCCGTACAGGATCAGTTCCATAATTAATCCTGTGGCATTTCGTCTGGACCTCCCTCCTACGTTTAAAATTCATAATGTGTTCCACAAGTCATTACTTAAGAGGTACGTGGCACCAGTCGATACCATCACCTCTACCTCCTCCTCCAGTGGTGGTCAATGGTAACTTGGAGTTTCAAGTGTCAAAGATCATTGACTCACGTCTGAATCGCCGGTCCCTTCAGTACTTGGTGCATTGGAAGGGGTATGGTCCAGAGGAGAGGACGTGGGTTCCTGCGTCTGACATTAACGCAGATCGTTTGGTGCGGACCTTCCACAGAACTCACCGGGCAAACCTGGCCCTGAGGGTCCGGAGGCCCCTCGTAGAAGGGGGGGTACTGTCATGTGTGCATCGCCACGAAGATCGTCGCGGTTGCACATTCTGACTTCTCACAGCTGAGTTGCTGTTTCTTTGTGTTTGGCAGTTAGGGAGTTAATTCTGTCTGTGCTCAGTTCTGGGACTGGGTGCAGTTTTCTCCCGGCTGCAATTAATTATTTGTTGATTGGTTTCCTTTAAATCTCTGGTTGTCTGTGTTGGGAGTTGCCAGTGAAATTCTTCATGCAGACCACAGATAGGATTGTATCTGTATAGACTTAAGTTAAAGAGCTCCTTAGTTGTTTTAAGCTCACCTTGCTTAGAGTTTAATATCCCAGATCATTTATGTTCCTTCTGTGTTTGAGTGTGTATGCAAGTCTGTGTTTTCTCCAGTCTGTCTTATATGTCTAATCTGTGTATTTAGCAGAGATCAGCCCATATCCCTTTGGTGGTAATCAGAATCCTTCTTAGGACTGATTACAGGGTTCAGGGACTGATAGGAGACAGGGTTAGGCTGGAGACTTGGACCTCTGAACCATTATCAGTACCTCCAAGGTGAGGGTTTAGTTAGGACCCCAGTTTAGGGTCAGGTTAGACCCCCGGTCCTCCTCTTTCCTGTGACAGTGTATCAAGTCCTCAAGATTAACCCTGAGTTCAACGGATATCGTGTCAGGTAAATCTATTCTATATTTACATGCTCATGTTGCTAATCTATATGTTGTATAGAGTGTTGTTCTTTTAAGAATAGTTTACTGACATCGTACACATATCATAAGACCGCGTGACAGTATCCCAATATATATATCAATCACACATAGTATTTACTACCCGATAATTTTTTTTATGAAGTGTTAACTTGTCATAGCATTGAGTAAGTGTAAAACCTTGGTAAGAAACACCCTCGAAGATAGAAAGTCACACCCCTGCATATGTGAGCCACACCCAGGAGTAATGGATAAGACACACCCCTGCCTAGTGCCGCAGGATCATTCAGTCCAAATGAATGGAGCTGTGCTTTGTGTGTGCTCCGGTACACGCTGATAGGATCTATATTGTGGTACTTGATAAAACATGCCATGATTCTTTTTTCTGACTTATACCCCATGTGTACCAGATCATAGATTACTTTAATTTCTATTGTTTGATATTTAATCCTGTAATGGGGACGTTCAATAGATGAGTAAATCTTCCAAATGAGCCTCCAGTGCCTTTAAAAATAAAAGCCATTTACTGTGCTCTGTAGTCTTTGGACCACAAAAGATAAAGTTATGTGAATACAATGTCTTTTAATATCTGAAGAAATCCAACAAAGCCTTAAAAGCAGAAGACAGCCCTCCACATGTCTTTGCTATCACAGTTTATCCTCTCACTTCTTAAAGGGGTTGTTACCTTTCAGCAAATGAATGTCCCTGGGGAAACTAAATGCACTAAATGCACCGTTCCCGGGACAATCAGAAAGTCTCCGCCGATGCTCACGGTGCATGGAATTGGCGGCAGAACAAAATATTTCATTGTTTTTACCCCTTCTCTGTCCTATAAAAATCCTGAAACAATAGTAGATTGTCATGAAACAAATTCTCCAAAAACATATGCAACAGAATTTTTAAACTAATTTCTTTCACTTATAGAGGATTTGCTCCTCCTTAGGGACTGTCCACAGACACTGCTCCAAGACTCAATGTTTTTCCATCAGGTCAATACCATCTTTGCATTTTTCTGGCTTTGTTTTATATTCTATAGTTTGATAATTTTTTGTTATGATCATTTCTCTCTTTAGAAAATGGGAATTAAAATCAGTTATAAAAGTACAGTAAAATTCCTACTGAAAGCTGACATCTGTCTTTAAATGAAGCGTGAAGAATTCGTGGCAAATAGACCAATTTCACTGGGATTATCGACTGACTCGACTTGTGGGTATTATATAGAGTAATTCAAGTATTCCGCTCCAGCTGTAAAAGCAATTAAGATGACTTTCAAAGATTGGCATATCCACCTCTTTTTAGCACACTTCACACTACTTTTAGAAGGAAGCATGAGCTTTTAACAGGTTCATTGAACATCAATCAAAAGTGGCAAGGCCAACCAGAGGGACAACCAACTCAATAGATTAGGTTTTGATTGGCTGGTGCGCTCGACTCGCACTCGTGATGTGACAGACCTAAAGCAAAAGGACACAGGCAATTTCCATTTTATTATATAATTTTTCTCCAAAAGGTTATGTTATACATTCACCTTATCCGGTTTAATATTCAGTTATCGTCTGAACATGTTTGTAATGTGACCGATGTCATTACTTCTACTACGATAAAAGAAAAATCCATCAACTGATATCACATGAACATTCTAAAAAACATTAGAAATAGGAAATAACTAAAACTTCCTTATATGTAGAGGAAAACATCTACAATAATACTACCCCTATCTAAATAATATAACTACTATTATACTGTCCATATATACAAGAAGGTAACTACTATAATACTGCTCCTATGTAAATAATATAACTACTATGATACTGTCCTTATGTACAAGAATATAACTGAAATAATAATGCTCCTATGTACAAGAATATATCTACTATAATACTGCCCCTTTTGTACAAGATTATAATTACTATAATACTGCTCCTATGTGCAAGGATATAACTACTATAATACTGCTCCTATGTACAAGAATAAACTACTATAATACTGCTCCTGTGTATAAGAATATAACTACTATAATACTGCTCCTACGTAAAAGAATATAACTACTATAATACTGCTCCCATATACAAGAATATACCTACTATGATACTGCTCCTATGTACAAGAATATAACTAACTACTATAATACTACCTACTATGTACAAGAATATAACTACTACAACACTGCCTCCTATGTACAAGAACATAACTACTATAATACTGCCCCTATTTATTTAAATAATATTACTATAATACTGTCCCTATGTACAAGAATATAACTATTATAATACTGTCCCTATGTACAATGTACAAGAATATAACTACTATAATAATGCTCCTTATGTACAAGAATATAACTACTATAATACTGCCCCTATGTACAAGTATATAACTACTATAATACTGACCCCTATGTACAAGAATATAACTACTATAATACTGCTCCTATGTACAAGAATATAACTACTATAATACTACCCTATGTACAAAAATAAAAGTACTATAATCCTGCCCTATGTACAACATTATAACTACTATAATACTGCTCCTATGTACAAGAATATAACTACTATAATACTACCCTATGTACAAAAATAAAAGTACTATAATCCTGCCCTATGTACAACATTATAACTACTATAACACTGCCCCTATGTACAAGAATATAACTACTTTAAACTGCCCCTATGTAAATAATATAACTGCCATAATACTGTCCCTATGTGCAAGAATATAACTTCTATAATACTGCTCATGTACAAGAATATAACAACTATAATACTGCCCCTATGTACAAGAATATAACTACTATAAGGCCGGGATCACACATGCGACAAAGTCGTCCGACACTCGCATGTGAAATCCCAGCTCTGGCGCCGGCACTCGGGAGTGGAGCGAGCGGCTGCATAGAACTACATGCAGCCGCGCACTCCACTCCCGAGTGCCGACGCCAGAGCTGTGATTTTACATGCGAGTGTCGGACGACTTCGTCGCATGTGTGATCCCGGCCTAATACTGCCTCCTAGCTGAGAGGTTGTGTGCTTGTAGTTCTCCTGATGTCTGGAGCAAGCCCAGGGAGGGGCCTCCCTGGGCGGAGAAACTCCCCAAGCAAGGTCCAGGCTTCCAGGCCTACACTGGGAAGAAGCGCCCAAGCTGTTTCTAATGCGGATGTGTGTAGCCCTGGTACACAATACCAGGAGGATGAGTGGAGAGGTAACAGTTAAGGTCTCTTCATGACATCATGTACACTTCTGACACACCCAGCAGGGGTGTGGAAGGGAGTGATTCTAGTCAGTCAGTTTCCTGTCCTTGGACAGAGTAGACGTGTCCAGTTTGAGCCTGTCTTCAGTTCAGAACGTGGAGGCTGGTACAGGTGGTCTAATTCACCTTAGTCTAGTCAGAGCTGTGCCCCACTGGAAGAAAGACTGAACTAGCTATTAAGAGTTGAGCAAATCGAAGGGCAAAGTGGAAGGAAGATTATTGGAAAAGTGCGTTTGGCTTGGAAGAGTCCTGCACATTGCTACCGGTTACTGGGGACCGAAGGATCACTATTAGCTACAAGCATAGTGAAGAGAAAACCAGAGATTTACCGGACCCTAGGTCGCGGCAAACAAGCCCCTTATAGTCAGTACGTAACTGGGGTCAGGGGAAGTGAAGACTTTGAGTCTCTGCAGGACAAAATAAGAATTCAGCTCCCTCATAGAAAGACTACTAACACTAAACTGACTGGGAAGCACAGCTTTGGATAAGCTGGAATCATAGAGGGGACTACGCTTCAGGCTGGTCGTACTCATCTTCATTGGACAGTAAAGGAGGCCCCTAACTTGCTTAGCTGTTGCCTCAAAGCTCATCCTCCATCAACCCCATCAGCCTCCCTGGGACCTGCCTTATCATCTTGCAAGTAAAGGTATGGAAAGACGCTGACGGTGTGAGACTGAGTTATTATTGCATGCCTGCACAATCCCTACCTAACTACCGACCTGAGGGAAGAGTCCCACCTGTAGGGGACCCGACATCTAGCTGCCTCACCATCCCCTCAGAGATCTACAGCAGCGCTGGTATAAATTACCAGAAGACTACAGGTGGCGTCACGAACTGTATATAAATCAATCCCCTGTAAATATTCCCCCAACATACGCCAGACCGCCAGGGCCACAGACCGAGCCACAGCTACCTGTGACAAATCCCATAGACTTCCATGGGCTCGGCTCTGAGTACCCCATTGCCCTGGTAACCCACAATTGTGGTGGCGGGTCGACACAAAAATTTGGCGTCACGAACAGGATACGAAACTTGCAGCATTGCGAGCCCTGTGTGCCTGTGGAGTGTTTTTGTGAAAAAGGACTGTTTGCACTTTTGGCGCCAAAATCGCCATTTTTGTCGCCATATTCGCGCCCTCAGGCGCTGGAGAAGAAGGTGGGCGTACCTGAAAGAGCGCGCAAAGTCTTGGACACGCCTCCGGCTCTGACTCAGCGGCAGGTCCTGCAACAGGAAGTGAACGCTCTGACATCAGAGCGCCAGCGACGAAGGTCCTGTTCCCACTGCGGTGCCTGTGAAATAGCAGCGTCTGAAACCGGTAGGCTCCGTTTAACCAAGGGGGCGCTAAGATGTCACAACAACCGGCTGACAGTGCGGCCCCAGCCGGAGGCCCCAATCCCGCACCGTCTGGTATTGTAGCGCCAGATGGGGGCGCAGGCCCTGCACCCAGTCCGGTAGTCCCGATCATGCCACTAACGCTCCCATATATGCCTGGGGCGAAATGGCTTCCCCAATACAGCGGTGGGCCAGGCACATTAGCAGGCTTCAAGCGGAAGTTATGCAGCATCCTAGAAATGTACTCCATGCCTGAGAGACAAAAAGCTGCTGTGCTAATAGGGCAGCTAACTGGCGCTGCTGAGAGGGAAGTGGAGACCTGGGATACCGTTGATCAGGAGTCGGTACCTGCGATCTTCCTGAAGCTACATGCCATATTTGAAGACCGCACAGAAACGGATCTCCGGATGGCCTTCTATCACTGTTCACAACAGCCAGGTGACAGCATCCGGGACTACGCTTGCCGACTACAGGGAGCCCTGAGAGCCCTCAAGCAAATTAACAATTTAAATGCTATCGACGAGAATAGAATGCTGAAAGAACAATTTATACAGGGATTGAGATCCCAAGAGGAACGCAGAACTGTAAATTGGTGGTCCTTAGATCATCCGGATGCTACCTTTGATGCCCTAAAGGACATGGCAATAAAAGGGCTGCGGCCCCTGGGCAAACCTGAGGTGGCCACCCAACATCATCAGGCTGAAGTCACTCCGGAACCGGCAGTAACCCCCTTTTCCCCGCTAGTGGCTGAAGCCAAAGCGCAGGTGACACCTCCTAGTGAATTGGACTGTCTGCGCTCAGAGGTGCGCCAGCTGACTAAAAATCTGGCCGCTGTGATGAGTGCCCTGCAGCTGCGGAAAGAGGAGGAAGGAAAGATCTCGTTAGCCGACTGCCCAGAAGACGTCCCGTGGATGCATCGGAGAAGAAAGAAGACGTCACCCCCCCGGAGGAGGACAACGCCACCCCCAGGAGCAACCTCTGATCAACACCCTTCTCGTCGAGAGATCATCTGTTATCGCTGCAACCGGAAAGGTCATCTGTCTACACAGTGTCCTTTAAACGGGCAGAACCTGGGTCCAAGGGCCAACACCCAGGAGAATACCCCGTCAGGCCCCCTAGACTGGAACCGCAGGTATGTGGGCGGGCGACCCTACCTGTCTATTATTCTAGATGGTATTGCTGTTCCAGCATTGTTAGACACTGGGTCCCAGGTGACCCTAATACCTGATGCTCTATATACCAAGTACTGGTCAATGGACAGTCTTAAACCTCCGAGCCTTGACTTTACTGTGTATGCTTCGAATGGTCTTCCTGTAGAAGTACTCGGAACAAAATGTGTAGATGTAAAGGTGGGCAGAGAGGAGTTGAAGGACCAAGGGCTTCTGGTAGTAAAGACTGTAAATGAGGAGAACGGTTTAAATATCATTTTGGGTACTAACATTATCGGTAATTGTTTGGGAGAAGTTGTGTTCTTGCTCCAACAGCTCGCTGAGATTGCCCGACCAAGGCAGAGAGGAGTAATCCAAAGAGAGATCCGGGCCCTGGTGTGTCAGCAGCAAGCGAAGCTTACCGACGGCGAAATTGGTAATGTACGGGTCACTGACTCGGATCCTATTGTGATACCCCCAATGAGTGAAATGATCATTTGGTGCAGGGCAGCCATAGGTCTGAGAGGACAGAATTACCAAGCTGTAGTAGAACCCCACCATTCAGAACATAGACCTACACTTATGACTGCTAGAGGAGTAGTAGAAGTGGTGAATGGAAGAGTACCGGTACGACTTCTCAATTGGGGAGATGATGAGGTAAACTTACCCCGTTATGCAACCATTGCTAAACTTCATGCTGTTGATAATAATTCTATTCTCCCGGCTGAGTCCTTAGACTCCTGTCAAATAGCGGAGGACAATGACCCAGCAACTCAGGTGGCGGAATGGTGTCAGCAACTCCATGTTGGGACGGACACCACTCCCGCTCACCAGAAGCAAGGGGTATTACGGGTGGTGCAAGAGTACGCCCAAGTGTTTAGCAAAAATCCACTTGATTTTGGGACAATTAAGGGAGTACAACATCATATCCCTACAGGCAGTCATCCTCCCATCAAAGAGCGGTATAGGCCCATACCTCCAGCTCATTATCAGAAGGCTAAAGAAATGTTGAAGGATATGAAGAAAGCTGGGGTGATAAGGGATAGTTGTAGCCCCTGGGCAGCCCCTCTAGTTCTGGTTAAAAAGAAAGATGGTAGTATGAGAATGTGTGTGGATTACAGGCAGGTGAACCGCATAACACACAAGGATGCATACCCGCTACCACGTATAGAGGAATCATTAGCTGCTCTGAAAACGGCTAACTACTTTTCTACCCTCGATCTGACTAGTGGTTACTGGCAAGTGGCTGTGGCTGAGGAGGATCGTGAGAAAACGGCTTTCACCACCCCAATGGGGCTCTGTGAGTTCGACAGAATGCCGTTTGGGCTCAGTAGTGCCCCAGGAACATTTCAGAGAGTGATGGAAAACTGTCTGGGACATCTCAATTTTGAAACCGTGCTGCTATACCTAGACGACGTTATCGTGTATTCCAAGACATATGAGGACCATCTGAAGCACCTGGCAGAAGTATTCGAGTCCCTGTCCAGGTACGGGATGAAATTAAAACCCTCAAAATGCCATCTACTCAAACAGAAGGTACAATACTTGGGGCACATCGTCAGTTCGGAAGGAGTAGCGCCGGACCCAGAGAAAGTCACTGCCATCCAGAAGTGGCCGGAGCCGAAGAACCTTAAGGAAGTGCGACAGTTCCTGGGACTAACGGGTTACTACAGGAGATTCGTGAAAGATTACACGAAGAAGGCAGCTCCTTTACAGGACCTCCTGGTAGGACAATCCTTAAAGAGCAGAAACCCTCCCTTTAATTGGGGTAAAGAACAGGCTGAAGCATTCCAAAAGATGAAAGAGATCCTTACAGGTGATGAAATCTTAACCTATCCTGATTACAGCCAACCGTTCCTGTTGTACACCGACGCCAGTAATGAAGGGCTGGGAGCAGTTCTCAGTCAGAAGCAGAATGGCCAAGAAAAAGTCATCGCTTATGCTAGCAGAAAACTCAGGCCAACGGAGAGGAATCCGGAAAATTATAGCAGCTTCAAGCTGGAGTTTCTGGCGCTGGTCTGGGCCATTACTGAAAGATTTAAGCACTATCTGGCCTCCAATAAGTTCACGGCGTACACAGACAACAACCCGTTAACGCACCTGGAAACCGCCAAGCTGGGTGCCATGGAGCAGCGATGGATGGCCCGGTTGTCCAATTACCAGTTTACTATCAAGTACCGGGCAGGTCGAAAGAATGCTAATGCTGATGCGTTGTCCCGAATGCCGCATGACTCTGACACGGAAGAAGAATCGGACGACCTGGAAGAAATTGAGCTACCCGCGTTCCATCGAAATGGGGTAGTACACGAGCATCGAGTTCACAGAAAGCAGTATGGTGCAACATTAAATCCTTTACCCCATCACAGCTGGAAAGAGACTCAGGACAGTGATCCAGTGGTCAGCCGTATCAAGGAGTTGTTAAAACAGGAAGGTTCCTCCTTGGAAAAGGATGCACCTATGTCAGCCAAGCTCCTGTGGAACGAAAAAAGCAGGTTGTTCCTATACCGTGAGAAGTTGTGCAGAAGATACGTCAACCCCAGAACCCATGAAATGGTCTGGCAAATCGTGGTCCCCAAGGCAGACGTCCCAATGGTGTTGGAAGCGTACCACGATCAAGCAGGACACTTTGGCTGGAGAAAGCTGGAGACCCTGTTGAGATGCCGGTTCTACTGGGTAGGGATGCGCAGCTCCATCGAGAGGTGGTGTCGGAACTGTGGACCCTGTGGTCTCAGAAGAAAGGACTACGGTAGTCAGAAGGCACCCCTGCAACCTATCCGGACGACTCGTCCTCTGGAGATTGTGGCCCTGGACCACGTCAAATTGTCGCCAAGTAGATCTGGATACTCATACGCCTTGACTATGGTGGACCATTACTCCAGATTTCTGGTGGTTGTTCCAGTTAAGGACCAGACCGCAGTGACGGCAGCGAAGACCTTTCAAGCAAGCTTCTGCAGACCGCATGGGTATCCCGAGCAAGTCTTAACCGATCAGGGACCTGCTTTCGAAGCTGATTTATTCAAGGAATTCTGTCATATGTACGGGTGCAAGAAAATAAGAACAACACCATACCACCCTCAAACCAACGGTCTTTGTGAAAAGATGAACCATATTGTCCTTGACTTGTTGAGATCCATACCGTTGGAAGACAGGAATCGATGGCCGGATTTACTACCTGATTTGGTTGATTTGTATAATCATATACCTGTCAGTTCCACTAACTGCACTCCAGCCTATCTTATGAGAGCAAGGCCCGGAAAACTACCAATGGATTTAGAACTTGGAGTGGTAGAACCGGAGGCAGACGACGCTGTTGAAAACTGGGACGTCAATCGGCAAGAGCAATACAGAAGAGTACAAATCTGTGTGGAGGAAAGTCTCAATAAGGCACGGGAGAAACAGGAAGATGTTTACAACCGAAATGCTCCTGCCAAGCCTTTGATGCCTGGAGAGGTAGTATTAAAGAGAAAAAGGAAGATGCATAAACTGGATAATCAGTGGGAGCAAGAACCCTACGTCATACAAGATTCTAAATATGACAATAGAAAAGTCTGTGTCGTCAGTAAAGACGGAGGAAGAACAACGACCACTGTGTCCAGAGATCATTTGAAGTTGTGTCCAGAACACTTAAAGAGTTGTGAAAAGAACCCTGTCCTCAATCAAAGAGAAAGAAAGGAAGAGGTCATACACACCGATCTGGGAGATTTTCCTGCGGATTGGCCTAGACTGGGAGATGCTGTGATAATTCCAGTGTTGCAGTTTTATCAGCCACAAGAGGAAGTTTTACCTCCAGTTGTGCCTGTGGTGCCAGTTGAGCCCGCTCAGGAGTTACCCATCCCAGCAACACCTCAACCTGTGGAACCTCAAGATGGATCATCTGAAGCAGCGCCCCATACTATGGGATCCCCTGGTGAAGCTGACTCACACCGCCCAGCCATCAGTACGCTTGCCAGATCCATAGAAAGATTAAGGCAGTTCTATAGTTTGCCGTTACGCAGTGCAGACAGATCGCAACTTGATATACCTGAAACTACACCACGTAGATCAGAGAGAATCACAAAAGGGAAATTACCCATTAGATATCAGCAGTAGTTATAACGAATTTATGTGAACATTGTGAAAAGTCTATATATATATATGTGTTTTTCCCTATTATATCTTCGTTTAACAATGGACTCAGAGGCTGAGGACTGAGCCAGCCCAAAAACTGTATCCTGTAAATAGTTGCACTAAAGTGCCTTTTTAATGGTTTCACATGAAACCTTGACTTACCTCTGAACCAAAAACCCGTGTGGTGTGGCACTGAGTGAGGTCTGCAATCGGATGTCCTGCAGCCCACCCAGGACCCACGTTGAAGGTTTGGTGCGGGTCCTTCACAAGTATACCGTATATTTATTGAATGCTATTTAATACTTTTGTATTTCTATATATAATGTTATTGTTTGCAACGTTCAAGATATCCTCACCTCCCGGATGGGACGAATTACTGTTTACTGTTTAATGTTTTCATGCATAAACAAAAATTGTCTCTTTATATTTTACAGCCCGGGAGTGCTGTCGTTTACCATGGGGGAATGTGTAGCCCTGGTACACAATACCAGGAGGATGAGTGGAGAGGTAACAGTTAAGGTCTCTTCATGACATCATGTACACTTCTGACACACCCAGCAGGGGTGTGGAAGGGAGTGATTCTAGTCAGTCAGTTTCCTGTCCTTGGACAGAGTAGACGTGTCCAGTTTGAGCCTGTCTTCAGTTCAGAACGTGGAGGCTGGTACAGGTGGTCTAATTCACCTTAGTCTAGTCAGAGCTGTGCCCCACTGGAAGAAAGACTGAACTAGCTATTAAGAGTTGAGCAAATCGAAGGGCAAAGTGGAAGGAAGATTATTGGAAAAGTGCGTTTGGCTTGGAAGAGTCCTGCACATTGCTACCGGTTACTGGGGACCGAAGGATCACTATTAGCTACAAGCATAGTGAAGAGAAAACCAGAGATTTACCGGACCCTAGGTCGCGGCAAACAAGCCCCTTATAGTCAGTACGTAACTGGGGTCAGGGGAAGTGAAGACTTTGAGTCTCTGCAGGACAAAATAAGAATTCAGCTCCCTCATAGAAAGACTCCTAACACTAAACTGACTGGGAAGCACAGCTTTGGATAAGCTGGAATCATAGAGGGGACTACGCTTCAGGCTGGTCGTACTCATCTTCATTGGACAGTAAAGGAGGCCCCTAACTTGCTTAGCTGTTGCCTCAAAGCTCATCCTCCATCAACCCCATCAGCCTCCCTGGGACCTGCCTTATCATCTTGCAAGTAAAGGTATGGAAAGACGCTGACGGTGTGAGACTGAGTTATTATTGCATGCCTGCACAATCCCTACCTAACTACCGACCTGAGGGAAGAGTCCCACCTGTAGGGGACCCGACATCTAGCTGCCTCACCATCCCCTCAGAGATCTACAGCAGCGCTGGTATAAATTACCAGAAGACTACAGGTGGCGTCACGAACTGTATATAAATCAATCCCCTGTAAATATTCCCCCAACATACGCCAGACCGCCAGGGCCACAGACCGAGCCACAGCTACCTGTGACAAATCCCATAGACTTCCATGGGCTCGGCTCTGAGTACCCCATTGCCCTGGTAACCCACAATTGTGGTGGCGGGTCGACACAGATGCAAATCCCAAAGTGATTTCTGAGGAAAAGAAAGCTCCGAATGGAAGTAGCAGCAGCAACAAGAAAGATGAAGCTGTGAAAGTGAGTAAAGTAACGGAACAAGGAAAAGCCATTGTATGTAAGAAAGTTGCAGTTAAGCAGTCGGTGAACCAAGGCAAGCAGAGTGAAGTGCAATTAGGAGAAATTCAGAAGAAATCTCCTGGTGAGAAGCTGAATGGAGGAAAGCAGCCTGCAGCTCAGGAGATGCCATCACCGGCTTCAGATGTGCAGCTGACTTACAGCAAGCAGAGGAGAGCCTCACTGGAGAGACAGACATTACAGGAAAACCTGCAGCAGAAGCATGTGGTGACCAGTATGGCGTGCTCTGGACGCACAAGGTCGCAGTTAGGTGGCAGCAGTAAAAGTGCTGTGGAGCCTGGAGCCACAAAACCAGCGGTGGTGAAAATTAAGGGGACGTCTGGATTCAAGCAGCCGGGGACATCGCTGAAAGCAGGATCTCAGGAGGAGACGCCACGTGCACCTGAGCTTCAGCTCAGAGGAGATCCCAGGACTAGTCAAGAAATTCTGTGAGTTACGGCAGCAGAAAGACTCGCTACAGATGCAGATAGACACTGGCTATAAGCTAAAGGCTGCTAATCCCAGGAATCACGACTTTTATGACCAGACTCTGAACACACTGGGTGTATTGCTGGCAAAAGTGGTGAGGACATGGACTGCGTCCTAGAGAGGATGGGGCCCCTGGCAGAGACTTATAGGAACCAGGAACTGTTTACCGTATTTTTCGGACCATAAGACACACTTTTTTCTTATGGTCGCAACATACCTAAAATTGCGGTGGCGGTCCCAGTGGCGGCAGCAGCCTCCCTGTGGTTCAGTGGTGGTGTCGGGCAGCAGCGGGGCTCTGTGCTGCGTGGGGGGCTCCACCGCCATTTCGTCCTAGCCGGAAAGCCCCCCCCCAGCTGCGACGCAGTGGCCTCCTGAAAGATCATAGCCGCCAGGGGCCTCCGGTGGCGGTCCCGATCAGCCTGCGGGCGGTGATGGTGTCGGGGCAGCAGCGGGGCTTTGTGCTGCGTGGGGGGCTCCGCCGGCATTTCGCTGGCGGTCCCGATCAGCCTTCGGGCGGTGATGGTGTCGGGGCAGCAGCGGGGCTCTGTGCTGCGTGGGGGGCTCCACCGCCATTTCGTCCTAGCCGGAAAGCCCCCCCCCCAGCTGCGACGCAGTGGCCTCCTGAAAGATCATGGCCGCCAGGGGCCTCCGGTGGCGGTCCCGATCAGCCTGCGGGCGGTGATGGTGTCGGGGCAGCAGCGGGGCTTTGTGCTGCGTGGGGGGCTCCGCCGACATTTCGCTGTTAGCCGGAAAGCCCCCCGCAGCTCCGCTGCTGCGACGCCGTGCCGTCCTGAAAGCTGGTCTCCGGAAACATGGCCGCCGCCTGCTGAAATTCAAATCTCGGCAACGAGATCTATTCCCGAGATCTCGGACCCCCATTTGACACATTATTTTTTTTCCCTATTTTCCTTCTTATAGTGCGTCTTATAGTCTGAAAAATACGGTAAGTCACACAAGCAGAACTCTGCAGGTTCCAGGTTAGACATTGTCCCAGGTGGACCCTAGAAGCAGGTGCGGCCAGTGCTGCAGCCTGCAAGTTTCTGCTTCCAAAAGGGACAAATGCCGCACCAGCAGCAGCCTACGGCAGATCCAAAGCAGCAGCATGTTGTGCAGACTCCAGCAGAGCAGTAGCGTAGCTACTGGGGGGGGCAGAGGGGGCCATTGCCCCGGGCCCCGTCACATGCAGGGGCCCACTGGGAGACATGGCCACTTACGTCACGTGGCCGTGTCTGAGGTGCAGGGAGAGCAGCACAATGCCGGCTCCCCCGTCTGACAGACTGCACAGCAGCCGGTTGCAGAGCCAGAGTCTCAGTCCCTGCAGTGTGCTACTTTCTCACCCCAGAAGCTCCTTCATGGCTGCAGCAGCTGCAGTTACTTTCTGTGCAGACTCTGATGGGCTCAGGCTCGCTGGGTCCTAGTGCCCTCCTCACATGGACACTTCCTGGTCCTGCCTCACTGTGCCTGCAAGCTTCATCAGTAAGTGGGGATGGAATTGATTGGATTCATTTAGTTTGGACATCTCATGGTCACTGTGGGTTGAATGTGAGAGGATGGGGGTATTGTGGGGGCTAGGGCACTGTGGGTTGAATGTGAGAGGATGGGGGTGTTGTTGGGGCTAGGGAAGTGGGGGTTAATATGTGAGGATGGAAGCATTGTGGCAGCTAGGGCACTGGGGGGTTAATGTAAGAGGATGGGGGCTAGGGCACTGGGGGGGTTATTGTGAGAGGATGGGGGTATTATGGGGGAGAGGAGACAGGACACTGGAGGGTTAATGTGAGGATGGAGGTATTGTGGGGGCTAGGGCACTGGGGGGCTTAATGTGAGAGGATGGGGTATTGTGGGGGCTAGAGCACTGGGGGGTTAATGTAAGAGGATGGGGTATTGTGGGGTCTAGGGCATTGGGGGTTAATGTAAGGATGGGGTATTGTGGGGGCTAGGGCACTGGGGGGTTAATGTAAGAGGATGGGGTATTGTGGGGATTAGGGCACTGGGGGGCTTAATGTGAGAGGATGGGGTATTGTGGGGGCTAGAGCACTGGGGGGTTAATGTAAGAGGATGGGGTATTGTGGGGGCTAGGGCACTGGGGGTTAATGTAAGGATGGGGTATTGTGGGGGCTAGGGCACTGGGGGTTAATGTAAGGATGGGGTATTGTGGGGGCTAGGGCACTGGGGACTGAATGTGAGAGGATGGGGGGTATTATGGGAGAGAGGAGACAGGGCACTGGAGGGTTAATGTGAGAGGATGGGGTTAATATCTAAGTATTAGTATACCCTGGATAAGTATAAGGCCGGCGTCACACTTGCGAGTGTGATGCGAGAAACTCGCGCCTCAACACCCACCGGCCACTCGGACCGGCATGTGCGGCTGCGTAGAAATACATAGAAATACATACAGCCGCACACTCCGCTCCAGAGTGCCGCTGGCAGTGCCGGGTGTTGAGGTGTGAGACTCGTGCGAGTTTCTCGCACATGTGACCCCGGCCTTAGTACAAGAGCGCAGGCAGACGGCCGTATAACTCATGCGAGGATCACTTCGCAATCCTCGGACTGCCCGCTGCCGCTCCTGACATGAGCGTGACAGTGTGATGGATTACTATGCAGCTCTTACACTCAGGTCAGGAGAGCCAACTGTCAGTCCGAGGATGGCTATCGATCCTCGCATGAGAAATATGTCCGTCTGTCGGCCCCTTAACAAGTGTAACCTCGAGCTGCATTCTATTTAATAATTTCATAATTCATTTATTATTATAAAGTCATTAAAGGCTCGGGATAATTGTCTGCAGTCACTCTGAGACTACAGACGGTCAAATCATGATATGGTGCACCTGCCGTCATGAGACCCCAAGACCACTGGTGCGATCAGGCGGTCATGTGACCACATTTGCTATGTGCACATGTCGACTAGATAAGTTTGACTTCTCTCAATAGAAGATAATTGGGAGAAGCCGAAAGAGTCATCACACAACCCCCTGCTCACATCAGCGATGCTGGGGTCATTACAACCGTGCATAGGGGGACTCAATTATTATGTGGGCACTTAAGAAGCATTATTATTTATAGGGGCACCAGTAGGGTAGTTACTGGGTGGGAGACTGTGCTGAGCCGGCTGTCAGTCGGTGCCGTGGTGCTGTTACAGCTGCTACTTTCTATACACAGAGCGGTGACTGAAACCATGCAGCGCAACCCCCATGACTGGAAGAGCAAGGCTGCCGGGAGGAATAAAGTTAATTTCCTCCCTGCAGAGGGGCTCTCAGTGCAGGCGCCGCAGTGTCAGAACACTATTAATGATTGTGTCTCGACCCGCCACCACAATTGTGGGTTACCAGGGCAATGGGGTACTCAGAGCCGAGCCCATGGAAGTCTATGGGGATTGTCACAGGTAGCGGTGGCTCGGTCTGTGGCCCTGGCGGTCTGGCGTATGTTGGGGGAATATTTACAGGGGATAGATTTATATACAGTTCGTGACGCCACCTGTAGTCTTCTGGTAATTTGTACCAGCGCTGCTGTAGATCTCTGAGGGGATGGTGAGGCAGCTAGATGTCGGGTCCCTACAGGTGGGACTGGTCCCTCAAAGTCTATGAAGTTAGTGAAGTCGGGTGCAGATAAATAACACAGTCTCACACGGTCAGCGTCTTTCCATACCTTTACTTGTAAGATGTTCAGGCAGGTCCCAGGGAGGCTGATCCAAGGAGAGTGTGTTTTGAGATAGCAGCTGGACAAGTTAGGGGCCTCCTTTACTTCCACAACGATGAGTACAACCAGCATGAAGCGTTGTTCCCTCTATAACTCCAGCTTTTCCAAAGCTGTACTGCCCAGTCAGTTTTGTGGTCGGAGCCTTCCTGTGAGAAAGCTGAATTCCTATCTTGTCCTGCAGAGACTCAAGGTCCTCACTTCCCCTGACCCCAGTTACGTACTGACTATTTGGGGCTGTTTGCCGCGACCTAAGGTCCGGTAAATCTCTGGTTTTCTTACCACTATGCTTGAAGCTAATAGTGATCCTTCGGTCCCCAGTGACCGGTTACAATGTGCAGGACTTCTTCAATCCAAAAGCACTTTTCAAATATTCTTTCCACTGTGCCTTTCGCCTTGTCCTCGCTTGTAGCATAAACACTCACACTTGCAAAAAGTCGTATAGTCACTCCCTTCTTCTCTTCCTTTAGAGTTAGTTAACAGATTCTCAGTTATCCACTAGGCAGGAGCACGTCTCTGAACCTTTCACTGTCCTTGGGACAGGCGACTGAAGTATTTCTGCACTAAGCTCTTCTTTCTTTGTCAATGTATTCAAGTGAGGTACAGCTCTGACCAGGCTGAGGTGATCTATATCTCGCCCTTACTGGCCTCCACTTGCTGAACTGCTGAAGAACCAGGCTGGACTGCTTCCTCCCTCCTAGTCCCAGCTAGACTCCACACGTCTGCTCTGTCCGAAGACAGGAAACTGACTACTAAAATCACTCAACCAATATACACTGTGACCACTCCCTCACAAGTAACTACACTACCCTAAGGGTGTGTCTAGTGTATGTTGAGTGAATGGGTATTGAGCATTAAACTGCTATCTCGCCACACACTCTCCAGGGTACTGCGTGTGCCTAACACCAGGGCTACACATTCCCCCATGGTAAAAGACAGCACTCCCGGGCTGTAAAATACAAAGAGACATTTTGTTTATGCATTAAACATCAACAATAAACATTAATTCGTCCCATCCGGGAGGTGAGGATGTCTTGAACGTTGCAAAACAAAAACATTGAATATAGAAAAATACAAAAGTATTAAGGCATCAAAACAGTCAATAAATACACAGTATTCTTGTGAAGGACCCGCACCAAACCTTCAACGTGGGTCCTGGGTGGGCTGCAGGACATCCGGATGCAGACCTCACTCAGTGCCACACCACATGGGTTTTGTATTCAGAGGTAGTTGTGCTGGTTTTATGTAAAACCAAGATAAAGCACCGAAGCGCAACTATATACAAATAAGTTCTGGGCTGGCACAGTCCTCAACCTCAAAGTCCATTGTAAAGCGAAGACATATTATATCACATTATAATAATACTAAAGTGCAAAAACTTTTTCTCTGTTTACCCAGCCGGGCATTCTACTGTTGGCAATATATATATATGTTATATACGTTATACTCATTTAACTTGTGCAAAAATTTGTAAACATACTTAAACTTTTTACAATATTACTTATGGTAGACCCCTATCTGGATCTCACCGGTTTTTCTTTTACTGGTTAATTATTTTCAAATACATTTTCCACCCCGGGGGCTGGAACAATGCGATGGTCCCTAGATCCCATTACTAACAAGTCATGCGCTGCTATTAGGGTCTGGGTCGCCACAGTTCTCGTGCGAACCTCTAGGGGCGCAACGGGTACCTTCTCCTTGCGAGACACCGATTGCGTTTCAATCTGAGTCACAGTTAACGATATGGATCGTGTCATGGATTGCGATGGAAACTGGGTCGCATGTTGCGATGTAGATGTTGCTTTCATTTGCGATGAACCTGCAGGGGGCAATGCTGGGGCACGGCCGGATACTGCTTGTGCTGGAGACGGGGACGCTGCGGTAGTGGTGACGTTACCTGCGTCTGGGACGGGGTCACGGACGATGGTGACGTTAAGGGCATACCATCCCTTCATTCCCCAGTGCCGTGTATACGTGACAATGTCTCCATTTACTAAGTCCCTCCCGGGATGGCCTTGCGGTAGGTGGGATTCTACGTCCCTGCGACTAACAAAGACCCTGGGTAGAGGCCCGGTTCACGGATGAAGCCCCAGCCCTTCCGGAGCTGGAACTCAGTCACACACCCCTGCCGCCACGGTTCCCTCAGGGTACCTTTCTCTCTCCGGACACTCTCCTTGTCCGCGATCAGCTCTGCATGTTGCCGCTGACGGTTCCGCTGAGCTTCCCGCTCTTCCTCCTGCTGGCGTTTCTGCTTCTCCTCACGACGCTGCCACTCATATTCCCACTGGGCGGTGTAGGCGACGTCATCCAGGCGCGCCATCTCGTCCCAGTCGACGTCTGGTAACGACGGACAGGACCCCTCCGGTGTCCCTGCCGGGGACCGATCATCTGCTGCGGCCTCTTGGCCGGGCGGGCGTTCCGGAACTGGCGGTACCTCCTCAACCTCCTTCGCCTCCACCGCTTCACCGGTGGGATCAGGATTGGTACTTTCGGGGGCAGCCTCCGGTTGCTCCTTCGCCTTGGGCAGCAGAATCTTCGGTAACTCGAATCGTGGGGGGTCGTTGAGGGGAGAGATCACCGCGTCCCACAGCCTCCGCTGCTCCAGGGTACGCCGGCGTCTCTCGATCTCTTCAAATCCAGGTTGGTGCTGGACCATCTTCTTCAGGCGTGCATTTTCTTCCTGAATTTCTAGCAACGCCTGCTGCAGGTGCAGGACCACGGATGACTCCGGTGCTGGTGGCAGCTTGGCTGGGGCACGGGGCCTGCCTTCCTCCGCTTCCCTGCTCGGCTGCACACGTCCTGCTTCCATGATGTTCCAGAAGATTCTCTCTTCTTCCTCCAGAGACGTCCGGTCTCTTCCGTGGAGGCGGGGTTTGCGTCTCCTCCTCCTCGCAGGGAAGGTGAAGAGGAGGCGGACCTCCTTTGCTGTAGGGCAGGATCGCATATTGTAATAGCACTTTGAGAGGGCAGGCATTTTCTTCGCGCCACTGGGGGGTACACGCCCACGAAGGTACGCCCACCTTCTTCTCCAGCGCCTGAGGGCGCGAATATGGCGACAAAGATGGCGATTTTTGGCGCCAAAAGTGCAAACAGTCCTTTTCACAAAAACAACTCCATAGGCACACAGGGCTCGCAATTTTGCGAGTTTCGCATCCTGTTCGTGACGCCAAAATTGTCTCGACCCGCCACCACAATTGTGGGTTACCAGGGCAATGGGGTACTCAGAGCCGAGCCCATGGAAGTCTATGGGGATTGTCACAGGTAGCGGTGGCTCGGTCTGTGGCCCTGGCGGTCTGGCGTATGTTGGGGGAATATTTACAGGGGATAGATTTATATACAGTTCGTGACGCCACCTGTAGTCTTCTGGTAATTTGTACCAGCGCTGCTGTAGATCTCTGAGGGGATGGTGAGGCAGCTAGATGTCGGGTCCCCTACAGGTGGGACTGGTCCCTCAAAGTCTATGAAGTTAGTGAAGTCGGGTGCAGATAAATAACACAGTCTCACACGGTCAGCGTCTTTCCATACCTTTACTTGTAAGATGTTCAGGCAGGTCCCAGGGAGGCTGATCCAAGGAGAGTGTGTTTTGAGATAGCAGCTGGACAAGTTAGGGGCCTCCTTTACTTCCACAACGATGAGTACAACCAGCATGAAGCGTAGTTCCCTCTATAACTCCAGCTTTTCCAAAGCTGTACTGCCCAGTCAGTTTTGTGGTCGGAGCCTTCCTGTGAGAAAGCTGAATTCCTATCTTGTCCTGCAGAGACTCAAGGTCCTCACTTCCCTGACCCCAGTTACGTACTGACTATTTGGGGCTGTTTGCCGCGACCTAAGGTCCGGTAAATCTCTGGTTTTCTTACCACTATGCTTGAAGCTAATAGTGATCCTTCGGTCCCCAGTGACCGGTTACAATGTGCAGGACTTCTTCAATCCAAAAGCACTTTTCAAATATTCTTTCCACTGTGCCTTTCGCCTTGTCCTCGCTTGTAGCATAAACACTCACACTTGCAAAAAGTCGTATAGTCACTCCCTTCTTCTCTTCCTTTAGAGTTAGTTAACAGATTCTCAGTTATCCACTAGGCAGGAGCACGTCTCTGAACCTTTCACTGTCCTTGGGACAGGCGACTGAAGTATTTCTGCACTAAGCTCTTCTTTCTTTGTCAATGTATTCAAGTGAGGTACAGCTCTGACCAGGCTGAGGTGATCTATATCTCGCCCTTACTGGCCTCCACTTGCTGAACTGCTGAAGAACCAGGCTGGACTGCTTCCTCCCTCCTAGTCCCAGCTAGACTCCACACGTCTGCTCTGTCCGAAGACAGGAAACTGACTACTAAAATCACTCAACCAATATACACTGTGACCACTCCCTCACAAGTAACTACACTACCCTAAGGGTGTGTCTAGTGTATGTTGAGTGAATGGGTATTGAGCATTAAACTGCTATCTCGCCACACACTCTCCAGGGTACTGCGTGTGCCTAACACCAGGGCTACACAATTGTACTGTGTATTGGAGGAGCAGTGGGGACCTCATTATATATATAGGGGAACTCTGGGGGACATTATACTGTATATACGGGAGCTGCGGGCCCATCATACTGTGTATAGGGGAGCTGTGGGATTATCATACGGTGCATAGGGGAGCTGTGGGAGCATCATAGTGTGTATGGGGGAGCTGTCGGATCATCATACTGTGTATAGGGGAGCTGTGGGATCATCATACTGTGTATAGGGGAGCTGTGGGATCATCATACTGTGTATAGGGGAGCTGTGGGATCATCATACGGTGTATAGGGGAGCTGTGGGATTATCATACAGTGTATTGAGGGAACTGGGAGATCATCATACAGTGTATGAGGGAGCTGTGGGATCATCATACAGTGTATAGGGGGGCTGTGGGATCATCATACAGTGTATGAGGGAGCTGGAGCTCTGGGATCATCATATGGTGTAGAGGGGAGCTGTGGGCCCACCATACTGTATATAGGGGAGTTGTACATGGGGAATGAAAGGGACATAATTAAATGTTAAGTGGGTACTTAAACATTATTGTTATAGGGGCTCTCTTTATGGTGACCATCAAAGTTGCACATGGAGTATTATTACTTTCTAGGGACAAAATGTGGACGGCACATGCGCAGGAAATTAATATTTTCTAGGTGGCAATTTTACAATCTAGAGAACACAAAGGAGGCATTATTACAGTGTAAGGTGCACAGTGGGGGCATTACTATGTGGGGCACTAGGAGGAGCTCTGTTTTTGTACCACACAGCAGGAGCAGATGCAGTAATAGGGACACATACGGCAGCAGAAGCTCAGTATTGGGGTATCAGGTGCAGTAATAGGGACACATACGGCAGCAGCGGCTCAGTATTGAGGTATCAGCAGGATGAGGAGTTGGTGCAGGTTGGGAATGCATTGTGGAAACACAAGAAGTAATGGGATGAAACTGAAGGGGAGAAGATACAGATTAGATAATAGAAAAAAACTTTTTGACAGTTAGGATGATCAATGAGTGGAACAGGCTGCCACGAGAGGTGGTGAGTTCTCCTTCAATGGAGGTCTTCACACATAGACTGGACAGACATCTGTCTGAGATGGTTTAGTGAATCCAGCATTGAGCAGGGGGTTGGACATGAGGATTATGATTCTACATGTGAACGGTGCTGGAAATGTGAGAAGTCAGATATGTCTTTGCTGTAATCTCTGCAGATGAGTCCTGGCTGGAGAAGTCGACATGTCGGTCTGGGCCAGATGGAATAGACGGGAAAAGTGAATGACTCCACCTGAAAGAACGTCCTCTGTACGTCACCATCTATAACTGTACTGTAATCTCTTATATGTTCTGTATGACTGGTGTCTACCACTATATGTCACAATAAAGCGGTAATATCAGTGCTGGTGTTTGTATGGAGATTTATTTTCAATGACAGTGCGGTCATCTCCCGAGGTTCCCCTATACCACCATAGCTATAATCATGATTACCTGGTTAGGGGCCACAAGGAGACACAGACAGAAAGGGCCCCTGTGCAAGAACAATATATGGGCGCTTGCAGCCCAAGAGCTCCTAAAAATGCAAAATTGCACCTTCTTTGGAGGTAGATATGGGCCCCTTACCTCTTGTGCCCATGTGTGGTTGCGCAGGTTCCTTCAATAATATGTCCTACTGTTAGGGGCCCACTCAGATGTTTCGCCCCCCTGAACTGAACCCCTAGCTACGCCTCTGCAGCAGAGGTACCACAAGTCTCAGAATGCCCAGCAAAACTGCCTGCGGCAGACCCCAAACAGCAGCATGTTGTGCAGATTTCAGCAGCGTTACACAAGTCTCAGAATGCCCAGCACAAAAGCCTGCAGCAGATTCCAAGCAGCAGCATGAAGGGCACATTCCAGTGGAGGGACTACAAGTCTCAGAATGCCAAGCACAACAGTTGGGCAGTGGACATGTGCCGGTAGTTACTGATCAGAGCTCTGATGCTGGGGCTAACCGCGCTATATCTGAGGGGTCGGGGGCTTGGGGGAGCACAGTATCTTTGCTGGATGCTGCACAATCTGATAGTGTCATTGATGTTGATGATAACAATGTGCATGATAATGTCTGTGATTTCCCCCCTTTAATTCTGAGCACACAAGGTGTGGCAGCCCCCCATTCTGCAGACCCTCACCCCGTCAGTCAGCCTAGTGTGATCCCGCAGGTTCCCCCCAGTAATGCCTGGAGTCGTGGTGCTCCATCCTTCACCTCTGGTGCCAATTATACCGGCCAGGCGTTTAAACGGAGAAACATCGTGTGTTTCCGGCACAGAGGTGCCAAGGAGGATATGCAAGATAGAAGGTTTGTGGTCAGGGAGCTCTTGTGTTGCCAGATGGGGTTTGCGCCAGTCTGCATCTTGGCGGTGATTAATCTTCCAGACAGGCAGGGCTATGACATCAGCTTTAAGCTCATGACTGACCTGGACAGGTTCTGGTCTAATTTCCCTAAGTTTAGAGACTCTGAGGGCTGGAGTAAGTTCAGCTTTATTCCTATCTCTAAGCCAGATACTGTTACAGTTAATCTCATCTTCTGGAATGAGTCTGTTCCCCCGCAGGACATTGTGGTGTGGCTCTGGAGGCATTGTGACCTGGTCTCTGACCTCACCAAAAGCAGAGACAATGATGGTATCTGGACGAGAGGGTGGAGGGTTTTGGTGAAACTGCGCCAGTGCAATAATATCACTGCCCACTTACCCAACTCCTTTATTGGGAGGGAGAGGGGTGTGTGTTTCTATCCTGGGCAGCCTCGTAAGTGCTTCAAATGTGGCAAGGCAGGTCACCTGGCAAATACCTGTACTGTGGTGAAGTGCAACCTGTGTGGGGAGGTCGGCCATGTGGCTGCAGACTGCCAGAACATCAGGTGTAACTTTTGTGGGAAGATTGGTCACCCTCACAGGGACTGTCCTGACGCCTGGCACAATATCTGTAAGGACTTTCCTGATGAGGATTTGCTGGCTGGGGCAGAGATTCTGGAGGAGGCAGCTTTACTGTCAGGGGAATTACTTGGCAGACCGGAGGTCCACCAGGGGTCTACTTAGGTGACACCAGAGCAGCAGGATTCAGAGGGTGCACAGGGGAGTATGGAGGTTGTCCCTCAGGGGCAGCAGTTGCAAGAAGGCATTACTTCAGTATGACAATCTGTGTCTGAAGGGAATAGCAAAAATCAGACTAAAAGGAAGAAAAGGGACAAGACCTCCCGTAAACCTGAGAAGAAGTATGACACTGGCCAAGGAGCCAGGAAGAAGGTCCAGAGTTCTGCAGGTGTAATGGTCGTATCTAATAGGTTTGATGTTCTGTCTGAGTCTGACAGTGATTTTGAAGATGACCTTAGAAGAATTGACGCAGAGTTTGATAGGGACGTAGAGGACTGTCCTCCTCCAAAGCGGAAGTCCTTACCTGAGGGCTCTCGAGTAGAGTCTGAAAGGAAGGATATGTCACTGGGTTGAAATATGATGAATTTTTCTGTTTTTTTTTCAAACCAGGTGTATGGACTCTTCAAGTTAATTTTATATGTATAATCCGGATATGTAATGAATGCATGTACAATCCAAGTGAATTTAGTTTTGTATTACTGCAGGAATGTTGTTATATTTATTTGTATTTGTTTGGTTTTTACAATAAAAATTCCCCCTATGTAAATAATGTAACTACCATAATACTGTCCCTATGTACAAAAATATACTATAATACTTCCCCTATATACAAGAATATAACTACTATAATACTGCTCCTTATGTACAAGACTATAACTACTATAATACTGCCTCCTAGCTGAGAGGTTGTGTGTTTGTAGCTCTCCTGATGTCTGGAGCAAGCCCAGGGAGGGGCCACCCTGGGCGGGGAAACTCCCCAAGCAAGGCCCAGGCTTCCAGGCCTACACTGGGAAGAAGCGCCCAAGCTGTTTCTAGTGCAGATGCAAATCCTAAAGTGATTTCTGATGGGAAGAAAGCTCCGAATGGAAGCAGCAGCAACAAGAAGGATGAAGCTGTGAAAGTGAGTAAAGTAACGGAATAAGGAAAAGCCATTGTATGTAAGAAAGTTGCAGTTCAGCAGTCGGCCAGCCAAGGCAAGCAAAGTGAAGTGCAATTAGGAGAAATCCAGAAGAAATCTCCTGGTGAGAAGCTGAATGGAGGAAAGCAGCCTGCAGCTCAGGAGAGGCCATCAGCGGCTTCAGGTGTGCAGCTGACTTCCAGCAGGCAGAGGAGAACCTCACTGGAGAGACAGACATTACAGGAAAACTTGCAGCAGAAATATGTGGTGACCAGCATGGCGAGCTCTGGACGCACAAGGTCGCAGTCAGGTGGCAGCAGTAAAAGTGCTGTGGAGCCTGGAGCCATGAAACCAGCGGAGGTGAAAATTAAGGAGACGTCTGGGTTCAAGCAGCCGGGGACATCACTGAATGCAGGATCCCAGGAGGAGACGCCACGTGCACCTGAGCTTCAGCTCGCAGAGGAGATCCCAGGACTGGTCAAGAAGTTCGGTGAGTTACAGCAGCAGAAAGACTCACTACAGATGCAGATAGACACTTGCTATAAGCTAAAGGCTATTAATCCCGGGAGTCATGATTTTTATGACGAGACTCTGAACACACTGGGTGTATTGCTGGCAAAAGTGGTGAGGGACATGGACTGCGTCCTAGAGAGGATGGGGCCCCTGGCAGAGACTTATAGGAACCAAGAACTGTTTAAGTCACAAAAGCAGAACTCTGCAGGTTCCAGGTCAGACATTGTC
Source organism: Oophaga sylvatica (assembly GCA_033576555.1). Taxonomy (NCBI): domain Eukaryota; kingdom Metazoa; phylum Chordata; class Amphibia; order Anura; family Dendrobatidae; genus Oophaga; species Oophaga sylvatica. The sequence continues at coordinate 381,692,498 of JARQOD010000001.1, read as the reverse complement.
CCAGGTGGACCCCAGAAGCAGGTGCGGCCAGTGCTGCAGCCTGCAAGTTTCTGCTTCCAAAAGGGGAAAATGCCGCACCAGCAGCAGCCTGTAGTGCAGACCCCAGCAGAGGTACCACAAGTCTCAGAATGCCCAGCAAAACTGCCTGCGGCAGATCCAAAGCAGAAGCATGTAGTGCAGATTCCAGCAGAGGTACAACAAGTCACAGAATGCCCAGCACAACAGCCTGCAGCAGATTCCAAGCAGCAGCATGAAGGGCACATTCCAATAGAGGTACAACAAGTCTCAGAATGCCTAGCACAGCCGCCTGCAGCAGATTCCAAGCAGCAGCATGGACAAATTTCAGCAGAGGGACTACAGGTCTCAGAATGCCAAGCACAACAGTTGGGCAGTGGACATGTGCCGGTAGTTCCTGATGGTGCCCAGCAGGGCTCTGATGCTTGGGATAACCGCGCTGTATCTGAGGGGTCGGGGGTTTGGGGGAGCACAGTATCTTTGCTGGACGCTGCGCAGTCTGATAGTGACATTGATGTTTATGATAATAATGTGCATGACAATGTCTGTGATTTCCCCCCTTTAATTCCGAGCACACAAGGTGTAGAAGCCCCCCCTGCTGCTGACCCTCACCCTGTCAGTCAGCCTAGTGTGACCCTGCAGGTTCCCCCCAGTAATGCCTGGAGTCGTGGTGCTCCGTCCTTCACCTCTGGTGCCAATTATACCGGCCAGGCATTTAAACGGAGAAACGTCGTGTGTTTCCGGCACAGAGGTGCCAAGGAGGATCTGCCAGATAGGAGGTTTGTGGTCAGGGAGCTCTTGTGTCGCCAGATGGGGTTTGCGCCAGTCAGCATCTTGGCGGTGATTAATCTTCCAGACAGGCAGGGCTATGACGCGAGCTTTAAGCTCATGACTGACCTGGACAGGTTCTGGTCTAATTTCCCCAAGTTTAGAGACTCTGAGGGCTGGAGTAAGTTCAGCTTTATTCCTATCTCTAAGCCAGATACCGTTACGGTTAATCTTATCTTCTGGAATGAGTCTGTTCCCCCGCAGGACATTGTGGTGTGGCTCCGGAGGCATTGTGACCTGGTCTCTGACCTCACCAAAAGCAGAGACAATGATGGTATCTGGACGGGAGGGTGGAGGGTTTTGGTGAAACTGCGCCAATGCGATAATATCACTGCCCACTTACCCAACTCCTTCTTTATTGGGAGGGAGAGGGGTGTGTGTTTCTATCCTGGGCAGCCTCGTAAGTGCTTCAAATGTGGCAAGGCGGGTCACCTGGCAAATACGTGTACTGTGGTGAAGTGCAACCTGTGTGGGGAGGTCGGCCATGTGGCTGCAGACTGCCAGAACATCAGGTGCAACCTCTGTGGGAAGATCGGTCACCCTCACAGGGACTGTCCTGACGCCTGGCACAATATCTGTAAGGACTATCCTGATGAGGATTTGGTGGCAGGGGCAGAGATTCTGGAGAAGGCAGCTTTACTGTCAGGGGAAATACTGGCCAGACCGGAGGCCCACCAGGGGTCTACTCAGGTGACACCAGAGCAGCAGGGTTCAGAGGGTGCACAGGGGAGTATGGAGGTTGTCTCTCAGGGGCAGCAGTCACAGGGAGGCATTACTTCAGTACTACCATCTGTGTCTCAGACTAAAAGGAAGAAAAAGGACAAGACCTCCCGTAAACCTGAGAAGGAGTATGACACTGGCCAAGGAGCCAGGAAGAAGGTCCAGAGTTCTGCATGGACTGTGTAATGGACTTATCTAATAGGTTTGGTGTTCTGTCTGAGTCTGACGGTGATTTTGAGGATGACCTTAGAAGAATTGACGCGGAGTTTGATAGGGATGTAGAGGACTGTCCTCCGCCCAAGCGGAAGCCATTACCTGAGGGCACTCGGGTAGAGTCTGAAATGGAGACCGGTGGTGACCAGAATAACTCCGACTCAGATCTGTGACGCTGTCAACCACATAATGTCCGACCCCAGATAGATAAAATCATTAGGAAATGTTAAGTTATGGAAGGATGTGTCACTGGGTTGAAATATGATGGTTTTTTTTGTTTTTTTGTTTTTTTTTTTCCAACCAGGTGTATGGACTCTTTAAGATAATTTTATATGTATAATCCGGATATGTAATGAATGTATGTACAATCCAAGTGAATTTATTTTTGTATTACTGGAGGAATGTCAGTATATTTGTATTTGTTTGTTTTTTACAATAAAAATTGCCCCTATGTACAAGAGTATAGCTACCATAATACTGCCCCATATGTGCAAGACTATAACTACTATAATACTGCTCCTTATGTACAAGAATATAACAACTATAATACTGCCCCTATGTACAAGAGTATAGCTACCATAATACTGCCCCATATGTGCAAGACTATAACTACTATAATACTGCTCCTTTGTGCAAGAATATAACTACTATAATACTGCTCCTTATGTACAAGAATATAACAACTATAATACTGCCCCTATGTACAAGAATATAACTACTATAATACTACCCCCTATGTGCAAGACTATAACTACTGTAATACTGCTATGTACAAGAATATAACTAATATAATACAGCCCTATGTACAAAAATAAAAGTAGCATAATACTGTCCTATGTACATTATAACTACTATAATACTGCCCCTATGTACAAGAATATAACTAATATAATACTGCCCCTATGTGCAAGAATATAACTAGTATAATACTGCCCCCTATGTACAAGAATATAACTGCTATAATACTGTCCCTATGTGCAAGAATATAACTCCTACAATACTGCCCTATTTACAAGAATAAAACTACTATAATACTGTCCTATGTACAACATTATAACTACTATAATACTGCTCCTTATGTACAAGAATATAACTAATTTTATACTGCCCCAATGGCTATGTACAAGAATATAACTACTATAATACTGCTCCCTATGTACAAGAATATAACCAGTATAATACTGCTCCTATGTACAAGAATATAACTACTATAATACTACCCTATGTACAAAAATAAAAGTACTATAATCCTGCCCTATGTACAACATTATAACTACTATAATACTGCTCCTTATGTACAAGAATATAACTACTATAATACTGCCCCTATGTTCAAAAATAAAAGTACTATAATACTGCCCTATGTACAACATTATAACTACTAGAACACTGCCCACTATGTACAAGCATATAACTACTATAATACTGCTCCTATGTACAAGAATATAACTACTATAATACTGCCTTATGTACAAGAATATAACTACTATAATACTACCCCTATATACAAGAATATAACTACTATAATACTGCTCCTTATGTACAAGAATATAACTACTATAATACTGCTTTATGTACAAGAATATAACTACTATAATACTTCCCCTATATACAAGAATATAAGTACTATAATACTGCCCCTGTGTACAAGAATATAACTACTATAATACTACCCCCTATGAGCAAGACTATAACAACTGTAATACTGCTCCTATGTGCAAGAATATAACTACTATAATACTGTCCTATGTACAACATTATAACTACTATAATACTGCTCCTTGTGTACAAGAATATAACTAATATAACACTGCTCCTATAGCTATGTACAAGAATATAAATACTATAATACTGCTCCCTATGTACAAGAATATAACTAATATAATACTGCCCCCTATGAACAAGAATATAACTACTATAACACTACCTCCTATGTACAATAATATAACTACTACAACACTGACTACTATGTACAAGAATAAAACTACTATAATACTGCCCCTATGTACAAAACATAACTACTATTAAACTGCCCCTATGTAAATAATATAACTACCATAATACTGTCCTTATGTACAAGAATATAACAACTATAATACTGCCCCTATGTACAAGAATATAACTACTATAATACTACCCGTATGTGTAAGACTATAACTACTATAATACTGCTTCTATGTACAAAAATATAACTAATATAATACAGCCCTATGTACAAAAACAAAAGTAGTATAATACTGTCCTATGTACGTTATAACTACTATAATACTGCCCCTATGTACAAGAATATAACTAATATAATACTGCCCCTATGTGCAAGAATATAACTAGTATAATACTGCCCCCTATGTACAAGAATATTACTGCTATAATACTGTCCCTATGTACAAGAATATAACTACTATAATACTGCTCCTATGTACAAGAATATAACTACTATAATACTGCCCCAATGGCTATGTACAAGAATATAACTACGCTGCGGAATATGTTGGCGCTATATAAATAAAGATTATTATTATTATTATTAACTACTATAATACTGCCCTATGTACAAGAATAAAACTACTATAATACTGTCCTATGTACAACATTATAACTACTATAATACTGCTCCTTATGTACAAGAATATAACTAATTTAATACTGCCCCAATGGCTATGTACAAGAATATAACTACTATAATACTGCTCCCTATGTACAAGAATATAACTAATATAATACTGCCCCCTATTTACAAGAATATAACTACTATAATACTGTCCCTATGTACAAGAATTTAACTACTATAATACTACCTCCTATGTACAAGAATATAACTACTATAATACTGCCCCTATGTACAAAAACATTTACTATAAAACTGCCCCTATGTAAATATTATAACTACCATAATACTGTCCCTATGTACAAGAATATAACTACTATAATACTTCCCCTATATACAAGAATATAACTACTATAATACTGCCCCTATGTTCAAAAATAAAAGAACTATAATACTGCCCTATGTACAACATTATAACTACTAGAACACTGCCCACTATGTACAATCATATAACTACTATAATACTGCTCCTATGTACAAGAATATAACTACTATAATACTGCCTTATGTACAAGAATATATCTACTATAATACTTCCCCTATATACAAGAATATAACTACTATAATACTGCCTTATGTACAAGAATATAACTACTATAATACTGCCCTATGTACAAGAATATAACTACTATAATACTGCCCCTATGTGGAAGACTATAATTACTATAATATTGCTTCTATGTACAAGAATATAACTACTATAATACTGCCCTATGTACAAAAATAAAAGTACTATAATACTGTCCTATGTACATTATAGCTACTAAAATACTTCCCCTATGTACAAGAATATAACTAATATATTACTGCCCCTATGTACAAGAATATAACTAGTATAATACTGCTATGTACAAGAATACAACTACTATAATACTGTCCCTATGTGCAAGAATATAACTAATATAATACTGCCCCCTATGTACAATAATATAGCTTCTATAATACTGCCCCTATGTACAAGAATATAACTACTATAATACTGCCCTATGTACAAGAATATAACTTCTATAATACTGCCACTCAGGGCCGTATTTGCCACTAGGCACTCGAGGGCACGTGCCTAGGGTGGGACTCTGCGGGGGACGGCACCTGAGCATGATTTTTTTTTTTTAGGTCTGGGGGTCGGCCCTCCCCTTGCTTCCCCCCCCATCATACTCACCTCCTCCTGCTGCCTGCAGCTCCGATGGTCCAGCGCCGATATCTTCCTGTATGAGCGCGCAGACCACTGGTGGTACCGCTCATTAAGGTCATGAATGTGGATGCCACTCCACTCTCATAGGTGTGGCGTCCATATTCATGACCTTAATGAGCGGTACCACCAGTGGTCCGCGCGCTCATACAGGAAGATGTCCGCGCTGGACCATCGGAGCTGCAGGCAGCAGGAGGAGGTGAGTTTGATAACAGGGGAGGAATGAGCAGGGAGGGCAGTGAGTGTGGAGGGCTGGTGCTGGGGCTGGGGGGACAGTGAGCGCTGGGGCTGGGGGGGACAGTGAACGCTGGGGCAGGGGGAACAGTGAGCGCTGGGGCTGGGGGGGACAGTGATCGCTGGGCTGGGGGGGACAGTGAGTGCTGGGGCTGGGGGGACAGTGAGCGCTGGGGCTGGGGGGGACAGTGAACGCTGGGGCTGGGGGGGGACAGTGAACGCTGGGGCTGGGGGGGACAGTGAACGCTTGGGCTGGAGGGGCCAGTGAACGCTGGTGATGGGGGGGCAGTGAACGCTGGGGCTGGGGGGGACAGTGAACGCTGGGGCTGGGGGTGGGACAGTGAGCGCTGGGGCTGGGGGACAGTGAACACTGGGGTTGGGGGGACAGTGAACTCTGGGGCTGGGGGGACAGTGAACGCTGGGGCTGGGAGGGACAGTGAATGCTGGGACTGGGGGGGACAGTGAATGCTGGGGCTGGGGGGGACAGTGAGCACTGGGGCTGGGGGGGACAGTGAGCGCTGGGGCTGGGGGGACAGTGAACGCTGGGGGGAAGTGAACGCTGGGGCTGGGGAGGGACAGTGAATGCTGGGGCTGGGGGGTGACAGTGAATGCTGGGGCTGGGGGGGACGTATGGGGCTGGGGCAGTGAGCGCTGGGGCTGGGGGGGCAGTGAGCTCCGGGGCTGGGGGGACAGTGAATGCTGGGTCTGGGGGGACAGTGAGCATTGGGGTTGGGGGGACAGTGAGCGCTGGGGGGGGGTTGACAGTGAACACTGGGGCTGGGGGGACAGTGAACGCTGGGACTGGGGGACAGTGAATGCTGGGGCTGGGGGGGACAGTGAACGCTGGGGCTGGGGGGGACAGTGAGCGCTGGGCTGGGGGGATAGTGAGCGCTAGGGCTGGGGGGGACAGTGAACGCTGGGGGGCAGTGAACGCTGGGGCTGGGGAGGGACAGTGAATTCTGGGACTGGGGGGGACAGTGAACGCTGGGGCTGGGGGGCAGTGAGCACTGGGGCTGGGGGGGGCAGTGAGCCCTGGGGCTGGGGGGGCAATGAATGCTGGGGCTGGGGGTGCAGTGAGCGCTGTGGGGCAGTGAGCGCTGTGGGGGCAGTGAGCGCTGTGGGGCAGTGAACGCTGCGGGGGCAGTGAGTGCTGTGGGGCAGTGAGCGCTGTGGGGGCAGTGAGCGCTGTGGGGCAGTGAGCGCTGTGGGGGCAGTGAGCACTGTGGGGCAGTGAGCGCTGTGGGGGCAGTGAGCGCTGTGGGGCAGTGAGCGTGGTGGGGGCAGTGAGCGCTGGGGGGAGTGAGCGCTGGCTTGCAGTGAGTGCTGGGGGGAATGAGCACTGGGGGGAAATGAGCGCTGGGGTGGGGAATGAGCGCTGGGGGGAATGAGCGCTGGGGGAATGAGCGCTGAGGTGGGGAATGAGCTCTGAGGTGGGGAATGAACGCTGAGGGAGAGAATGAGCGTTCGGGGGGAATGAGCGCTGAGGTGGGGAATGAGCTCTGGGGAATTGAGCGCTGAGGTGGGGAATGAGGGCTGGGGGAATGAGCGCTGAGGTGGGGAATGAGCTCTGAGGTGAGGAATGAGCGCTGAGGTGGGGAATGAGCTCTGAGGTGGGGATTGAGCGCTGATGGGGAGAATGAGCGCTCGGGGAATGAGCGCTGAGGTGGGGAATGAGGGCTGGGGGAATGAGCACTGAGGTGGGGAATGAGCACTGAGGTGGGGAATGAGCGCTGAGGTGGGGAATGAGCGCTGGGGAATGAGCGCTGAGGTGGGGAATGAGCGCTGGTGGGGAATGAGCGCTGGGGGAATGAGCGCTAAGGTGGGGAATGAGCGCTGAGGGGGGGAATGAGCGCTTGGGGGAATGAGGGCTGAGGTGGGGGATGACTGGTGGGGGAATGAGCATTGAGGTGGGGAATGAGCGCTGAGGGGGGGAATGAGCGTTGAGGTGGGGAATGAGCTCTGAGGGGGGGAATGAGCGCTGAGGTGGGGAATGAGCGCTGAGGGGGGAATGAGCGCTCGGGGGAATGAGCACTGAGGTGGGGAATGAGCGCTGAGGGGGGAATGAGCGTTGAGGTGGGGAATGAGCTCTGATGTAGGGAATGAGCGCTGATGGGGAATGAGCACTCGGGGGGAATGAGCGCTGAGGTGGGGAATGAGGGCTGGGGGAATGAGCGTTGAGGTGGGGAATGAGCTCTGAAGTGGGGAATGAGCGCTGAGGTGGGGAATGAGCGTTGAGGTGGGGAATGAGCACTGAGGTGGGAATGAGCGCTGAGGTGGGGAATGAGCGCTGAGGGGGGGAATGAGCGCTGAGGGGGGAATGAGCGCTTGGGGGGAATGAGCGCTGAGGTGAGGAGTGAGCGCTGGGGGAAATGAGCGCTCATGGGGAATGAACTCTGAGGTGGGGAATGAGGGCTGAGGTGGGGAATAAGCGCTCGGGGGAATGAATGAGGCCGAATGCAGTGTTGCCATAAGTGATCCGTTACGTGGCAGATCCGGAAAAACTGCTGGATCTGCCGCGAATGGCAAAAATCGCTGATGTGCAAGTAGCCTAAGTCACTGACGACAGTGTCTGCATTAGTCATACTCACCAATGGGGGAGGCAGAACGAAAAGTGCCTAGGGCAGCATAAACTCTAAATACGGCCCTGCTGCCACTATGTACAGGAATATGATTACTGTAATAATGATCGTCGCTTCTATCTGCAGTTTTGTCTTCACATCATGTGTTATTATATGGGTAACAGATGAGATCAATGAAATGTGAAGAGTTGATCCTAACTTCCTGCTTCTTTTCTTGTTAACAAATCTTTAAATATGTATGGCCCATGTGGAATGAATGTTTTCTATTTTTACCACCATTATTCCTTGACTTTATATATTCTTGTAAATTTGCAAACTCAATTAATTTTTAATATCCAACATCATGAAAATTGTAAACCTGCAATGAGACAACGTTTTACAAGTTGCTATTGGAAAAAAATACATAAACATCAGTTGTCGGTGAATTTTATTTTATTTTTTTTTACATCTTCGCTATCAGTTCTCCGGAAGTTGTCAGAAAATTTGAAAGGTACTGCACATTTTATTACAACGCTTTTGTTGAAAGTTTGTTTAGATTTAGTTTGTTCTTGTTATACCGTAATTGTGTCTAGTGCAGTAACATTTTTGTAATTTGATATACATGAATTCGTCAGAAAAATTAAAGCCTTTGTTACTCTGGAGGTTCCTTTTTGACTTACTTTAAAAGATTGTTTGCCATAAAAGCAAAATATTTACTTTAATTCATATCAACCCTCCCGTTTGCAAATAATTGTTTATTTTTAGGTAAGCTTCATTAAACTAAGTTATCTAAATTCTTGACAATCCCTTTCAAAATTTCATTTTTTTCCCAGAAACAGTGCCACCCCTAATCTCAGGTTGTGAGAATTATTGCAACTCACCGCCATATTCCTCATTGGAGATGATTTGTAATACCAGACACAACCTAGGGATAGGCGTGGCGCTGTTTCTGAAAAAGAGCAGCCATGTTCTTTACTTTATTAAGGATTCCTTAATAAAAATAGAATATTTTCATTACACAATGCTGCCAAGTATTTAATAATTGTCTAAGTTTAATCAGAAGGAAGGCGCCAAAAAAAGGAGAAAGAAAGCGGGACCTCGGGAATCGGAGCACGGACCCCCTGTCTTATCTCATTTGGTAAATATATGCATTATGTCCAATGAAAGTGTCACAGACTCAGTCACAGCACACACAAAACATGAACAAAGAGAGTGCTAGCTTTGATATATGCAGCGCGAGAAGGTTCACATGTCACTAATCCTGCAGACATTCTATTACAGGAATTAATAGCTTCAGAACTCATTTTCTGTTAGATCTATCCTAATCACTGAAGAGGGAAGCAGAATCATTTGGTGGAAGATTCAAGGATAGCTGCGGTTCACAAACTTTCATTTAACCTTGTTGCCGAATGTTCGATTTTAAAGAGATTTTAAGTAAAAAAAGTTGAAGATGGGAACTATCTTGTGTACAGATTTTATTTATAGGAGTCACAACGATGCTATCGGAGTTACACAAAGGAATAAAAGTATCAACAATTAAAAAGAAAATGTAAGATACACTACATTAAGTAATCTTTGTTGATAATCAGTTAAATCCTGCATTATACCCCAGAGCTGCATTCACTATTCTGCTGTTGCAGTCACAGTGTACATACATTACATTACTGATCCTGAGTTATATCCAGTATTATACTACAGAGCTGCACTCACTATTCTGCTGTGCAGTCACTGTGTACATACATTACATTACTGATCCTAAGTTACATCCTGTATTAGACCCCAATCTACACTCACTATTCTGCTGGTGCAGTCACTGTGTACATACATTACATTACTGATCCTAAGTTACATCCTGTATTAGACCCCAGATCTACACTCACTATTCTGCTGGTGCAGTCACTGTGTACATACATTACATTACTGATCCTGAGTTACATCCTGTATTATATCCCAGAGCTGCAGTCACTATTCTGCTGATGCAGTCACTGTGTACATGCATTACATTACTGATCCTGAGTTACATCCTGTATTATACTGCAGAGCTGCACTCACTATTCTGCTGTGCAGTCACTATGTACACACATTACATTACTGATCCTGAGTTACATCCTGTATTATACTCCAGAGCTGCACTCACTATTCTGCTGGTGCAGTCACTGTGTACATACATTACATTACTGATCCTGTACTGATCCTAGTTACATCCTGTATTATACTCCAGAGCGGCACCCACTATTCTGCTGGTGCAGTCACTGTGTACACACATTACATTACTGATCCTGAGTTACATCCTGTATTATACCCCAGAGCTGCACTCACTATTCTGCTGGTGCAGTCACTGTGTACATACATTACATTACTGATCCTGAGTTACATCCTGTATTATACTCCAGAGCTGCACTCACTATTCTGCTGGTGTAGTCACTGTGTACATACATTACATTACTGATCCTGAGTTACATCCTCTATTATACCCCAGAGCTCCACTCACTATTCTGCTGGTGCAGTCACTGTGTACATACATTACATTACTGATCCTGAGTTACATCCTGTATTATACCCCAGAGCTGCACTCACTATTATGCTAATGAAGTCACTGTGGACATACATTACATTACTGATCCTGAGTTACATCCTGTATTATACTCCAGAGCTGCACTCACTATTCTGCTGGTGCAGTCACTGTGTACATACATTACATTACTGATCCTGAGTTACATCCTGTATTATACTCCAGAGCTGCACTCACTATTCTGCTGGTGCAGTCACTGTGTACATACATTACATTACTGATACTGCACTGATCCTGAGTTACATCCTATATTATACTCCAGAGCTGCACTCACTATTCTGCTGGTGCAGTCACTGTGTACATACATTACATTACTGATCCTGAGTTACATCCAGTATTATACTCCAGAGCTGCACTCACTATTCTGCTGGTGCAGTCACTGTGTACATACATTACATTACTGATCCTGAATTACATCCTGTATTATGCTCCAGAGCTGCACTCACTATTCTGCTGGTGCAGTCACTGTGTACATACATTACATTACTGATCCTGAGTTACATCCAGTATTATACTCCAGAACTGCACTCACTATTCTGCTGGTGCAGTCACTATGTACATACATTACATTACTGATCCTGTGCTGATCCTGAGTTACATCCTGCATTATACCTCAGGGTAGCACTCACTATTCTGCTGGTGCAGTCACTGTGTACATACATTATATATCCTGAGTTACATCCTGTATTATACTCCAGAGCTGCACTCACTATTCTGCTGGTGCAGTCACTGTGTACATACATTACATTACTAATCCTGAGTTACATCAAGTATTATACACCAGAGCTGCACTCACTATTCTGCTGGTGCAGTCACTGTGTATATACATTACATTACTGATCTTTAAGTACATCCTGTGTTATACTCCAGAGCTGCACTCACTATTCTGCTGTTGCAGTCACTGTCTACATACATTACATTACTGATCCTGTACTGATCCTGAGTTACATCCTGTATTATACCCCAGAGCTGCACTCACTATTCTGCTGGTGCAGTCACTATGTACACACATTACATTACTGATCCTGTACGGACCCTGAGTTACAGCCTGTATTATACTCCAGAGCTGCATTCACTATTCTGCTGGTGCAGTCTCTGTGTACATACATTACAATACTGATCCTGAGTTACATCCTGTATTATACTCCATAGCTGCACTCACTATTCTGCTGATGCACTCACTGTGTACATACAGTACATTACTGATCCTGAGTTACCTCCTGTATTATACTTCAGAACTGCACTCACTATTCTGCTGGTGCAGTCACTGTGTACATACATTACATTACTGATACTGAGTTACATCCTGTATTATACCCCAGAGCTGCACTCACTATTATGCTTATGCAGTCACTGTGTACATACAGTACATTACTGATCCTGAGTTACCTCCTGTATTATACGTCAGAACTGCACTCACTATTCTGCTGGTGCAGTCACTCTGTGAATATATTGCATTACATTACTGATCATCAGTTACATTTGTATTGTACCCCAGAGCTGCACTCACTATTCTGCTGTTGTAGTCACTGTGTACATACATTACATTACTGATCCTGAGTTACATCCTGTATTATACTCCACAGCTGCACTCACTATTCTGCTGGTGGAGTCACTGTGTACATACATTACATTACTGATCCTGAGTTACATCCTGTATTATACCCCAGAGCTGCACTCACTATTCTGCTGGTGCAGTCACTGTGTACATACATTACATTACTGATCTTCAGTTGCATCCTGTATTATACTCCAGAGCTGCACTCACTATTCTGCTGGTGCAGTCACTGTGTACATACACTACATTACTGATCCTGAGTTACATCCTGTATTATACTCCAGAGCTGCACTCACTATTCTGCTGGTGCAGTCACTGTGTACATGCATTACATTACTGATCCTGAGTTACATCCTGTATTATACTCCAGAGCTGCACTCACTATTCTGCTAGTGCAGTCACTGTGTACATACATTACATTACTGATCCTGAGTTACATCCTGTATTGCACTCCAGAGCTGCACTCACTATTCTGCTGGTGCAGTCACTGTGTACATGCATTACATTACTGATCTTCAGTTGCATCCTGTATTATACTCCAGAGCTGCACTCACTATTCTGCTGGTGCAGTCACTGTGTACATACATTACATTACTGATCCTGAGTTACATCCTGTATTATACCCCAGAGCTGCACTCACTATTCTGCTGGTGCAGTCACTGTGTACATACATTACATTACTGATCCTAAGTTACATTCTGTATCATACTCCAGAGCTGGACTCACTATTCTGCTGGTGCAGTCACTGTGTACATACATTACACTACTGATCCTGAGTTACATCCTGTATTATACTCCAGAGCTGCACTCACTATTCTGCTGGTGGAGTCACTGTGTACAATACATTACTGATCCTGAGTTACATCCTGTAATATACTCCAGAGCTGCACTCACTATTCTGCTGGTGCAGTCACTGTGTACATACATTACGTTACTGATCCTGAGTTACATTCTGTATCATACTCCAGAGCTGGACTCAATGTGTGAAAACTGATGACTACTCTTATTAAATTATGTTTTAATAGGTTTAATGGAAGTGATCAGATGATTTCTAATAAGGAAGAAATAGCTGCATTACAATTGATAACCATGTAAATGAAATGTCTAAAAAGGACTTTGATAAGGATTTCTTGATTCCCTTTACTGACTGAATGCGAGAGTTTTACATTTTAGTCCCTTCTGGGGAAAGCTGAATTTAATACATGAAATCAAGTCCTCAATAAATATCTTAATTAGCACAAATTTTTTATTCTCATTACTAATTTTAATTTCAATATTATTTGTCATAAATTACAAATTGGAAGCTAATTAACCATCGTGTCTTCAAGTGTCTTTCTGGATGTAAGCTGAATATCTGCGTTTGGTTCTGTAAAGAGGTAGTTTTGTTTGAAAATGAATCTCACCCCCTTGAGGCATATGCTCCTCCATTTTTAAAAATCTGTACTCTGCAGTCTCTTACTGGGGTGTTATTTTCTGAACCAGCGAACCAGAGGTCATGTTTTTCTATCATTTATTTAATAAAAAGAAGAGAGAATAGGGTCACCTCTAGGAGGCACTTGCTGGAGCCAAGTGTCATAACTCAGCTGTGACCCGGGACCAGGGGCTTCTTCCCTGTCCCTAACACTAGGGGGTGCCCTAGCTCTGGGATACCTTTGACTTATCTCCTGAATCAGACCTCCCTCTGTTCTCTTTCCTCACATAGGGAAGAGGGGCGCTTATGTGCACTGCAGTACACCAAGGCGGCAAACAAGGGGTAACTGAAAATACCAGGCATACAAATATTCACTCACATATAACAGAAGAATGCATGGGGGAGTGGAGGATGGTGAAAAAAACAAAGTAAAAGGAGGGAAGGGAATTATCACACTTGCAAACCCATGCAACAGTCGCAGATAATTCCTCCAAACTCCTCATTTAAACACCAAAACACCTCTCCTCCAAGCCATGCAGCATAAACTAGCTGTGACATGGGTTTCAATCAGTACCCAGATTATATAGGGGATAGGAGTGGCTAACCAAACTCAGACTCCTGGAACTCCAGCATGGCTGATTAACCCCTGTTATGCCAAAAGAAAATAACACCATTAAAAAGAAGGTGAAGTGCTTCTTTTCAGTGCAGGAGTAGAAGCAATAAGATGCTGCAGTCTTCTGGCTCCTCTATGTTGCAGTAACCCAGTGACACCAAGTTCACACAGTTCCCAATAATCTTTGTTCTTCATTCATATACAAGAAGCTCACAATTTTGCTCCCCCTGGTAGCCACTTAAAGCAGCCAGAATATTTTCACGTAAATTGTTCCTATAAGCTTATACAGCTAATTTGAAAGATAAAGGGATAAACAATCTGAAAATTACCTTATCTGAAAAATATTTCTTTTACCTAAAGGTATGATTTCAAATTGCAAACCAGTAAGAGTCTCCATTTTGTTTGTAACTTGTTTACCTTCTGTTGTAAAATATAATTGGCTATGAAAATTGTAGAATCACACTGAAGGCATCAAAACTATGAATTAACACATGTGGAATTATACATTACACTTTACAAAAAAGTGTGAAACAACTGAAAATATGTCTTATATTCTAGGTTCTTCAAAGTAGCCACCTTTTCCTTTGATTACTGCTTTGCACGCAGAAAAGGTGAACGGATGGACTCTACATGCCTGGTTCCCACCGTGAAGCATGGAGGAGGAGGTGTGATGGTGTGGGGGTGCTTTGCTGGAGACACTGTTGGGGATTATTCAAAATTGAAGGCATAGTGAACCAGCATGGTTACCACAGCATCTTGCAGCAGCATGCTATTCCATACGGTTTGCATTTAGTTGGACCATCATTTATTTTTCAACAGGACAATGACCCCAAACACATCTCCAGACTGTGTAAGTGCTATTTGACCAAGAAGGAGAGTGTTGGGGTGCTACGCCAGATGACCTGGCCTCCACAGTCACCAGACCTGAACCCAATCGAGATAGTTTGGGGTGAGCTGGACCGCTCACCGCTTCAATTTTGAATAAATCCCCAACAGTGTCACCAGCAAAGCACCCCCACAGCATCACACCACCTCCTCCATGCTTCACGGTGGGAACCAGGCATGTAGAGTCCATCCGTTCACCTTTTCTGCGTGCAAAGCAAAAGGTGGCTACTTTGAAGAACCTATAATATAAGACATATTTTCAGTTGTTTCACACTTTTTTGTAAAGTGTAATGTATAATTCCACATATGTTAATTCATAGTTTTGATGCCTTCAGTGTGATTCTACAATTTTCATAGTCATGAAAATACAGAAAAATCTTTGAATGAGAAGGTGTGTCCAAACTTTTGGTCTGTACTATATATATAATATATATATATATATATATATATATATATATATAGGTCATACACTTCTACATAGTATAATAGCCGCTAATTCATCTCCGGCTATTCTGTAAAATCACACTGACAGCTTTAATAAAGAATAGAAACAATACATATACACACATAGAATATGTCATGATCCCAGTGCAGGTTTGGCCTGCACACCAGGGGTTAATGTCTTGATCCTAGTGCGGGCTCTGACCTGCACACCTGGGATTTATTATTATGGCCTCTCTTTGGTTCGGGGAGAGCTTCTTATAGCCCTAGGAAGCTCCAATCCCCGTCAGTTATACTTTTGCCCTTGGCTGAGTGTGTTGACCCCTGATTGCCTGTGCCTTGTGCCTGTGTTCTAGTTTATTTGTATGGTTCTGACCCGGTTCTGTTTCCCGTTGTGATTTTGCCTCTTGATTCTGTACTGTGTATATGCTTCTCTGGTTTTCTGACTCCTGCCACGTCCCTGACTATTCTTGATTTGCCTGCTCCTTGTGTACTGCGTTGTCTCTCACGTTTACTGACCTCGGCTTGTCTTGGATTCCGTCTCCCTCTGGTTCCCCGTCCTCTCCCTGGTGTCCGGTGACCCCCTTTCCATTCTCCAGGGTCCCAGTAGCTCCCTGCACTCATCCCCAGCTACAGGACGCTAAGCTCCGCCCCCTGGGGGGTCACATGACCGCAGGTCCTGGCAGTACACTCACCACTTGGTGTTCTGCTAACTCCAGCTCTGCTGTATTGCTAACATCTTGCCCAGCACTCAGGTGTGTAGCCCTGGTGTGAAGGCACACGCAGTACCCTGGAGGATGTGCGGAGAGATAGCAGTTTAATGCTCAATAAACATTCACTCCAACACACACTTAGACACACCCCTAGGATATAAAAGCTAGTGAGATGTAGCGAGTTCAGTTCAGTCAGGAGTCCGTTTCCTGTCTTCGGACAGGGCAGTCTAGCCTGGACTTGGAGGGAGGAAGTAATCCAGCCTGAGCCTGTCAGCAGTTCAGAAAGTGGAGGCTAGTACAGGTGAGCCAGTTCACCTCAGCCTAGTCAGAGCTGTGCCCCACTAGAAGACAGACGGAGACATCTTTTGAGAAAAAGGAGTTAGTTGCAGATACTTCAGACGCCTGTCCCTAGGACAGTGAGGTTCAGAGACGTGCTCCTGCCTAGTGGAATACTGAGATTCTGTCAGCAAGCTCCAGGAAAGAAGTAAGGAAGGATTGACTTATATGACCTTAGGAAGTGTGGAGTGCTTATGCTACAAGCGCGGACAAGGCGAAGGGCACAGTGGAAGGATTCTTAGAAGTGCATTAGGATTGGATTATCCTGCACATTGTTACCGGTCACTGGGGACCGAAGCATCACTATTGCTCCAGGCATAGTGATAGGAAAACCAGAGGCTTACTGGACCTTAGGTCGCAGCAAGCAGCCTTGGAGTGTCAGTACGTAACAGGGGTCAGGTGGAATAGGAACTTTGAGCCTGATCAGCAAAAGTAAGAACCTAGTTCCACCACTGGAAGGCTCCGACCACAAAACTGACCGGGCAGTACAGCTTGGAGAAGCTGGAGAAATTGGAGTGAACTACGCTTTATGCTGGTTGGACTCATCACCATTGTGGAAGTAAAGGAGGCCCCTAACTTGTTCAGCTGCTACCTCAAAGCACATTCTCCATCGGATCAGCCTCCCTGGGACCTGCCTAACCATCTTACAAGTAAAAGGTATGGGAAGACACTTCTATGTGTGAGACTGAGTTATTTGATTGCATCCCTGCACAACCCCACCATAACTATCGACCTGAGGGAAGAGTCCCACCTGTAGGGGACCCGACATCTAGCTGCCTCACCATCCCCTCAGAGATCTACAGCAGCGCTGGTACAAATTACCAGAGAACTACAGGTGGCGTCACGAACTGTATATATACCTATCCCCTGTAAATATCCCCCCCAACATACGCCTGACCGCCAGGGCCACAGACCGAGCCACCGCTACCTGTGACAACCCCATAGACTTCCATGGGCTCGGCTCTGGGTACCCCATTGCCCTGGTAACCCACAATTGTGGTGCGTGGTCGAGACAAACTTGGCGTCACGAACAGGATGCGAAACTCGCAAAATTGCGAGCCCTGTGTGCCTGTGGAGGTGTTTTTGTGAAAAAGGACTGTTTGCTATTTTTGGCGCTAAAATCCGCCATTTTGCCGCCAAATTCGCGCCCTCAGGCGCTGGAGAAGAAGGTGGGCGTGGATTCGTGGGCGTGTACCCCCCAGTGGCGCGAAGAGAATGCCTGCCCTCTCAAAGTGCTATTACAACATGCGATCCTGCCCTACAGCAAAGGAGGTCCGCCTCCTCTTCACCTTCCCTGCGAGGAGGAGGAGACGCAAACCCCGCCTCCACGGAAGAGACCGGACGGCTCTAGAAGATGAGAGAGTGTTCTGGAACATCATGGAAGCAGGACGTGTGCAGCCGAGCAGGGAAGCGGAGGAAGGCAGGCCCCGTTCCCCGGCCAAGCTGCCACCAGAACCGGAACCATCCGTGGTCCTGCACCTACAGCAAGCATTGCTGGAGATTAAAGAGGAGAATGCCAGATTGAAAAAGATGGTTTTGCAACGACCTGGCGAAGAAGAGATAGAGAGACGCCGGCGTACCCTGATGCAGCGGCGGCTGTGGGACGCGGTGTTCTCTCCCTTCGACGACCCCCCACGACTGGAGTTACCAAAACTTCTGCTGCCCAAGGCTAAGGAGCAACCGGAGGCTACCCCCAAAAAGACCGACCCTGAACCTACCGAGGAAGCGGTGGAAGCGAGGGAGGTTGAGGAGGTACCGCCAGTTCCGGAACGCCCGCCCGGCCAGGAGGCCGCAGCAGATGATCGATCCCCGGCAGGGACACCGGAGGGGTCCTGTCCATCATTGCCAGACGTCGACTGGGATGAGATGGCGCGCCTGGATGACGTCGCCTACACCGCCCAGTGGGAATGTGAGTGGCAGCGTCGCGAAGAGGAACAGTGACGCCGGCAGGAGGAAGAGCGGGAAGCGCAGCGGAACCGGCAGCGGCAGTACGAGCAGCTGATCGCGGACAAGGAAAGTGTCCGCCGAGAGAAAGGTACTCTAAGGGAACCGCGGCGGCAGGGGTGTGTGACAGAGTTCCAGCTCCGGAAGGGCTGGGGCTTCATCAGAGAACCGGGCCTCTACCCAGGGGTCTTTGTCAGTCGCAGGGACGTAGAATCCCACCTGCCCATCGGTCATCCCGGGAGGGACCTAGTTAATGGAGACATTGTCAACTACACACGGCACTGGGGTATGAAGGGATGGTATGCCCTTAATGTCACAATCGTCCGTGACCCCGTCCCTGACGCAGGTAACGTCACCATTTGCCAGCGCATCCCAGTCCCAAACTTCCGCTGCATCAGATCGTGCCCCGGCGACGCCCCCTGCAGGCTCCTCGCAAATGGAAGCACAACCTGTATACTCTTCACTATCTTGTTCTACTACATCGCAACCTGCGACTCAGTCCACATCGCAATCAGCAGTCTACATGACATCGCGCACGGCGACTATTTCTGCATCGCGAGAGAAAGTGGCTATTACAGTGACGCAGACAGCGTCTCATAAAGCGGAAGCGCCCGGCGCGCCCCTAGTGGTTCGCACGAGAACTGTAGCGACCCAAACTCTGATAGCAGGTCACGACTTGTTAGTCATGGGATCTAAGGATCATCGTATTGTTCCAGCCCCCAGGATGGAAAGTATATTGGAAGCCTGCAAGAAAATGTGAAGAACGGTAGGACCCAGCACAGGGTTTACCGCAACAAAGAAAATGTAAAAAGTTTTGATAAAAGGAATATTTGCTGTTTTGCACTTTATGGTTATGCATAATGTTTACATAGTTCCATTTATATATTGAGTAGAATACCCGGCTGGGTAAGCAGATAAAGAGTTTTTGCACTTTATTGTGATGTGATATAAATATGTGTCTTTTTTTATTATGGACTCTTAGGCTGAGGACTGAGCCAGCCCAGAACTGTATCCTGTAAATAGTTGCACTAAGGTGCATTATATTGGTTTTACATGAAACCACCTTAACTACCTCTGAATATAAAACCCGTGTGGTGTGGCACTGAGTGAGGTCTGCATTCAGATGTCCTGCAGCCCACCCAGGACCCACGTTGAAGGTTTGGTGCGGGTCCTTCACAAGAATATTGTCGGTTATTTATATGAAAATGTCTATTTGTATTTTGTATTTTTCTATATCCAATGTTTTAATGCAACGTTCAAGAAACCCGTACCTCCCGGATGGGAAGAGTTAATGTTAATGTTTAATGCAAAAACAAATTGTCTTCTTATATTTCACAGCCCGGGAGTGCTGTATTTTACCATGGGGGAATGTGTAGCCCTGGTGTGAAGGCACACGCAGTACCCTGGAGGATGTGCGGAGAGATAGCAGTTTAATGCTCAATAAACATTCACTCCAACACACACTTAGACACACCCCTAGGATATAAAAGCTAGTGAGATGTAGCGAGTTCAGTTCAGTCAGGAGTCCGTTTCCTGTCTTCGGACAGGGCAGTCTAGCCTGGACTTGGAGGGAGGAAGTAATCCAGCCTGAGCCTGTCAGCAGTTCAGAAAGTGGAGGCTAGTACAGGTGAGCCAGTTCACCTCAGCCTAGTCAGAGCTGTGCCCCACTAGAAGACAGACGGAGACATCTTTTGAGAAAGAGGAGTTAGTTGCAGATACTTCAGACGCCTGTCCCAAGGACAGTGAGGTTCAGAGACGTGCTCCTGCCTAGTGGAATACTGAGATTCTGTCAGCAAGCTCCAGGAAAGAAGTAAGGAAGGATTGACTTATATGACCTTAGGAAGTGTGGAGTGCTTATGCTACAAGCGCGGACAAGGCGAAGGGCACAGTGGAAGGATTCTTAGAAGTGCATTAGGATTGGATTATCCTGCACATTGTTACCGGTCACTGGGGACCGAAGCATCACTATTGCTCCAGGCATAGTGATAGGAAAACCAGAGGCTTACTGGACCTTAGGTCGCAGCAAGCAGCCTTGGAGTGTCAGTACGTAACAGGGGTCAGGTGGAATAGGAACTTTGAGCCTGATCAGCAAAAGTAAGAACCTAGTTCCACCACTGGAAGGCTCCGACCACAAAACTGACCGGGCAGTACAGCTTGGAGAAGCTGGAGAAATTGGAGTGAACTACGCTTTATGCTGGTTGGACTCATCACCATTGTGGAAGTAAAGGAGGCCCCTAACTTGTTCAGCTGCTACCTCAAAGCACATTCTCCATCGGATCAGCCTCCCTGGGACCTGCCTAACCATCTTACAAGTAAAAGGTATGGGAAGACACTTCTATGTGTGAGACTGAGTTATTTGATTGCATCCCTGCACAACCCCACCATAACTATCGACCTGAGGGAAGAGTCCCACCTGTAGGGGACCCGACATCTAGCTGCCTCACCATCCCCTCAGAGATCTACAGCAGCGCTGGTACAAATTACCAGAGAACTACAGGTGGCGTCACGAACTGTATATATACCTATCCCCTGTAAATATCCCCCCCAACATACGCCTGACCGCCAGGGCCACAGACCGAGCCACCGCTACCTGTGACAACCCCATAGACTTCCATGGGCTCGGCTCTGGGTACCCCATTGCCCTGGTAACCCACAATTGTGGTGCGTGGTCGAGACACAGGCGCTGTGAGTACAGCTGTCACAGGCCGTCGGAGGCTCCAGGCTCCCACTGTCAGAGCTGCTGAAACCGCTGGTAAGGCCTCTTTCACACATCCGTTTTTCTCATTGCGGCGCCCCCGGCATTTTTCAGCAGCGCCGCATCACAAAACCGTATGCACCGCATGCGGTTTTTTTCCCATTGACTTTCATTAGCGCTGGATGGCGCCGCATGTCTCTGCGGCGCGTCCGGTTGGTGCCGGATGCGGTGTCTGGTCACCGTCCGGTGTCTGGAAAAAACGTTGCATGTAACGTTTTTTGTCTGCGGCGAAAAAGCCGCATGCGCCGGATGCGGCGCATGCGTTTTTTTTTTACAATGAAAGTCTATGGACGCCGCAATGCGCCGCATCCGGCTTGAG
>JARQOD010000001.1:381618139-381670486 GCA_033576555.1 Oophaga sylvatica | reverse complement strand
AAGAGACGTCTTGACTAGTGTTGAGCGATACGATACTGCAAATATCGGATATCGGCCGATATTAGCTCTATCGCCTTTCGATAATTTGTTTCGATATTTTCGTCTTATCGAATACCGGAATCGGATTTGTCACTGTCACTGTGAGTGTCCGTCGGTCGGGTGTGTCAGGAGTCAGCGGCACTTACCTGGCAGAAGATCTCCGGCGGTCACGTCCTGGACTGCTTGATGGCCGCCATTATCTTCTCCCTGGCGGTCACATGCAGCAGTTTTTCGCGATAACTGCAGTGACTGCAGGGTAATCCCGGCCGTAAACCAGTCCGATGACGTCACCGCCGGGGAAGCAGGTAATCAGCTGTGCTGCGCCGGGATGACAGGCTCTGCCTGTCATTCTGATGTAACAGAGCTGGATCGTCGTGGGACACTCGTTACTATGGACTGCGTCGGTCAGGTGGTATACTTTTTTTTTCATTTTTTTACAGGAGATCGATGGCGTCGCAGGATGAGACTGTAATAAAAGTAATGAAAACTGTGTTTTGTTTTTTTTTATAAATTAAAAAACTTTTTTATGAACATTCACCCGTCCGGGTACATCAACAAGTTAACTATTTACATACAGGGACCCTGTCCGGGTTATTTATAATTCTTTGGCAGGGGTGTTCCAGGTACCACCTGGTACTCTTCTGATGCTTGCCAAACATCCGAGGCACCAAGGACCACCAGGACCTGATGACGTCGTGTGGCCTGTACAGTCAAGTCGTGACCCGCTATCTGGGTCTGTGTGGCCACCTCTTTCATCTCCCTCCGGGTCTGGAACCCTATGTCCCGGACTGAACGAACCCCAGGGGCCTAACAGGCGCCGGGTATGGGCCAGCTATACTTATCATGTCCATAGCTGGGGCTGCTGAGGAGACCACTGAAGGAGGCTGGGGAGATTTACGGCGTGGGGTGGGCACTTTTGCAGAGGCCTGGATGTGGGAGGCTGAAGGCTCCGAGGGTCTCACAGGTTCCTGACACTCTGGGGAGTAGGGGTCGCACCTGGTAACATTTAGGGCGTACCATCCATTGTAACCCCAGTGTCGGGTGTAAGTCACCAAGTCTCCTGGCAACAGGTCCCTCCCCGGGTGTCCTTCTGGGAGGTGAGCCTCCACGTCCCGCCGGTTCACAAAAACTTCTAAATAAAGTCCAGGCTCCTGGATGAAGCCCCAACCACCTTTCAATTTAAAGCTCTGTACTGCACCCTTACGCCGCGGCTCCCACAGGGTTCCTTTATCTTTTCTCATCCGGTCCTTCTCTGCCCGGTCCTTCTCCAGCTGACGTTGTCGAAGCTTTTGGGATTCTCGCTGCTCCCTTTGTCGCTCTGCTTCCTGCTCCCAACGTCTCCACTCTTCCTCCTGACGCCGGTTGTAATTCTCCTCCACCAGCTGCTCCATGTCTCCACCATCAAATGCCAGCTTACAATGTCCGGTTTGCGGCAGCTCTCCTGGCGCCCCCCAGTCCTGGCGGCGCTCACCTGCGGAGGAAGCAGCCGGCTCTGGAACAGATGACAGTCGGGGCTCCGGTACAGGCAGGTAGTGCTCTGGTGCCTGCGCGGCCTCCTCCATGAGGACGGGTGTCGCTTCTTCTGTCTCAGCGACGGGGGCAGACAGCGGGATCTGGGGTGCTGCCGGTGCAGAGTTTTTTGCACGAACGGGTGCCTCCACTGCGACAAC
Organism: Oophaga sylvatica; assembly: GCA_033576555.1. Taxonomy (NCBI): domain Eukaryota; kingdom Metazoa; phylum Chordata; class Amphibia; order Anura; family Dendrobatidae; genus Oophaga; species Oophaga sylvatica. Next base: position 381,668,777 of record JARQOD010000001.1, on the reverse strand, counting down.
GTCAACCGGATCACATTGCAAGGGCTCCTCTACTAGAACGGGTGCCTCACCTTCCGGTACAGACACTTCAGGTAAGAGGGATTGGCGCCGCTCCAAGTTTAGTTTTAGGGCACGCCAGCTGGCTTCCATCCTGGCGACCTCCTCCCGGTGCCGGGCCAGGCCTCTTAGGGTATCCTCCGCTTCTTGCAGCGTAGGAGGGTTTCCAGGCCGGGTGCCCAACGGTGGTTCCGTGGCGATCGGGTCGCTTCCGTGGGGGGAGAGCTCTGACTGCTCCATCCCTTCACACTTCTGCTCGTGTCCATTAGCCATCTCTGCCAAGTCACATGTGTCATTAGCATCTGGAGAGGGCCCCTCTTTTGTAGGGAGGCGGGACCTTCGTGTTAGTTTCCGCACACTGAGGAGGATGAGGAGGCGGAACTGAAGAGCTGTGGGGCACGATCTTACATTGCAGTACCATTTAGAGCCATCGTTTTCGCGTCACTGAGTGAGTGTACACCCATGAAGAGCACGCCCTTCTTCTTCACCAGTGCCTCGTCGTGACGCAGATATGGCGGAAAAATGGCAAATACATTCTCTGATGATTTTAGCAATTCTCAAGCACAAAACCAGTTCATTTCAGGCACACAGGACTCGCTTATAGCGAGCTACAGAATCCTGTTCGTGACGCCCAAGTTGAGTCGCACAGAGCCAGAGGTTTTTGGGGTACTCGGCACCGAGCCCGTCGACTTCTATGGGGTATGTCACGGCTTTACCCGGCAATTGAATCAGAGTCTATTTTACTATGTAGAAGTGAGTAGTATAGGAACTGTATTACTCGTCAAACTCAAATCTGACAGGTCGACACGCCCCCTATCATTTAATCCGTCTCCCTGTCAGATTGATCCAGGTCGTCACGCCCCCTGGCTGAACTTTGCTCAGGCTGGGAAATCTGGTCTGCTGGATTTGTGAATTTCAATCAAAGTGATTTATTCGTCTCTATTGATATTTTATTCAGTGACTTTGATTAGTCTGTGGAGTATTAGTGTATTAAAGAGGAGAGAAACTTTTAAGGACCCAGTAAATGTATAAGGAGTTCTAGTTAAATACAGACTTCTGTATATAACTAGTATATAATGATTTTTAGTGAATTAAAGAGTGAATCTTGATCTTTTTTGTGGAGAGAAACTTTTAAGGTCCCAGTAAATGCATGTAAAGCACTACTGTGGTGGATAGATGTATCAAGCTGCTAAAATGTGTTTATTTTTTAGTATTATCCAGGATATAAGTTTTAAACTACAGCTGCAAAGGCAGTTTAATTTGAAGTATCACCTTATAACACATTTGGAATTATGACGCTCAACTTATAGTTTTATTCAGTATATATATTTTTAGCTTGGCTGTGTATCTAAGGCTTGTGTTGTGTTGTGTATAGCCCCAGGCATGTTGGGGCATGTTTAAAACTGACGAGACTTATAACCCCGTCTCATTGTACGGGCATATTATGTATATGGCCGTGTTACAATATTACAGAATGGTTTATTCGTATTTTAAAAAAGCAATGACACGGTATTGTAAAAACAAGGTTACAAGATTTTATTGTAATAAATACAACTCAAAGACATTTCAAACATTTAAAAGTACATACAGAATGAAATAAAAAGTGTCACATGCACAATTAACAAATAGCAGCACACACACGATAAAATAGATAATTAACAAGTACATAGGCTACATCGTGAGCCACATGGTTGGCAGTATCGGTAGAGACCTTTTTTTAGGTAGTAGAGTTCCCCTTGTGGTGCCTAATGACGGTGAGTGCAGCGAGTGAATTGTGCGGGGTGCGGGGTCTAACCTCATCGATGTAGATACACCAGCGCTGGAGGTCATTTTTAATTCGTCTAAATGTTGTCTAGTAGTGTGATTACCCACAACAGTAGAGGGTATATTCAGCTCGGCCATAGCTCGCATAAACGATTCCCAACCCCTAGGTAAATTCCTGACGGTCAGAGCGTGACTCTGCGTTGTACTACGTACTAAATCCACTAAGTTAGACCCGGGTATTACAGAGCCTTTGAAAATAAATTCGTCTTTATCATTCCAATCTGTCACACTCTTATTCTGGAGTAGTCTGTTTAGTAAAAATTCAGCATTCTTTTTATATCTTTGGTTTATATGACCTACAATTTCAGCGATCTCGTGATTTTTTTTATCGGTGACGGTATTTGGCGGCTGTTGATGCTCAGGATCCTGAGGGCTAACGAGATTTAAAGTTGTCAGTTCTTTTGAGCTGCGTTTCGTATGTACCAAGTAGCGCTCCAGCACGGTGCTATACATTTTAATTTTCACATCGTCGGGGATGTCGCGGCGCTGTAAAACGGAGTTAATTTCATCATCGAGGCGTCGTATAGTAGTTTCGCGTATGCTCTCGGGGATTGGTGTCCTTAGCTTATGTAGCTCATGTTTGGGGACTAGATACATTTTCTCAGCATGCTCCATTATTTGCCCGCGAGCAACTCGTTATTATGGGTATTGCAAAGCCTAAAAGAGGACCGATAAAGCCACCGGTCTGATTCAGTACCCGTTTCTTTTTCTTTATGGACTGCGCTCTATCGCTAATGGTTCTTATAGCTTTACGCCACTTTTCAGTATGCCTTTTTGGCGCTCTTTCAACGGGATTCTGCCTTTTAAGATGTTTAAAGCAATCTCACCTATAGCGGTGATTAAATCCACGCTCGCATTGCGCAAAATAGATTTCCGGACGGATGGGGTTGCCTTCACAAGGGTTTTTAAGAGAGCCCAGTTACGCCGGAGTCTCTCGGACATCTTTACAGCACAACGCATACAGCGTGGAATGTGCGAGCCCGCATAAAATTCACTTTTTAGAAGCGATTTTCTTCTGCACATAGACAGCTGGTAACGCCGGTGGAAACAACCCCGTCCGTAAGCGGTGATCCTCCGGTGTATTAGCTCTCAAATCGACCAGCAAATACCCATAAGGCTCCCGCGTAGCATCCTCAAAGGCTTCTAGGAAAAAACGTGTTTTTCCGGGGTACATCTGACGAGCTAGTGTTAAAATTTGTAATTTATCTCGAGGGTTGTTAAAAAGGACCATGTACTTTGTGTTTTAAATTTATGGTGCGGCTTTTCTTACCCTGACAAAATATGTTTTGTACCAGGTAGAAAATACTGAGATTTCTGTGGTGCACATACTTGGTGAACGCTTTTTCTATCTCACAATTTTCGCTAGCGCTATCCATGAGATCATCAACAATCGCCAAATTCACCTTGCCCGGTGGGAATAATTCATCATCTACGAATGTATTCGGCAGACCCTCCACAAATCTGGTGTTGGGAAAAGAGAGAGAGATTTCATCATATAGCTTCTGCCAGCATGAATAAAACCAAACAATATTATCCGGCTTGTGAGAAAAACTACTTTCAATATTATACAGCAATTGTTTTACAAAATAACTCTTTCCAGAATTAGACGGCCCCGCTAGAATGCACGAGAGCGGGTGTTGTAGCCTCGTGTCCATCACAATACTGTGCTAATAGCCGTACGGCAGGGTGGTGAATTCGTCTAGTAGTCGACGATTTGTGTAGACACACTTCTGGGTCTTTTGTAGGACACGGGATTCAATATTCCAATATTTTTTATCTCTCACAATGCCCTGCTGCTGTACGACGATGCGCTTCTGAGTTTCTGCGTCTGAATTACGGGGTAGTCTAGAACTAGATCTTTCAGACTGCTAAAATTGATAGATTGGGAGTTACCAACATTTAGCGTTATTCCCTTAACTTTTAAGACAGTCTTCCCTGTGTTGAGCTTGTACCCGTAAGTTTTGGGCCCTGCAGAAACAAACTCTGTGATGTATGTGCCCTCGGGTATCTCACTCGTCAATTCCCCCAGGTAATCGCCTAGAGGCGGCTGCCACTCACCTTCCCTGTGCACAAAAATAACTGAATCTGTGTCGTGATAAAGGCACCTCTCCTGCAGCCTGTCCAGCAGAGAATAGAGCTCTAGCCGCGCATACGCGGTGGTAAAGCAGGCTATAAAGATGTTTGTGTTTTTGTTGACTGTGTGGTGCCCTTCCGCATATTTCCAGTTAATGGTTGCGGTTTCATCATCGATAAAATCCAGCGTAGAAATGTCATAGTAGGGCAGGAAGAGATACCTAAAAAGCTCATCAGGATCCCTAACAATCTTGGTGCTTGGTAGATTGGCCTTCTGAGCAAACTTTCCCCATAAAGAATTTAAGAAAAGTTTGGAGATCTGTCTTTTAGCGGGTTGACGGCTATATTTCAGGTCGTAACCGTACACCCTCTTTTTCAAGAAAACTGTCAATGTACTGCTTTTTCTTGGTATCATCAGTGCACCAGCTAGGATAACCTGACGCCTCCTGCTTATCCCTAAGGTGTAATTTAATGTAGGGGGCAAACAGATCATCGCTGGTGTTTGGGAAATGCCATATTTCATAGATGCGGGCGATCCGGTACCCTTTATCTATCGCCAGCTCGAGCTCTATGGTGCACCAGGTACCTGTCAGGGAGCGTTCTTCATCACTATGACGGCACTCCTCTGCCTCTGAATTTACAGCGCATGTATAGCAAAGGGGGAACATCAATTTTTTGTTGAGTTTTACAGGTAGAACGGAAAAAATAAATCTCTCGGGGGATAGACCTTGACTCTAGCTAAACCAAAGTATTTTTTAATGAAACCAAAGTTGTCATAGATGATGTCGGGGTGACCTACAGGGTATGTTTTAGTTTTGTTTACAAAGGGGTACAGACTGGTGAAGTCGTAGTAATGTAAAGTCTCATCAGCTTCAACCTGGTGATAGAGCTTAATGGCGTTAGTTCGACCCCCATAAAGCGCATCGCGGGGTTTAAGGGAGCGGGAAAATCCATTTGATGGAGAAATGCCTGGAGGTTAGAATCGTTTTTAACCATTTCACGCCACTCATGCTCCCATATCACTCTTATGGTGTACCCGCGCAGCTGCAGGTAACGCTTTTTAGCTAAAAAGACATGATATAACTGACCGTAGGTGGTGTTTGTAACTTTATTTGTATCATTCTCATTATAGCACGATGGGCACCCGTGGAAAAAACAGCCTTGAAATTCAAAAGCTATGTGCTGGCCGTTAACATATGCATAACCATCTAGAAAATACTGACCGAGTTGTTTCTCACCCCCTCTTAAGGCATGCTGAATGTCAATGTTCTCGGTATGCGCTACATACATGAGCCACTGTATAGCGGCGGATGAGTAGCGCTTTTTCGCCTTGTGATAATTATCACCCGGTAAAATGGCGATCGTTTTTTCGGGTAGAAATTTAAACCGATACATTGACATACATACAGAGGCCAGGGTGATGAGTTGAAAAGGATCAATACAGCTGCTCTCCACAACCATTTCTTTTTGAATGTCACAGTATTTTTTAACACTTTTCAGCGTCATTTCCATAATGCGTTCTCTATAGATCTCACAGGCGCGTCTCAAAATTTCAACATCCTGTTTGCAGTATGATTTTAGTTCACTCTTGAAGTCAAAAACTGTGTGTTTCTCACCCTCATGCCAGGACAGGAACTCTACCTTCTCATCCGGGGCCATGTACTCCAACCCATAATATTTCACATCGGGTATGGGACCTACATAGCTTTGGTTTTCTCGGGTGTTAAAAAAGTGTGGAAAATGACCTTTGGCACCTGAAAAGCCCATGGCCTGAGGTAATTTACTGAGCTTCATGGGGATAAAATTTAGCGAATCTATGAATCTTATAGACAAATCGGCACCGTCACACACAAGAGGCGGCCACCTTGGGCTATCAGCTTTACCTGTAGCTTTTCAAAAATCAGCTCCTTAACAATAAAGTAAGAATCATAGCGCCCTGCATTGTGGGCTATAAATGTATACCCTGAAAATTCCCGCTGGTAAAGAACAGTAGAAAGTCGTGCGTACAACTATCACCTTCAAACTCCCAGGACTGCTCACCACTCAGACTTGTGGCATAAATGTAATTTGGGATGTGTGTACCTGTCTCTTGCATACATTCAAAATCGTAAAAGATATAACAATCTGTTTCGTCCTCCGCTACATAGCGTCGCATGTAACAGAGATGGGCGTCAAATTTATTTACACGCGCACGACATACGGTGCAACGTAGCCCCGCACATTCATGCACGCCCTCGCTATTCCTGAACACAAAGCGCTGACACTCATCACAAAATATTTTAAGCCTGCAGAATGGCGGATCATTCAGAGCTAATTGTTTGTGGCGCTCTAAACACTTACTAGAGCGACAATGAACCCGACATACGGGGCACCGTGGTGTTTGTTGTACACCTGCACACTCCACACAATCCACTCTTTGACAAGCTTTACAAAAATATTGACATGAATGGGTGTTCTTCTTATTATACAATGAATTGCAGAGCTCACAAAAGTAATCGCTCCCGATAAAGCCTTTCATATTCTTGATACCATAGTAGTGGTTATCATGGAACAGTATGAATACGGTTTTAGCACTAGTTGCATTGTCGGTCTGAAAGTAGCGCCAATCACCCTGACTGTAGTACAGTACTTTAATGGTGACCCCCAAGTAGTTCTCGAATGCTGGAATGTCGCTAAAACTCACTAACCGCTCATCAGGGATCCCCAGCGTCGCGTGTATGTTTTTAGAGCGATTCAGTAAAACCGCATCACTGACATCCGCGTCCTCTATCAGGGCGCACACACTAGCGGCCAAACACAGATTTGTACTGTAATTGTTAAAATCATACAGCCACCGCATCTTTTGTTTAATGATCCGACTGCTCGCTATAGATTTCAGGCGTCTTTTTACACCGCCTCGTCGGTTTTTAACGGTAGTGATGACTAGTTTTAGGGTATTGCTTGCCAAGCACTCAGCATTACTTTGAAGTGTGCGAGCAACAGCATTTAAAAAAGATTCAGAATTAAAATCCTCACGGCTCTGCTTTGTAGTGAAAATGGGGTCTAAAGCGTCACCACCTTCAAGCCTTAACTGCACAAAATCACCAGGTTCAATGTCCCTAATGACTCTGTCCAGTAATGACTGAATACTGTCGTGAACAATGTTCACAGCCTCGACAAATGATCGTACACGCTCCAAATTTACAAATCTAAAATGATCGGTATGTATGCACGCACTGAAATTACGGTTGTCCCTCTGGTGATGATGGAAGTGTTGTAAAAATACTGTATGATCCGATCCCCTCACATCATCAGCAGAGTTAGCATCCGCAGCAGAGGCTTGTGAGCTTTGTGCACCGGAACGGACGTCATTTTCAGGGACATCATGGCTATGTGAGACAGGAGCATCTGTGTGTGGTGGCTCCGGGGCTGTCTGCGGTGGTATAGCAGGACAGGTGATTCCACCCCGACGTCTAGCGCATATTGCGCGTCGAGCACTGACCAGTAGTTTTAGAGCTCGTTTTATAACTCTGGACCTATTATAACGGGCTGTTTTAGTTGGTTTATGCAGGCCCGAACCGATCATATTTAGTCATAACGGGTTAGCACCATCTGGTATCTCGGTGTCTACTTGCATCCGGCGAAGCGCGTAGAGTTCTGCCTTACAGGCATCTGTTGTGACTACTTCAGACAGCAATCTTTCAAAAGTATTACAGAAAAACACTATTTTGGGTAGCCAGATTTTGTAATGTAAGTAACGATCTAACTGCTCCTTAAACACTGCGGCTCCGGCGGGGGCCCACCCAATGGCGTCATACATCTGCGCTGTAGCGATCGGAGATACAGAATTCCCACTGTTAACAGCTAGAGTGGCTGCAGAACCAGCAATGCTAACAGGTACAGAGACCGCAGAATCCGCACTGCTAACAGGTACAGAGACAGCAGAATCCGCACTGCTAACAGGTACAGAGACCGCAGAATCCGCACTGCTAACAAGTACAGAGACCGCAGAATCCGCACTGCTAACAGGTACAGAGACAGCAGAATCCGCACTGCTAACAGGTACAGAGACCGCAGAATCCGCACTGCTAACAGGTACAGAGACAGCAGAATCCGCACTGCTAACAGGTACAGAGACCGCAGAATCCGCACTGCTAACAGGTACAGAGACCGCAGAATCCGCACTGTTAACAGGTACAGAGACAGCAGAATCCGCACTGCTAACAGGTACAGAGACCGCAGAATCCGCACTGCTAACAGGTACAGAGACCGCAGAATCCACACTGCTAACAGGTACAGAGGCTGCAGAACACGTATTGATAACAGCTACAGACACATCTGTATGAAGCCTCGGCTTTTTACACACTTTATGCTTAGTCGTTAACACTCTCTTTAACCCCATCACAACATTAACTGGATTAGATACAGCAGCGTGAGATGTGGTGGGTAAATTAATGGTATCCAACAGTTCAATACCCGTGGAATTAGTGGACTCAGTTACAGATGGCAGTAAAGGCTGTATAGCATGAGTGGTCCGTATAATGATCGGTTCTACGGTGCGCATCTTACCATCAGCGAGCTGATCAATCTCACGGTCAAGCGCCTCACGAGTCTGTCGGGTTGTGGTATTCATGGCGGAAAATGTGAGTGGTGATGTTTCTGAAGCACACGTAGTTCTCTGCGCGTGTTTACGTGGTCGCTCCTGTACTTCAGAGTATAGTTCAGCGTCATTCACAGCACCGCTGGATGGTTGCGCGCCACTTGAATGGGATAGCACGCCCGGCATCAGATAGAACTGCTGTTGTGGCTGTGGGCCATCAGTGCCCATAGGTATATGTATCGGCGTCAAGAATGGCTCTACGTGGTTCTCGTTGAGACGTAGTGTTTGCAGAGGGGTCGTGGTTATTTTTCTCTCGACTTTAGATTTATCTGTGGATGAGATTGTACATGTGTCAATCTGACTTTACAACTATCTTTAAGGAGAGATTCTACATGTAGCGGATACGTGCGGAACATCGCGATCCTATGTGTGACAAGAGTAACATACGTTGTATTAAGACTAGTCTGATATATCAAAATATACACTTACCGGTTAACGATGATGCCTGCACGGTTGTAGCAGCGGTTTCTGGGACGTCTGAGGCGTTCTCCACTAGCAGATGTATATTCTCTTTTGTAAATATCCTGCTCCTAGGTTTCACTTTACGCGCTATAAATAATAATAGTCATTAGAAGGTGCATCAACAATTTTCTCCAGCCGTTTGGGCAAAACAGTTTTTCATGCGGCACGTACCTTTATCTTTCTTGACAGCCGCCAGGCTCCGCTTTTTAGGAGCTTTAGAAAACGCGACGTCTTCTTGGGCTCTGTTAGTGCATGAGTTCATAGGCATTTCGGCTGAGTCCAGCACTGCTATCATCGTGACATCTGTAAGGAGTTAATTTTCGCTTACACACTTAAATTCACATAGTTAACTGTTATATATAGTTGTATATATATATATATATATACAGACACGCAGAAACACAGCGTACCCTCGATGCCCGGCGCTGAAAGCCCGTCCCAGGGCCCGGCAGCTCCAGAACTGCTACAAACGGCATCGGTTAAAATACAGGCCTCGGGATCCGAATAGTTCAAGGTGGCGAATACCTCATCAGGCAGTTCGCAGCTCATTATACTCGGTTCTTAAAGAATAAAGCAAAAATAATATGCAAAACAACTCTATATATCTATATATATATATACACACACACACACACAATCGCACAGCCACACAACGTACCCACGCTGGGCAGCGCCGCCTGACCGCTCACGTACCACCCATCAGTAGCGTTACTACACGCGGTCTCGGGTAAAACGGTGTGGCGGGGATCAGAATAGTTCATGGTTGGTGAAATCCCAGCAGATATACCCGGCTCTTAAACGTGATAGAATAAAGCGGTATAAAAAATAATGTGCAAAACAACTCTTAACTAGAATAGCCCGCTGTGTCTATATAAGGCGTAAAGCATACCCTGTTGCAAAGCCAGTAAGACTTCTGAAAGACTGTTAGAAAACATTTGCTCCTCCATCTAAAAATAAAATTAACTGTATGAATTTTAGCGTCAATCTATAGTAATTATTAATATTAATAGTAAGCGAGCTAAATTTTACACTACAGCGTAAATATACAGCTATTAATCAACACAGATGTGGTATATTATTAAAACAAATAAAGTACAACTATGAAAACACGGATAAGTTATTCATGCAATTACTACACAGACTTAAATATAATTGAAACGAAATCCGTAAAAATACTCACTATAGTCCTGTTCAGAATGGAGTTGTGTTCTGTGAGGTATGAAGTCTTACAGCTGAGCGTTGTGTTGCTTGTGAGCTGCCTGTATTTATTAGGGGCTAACAGAGAGAACACGCCCTCTGTCAATACCATGAACTGCTAGATAGAAAAAAATCTATTAATGTTTTACAGAGACATCATGCCTGCTAAGGGTCCTGAAGCAATATTAAAGAAGCAATATTTCACGCCCGAAGCCCCTGCATCATTCAGCGGCATTACAAATCTATACAGATCGGTTAGAACGCGTGGTATAAAACAACACGAGGTGGTCGATTGGCTGAATAAACAAGATGCTTACACCCTTCATAAGCCTGTAAGGACAAGATTCCCCACCAATAAAATCTTTGTCTCGGACGTTGATTCGCAGTGGCAGGCTGATTTGGTTAGCTTAATTGAATATTCTAGGGAAAATGACGCCGTGAAATATCTATTGACCGTGATAGACGTACTATCCAAATACGCCTGGGTTGTCGTCTTGCCCAACAAAACCGGTGCGTCTGTAGCTCGGGCGTTCGAGTTAATATTTGAAAGCGACCGACGTACGCCGCAGAAACTACAGACGGATCGTGGCAAAGAATTTATGAATTCACACATGAAGCGTGTTTGTAAAATGCATAAAATTCACCATTTCTTCACCAACAATACCGTAAAGGCCGCTATAGTTGAGCGATTTAATCGTACATTAAAAACACGTATGTGGCGCTATCTGACGAAACATAATACCTTTAGGTATATCGACATTTTACCAGGTTTGGTGCATAGTTACAATCAAACCTTTCACACCACGATACAGACACGTCCGTGCGATGTGACGAAGCAGAACTCGTTACAGATATGGAAAAATATTTATAGCGGTATCGTGGCTAAAAAGCGTATTAAGCCATCTTTAAAAATTGGAGATCATGTCAGAATATCTCATTTTAAGAACCCTTTTACGAAGGGTTATGAGCAGACATTCAGCGAGGAGATATTTTTAATTAGCGCCATTTCCAATAAATTTCATAAGCCTCTCTATAAAATTAACGATTTAGCGGGCGACGCTATCGAGGGATCATTTTATAAGGAGGAGCTGCAAAAAATACATTTCAATGAAAACCGCGCCTACCGCGTTGAGGCAATTTTGAGAAAAAAACGTGTCAGGGGGGCGATTCACTGCTATATTAAATGGAAAGGTTATCCTGATAAATTTAATTCGTGGGTACCCGCGTCGGCTCTGACGGACATATAACCATGGAATCCGAATCCTTCTTTATCACCCTTCCCTCCAACGCTTCTGGCGATATATATCCTGAAAACACAATCGCTGAGTATACCACAAAATTATTTAAACCCGTTCAGCTTTCAGGACAATACGAAGTTGCTCTAACTGAGATTCAATACCCCCATACATGGTACACGTTTGAGCGGGGTGAAGGGAACTTCTATATAGGCAAGCGGGGTGATGTGATGCAGGAATATTATGTGAAGCCCAGTTTTTATAACACAATACCGGATCTCATACGTGCTATTAATGAGAGAATTGATATTTTGAAGCTTGCCAGCGACGGTTTTAAGCTGCGCTATGACGAAGTGCGGAGGAGTGTTACCCTACCGGATTCCCCCACGATACAATTTGCCCCGGGTCAGAAATTGGGACATATTTTAGGCCTCCAGCCATACATCGAAGCGTATGATAATAACCAGACTGAGCGAAGAAGATTTATGCCGATATAAAAGCCGGTTTTTATACATTATTTATTTACAGCGACATCATCCAGCATCAGCTTGTGGGCGGCAGCTACGTACAACTTCTGAGAACGGCGCAAATAAGCGGCAAGAGCGGTGAAATTACCACGCTTCAATACACACGATCCGATTATGTGCCCTTATGCAAGCATCTTTTGACTCTGTAACAATCTCCATCTTATCGACCAGGGCACTCCAGTTAAATTCAAGTACGGAAAGTGTATTGTGAGACTACATTTCCGGAAGAGACGCGATTAGCACGCTAGAAAATGGTGGCTCAGAGGCCGTACGGGGACCCAGCTGTTTATGCCCGCTACTATATTGCACAGTCGGGGCACGGATTAGAGGGGTTCAGCGGGAGCGAGTACATGTACGGATCGGGTCTGGCTGGGATATTTAAAGGCTTATTTCGGCGTGCTGTACCGCTTTTCAGAAGAGGCTTAGAATTGGTAAAACCGCACGTGAAGACGGCTGTCAAAAACATTGCTAAAGACGCCGTCACATCTGTCTCGTCAGCGCTTATGAATCGTATAAATACACAGCCCGAGCAAGGTGGCGCTGGTCTAGTTTATGTCGCTAAAAAACCGCATAAAAGAAAGCGTCGCTCATGCCCCGCTTTACCCCCGATCCTCATGAATAAAAAACCAGCCAAGCGTCGACCCCGTCAGAAACGAGTGAGACCTACTGCTGAGGACATCTTCTGATCAGCATGGCTTTCCTGCACGATGCTTCTGTAGAGTGCGCTAAATCTGAACTGGATATTTTTGACATACCGCCGACACAGACGAGTATAGAGAAATCCCTATTTGTAGAAGTTCAGCCGATTGCCGCTCTGACGGATAATGCTCCGCTGGAATTTTTCATATCGGGTAGCGGGGATTATTATTACGACCTGAATAACACCCTGCTGTACATAAATTGTCGCATCATCAAGCAGGATAATTTGAATATCGCCGATGACGCCCATGTAGCCCTCATAAACTACCCTCTTGCCACACTCTTTAATCAGGTCGATATTACTCTGGGGACCGAGTTATCTCACAATCGGACAATCTCTACAGCTATAGAGCGTACATAGAGACTCTCTTAAATTACAGTTCACATACGCTGTCCTCGCAATTTACTGCCGGATTGTTCTATAAAGACACAGCTGGTCACCATAATGACCGAAGCTTGGATGGCCCAAATGCAGGATTTATTAAAAGAGCCGCTGCAACCCACCGCTCCAAACCCCTGGACCTCATTGGTCCAATTTTTGGTGATATATTTAATCAACCAAAGCTAATATTGAACGGACTCGATCTTAAGGTTAAGCTAACGAGAAATAAGGACGCTTTCTGCCTCATGTCGGCTGAGGCCGATCCGCTGAAAGTGCAAATCATGCAAGCCGCTCTCTTTGTAAAGAGAGTACAAGTGTCCCCGGCGGTCCGAATAGGCCACAGTCAGGCCCTCTTGGCATCGACAGCCAAGTACGCTATTGACCGGACATGCATGAAAGTGTACAGTATAGCCGCTGGAACACGGATCACGAACCACGAGAATCTCTTCCTAGGCCAGATACCGAAAACTGTTATATTGGGTTTTGTAGATAATGAAGCATTTAGCGGGTCTTACGCCAGAAATCCCCTGTTCTTCCATCACTACAACGTCAATCACGCAGCCCTCTACCTGGATGGACAACAGATCCCTGCGAGGCCTTATAACCCTAACTTTAATGACTACTTAGCCGTCAGAGAGTATATGGCTCTCGCACATATATCAGGCAAGCAGAAAGCTGATTGTGCCATGGCCGTGGATCGTGAAGAGTTTATGTCCGGATTCACTCTGTTTGCGTTTGATTTATCAGCTGATCAGGAACCCGGCGGTCATTTCTCCCTCATTAAAACAGGTAACCTTCGGGCTGAAGTCCGGTTTGCACTAGCGACACCCCATACGATAAACATGATTGTTTTTGCAATCAACCCGGCCATTCTGGAAATTAATAATAGAAGAGAGATCTTGTACGATTTTAATTAGTGATGGATAGCCTGCAACTCACGACCATACTGAAGGGGGATAGCTTTACAGAGCGGGTGTTTGGCGGTGTGTTTCCGTGTGATTTGCTTCCACCACATCGGGTAAATCAACGCCCTGTCGGATTCATCGTAAATACAGACCCCGCACACCAACCTGGCAGACACTGGATATTAATCGTGCTCTGTGACGCCAAGAACGCCATATTTTTTGATAGCTACGGATTATGTGCTGACAACGCTATCTTTCCGAGCGAGTTTGTGACTTTCCTGAACACGAATTGTGAGACTTATTATTACCAAAGCAACCAGATCCAAGACACGTATAGTACTGTCTGTGGGCACTACTGCCTGTACTTTTTACATTTCTTAGCTCGGAACATACCGTTCAGTAAGATATTGGAGAAGTTTTCTGCTGATAAACCGCGTAATGATACAATTGTGAGAAATTTCATTGCTGAGAAGAAATCAACTTTAAAAAACCCTCACTACACGTGTGTCGACCCGCCACCACAATTGTGGATTACCAGGGCAATGGGTACTCAGAGCCGAGCCCATGGAAGTCTATGGGTTTGTCACAGGTAGCGGTGGCTCGGTCTGTGGCCCTGGCGGTCTGGCGTATGTTGGGGGAATATTTACAGGGGATAGATATATTTACAGTTCGTGACGCCACCTGTAGTCTCTGGTAATTTGTACCAGCGCTGCTGTAGATCTCTGAGGGGATGGTGAGGCAGCTAGATGTCGGGTCCCCTACAGGTGGGACTCTTCCCTCAGGTCGATGGTTATGGTGGGGTTGTGCAGGCATGCAATTAAATAACTCAGTCTCACACCGTCAGCGTCTTTCCATACCTTTTACTTGTAAGATGGTAAGGCAGGTCCCAGGGAGGCTGATCCAATGGAGAATGTGTTTTGAGGTAGCAGCTGGACAAGTTAGGGGCCTCCTTTACTTTCACAATGATGAGTCCAACCAGCATAAAGCGTAGTTCCCTCTATAAACTCCAGCTATTTCAAAGCTGTACTGCCCGGTCAGTTTTGTGTTGGAGCCTTCCTATGAGAGAGCTGAGTTCCTATTCTTGCTGATCAGGCTCAAGGTTCTCACTCCCCCTGACCCCAGTTACGTACCGACACTCCAAGGGCTGCTTTCTGTTACCTAAGGTCCAGTAAGCCTCTGGTTTTTCTACCACTATGCGTGAAGCTATAGTGATGCTTCGGTCCCCAGTGACCGGTGACAATGTGCAGGACTTCTCCAATCCTAAAGCACTTCTAAATTCCTTCCACTGTGCCTTTCGCCTTGTCCGCGCTTGTAGCATAAGCACTCCACACTTCCACAGGTTATATAAGTCAGTCCCTTTCTTAACTTCTTTCTTGAGCTTGTTGCCAGAATCTCAGTATTCCTCTAGGCAGGAGCACGTCTCTGAACCTTCACTGTCCTTGGGACAGGAGACTGAAGTATCTGTAACTCACTCTTCTCTCCTCCTGCACAGGCTTCACACTGTCTGCTCTGTCCGAAGACAGGAAACTGACTGACTGGCTGCCTGCCTGACTGAGCTCATATATCCTGTGGGTGTGTCTAAGTGTGTGTTGGAGTGAATGGTTATAGAGCATTAAACTGCTATCTCTCCACACATCCTCCAGGGTACTGCGTGTGCCTTCACACCAGGGCTACACATTCCCCCATGGTAAAAGACAGCACTCCCGGGCTGTGAAATACAAAGAGACAATTTTTGTTTATGCATTAAACATTAACATTAACTCGTCCCATCCGGGAGGTAAGGATTTCTTGAACGTTGCAAACTAAACATTAAATATAGAAAAATACAAAATATTAAATATATATTTTCATATACATAGACGACAATATTCTTGTGAAGGACCCGCACCAAACCTTCAACGTGGGTCCTGGGTGGGCTGCAGGACATATGAATGCAGACCTCACTCAGTGCCACACCACACGGGTTTTATTATTCAGAGGTAGTTGTGGTGGTTTTATGTAAAACCAATATTGTGCACCGAAGCGCAACTATTTACAGGATAAGTTCTGGGCTGGCACAGTCCTCAGCCTCTGAGTCCATTATAAGACAAAGACACATATATATATATACATCACAATAAAGTGCAAAAACTCTTTACCTCCTTACCCAGCCGGGCATTCTATTTTTGGGCAATATATATAAACATTATATACTCATATCAACAGTGTAAACCATTTTCACTTATATAAAAACTTATATACATCTTCTTTGTTGCGGTAAACCCTGTCTGGGTCCTACCGTTCTTCACATTTCTTTGTTAACTTCGGTTACACTTTCCATCCCGGGGGCTGGAACAATGCGATGGTCCCTAGATCCCATGACTAACAAGTCGTGACCTGCTATCAGAGTCTGGGTCGCCACAGTTCTTGTACGAACCACTAGGGGCGCAACGGGTGCTTCCGCTTTATGAGACGCTGTTTGCGTTACTGTAATGGCCACTTGCTCTCGTGACGCAGAAATAGTCGCCGTGCGCGTCGTCGTGTAAACTGCTGATTGAGATGTGGTCTGGGTCGCAGGTTGCGATGCAGCAGGACAAGATAATGAAGAGTATGCAGATGTTGCTTCCATTTGCGAGGAGCCTGCAGGGGCGATGCTGGGGCACGGCCTGATGCTGTTTGAGCTGGAGACGGGGACGCTGCGGTAGTGGTGACGTTACCTGCGTCGGGGACGGGGTCACGGACGATTGTGACATTAAGGGCATACCATCCCTTCATACCCCAGTGTCGTGTATAGGTGACAATGTCTCCATTAATTAGGTCCCTCCCGGGATGGCCTTGCGGTAGGTGGGATTCTACGTCGCGTCTGCCGACAAAGACCCCTGGGTAGAGGCCCGGTTCTCTGATGAAGCCCCAGCCCTTCCGGAGCTGGAACTCTGTCACACACCCCTGCCGCCGCGGTTCCCTCAGAGTACCTTTTTCTCTACGGACACTTTCCTTGTCCGCGATCAGCTCTGCATGCTGCCGCTGTCGGTTGCGCTGAGCCTCCTGTTCTTCCTCCTGCCGGCGTTGCTGTTTCTCTTCGCGACGCTGCCACTCACGTTCCCACTGGGCGGTGTAGGCGACGTCATCCAGGCGCGCCATCTCATCCCAGTCAACGTCTGGTAATGACGGACAGGACCCCTCCGGTGTCCCTATCGGGGATCGATCATCTGCTGCGGCCTCCTGGCCGGGCGGGCGTTCCGGAACTGGCGGTACCTCCTCAACCTCCTTCGCCTCCACCGCTTCACCGGTAGGATCAGGGTCGGTACTTTCGGGGGCAGCCTCCGGTTGCTCCTTAGCCTTGGGCAGCAGAAATTTTGGAAGTTCCAGACGTGAGGGGTCATCGAAGGGAGAGATCACCGCGTCCCACAGCCGCCGCTGCATCAGGGTACGCCGGCGTCTCTCGATCTCCTCCATGCCAGGTTGTGGCAAAATCATCTTTTTCAGTCTGGCATTCTCTTCTTTAATTTCCAGCAATGCTTGCTGCAGGTGCAGGACCACGGATGGTTCCGGTTCCAGTGGCAGCTTGGCTGGGGAGCGGGGCCTGCCTCCCACCGCTTCCCTGCTCGGCTGCACACGTCCTGCTTCCATGATGTTCCAGAACCGTCTCTCTTCTTTTACCAGAGACGTCCGGTCTCTTCCGTGGAGGCGGGGTTTGCGTCTCCTCCTCTTCGCAGGGAAGGTGAAGAGGAGGCGGACCTCCTTTGCTGTAGGGCGGGATCGCATGTTGTAATAGCACTTTGAGAGGGCAGGCATTCTCTTCGCGCCACAGGGGGGAACACGCCCACGAATCCACGCCCACCTTCTTCTCCAGCGCCTGAGGGCGCGAATATGGCGACAAAGATGGCGATTTTAGCGCCAAAAATAGCAAACAGTCCTTTTTCACAAAAACACCTCCACAGGCACACAGGGCTCGCAATTTTGCGAGTTTCGCATCCTGTTCGTGACGCCAAAGTTTTTGTGTCGACCCGCCACCACAATTGTGGATTACCAGGGCAATGGGGTACTCAGAGCCGAGCCCATGGAAGTCTATGGGGTTTGTCACAGGTAGCGGTGGCTCGGTCTGTGGCCCTGGCGGTCTGGCGTATGTTGGGGGAATATTTACAGGGGATAGATATATTTACAGTTCGTGACGCCACCTGTAGTCTCTGGTAATTTGTACCAGCGCTGCTGTAGATCTCTGAGGGGATGGTGAGGCAGCTAGATGTCGGGTCCCCTACAGGTGGGACTCTTCCCTCAGGTCGATGGTTATGGTGGGGTTGTGCAGGCATGCAATTAAATAACTCAGTCTCACACCGTCAGCGTCTTTCCATACCTTTTACTTGTAAGATGGTAAGGCAGGTCCCAGGGAGGCTGATCCAATGGAGAATGTGTTTTGAGGTAGCAGCTGGACAAGTTAGGGGCCTCCTTTACTTTCACAATGATGAGTCCAACCAGCATAAAGCGTAGTTCCCTCTATAAACTCCAGCTATTTCAAAGCTGTACTGCCCGGTCAGTTTTGTGGTTGGAGCCTTCCTATGAGAGAGCTGAGTTCCTATTCTTGCTGATCAGGCTCAAGGTTCTCACTCCCCCTGACCCCAGTTACGTACCGACACTCCAAGGGCTGCTTTCTGTTACCTAAGGTCCAGTAAGCCTCTGGTTTTTCTACCACTATGCGTGAAGCTATAGTGATGCTTCGGTCCCCAGTGACCGGTGACAATGTGCAGGACTTCTCCAATCCTAAAGCACTTCTAAATTCCTTCCACTGTGCCTTTCGCCTTGTCCGCGCTTGTAGCATAAGCACTCCACACTTCCACAGGTTATATAAGTCAGTCCCTTTCTTAACTTCTTTCTTGAGCTTGTTGCCAGAATCTCAGTATTCCTCTAGGCAGGAGCACGTCTCTGAACCTTCACTGTCCTTGGGACAGGAGACTGAAGTATCTGTAACTCACTCTTCTCTCCTCCTGCACAGGCTTCACACTGTCTGCTCTGTCCGAAGACAGGAAACTGACTGACTGGCTGCCTGCCTGACTGAGCTCATATATCCTGTGGGTGTGTCTAAGTGTGTGTTGGAGTGAATGGTTATAGAGCATTAAACTGCTATCTCTCCACACATCCTCCAGGGTACTGCGTGTGCCTTCACACCAGGGCTACACACACGTGTTGGAGCATTCAACAGCGTTGTTCCTGTCTAGAGAGAATCCCATGACCTGTATTGCCATTTGTGTCGACATTTTGGTGTCACAATTAATTCAATGCTTGAAATGTCTTTGAGATGTATTTATTTATTACAGTAAAATCATGATTATTTCTGGCAATAAACGTTTTTAATATGAATGATCTCTTATGCCTGTCATTTCCACACAGCTTCCCACAGAGTGGTAGTGTGGGAAGACCCTTCAGAAACCCATTGTTTTAAAATCACATTAGTGCATGTTATGTTTGCTAGAAACCTTCGGTTTTATGGGCACTGCTATCAGAATACACATAAATGTGTTGGTTTTAAAAGATCCCACTGACTATACACAATGCAATACTATTTACTGTTTGCCTGAATTACCGTAGCATCGACCTTCACTCATTCTGACAATTCATGTCAACACTGTTGTACTACATTTCTATGTGCCAGTAAAGATGTATATCTATGTACCATGTTAGTTAGTAAATAGAAAAATATTTAGACTTCTAACACAACCCAAGCCTTGTACACACAGATTGGTAATAAGTTACCGAGCTCTAACAAAACATGCCAAGATTCTTCTTAGTATACAATGAATTGCTGAGATAAGTGTAGATACACGGCCAAGCTAAAAATATATATACTGAATAAAACTATAAGTTGAGCGTCATAATTCCAAATGTGTTATAAGGTGATACTTCAAATTAAACTGCCTTTGCAGCTGTAGTTTAAAACTTATATCCTGGATAATACTAAAAAATAAACACATTTTAGCAGCTTGATACATCTATCCACCACAGTAGTGCTTTACATGCATTTACTGGGACCTTAAAAGTTTCTCTCCACAAAAAAGATCAAGATTCACTCTTTAATTCACTAAAAATCATTATATACTAGTTATATACAGAAGTCTGTATTTAACTAGAACTCCTTATACATTTACTGGGTCCTTAAAAGTTTCTCTCCTCTTTAATACACTAATACTCCACAGACTAATCAAAGTCACTGAATAAAATATCAATAGAGACGAATAAATCACTTTGATTGAAATTCACAAATCCAGCAGACCAGATTTCCCAGCCTGAGCAAAGTTCAGCCAGGGGGCGTGACGACCTGGATCAATCTGACAGGGAGACGGATTAAATGATAGGGGGCGTGTCGACCTGTCAGATTTGAGTTTGACGAGTAATACAGTTCCTATACTAATCAAAGTCACTGAATAAAATATCAATAGAGACGAATAAATCACTTTGATTGAAATTCACAAATCCAGCAGACCAGATTTCCCAGCCTGAGCAAAGTCCAGCCAGGGGGCGTGACGACCTGGATCAATCTGACAGGGAGACGGATTAAATGATAGGGGGCGTGTCGACCTGTCAGATTTGAGTTTGACGAGTAATACAGTTCCTATACTACTGAAGTGTATAAACTATAAATATATGTATATATATATGTCACAATGACATGTATATATATATGTATTCTATGTGTGTATATTTTGTGTTTACAACGAAAGAAAGGGTTTTTTTTGTTGCGATATTTTGTTCCCATAGACTTACATGGGACTTCCGGAATCGGAATCGGATATCGACGATATTTAGTGATATCGGCGATACCATTTCGATACGATATTTTTAGATATCGAGCAATATCGCTCAACACTACTCTTGACAAAATGGACTATAGAACCAAAGAACGCATGATAAACAGTTCCATACAAGTGTGGTTCCATGATGAAGAATTGAAGAATTTATGCAAAAACTTGGTAGAATCAATGCCAAAACATTGCATTGAAAATCTCATATCTGCTAAAAGAGGACATATTTATTACTAAAATTAGTATGTAACAGTGCATTATAACATTTATTCTTAAATATTCAAAAATATGTGTTTTTTTGCTTTGTCCCAATTAATTTGCACAAAACTGTAGTACAGAAAAGCTTTGATTCTGCACTTAAAAGTGCAGTAGCGGAGATTAAAAAACACCAAATCTGGCGAGTTCAGCAGCGTGAGGGTTTGGTGCTTTTTTTCTCTCTATAAGTTTCTAAGGCCGGCGTCAGACTCACCGTACAAAAATACGGAGCGTATTGTACGGCCGTATTACGCCAAAATGTTGCTGGCACAACAATCCGTATTTCATGCGATTTCAGGGTGCGGCTGCGTATTTCGCGCATGTAAGCATCCGTATGCAATCCGTATGGCATCCGTATAGCGTTTATTTCTCGCAGCCTTGTAAAATGGACATTTAACGGTTTTTAGGCCTGAAACTCATTCAAATCATCATCAGCAAGGCTATTTATTGCCTCTGCATCTGGTTGCAACCCCCAATCGTGCCATTTTTGTGGTCTGCTTGTGTTGGAGGGCTGCTGCTTGGTTGCTAACATGTCTGAGAGTCTTCAGTTCACCCCAAAAGATACTGTGTTGTACAACTCGGTTTAGTCCCGCCGCTTTTGCCAGCCTTACGCAGTGATAGTTGATCCGCGGAGGAGGCGAATGTGGGCTTGTCCGCATTTGAGCCAACCACTGAATAAAGCTCATTTTCACTGGCTGTATGCATGTCTGCTGCCTCTTCCACATTATTTTGTCCAGTTTTGTCTGATGACCATTCCCATATGTTAGATTTTGTGGGAGATTGTGCAGGGATCACGTAGCAGGATGCGGAAAGCTATCTGTGCACAGGAGCGACTTTTCCTTACGCAACCGTCTGGATTTCTTACCTACATACTGTCTATTGATGATGTGTTTTACCACTATTTTCCATTTACCCTTATGGGTGTTGCAGAAATATAATCTTCATCTAGCCCATATATGACCTTGAAATACCAGAACAATGATGTGAATATTTACATTACAGTAAAATGGTACTTGGCCTACATGTAACTTATGATTGTTTTGACATTCACTCATGTAAGGGTTATGTATTGTGTGTTTGATTCATCTTTCTGCATCTGCATTGATTGTTCTCTGTACATTGTGTTACTTGTCGCTTCTTAACTACTGGCATATCCTATTCCGCACTCGATCTGCATTTTTGTATGGGGATGTCTAACATCTCTGCCATTGTTCGTGATACATGCTCACAACTGTGCTACAAACTTAATCAACTTGTGATGGCTGAGCCAAAGATGGAAGAGTGGAAGGATTGCCAGGGGATTTGAGGACCAATGCAACTTCCCTTATTCTCATAGTCTCTGTCTGGTGTTAATGGTCATTACACATGTATTTGTGCTTGAGTACAAAGAAGTAATGAAATAAGACTCCATACTTTTTACAAAAATAGATATTTATATGTGTAAACTGGCACTTGAGGTAGTGACTGCCATATTAGCTTCATATGGTATATATTGTTACATCACAATAGTGTAAGTGTGCAGTCTTACACAAGGAACAAAATAAGGCATCACAACATTACAAATTCTTCTATACATAATAGTATGTAAAGGCCAAAACCAATAGTGACTATGGGTAATGCTGATCATATGTTACACATATGTTTGGTTGACAAGATTATACTACTTTAAATATGCAGTAGCCAACATGGAGTGAAATTACATTTAACCAAATAACCAACTTTCACTACCACTAGTGAGCACCATATCTGCCCCATATGGTTAGGTTGTAAGACTAGAATAATGCAATGATGCATTAACCAACAATTTTTAACAGGGATAGGGACAAAATAACAAACATTGGTAGAAATGATAATATCTAACGAAATAATAATATTTTCCCATATCCCACATACCAGCAGCTAAGTACCATAAAGTATTTGTAGGCATTCAGATTAGTGCAAATATGCGTTACACAACATGTTAAAATAAATGATAAAAAATAAGTACCATTTCTTGCAATAGGAGCAGATAATGAAAATAATATAGGTTGACTATGCCTAGTGAACAGCATATTTCTAGCATATGTTGTTTACAGGCATCTAAATGACTGCTAATGTCTTAGACACAATAAGAGTTTAAAGTAAATATAAAACCATGGCTAACTGGTTTTTCAAACAAAAAATATAATGTACATACAAAATCACAGCTGGTGGTGTGTGGGTGGTGGGGTTGGCGGCTTCCCAGCATCTCTTTGTGGTTGGGTTGGATCAGCACCTTGACCATCACCCTGTTGGGGTGGATTTTCTGGGCCCTGAGCTAACATCTGCCCATGGTCAGGTTGGTGTGTGGGCACATTGCCATACAGATAAGGGAGATTATATTCTTGTGGAAGATGATACCCACGAGAATCATACCCCCCAATATGACCATGTTGAGCACATCCAGGTTGGGACCTGCCTGCAACACTGGATCTGTACAAATTGTCATATTGGGAAGTCGGATTATAGGCAGCCATTTGACCCTGTTGTTGCCAACGTTGTTTCGGTGGGGTGTGGAGCCCAGCTGTGACTGGATCCATATCTTCCAGAAGGATGTACTAAAGGAAGATCCCACTAGAGGTCACTATACACACACACATCTCAGCTTACCTAAGAGACCAGTAGAGGGAGCTGTGTGTTAGGCACATAAAAAAAACCAGTTAGTTCCAGTTTTACCTCAGACAGATCAGAACAGCAGTTACCTCAGACAAGCTGTGAGGGACAGATGAGTTCTCCTCAGGACACGAGAGTGAGAGGATTCCTGTCAGAGCTCAGTCAGAGCTAAAAACAGACGGAGATTGATTGATCCTAGTCAGAGCTGAAGCTGAAGTGTAGCTCAGGAGGAAGCGTGCCGATGCTTAAGAGAGCGGCGAAGAGGCAGCACATTAACTGCCAGCGTGTGTGATCTTTATAGGACCCAGGTAGGCCGAAAGCAAGTGGAATTGGAGGGGCCAGTAAGCATTAATAGCTTTCCCCCCAGCAACGAATACCGGACGCCGGGTCCCGAGCCTATAAGGATCTCTACGACCTTTTAGGAGAACACCGGAGTTCCTGGAGGACTACAAGTCCCAGGAGTACCACAGAGTTGACACGTACAGGATCAGGGGAACAGAGTCTGCCTGATCAGCGATAAAAAGACCCTGTTCTGCCATAGAGAAGGTCCCCCACCAAGTCAGCCAGGTACAGAACAGAGACTGAGTTAGACCTAGCTACAAGCAGGTCAGGACTTCATTAAATAACGACAGAGAACAGGAGGCCATACACCTACCAGTGGAGGAATCCGGACGTACATCCTTCGCCCTGCCGTGCTCCGGGGAGTACCTGCCATTCCTGCAGTAAAGGTACCAAACTGACTTTTGTGTGTGACTCACTTATTGTCTCTGACGGCGGGATCCCCATCTGTCCTGCATCCTCATATTTCTATCCACCCTGGAAGGACACCGTCTTACTTGTAGAAGACCTACCATCTAGCTGCCCAACATCATCCCTTCCAGAGTATGTGCACAGCAGCGCTGGTCCCTCTGACCAGATACTACAAGTGGCGTCACGACAACTTACACGAACATTTCCATCATCCCCTGTAAATATCCCACATTACGGTGAGCGCCCAGGGCACGGACCGAGCTGGCTACCCGTGACATCCCCCATAGACTTCCATGGGCTCGGTGCCGAGTACCCCAAAGCCCTGGTACGTGCGCATCATCTTACTTGGCGTCACGAACAGGATTCTGAAGCTCGTGAAATGCGAGTCCTGTGTGCCTAATTTGAACTGTTTTTGTGCTTGAGAACTGCCAAAAATCATCAGAGACTGTATTGCCATTTTTGTAAAACAACAACCGCCATTTTATTGCCATATTCGCGCCCTGAGGCGAAGAAGGTGGGCGTGCACTCACCTAGTGGTGCGAAAACTAGTGGGCGTACCTGAAAAAGGCGCTGAGTCCTGAACACGCCCCCAGCGCTGACGCGGCGGCAGGTCCTGTGGAGAGCTTCAGTGAACGCCCTGACGTCAGAGCGCCAACGACACAGGTCTTCTCTCCACCGCTGTGCCGGCAGAGCTGCAGCCTTCAGAGAAGGTAGGCTACGATTAACTAAGGGGGCGCAGATATGTCACAGCAGCAAGCCGACAGCGCGGCCCAGGCTGACGACCCCAATGACTTACCACTTGGCGCTGCAGCGCAGGATGGAAATGTGGGCCCCTCACCTGGTCCTGTGGTCCCAATAGTACCGCTAACGCTGCCATACATGCCTGGAGCAAAGTGGCTCCCTCAGTACAGCGGCAAGCCAGACACCCTGTCAGGGTTCAAGCGAAAAATATGCAGCATAATGGACATGTATCCTATGACAGAAAAGCAAAGAGCTGCAGTAGTAGTGGGACAATTAACTGGTGCTGCTGAGAGAGAGGTAGAGACTTGGACGGCTGCTTGTGTTTGCAATTTTCTTAAAGCTACAGACTATCTTTGAGGACCGCACTGAAACAGATCTCCGGATGAGGTTTTATCAATGTTCCCAGAAATCAGATGACAGCATTAGGGACTATGCCTGCCGACTACAAGGGGCCCTGCGAGCTCTTAAACAAGTAAACCCTATAAGTGTCACCGACGAAAATAAAATGTTAAAGGAACAATTTGTACGGGGATTGAGGTCCCAAGCGGAAGGCAGGACTGTGCACTGGTGGTCCTTGGATCATCCTGATGCTACCTTTGACGCCCTTAAGGATATGGCTATAAAAGGACTGCGACCTCTGGAAACACCCAAGATGGCAACCCAGTGTCACCCGAGTGAAACCACCCTAAAGCCAGCGGCATCCACCTTTTCCCCGCTGGTTGCAGAAGCCAAAACGCAGGA
The DNA here is from genome assembly GCA_033576555.1 of Oophaga sylvatica. Classification (NCBI taxonomy): domain Eukaryota; kingdom Metazoa; phylum Chordata; class Amphibia; order Anura; family Dendrobatidae; genus Oophaga; species Oophaga sylvatica. The sequence goes on along the minus strand of JARQOD010000001.1, from coordinate 381,642,907 downwards.
GGCGCCCCCTACTGAGCTGGACTGTCTGCGCTCAGAAGTGCGCCAGCTGACCAAAAACCTGGCCACTGTAATGAGTGCCCTGCAATTGCCGACGAAAGAAGAAGGAAAGATCTTACTGGCTGACTGCCCGGAGGATGTCCCTTGGATGCGCCGGAGGAGAGGGAGGACGTCGCCCCGCCGGAGGAGGACAACACCACCCCCAGGAAGGACCCGCGACCAGCATCATCCTCGCCGAAAGATCATCTGCTACCGCTGCCACAAGGAAGGTCACCCAGCACGTCTGTGTCCTTTAAACGAGCAAATCCTGGGTCCGAGGGCCAACACCCAGGAATAGACTCCTCAGGCCCCTCAGGCCCCTCAGACTGGAACCGCAGGTTTGTGGAGGAAGACCATACCTGTCCATCATACTGGACGGGATCGCAATCCCTGCCCTGCTGGACACTGGATCCCAGGTAACCATTATACCCGATGTTCTCTACAACAAGTACTGGTCCAGTGACAGTCTCCAACCCCCAAACCCTGACTTTGCCGTATACGCCTCTAATGGTCTCCCTCTTGAATTACGGGGGGCTAAAGATGTAGACGTGAAAGTGGGGAGAGTGGAGCTGAAGAATCAGGACTTCTTGTAGTAAAGACTGTTAATGAAGAAAATGGGTTGAATGTGGTCTTAGGCACTAACATTATTAGTAACTGTTTGGAGGAGGTTGTGTTTTTACTCCAACAGCTTGCTGAAATCGCCAGACCAAAGCAAAAGGGAGAGATCCGGAAGGAGATCCGAACCCTGATGTGCCAGCAGCAAGTGAAACTGACCGGTGGTGAGATTGGTAATGTACGGGTAACAGACCCGAACCCCATTGTGATACCCCCTATGAGTGAAATGCTTATTTGGTGTAGAGCAGCAATAGGTTTGAGAGGACAGAACTACCAAGCAGTAGTAGAGCCCCATTGTTCAGAGCACAGACCTACACTCTTGACTGCCAGAGGGGTAGTGGATGTACATAATGGGAGGGTGCCAGTGCGTCTTCTCAACTGGGGAGAAGATGAAGTCAAACTACCGCGTTATGCCACTGTTGCTAAGTTACATGCTGTGGATAATAACTCCATTCACCCGGCGGAGCCCTTAACCTCCCCACAACCAGTGGAGGATAACGGTCCGACCACCCAGGTGGAGGATTGGTGTCAGCAGCTCCATGTTGGGACAGACACCACTCCAGCCCACCAGAAACAAGGAGTATACAGAGTAGTTCAGGAGTATGCTCAGGTATTCAGCAAACACCCACTCGACTTTGGGACAATTAAAGGGGTTCAACATCACATCCCCACAGGCAATCATCCTCCCATCAAAGAACGGTACAGGCCTATACCACCAGAACATTACCAGAAAGCCAAGGAAATGTTGCGTGATATGAAAGAAGCAGGGGTGATAAGGGATAGTTGCAGTCCCTGGGCAGCACCTCTAGTCTTAGTTAGGAAAAAGGATAGAAGCATGCAAATGTGTGTAGATTACAGACAAGTAAATCGCATTACACATAAAGATGCATACCCTTTACCACGCATTGAGGAATCTTTAGCTGCACTAAAAACTGCTAACTACTTCTCCACCCTTGACCTCACTAGTGGGTACTGGCAAGTAGCTGTGGCTGAGGAGGATCGGGAGAAGACGGCTTTCACCACCCCGATGGGGCTCTGTGAGTTTGACAGAATGCCGTTTGGACTCAGCAGTGCCCCTGGCACGTTCCAGAGAGTAATGGAGAGCTGCCTGGGACATCTCAACTTCGAAACTGTGTTGCTGTACCTGGACGACGTCATCGTGTACTCCAAAACGTATGAAGACCATTTGAAGCACCTAGCGGAGGTATTTGAGTCACTGTCCAAGTATGGGATGAAACTGAAGCCTTCTAAGTGCCACCTGCTCAAACAAAAAGTACAGTATCTGGGACATATCGTCAGCTCTGAAGGAGTAGCGCCAGATCCTGAGAAGGTCACCGCTATCCAGAAATGGCCGGAGCCGAAAAATCTCAAGGAGGTGCGACAGTTCCTAGGACTGACAGGATACTACCGGAGGTTTGTAAAAGATTACACTAAGAAAGCAGCTCCTCTGCAAGACCTCCTGGTGGGACAGTCCCTCAAAGGCAGAAATTCTCAATTCCATTGGGGTAAAGAGCAGGCAGAAGCATTCAAGGAAATGAAGGAGATCCTGACAGGTGATGAGATCCTAGCTTACCCTGACTACAGCCAGCCGTTCCTGTTGTATACAGATGCCAGCAACGAAGGATTGGGAGCAGTCCTCAGTCAGAAGCAAAATGGCCTGGAGAAAGTCATCGCCTATGCTAGCAGGAAGCTCCGCCCGACCGAAAGGAACCCAGAGAACTATAGCAGCTTCAAGTTGGAGTTCCTGGCACTGGTCTGGGCCATCACGGAGAGGTTTAAACACTACTTGGCCTCCAACAAGTTCACTGCCTACACTGACAACAACCCCTTGACGCATCTTGAAACAGCCAAGCTGGGAGCCATGGAACGACGATGGGTGGCTCGACTGTCAAATTATCAATTCACAATTAAGTACCAGGCGGGCCGCAAGAATGCCAATGCTGATGCCCTGTCCAGGATGCCTCATGAATCAGCCACTGAAGAGGAAGTGGATGATCTGGAAGAGATTGAACTACCTGCCTTTCACCAGAATGGGGTGATCTACGAGCAACAAGCCAGCAGGAGATCGTGTAGTAAGACGTTGAATCCTTTATCTCACCACAGCTGGAAAGAGACTCAGGACAGCGATCCAGTGGTCAGCCGTATCAAGGAGCTGATAACCCAGGAAGGTTCCTCCTTGGAGAAAGACGCACCTCTACCAGCAAGGCAGCTGTGGAATGAAAGAAGCCGGTTGTTCATCTACCGTGAGAAGTTGTGCAGGAGATACGTCAACCCAAGGACCCATGAAAAGGTTTGGCAGATAGTAGTTCCCAGAGCAGACATCCAGATGGTGTTAGAAGCCTACCACGATCAAGCGGGACACTTTGGCTGGAAAAAGCTGGAGACCCTGTTGAAGTGTCGGTTCTACTGGGTAGGGATGCGCAGCTCCATCGAGAAGTGGTGCCGGAACTGTGGACCCTGTGGCCTCAGAAAAAAAGACTACAGCAGTCAGAAGGCACCCCTGCAGCCCATCCAGACGACTCGCCCTTTGGAAATCGTGGCCCTGGACCATGTGAAGTTGTCACCCAGCCGGTCAGGATATTCCTATGCCCTGACTATGGTGGATCATTACTCCAAATTCCTGGTGGTCGCCCCTGTTAAAGATCTGACAGCAGAGACAGCAGCAAAGACCTTCCAAGCAATTTTCTGCAGACCACACGGTTATCCTGAGCAGGTGCTAACTGATCAAGGCCCAGCCTTTGAGGCCGAACTATTCAAAGAGTTCTGTCACCTGTACGGGTGTAAAAAGATAAGAACTACACCGTACCACCCCCAAACCAATGGACTTTGTGAAAAGATGAATCACATCGTTATTGATTTACTGAAAACTGTACCACTGGAAGAAAGAAATCGGTGGCCAGACTTGTTACCTGACTTGGTAGACATGTACAACCATATATCGGTGAGTTCCACCAACTGCACCCCAGCCTATCTCATGCGGGCAAGACCAGGAAAGCTGCCCATTGATCTAGAGCTTGGAGTTGTGGAACCGGAAGCGGATGTAACTACTGGAGACTGGAACACAAACAGACAGGAACAGTACAGAAAAGTACAGGCCTGTGTTGAGGAAAGTCTCAATCGAGGAAGGGATAAACAAGCAGATCGCTACAATAAAAGTGCGCCGGCTGAACCTTTCGCACCTGGTGAAATCGTACTGAAAAGAAAAAGGAGGCTACACAAACTCGACGATCAGTGGGAAAGAGAGCCCTACATCATACAAAGTTCAATGTTTGATTAGAAGAAAACGTGCATAATAAGCAAGGATGGAGGAAAAACAACTGCAACTGTGTCTAGAGACCATCTAAAGTTGTGTCCGGACCCATTAAAGCTCCGTGAGGAAGAACCTGTTGTCAATCAGGAAAAGAGTGATGAAGCAGTTATACATACAGACTTGGGAGATTTCCCCGCAGATTGGCCCAGAATTGGAGACGCTGTAATCATTCCCGTGCTTCAATTTTATCAACCGCAAGAAGAATCTCTAAATCTAATTGCACCAATTGTGCCAGTAGAGTCAGTTCCAGAAGGACCTGTTCCGGAAGAACCTCAACCAGTGGAACCACGAGAAGCAGCACCACAAGAAGCAGAATCCCAAGAAACTGAGCCTCAGGAAGAAGGATCCCCTGCAGAAGTTGCATCGGTTCACTCAGTTTACAGTGTGCTTGCCAGCCCAGTAGGGAGGTTGAGACAATTCTATAATTCACTCTCACATAGCACAAACAGGGAAACTGCTACCCCACAGGTCATTGCACCACGCAGATCCGAACGTAGCACAAAAGGACACATCCCTGCTAGGTTCAGAGATTAGTTTAACCTCTGGCAAATGTAAATAATTGTTTAAAGTCATTATATATAAATGTACATATGTTTGCTTATAATGTATATATCAGTATTTATTGACCTGTTTTCCCTTATCATCTTGGAACAAGAGGAATGGACATTATTTTCTACTTGTTTTCTCACCCCTATTTGAGCATCCTTTCCAAAAGAGACTGGGACTTTTATGGTTGCTCAAAGTTCCTCAATCCCTCATTGTACATAATTGATCAGTTTTGTTTATGCAACGGTTCAAGAGTGCCTTACCTCCGTAAAGGAAGAATTGTTTTTATATGTTATTGTTCTGTTACCTGTTTTTGTATTTCAGCCCCGGAGTGCTGAATTCTACTAAGGGGGAATGTGGAGCCCAGCTGTGACTGGATCCATATCTTCCAGAAGGATGTACTAAAGGAAGATCCCAGTAGAGGTCACTATACACACACACATCTCAGCTTACCTAAGAGACCAGTAGAGGGAGCTGTGTGTTAGGCACATAAAAAAAAAACAGTTCCAGTTTTACCTCAGACAGATCAGAACAGCAGTTACCTCAGACAAGCTGTGAGGGACAGATGAGTTCTCCTCAGGACACGAGAGTGAGAGGATTCCTGTCAGAGCTCAGTCAGAGCTAAAAACAGACGGAGATTGATTGATCCTAGTCAGAGCTGAAGCTGAAGTGTAGCTCAGGAGGAAGCGTGCCGATGCTTAAAGGCTGGGTCTCACATAACGATACACCAGCGATCCCGACAACGATATGCACTTGTCAGGATCGCTGGTGTATCGCTACATGATCGCTGCTGAGCTGCCAAACAGGCAGCTCAGACAGCGATCTGGGACAGCGACACTGCGGGTAACATCGCTTAGTTACCTGCAGTGTACCTTGGATACCAGCGCGCTGATGCAGGGAGCTGGTATCCAAGGTACACAGCGGGTTTCCAAGCGCTGCGCGGTGCCTGGAAACCCGTTGTGTACCTTGGATATCAGCTCCCTGCATCAGGGCGCTGGTATCCAAGGTACACAGCGGGTTTCTAGGCACAGCCCCGCGCCTGGAAACCCGCTGTGTACCTTGGTTACCAGCGGATCGCTGGTCTCCCGCCTTTCACACGCAGCGATGCGTGCCTGTCAGCGGGAGACCAGCAATCAAAAAATGTCCTGACATTTCAGCGACGATCAGCGATACCCACCAGGGGGGCTGATCGTCACTGAATGTCACACACAGCGATATCGCTGGTGAGCTCGGTGCTGCGTCACAAAACTAGTGACTCAGCACCGATCTCGGTAGCGATATCGCTATGTGAGACGGGCCCTTTAGAGAGCGGCGAAGAGGCAGCACATTAACTGCCAGCGTGTGTGATCTTTATAGGACCCAGGTAGGCCGAAAGCAAGTGGAATTGGAGGGCCAGTAAGCATTAATAGCTTTCCCCCCAGCAACGAATACCGGACGCCGGGTCCCAAGCCTATAAGGATCTCTACGACCTTTTAGGAGAACACCGGAGTTCCTGGAGGACTACAAGTCCCAGGAGTACCACAGAGTTGACACGTACAGGATCAGGGGAACAGAGTCTGCCTGATCAGCGATAAAAAGACCCTGTTCTGCCATAGAGAAGGTCCCCCACCAAGTCAGCCAGGTACAGAACAGAGACTGAGTTAGACCTAGCTACAAGCAGGTCAGGACTTCATTAAATAACGAAAGAGAACAGGAGGCCATACACCTACCAGTGGAGGAATCCGGACGTACATCCTTCGCCCTGCCGTGCTCCAGGGAGTACCTGCCATTCCTGCAGTAAAGGTACCAAACTGACTTTTTGTGTGACTCACTTATTGTCTCTGACGGCGGGATCCCCATCTGTCCTGCATCCTCATATTTCTATCCACCCTGGAAGGACACCGTCTTACTTGTAGAAGACCTACCATCTAGCTGCCCAACATCATCCCTTCCAGAGTATGTGCACAGCAGCGCTGGTCCCTCTGACCAGATACTACAAGTGGCGTCACGACAACTTACACGAACATTTCCATCATCCCCTGTAAATATCCCACATTACGGTGAGCGCCCAGGGCACGGACCGAGCTGGCTACCCGTGACATCCCCATAGACTTCCATGGGCTCAGTGCCGAGTACCCCAAAGCCCTGGTACGTGCGCATCAGGGGGAGGTGTAGGCGGCCGTGCAGGACGATCATCAGATCTGTTGGGAAGAAAAAGGTGATTAGAACATGTTTGAGTGGTGGCCCTAAACTGCATATGTGTTATGTGGTGTGATGTAAGTACTTACGGTTTGAGATCCAGAATCGGTGCAAGAAATCCCAGCCTGTCTAAGTAAACGTACTTTCGCTTTCTGGGTGCTGCTGACCCGCTCTTGCTCCTCTGCTGGCGTTGCTGCCTGTATTGGTCGCAGATGCTTCTCCATCTTCTCATAACATCATCCACTACAATGAGACATATTATGTAATCATTTAGCTAGCTGCACAAAGCCTAATTATTCTGCAGACACGTTATATAGTCATGGGGGTCTAGTAGGATGGGACTATACTACAAATTTGGCGGATAAAATAAGAGGAAAAAATGGGGGGCTAATTCTGCTCTAGAACTACACTGTGAGCGTTAAGAAAATGGTGAAAAAATCATGTGACTTACTGATTCGCTGATGCTTCTTGCGTTGGCTGTCGCCAAAGTGATGAAACATCTTCCCACAGATGCGCCTCCATGCCGCCTCTTTCCTTGCGCGATCCGCGTAATGTGCATATGTTTTGTGGCACTTTTCAGCCCTCTCCTGCAGCAAGACTCTCAACATGTACAAATTGATGTGCGTAGGCATCATGGCCGACTCTGTGGAGGCGTTCTTCCGGGATGTCTGGCGCTCTTTTTGAGCTAATTTGCATGTGTCAGCTTCCTGCTGCATGTGTTGCACCATTTCCTGTGAGCTGCAGAAGTCTTTCGTATTTCTCGCAAGTCACAGCGTGTGGTCTGTGTATAATCCGTTGTTTTCTTGCACCCATAGACTTTCATTGGCGTACAACGGGCGTAATACGCGTACAATCACAGCATGCTGCGGGTGTCTCGCACCGTAAATACGGCCGAGAAAATAACGCATGATCAGAGCTGCCCCATAGAGAAATATGGGTCCGTGTGTAATGCGTGGTTTTCACGCCTCTCACTCGTCCGTATTCCTACCTAGTGTGACGCCGGCCTAAGGGGAGCATACAAAAAACACTTTTGCATTTTAATGTCGGACATTTAAAGGAAAAGTTATAAAAATAGACAAACAAGGTGAATATACATTGTACAGATAAATGACCATGTGCACATGCCTGTAAGTGAAGAGATTACAGTATCACAGTGCACAGAAATAGTGCAGTAGTGTTAATTATGCAGGTAAATAGGAGGTGGAAAATCACAATAATTAAATCTAGCTGAGATGATGCCCCCTATAAGTAACAGGAACATCTTTATAACAAAACCGCTGTACTCAGCATCCCAATTAGCCCTCTGCACATGTCAGGACACAAGGCAGATGTGATATTATTTCGCACATGCATAGTGACGATCAAAGTCACCAGTGCCATCTTGGAAAAGGTCAGTGAGCGCTGGGCAGATAGATGAACAGATAATTGGACAGATGGATAATTGATACTTGTGTAGATATTTTAAAGTTTAAATCTACCATGTAGCGAGCGCTTCCTTTGTGTCTGTACCAGGGTTACATTACGGGTCAGAGCTGATATTTCGGGTCCAAAGGACACTCTTCCCTTTCCCCTTTAGTTTGTAGCCTCCAGATGGCGGCGCGTTGACCTGCTACGTGGACGTCCTACGAGCTCTCGTTATACTGCAGGGCTGCCGCTGATGCCGCACATCACTGACATGTTTGTGGCTGGTAAATATTCTCATATTTCTTCTGCTGCTTCGCTGATTAATCCATTTATAAATCTGAGATCTTTTCTTATTTCTCAACACAAAGAATCGTTGCTGGAAATTGTGAATGCGGGAAATTCTCTGATCTTTTACTCAGCAGAACAAAAGAAGGTGGTTAAGAAGAACACAATATGTACCCAGTAAATAAATCTTATTTCCATATCAAGGGCGACCCGCAGAGACGTGGCAGTGTCCACGCAGACAATCAGATTGCGGCAGAGAATCCTCCAGGCACTTTTAGTATTTGAAGCAAGTGATTAATTCATATTTATTTTTATCTAGGCAGAAACTACTTATTTTTTCCAAAAAATGCAAAAGAAAAATTAATTATAATCTCTAAATGTTATAAATGCCTGAAGCTTTGTGTCTGTCATAATGAGCAGACAGAACATGCATGCCGGGCCACGATGGAGAATCGTCATGAAGATCTTAAACTATGTGATGAGCCTCCGGTGAGGAGGATAGTATATAGGCCCCTCTAGATGGTGCACAGGCTCCTCTGGGTGATGTACAGGCTCCTCCGGATAGTATATAGGCACCTCCAGGTGGTGTACACGCCATCTGGGTGGTTTAGAGACCCCTCCAGGTGGTGTACAGATTCCTCTGGATGGTGTACTGACTCCTCTGGGTGGTGTACAAGCTCCTCCAGGTAGTGAACAGACTCCTCTGAGCGATGTACAGGATTCACTGGGCGGTGCACAGACCTCTCTGGTTGGTGTACAGGCCCCTCCAGGTGGTGTACAGGCTCCTCCAGGTGGTGTACAGACTCCTCTGGGTGGTTCACAGACTCCTCTGGGTGGTGTGCAGGCCCCTCCAGGTGGTATGCAGACTCCTCTGGTTGGTGTACAGGCCCCTCCAGGTGGTTACAGGCCCCTCCAGGTGGTGTGCAGGCCCCTCCAAGTGATGTACAGACACCTCTTGTTGGCGTACAGGTCCCTCCAGGTGCTCCTTTCTGTGTACAGACTACAGACTGAGTACATACTCCTTTCTGTGGTGTACAGGATCCTCTGGGTGATTGGTTTACAGACAACTATGGGCGGTAGACATACACCTCCTAGTAGTCTACAGGCCTCTCCATATAGTATACAGGCAACTCCAGATAGTTTATATGTACTTTCGGGTGGTGTGCAGGCCCTTCCGTTTGGGATATAGGCGCCTCCAGGTGGTGTACAGTCTCTCTCTTTGTGGTGAGCAGGCCCTTCCAGATGGTATATAGGCCCTCCAGGTGGTGTACAGGCTCCTCTGGGTGGTTTATCGGCATCTCCCAGGGGTGTACAGGACTCTCCGTTTAGTATACAGGCCAATCTGTGTAGTGTGTATTCACTTCTGGGTGGTATACATGTCCCTCCAGTTGGAGTTATACAATAACCTCTATTTGTGTACAGGCTCCTCTGGGTGATATACAGGCTGGATCTTGGTCTTTTTTACTAATCATTCACAGAACCATGGATGGCTAGACAAAGAATGGTTGGTTGGATGGGTTGATGGTAAGTGGCAGAAGCAATGGTTAGTTGGATCAATGCATGGATGGGTTGATGGTCAATTAAAGGGTGAGTTGATTGCAAATGGATGGATGGATTGATGTGGAGTAGATAGATGGTGTATGTGGTGGATGATAAGTAAATGGATGGGTTAGATGACCTGTCCGGCTGGTATACAAGCACCCAAGGGAGGTATACAGGCATCTCACTGTGGTTCATGGACCCCTCTGAGATGTATACAGGCCCCACCAGGTGGTTTACAGACAACTTTGGGTGATATACAGGCTGGGTCTTGGGGGTTTCGACTAATCATTCTACAGAGCCATGGATGGATGGACGGAGAATGGTCGGATGGGTTAATGGTTAATGGTAAATGGATGGGTAAGTGGAAGAATGGATGATTAGTTGGATGGTGTATATAGTTGATGATGGATGGGTTGATGGTCAAAGTATGGATGAGTTTATGAGAAATGGATGGATGGTAAATGATTAAAAAGATGAGTTGATAGTTAAATGAAGGATGGGATGGATGGATGGAAAAATAAATGGAGTTCATGGGTAATATATGAATGGATGGTTGTTATGGTGGTTGGATGGATGGGTTGATGGTTAGTGAATTGATGGATAGGTTGGAAAGTGAAGGAGTGGATGGATAGATGGATGGATGTTTGGATGATGGGATTGATTAATGGTCAAAAGGGTTGAAGAATGAATAGTGAATGGATGAATGGATTGGTGAATAGTGGATTGATGAATAGTGGATGGGTGAATGGATTGATGCACATTGGATGTTGAGGATGAAGGTATGCTGGTTGTTGGATAAATGGGAGTAAGGATGTGTTAAATAATGAAAGAATGAATGGATGGTTGATGGTGACTGGATGGATGGATGGATGGATGGATGATAGATAAATGAACATACAGATAGTGGGTAGTTAACAGGTTAGGAGCAGGTAGGTGGACTGGTCATTGGATGAATGGATCAGTGTGTACGAATGGACAGATGGGAAGGGCAATCTATAGTTAAGAAAGATGTATGGATCGATGGATGATGGATGGGTGGATTGCTAAATGGAGTATAGATGGATGAATGGAGAAATTAATTGATGTAGTAAGATGGTGGATCTTGATTACTGGATTAATGCATTAATATGTAATGTAACATATAAATTATAGGAACTACTAAAGTGTGGTTTTACTAAATCCATGCCCCTCTCACCATCGTTCTACGTAACGCCAGTTTTTCCATCGCTCTGATGCAACACAAAGACCATGATAGTAGATATTCGGTAGGATATTGTTTTTATCACCCCTTCGCCACTGCCTTTCTGCCTCTTCCTGATGATTCTGTTCTGATTTCTCTTTTGACTCCGGCTACTGTCCACCGTAGCCGCATATAAGTAAAGGAAGAAGCTGCTCTGTCCCAGCGAGCCATTACTGTGTCCTTAGTCTGGACCTCTATTTAATGTAGACCGTGCACCTCTTTAGTAGATGGATTGTTTTGGTGATGTCGGCTCTCTGTCTCCAGGTTTGTGTCCTTCACTGTTGTCTCAGCCATAACAATAATTAGACAGTCACAAGCCCCAATCTTTGGTGGCCAAAGTCATCCATAGTGAGTCTTGCAGGAGAGACCAAGTTGGACATCTACACCCAGTAATGCCGGGATCACACATGCGAGAAACACGGACGAGTCTCGCATGTGAATCCCCACACTGCCGCCGGCACTCGGGAGCGGAGCAAGCGGCTGCACAGAAATACATGCAGCTGAACGCTCCACTCACTAAGTGCTTGCGGCAGTGCCGGGAATTCACATGCGAGACTCGTCCGTGTTTCTCGCATGTGTAATCCCTTCCTAACTCAGAAGAATTGGAGATATTTTCTTATTTCCTACTGGGAAACTTCAGAGAATTATTCCTAGAAGATCCAGGAAGCCTATTGTTCCACAGAGTGTGGAATGATGGAATAACAGAAACGTTATCACCCTTTTCTACCTAGATTGGTTTTCATGAAGGAATGTAATTTCCTCACCTCCTTTTTTATAGTTACACGTTTCTTTAGAAGGATTTATCCATCCTCACTTCTCAGCTATTTTCTGCGAACACAAAGATAATTGAAAATCACAACCCACCTAATCTCGTTATAAACTTCTGTTTCTGTCAGTTTGGTGTTAATTAGTGCATCACAATAAACAGATCAATGTCCTCCATTTTTTAAGGCTTGTCTTGTGTTTAATAGCGGCAATAACACGGGCGATAACTCTGACAGCCAATTACCACGTTATAATTACAATAGACCGTCCTAGCACTAGACCTCCCCAATGAACATTATTGTATCTTGTCTCATATGTAACGGGCATTGGCCTGAGAGGTGATGGAGTCTTGACAACTCAATCGGAGATCCGTGGAATCCCTCAAACAAAGAGAACGTGTACTGGAAGATGACCTAGAAATAAATCACTCCGGAGACCAATGAGAAAACCGGATATGACTCAAAGGAAGGAAGTCTGCAAGTCTCCTACAGGAGAAGTAACTCATGATCTGTTGGTGGTAACCCAGAAGCTCCTCCTGCCTCATGGGGGTCAAAATACCTGTGACCTGGCCATATTTTTTTATTTTGGAAATGGTCGATCTTTGTTATATTTCTGTCTCAATTCACCTACAGTAATGCATATTCTCTCTTCTGCCCTATGAATATTTCACTTCGTTGAGTGCTTATATTTTTTGAATTGGGAGAAACCTGTCCCTTCAGACCCCCTTATCACTTACAAACTTTTCTGCCCCATCAAGACTACTCTATGCCCTCTAGACTCTACATTGTAGATTTCCCTGTCCCCTCTAGTTACATCTCCATCCCATCCAGACTCTACTGTACTCTGCTAGACTCCTCTAGACTCCCATGTCCTCCTTCAGACTTCTTTGTCCTCCACCAGGCCATGGCCGTTCCCAGTACTGCAGCTCAGCTCAGTACATTGTGCAGTGGCTGTTCTCAGTACTGCAGCTCATCACCGTACACTGTGTAGTGGCGATTCTCGGTCCTGCAGCTCAGCTCCATGTAGTGGCTGTTTTCGGTATTGCAACTCAGCTCAGTACACTGTGTAATGGCCGTTCTTGGTACTGCAGTTCAGCTCCATACACTGTGTAGTGGCCGTTCTCAGTACTGCAGCTCAGCTCAGTACACTGCGTTGTTGCCATTATCACTACTGGAGCTCAGCTCCGTACACTGTGTAGTGGCCGTTCTCAGTACTGCAGCTCATCTCCGTACACTGTGTAGTGGCGATTCTCGGTACTGCAGCTCAGCTTCATACACTGTGCAGTGGCTGTTCTCAGTACTGCAGCTCAGCTCCATACACTGTGTAGAGGCGTTTTTGGTCTGTAGCTCAGCTCTGTACACTGTGTAGGGTGTTCTTGGTTCTGTAGCTCAGCTCCTGTACACTGTGCAGAGGCCGTTCTTGTTCTGTAGCTCAGCTCTGTACACTGTGTGAGGTGGTTCATTGTTCTGTAGCTCAGCCCCTGTACACTGTGTGAGGTGGTTCTTGGTTCTGTAGCTCAGCTCCGTAGACTGTGTAGAGCGCGTTCTTGGTTCTGTAGCTCAGCTCTGTACACTGTGTAGAGGTGTTCTTGTTCTGTAGCTCAGCTCTGTACACTGTGTAGAGGCCGTTCTTGGTTCTGTAGCTCAGCTCTGTACACTGTGTAGAGGGGGTTCTTGGTTCTGTAGCTCAGCTCTGTACACTGTGTAGAGGTGTTCTTGATTACTGTAGCTCAGCTCATACACTGTGTAGAGGTGGTTCTTGGTTCTGTAGCTCACTCTGTACACTGTGTAGAGGTGGTTCTTGGTTCTGTAGCTCAGCTCCGTAGACTGTGTAGAGGCCGTTCTTGGTTCTGTAGCTCAGCTCTGTACACTGTGTAGAGGTGGTTCTTGGTTCTGTAGCTCACCGTAACTGTGTAGAGGCCGTTCTTGGTTCTGTAGCTCAGCTCTGTACACTGTGTAGAGGTGGTTCTTGGTTCTGTAGCTCAGCTCGTACACTGTGTAGATGGCCGTTCTTGGTACTGTAGCTCAGCTCTACACTGTGTAGAGTGGTTCTGGTTCTGTAGCTCAGCTCTGTACACTGTGTAGAGGTGTTCTTGGTTCTGTAGCTCAGCTCCGTACACTGTGTAGTGGCCGTTCTTGTCTGTAGCTCAGCTCTGTAACACTGTGTAAGTGGTTCTTGGTTCTGTAGCTCAGCTCCGTAGACTGTGTAGAGGCCGTTCTTAGTTCTGTAGCTCAGCTCTGTACACTGTGTAGAGGTGTTCTTGGTTCTGTAGCTCAGCTCGTACACTGTGTAGAGGCCGTTCTTGGTTCTGTAGCTCAGCTCTGTACACTGTGTAGAGGTGGTTCTTGGTTCTGTAGCTCAGCTCTGTACACTGTGTAGAGGTGGTTCTTGGTTCTGTAGCTCAGCTCTGTACACTGTGTAGAGGTGTTCTTGGTTCTGTAGCTCAGCTCTGTACACTGTGTAGAGGTGTTCTTGGTTCTGTAGCTCAGCTCCGTACACTGTGTAGGGGTGGTTCTTGGTTCTGTAGCTCAGCTCTGTACACTGTGTAGAGGGGTTCTTGGTTCTGTAGCTCAGCTCGTACACTGTGTAGAGGGGTTCTTGGTTCTGTAGCTCAGCTCTGTACACTGTGTAGAGGTGGTTCTTGGTTCTGTAGCTCAGCTCCGTACACTGTGTAGAGGCGTTCTTGGTTCTGTAGCTCAGCTCTGTACACTGTGTAGAGGTGGTTCTTGGTTCTGTAGCTCAGCTCGTACACTGTGTAGAGGCGTTCTTGGTACTGTAGCTCAGCTCTGTACACTGTGTAGAGGTGGTTCTTGGTTCTGTAGCTCAGCTCGTACACTGTGTAGAGGTGGTTCTTGGTCTGTAGCTCAGCTCGTAACTGTGTAAGGTCTTGTCTGTAGCTCAGCTCTACTTGGGTGTCTTGTCTGTAGCTCAGCTCTGTACACTGTGTAGAGGTGGTTCTTGGTTCTGTAGCTCAGCTCTGTACACTGTGTAGAGGCCGTTCTTGGTTCTGTAGCTCAGCTCTGTACACTGTGTAGAGGTGGTTCTTGGTTCTGTAGCTCAGCTCGTACCTGTAGAGGCGTTCTTGGTTCTGTAGCTCAGCTCTGTACACTGTGTAGAGGTGGTTCTTGGTTCTGTAGCTCAGCTGTAACTGTGTAGAGGCCGTTCTGGTCTGTAGCTCAGCTCTGTACACTGTGTAGAGGTGGTTCTTGGTTCTGTAGCTCAGCTCTGTACACTGTGTAGAGGCCGTTCTTGGTCTGTAGCTCAGCTCTGTACACTGTGTAGAGGTTCTTGGTTCTGTAGCTCAGCTCTGTACACTGTGTAGAGGTGGTTCTTGGTTCTGTAGCTCAGCTCTGTACACTGTGTAGAGGTGGTTCTTGGTTCTGTAGCTCAGCTCTGTACACTGTGTAGAGGTGGTTCTTGGTTCTGTAGCTCAGCTCCGTACACTGTGTAGAGGCCGTTCTTGGTTCTGTAGCTCAGCTCTGTACACTGTGTAGAGGTGGTTCTTGGTTCTGTAGCTCAGCTCGTA
Organism: Oophaga sylvatica; assembly: GCA_033576555.1. Lineage (NCBI taxonomy): Eukaryota > Metazoa > Chordata > Amphibia > Anura > Dendrobatidae > Oophaga > Oophaga sylvatica. The sequence continues at coordinate 381,627,460 of JARQOD010000001.1, read as the reverse complement.
ACTGTGTAGAGGCCGTTCTTGGTTCTGTAGCTCAGCTCTGTACACTGTGTAGAGGTGTTCTTGTTCTGTAGCTCAGCTCTGTACACTGTGTAGAGGCCGTTCTTGGTTCTGTAGCTCAGCTCTGTACACTGTGTAGAGGTGGTTCTTGGTTCTGTAGCTCAGCTCTGTACACTGTGTAGAGGCGTTCTTGGTACTGTAGCTCAGCTCGTAACGTGTAGAGGGTTCTTGGTTCTGTACTCAGCTCTGTACACTGTGTAGAGGTGGTTCTTGGTTCTGTAGTCAGCTCAGACTGTGTAAGCGTTCTTGTTGTAGCTCAGCTCTGTACACGTGTAAGTGTTTTGGTTCTGTAGCTCAGCTCTGTACACTGTGTAGAGGCGTTCTTGGTACTGTAGCTCAGCTCTGTACACTGTGTAGAGGTGGTTCTTGGTTCTGTAGCTCAGCTCTGTACACTGTGTAGAGGTGGTTCTTGGTACTGTAGCTCAGCTCCGTAGACTGTGTAGAGGCCGTTCTTGGTTCTGTAGCTCAGCTCTGTACACTGTGTAGAGGTGGTTCTTGGTTCTGTAGCTCAGCTCTGTACACTGTGCAGAGGCCGTTCTTGGTTCTGTAGCTCAGCTCTGTACACTGTGTAGAGGTGGTTCTTGGTTCTGTAGCTCAGCTCTGTACACTGTGTAGAGCGTTCTTGGTTCTGTAGCTCAGCTCTGTACACTGTGTAGAGGTGGTTCTTGGTTCTGTAGCTCAGCTCTGTACACTGTGTAGAGGTGGTTCTTGGTACTGTAGCTCAGCTCTGTACACTGTGTAGAGGTGGTTCTTGGTTCTGTAGCTCAGCTCTGTACACTGTGTAGAGGTGGTTCTTGGTACTGTAGCTCAGCTCGTAACTGTGTAGAGGCCGTTCTTGGTTCTGTAGCTCAGCTCTGTACACTGTGTAGAGGTGGTTCTTGGTTCTGTAGCTCAGCTCTGTACACTGTGCAGAGGCCGTTCTTGGTTCTGTAGCTCAGCTCTGTACACTGTGTAGAGGTGGTTCTTGGTTCTGTAGCTCAGCTCTGTACACTGTGTAGAGGTGGTTCTTGGTACTGTAGCTCAGCTCCATAGACTGTGTAGAGGCGGTTCTTGATACTGTAGCTCAGCTCCATACACTGTGTAGAGGCCATTCTTGGTACTGTAGCTCAGCTCCGTACGCTGTGTAGTGGTCGTTCTCGGTACTGCAGCTCAATTCCGCACACTGTATAGAGGCGGTTCTTGGTACTGCAGCTCAGCTCCGTACACTGTATAGAGGCGGTTCTTGGTACTGTAGCTCAGCTCCGTACACTGTATAGAGGCAGATCTTGGTAGTGCAGCTCAGATCACCTTCACTTCAATAGCATCTGAATTGTAGTATCCAGAGCAGCCACTACAAAGTTCTTAGTATTTCATTTTCCTATTCAGCACTCTGAAATTTCTCACATGTTACTCAAAACAAAAAGGAAAGGAATGACTAATCAATATGTAATTTCCAGCATCTTTTGTGCTATTAACCTGATAAATCTTGATAACTGAAGTGTACACATATTTCCATGCCGTTTGTTGATGTTTCCATACAATTTTATAACTTTTCCATTACTCCGCAGAATGCTCCAGTCACAAAGAAACAAGGTCAGATGTCTCTTCTCGTTCTGTATTTACATTTCTATCCACTGATTCTTTATTACGTTGGTTGATTTCAATCTTGCATCTTTCATCCGGGAATAATCATATCAGCAAATATAATTCTGCTGCTCTATGGCAAAATCATTTGTATATGTAAAAAAAGTGAAGCAGCGGCGGAGCATCAGCGAGGTCTCCAACAACCAAATGGAGATGGAATCTGCGCTTGTCACCGATCCAATCTCTGTACGACGACCGAATCACCGGACAATTATTAGGATGCTTTGTGCATGCTGCTTGAAGTTCTTGGGTCTCCAATACAAATTTTCCAATTATAAATTAGTCAATGATATGATGTCACAAATTATCAGTTTCAGATGGCAATAATATCTGCTCCACCTGTACAGTGCCGTGCCAACACCCGGTGTGTGATTCAGTGCAGCATGCACAAAGCATCCTAATAATTCTCCGATGACATAATTATCAGAACCGAACTAGATTGTGTAAGACAGCTGGGAAGGAGCAAAAATGTAAACTAAGACCTTGATTCAGTTCCCCCAAAAAAGTGCAAAAAATATATCTCCCACATAATGCGGCAACACAATGCCTGCATAACAGTGCCATACATTACATTACATTACATTACGTTCACAGATAACAGTAACGATTTCTCCAGGACAACCTCGCAAGCTCGAGTCACGTTTGTGGGAAAAGTTCACATTTTAGGGCTGTTGGGCTTTAAAATAACACTGCAATTATCAATGTGATGGCCTAATAGAGAGGAAAATGTTGGAGTAGATTGCATATAGGGTGGTGGAGACCCTATATTGGCAGGGGATATTTCAGACCAACCTTGCATAGGGTTGGTGGCAGTGGCATAACTTCAACCTCTTGGGTCACAATGCAAAACCTCCAACTGGACCCTCAATTATCATGGCTTCTTAACAGTATTGGTCTTTTCATTTGGGCCAAAGGGACTTTGCAACCCCTGCACCTATAGGTAAGCCCCTGGTTGGTGGAGGACTATTGTTGACCTGATCTTCTGCAGTCACTTGACTACAAAATTGCTATTTTGAAGAAGACCCAAAAAGATCAAAGGGTCCATGGGGTTAGGTCATAGCATTGGTAAACTCAGGGTAAAGACCGAGAGGTCATCCAGAAAAGAAGAAAAAAACATTTCTACCCATTGCTCTTGCTTTTCACCATAAGCTGCTCTATAATTTCGCTCTTATTATATCCCTGGCCCACCCCTTCTGCTTAACAAATTCTCAGTCCTTGGAGTAGTGAGTGTGTAAGGAGGAAGACCGGGCTACCAGGTCCGGAACTGTTGAGGCTGCCTCCCATGTTACCTGGGGGAAGAAATGAGGAGCCAGACCAACCTCGTGACCCGATAGGAGGGGCTACATAAAAGGAAAAATGCGCGCAGTAGCAGGCAGTTTGGCGCAAAATAGAAGCAGCACACAGCCGGGTGAGCAGCGTGCTCTGCCCCCTGAGCACCAGTGACAGGCTGCGTTGTTTGGTCCGCGTCGTCTTCAGCGGGACCGCTGAGAGGAGAGGTGCCACGCGCCCAGTGACTGTGAGAGATAGAGGTGTCATGCGCACAGTGATGGTGAGTACCGCGCATGTGCAGAGCAGAGAAAGCCAAGTACCAGACATACTCTTGTGGCCTTCCTTGCCAGTTGCTTCAGGCCCGTTCACGTTTAACCCTGGGAATGTCGCGGCCTTGTTTGTTACGGCCGCACTTGTTCATGGACTAGGGGTTCAGCTGAAGGTACCGGAGACGGACTGCTGTCGCCAGAAGACGGACCCTCATTCAAAGAACCCCATTTGAAGACATTTCCCCGCCTCTGCCGGTTCCACAACGGGATCATCTGCTGCGAGGAGCATAAAGGACACTATAAGTTTCCTAACTGGACTGTCATTGTTCTATATTTGTTATTCCTATTATTCATACTTTAACCATTTACATCCCTGCGAAGAGGTAATACTTTGTTCGATTAAACTGTTACATTTTGTTAACCCTTGCTCTGTCTCCTGTCTGCCACTGCATCCCTCAACCTGCTTACACTTGTACAGAGATACCCCCCACATCCACAGCGCTACAATCACATCAACCTTGTTTTTTTCTCAATGGTCTCATTCTCACAAGTTCGCTCCGCCACCTATTAGTGTCATTATTTACAATGTAATTACCATTTGTAGGAGCGTCAATGACGTCGGTTTATTGCATGTGGTGGGGATGTTTTTAGCTGGTAATTTCGGCAAATTAGCTTCTAATGAGTGCAGTGAGTAACAACATACAATGCGGCTTTTCTATCATTCATGTAAATGATTTTTATGTGCGTTACATTCAGGAGTTTTACAAACAAATCTGTTCTTAATTAGAATAGCAATCTAGGCAGTCCAGATGAAAGAATCTATATGCCCTCCTTAAAGATGAATGCACTCAGTCTACAGGGTTTATTGCATTTTAGTTGAGAAGAATAAATCCTATGCCCTAAACACCGGTGTTATAAAAAGCTTATTAGAGGAGGAATGTAAATGGATTAAGCTGGAAATATAATTCCCTGTATCTGTGACCTAACTTGTAACGCTAAACTGGCACCAGAGAGTCTTCAGCTACTCAGAAATTCATTGTAGCCAGCTGTATCTAAGATACAAATGATTGCAGGATTGTGCTCATACAGTATATTCATGTCTATAGCCTTTTCTATGTCTCTAGGTGAACAGTGCACAGTGCATCATGGTCCATGCCTGGTGTATAGCCAAGAAGGTACATCTTCAGGTCCTTGACCATGGACCCAGTGTCACTCCATAGCCGGAGATCAGTGAAGCTCTACATTCATAAAGTGCCTAGCATTCCTAATTTTCTAACATGTATGGAAAGTGATATTTGGAAACATGAAATCCTAAAGCATTGTACCATAGAGATGACCGTGCTGATGAGCCTACTGCTCCTGCAGAAGAGGACACATGCTTCACCTCTCTCATGAAGGGAAGGTACCAGCTCAGCACTAGTTTATACCATCTCCTTTATCAACATGTAAAATAATCCTATTGATAGATGTCACACTATGGAGAGCACCCAGTACTATTTGTGCCTTCATAATTCCATGAGCCAATACTTACTAAGCTGTCACAATATGTAAGGGCACTGAGCATTTTGGATGCATCCTCGCTCCTCAGCGGAGATAATCACCGTTGAAATGCTCTTCATTTGCACAGCTTAATAATCTGTCAGGGTGGTGCAGAAGTTCAAATGCATCCTCGCTTCTCAGTGGCATTAATCACCTTTGAAAGGCACCTCCTTTGCAAAGCATCACAATGTGCCAGTGTACTGCAGAAGTTGAAGTCCATCCTAGCTCCTCATGGGCGGTAATCATCTTTGAAAGGTTCCTCCTTTATGCAAGCATCACAATGTGCAAGGGTATGATGGCAGCTTTGATGAAACCTAGCTCCTCTTGGGTGGTATTAAAAGTGGTGTTAAAGGCTCCTGCTCTCCACAAGCATCACAATCTGCCACTGCATTTTAGCTCCTCATGGGCAGTATAAACCTGTAAAACGCTCCTCAATTGCACAGGATTGGAGGCTTCATAATATGCTTTGATGCATCCTAGTTCCTAATGGGGGGGTAATCAGCTGTCAAAACTACTCCTGTGCACAGCCATCACAATATGTGTTGATTCTGCAGTTTTGACGCTCTCCAACACCTCATTGGAGGAAATCACATAGTAGGCTTCTCCTGTTAATGTATGTAGTACAGTTCATATAGCGTCTTGTGCTTGGGTGCGATGAACATACATGAGACACAGGTTGATATAGAAAAGTCCTGTATTACTTCATACAAGTTGGCAGAAATAGTCACACAGTTTGCAGACACAGAAGCAGGAGACACAGCAGGCCAGAGTAAAACTAAGCTCAGCAAATCACTCTCCAACACAGATTCAGGATCTTCTTCTCTGTTACCGTAAGTCCATGCAAACGTGGGTCTTTCAAAGAGCAGGGTTCAGAGTCCACAAGTGCTTCAGAGTTCCTCAGTAGGAATAGCTGGAGTACAAGGTCCAAGGCTTACAGAAGTCAAGTCACAGGTTCACTGCAGGCTAGATTCTGAAGCACTGATTGCTCAGCTGTGGCTGCTTAAGAAGCAAAGGAGAGAATCAGGGCGGGAACATGCAAGCTGGAAACTCCATTTTGACTGAGGGCAAGATAGCTACAGAAAGACAGAAAGTAAAATGGCTGACGAACAAACTGAGTTTCAGGAATATATACATAGAACCTTACATTACTCCCCCCTTAAGGACAACCTCCGGATGACCTCAGACCAGGCCTGTGTGGGTACCTCTGATGAAACTGACGGAGCAAGCGAGGAGCATTAACGTTATTGACTGGTTCCCATGAGTTGTCTTCCACTGGGTAGCCCTGCCATTTAATCAGATATTGTAACTGATTTCTATACAACCTGGAATCTAAAATCCTTTCCACACAAATTCTTCCTGACCATCGACTAGCACTGGGTCAGGGCAAGGAGAAGAACGTCCAGGAAACGTATTGGGTGTTGCAGCCTTTAGTAGGGATACATGAAAGACAGGGTGGATTCTCATAGTTCTGGGCAGTTGAAGACGACAAGCAACGGCACTTATAATTTTACTGATTTTATAGGGTCCAATGTACTTATGTCCCAACTTAGACGATGGAATCCTTAACTTAAGATTTTGGTTGACAGCCAGACCAAGTCTCCTACCTTGAAAGCTGGTGCAGGTTTACGAAATTTATCTGCTGCTTTCTTGTACCTTTCTTGAGCCGATTCCAGATTTTCCTTTAGAAGATCCATATTCTTCTGTAAAGACGTGATTCTTTCAGCCACTGCTGGTAAAGGCGTTTCTATGGGAAATCGTGGTAGAATGTTAGGATGATAACCTAGATTAGAGTAAAAAGGAGACTGTTTAGTGGAGGCACTCTGAGAGTTGTTATACGAGAACTCAGCTAATGGAAGTAGATCCACCCAATCATCCTGTAGGTGGCAGATAAAGCAGCGGAGATACTGCTCCAGGGTTTGATTGGTTCGTTCGGTCTGTCCATTAGTCTGGGGATGAAAAGCAGAAGAAAGGTTTACTTTAATGTCCAATGCTGCACAGAAATTTTGCCAAAACCTAGAAGTGAATTGCACCCCTCGATCCGAAATAACCTCATCCGGTACTCCATGTAAGCGAAACACATCTTTAATCATCAAATCTGATGTCTGTTTTGCAGTGGGTAAGCCGACACAAGGGATAAAATGAGCTGCCTTTGTTAGACGGTCAACCACCACTAAAATGGTGTTCTTTCCCTGAGAGGTTGGTAACTCCACAATGAAGTCCATAGAAATGGATCCCCACGGGCGGGACGGGGTGGGAAGAGGCTGTAACAGACCAGTTGGTGAGGAGCGAGGTGTTTTGCATCTTGCACAGACCTCACATGAAGTGACATAATTCAAAACATCCTTCCTGCAAGTGGGCCACCAAAAGAAACGAGAAAGAAATTCCTGTGTCTTTAGAATTCCTCTATGCCCAGCTATCTTGGAATCGTGAATGAGTTGCAATACTCTCAATCTGACTGTTTCAGGAATATACAGGCGTTGTCCTGAATCCACACACCATTCTTAAAGACAAGACTTACGTCCCTTGGGGGTTGTGCCAAAAAGGAATCCGCATGGTATGCTTCCTTGATGTCCTTAAGTAGGTCTTGATTATGAATTACTCCTAGGAATCTAGAGTCAGGAAGAATAGTCTTAGGAGGAGTAATTGGACGTGTCTCTGCTGAGTAAATCCTAGAGAGTGCATCAGCCTTTCCATTGCGCGATCCTGGTCTATAAGAAATGATAAAATTAAATTGGTTTAAGAAAAGATTCCAGCGAGCTGGCGAGGAGTCAGACACTTAGCCGACCTGATAAACTCAAGGTTACGATGGTCTGTCAGGACGACTATTTGCTGTGCAGCTCCCTGAAGAAGGTGTCTCCATTCTTTGAAGGCGGCAATAATGGCCAACAACTCTCTATTGCCCACATCGTAGTTCCTCTCAGCCGAAGACAACTGCTGGGAAAGAAGGCACAGGGATGCAAGACATTCTTCTCACCTGTTCTCTGAGAGAGTATAGCTCCAACGGCACAGTCTGAAGCATCCACCTCTATTATGAAGGCAAGCTCGGGGTTGGGATGTACTAGGATAGGTGCAGTGGTAAATTTATCTTTTAGACGGGAAAATGCTTCCTGGGCTTGGGAAGTCCAGGAGAACCTAGACTCTTTCCGGGTAAGTTGAGTGATAGGTGACACTACCTCAGAGAAATTTCTAATGAAACGTCTATAGAAGTTGGCAAACCCGATGAAGCGCTGTACTCCTTCACATTTCTAGGACTTGGCCAATCCTTGATGGCTTGGGTTTTGCTTCCATCCATACTGATTCCTTGTGTAGACAGTACATACCCCAGAAATTGAATTTCGGTCCTATGGAATTCACACTTTTCAAGTTTGATGTAAAGATGATTTTGTCTTAGACGTTCCAAGACCATTCTCACATGTCCATGATGTTCCTCTGTGGAGTTAGAAAAAATTAGAATATCATCCAAATAAATTACCACGAATGTATCTAGGAGATCCCTGAAGATGTCATTCACCAAGTGTTGGAAAGTGGCTGGGGCGGTACTCAGACCAAAAGGCATAACTAAATATTCAAAGTGTCCATAGCGTGACCTGAATGCAGTCTTCCATTCATCCCAGGTCTAATACGGACTAAGTTATAGGCCCCACGAAGATCTAGTTTAGAAAAAATTTTGGCATGTCGCACTCTCTCCAATAACTCAGGGATTAAAGGCAATGGATAACGGTTTTCTAATAGTAACCTTATTGAGTTCCCTATAGTCTACGCATGGTCTCAGAGATCCATCTTTCTTCTTTACAAAGAAGATGGGTGCACCTGCAGGAGATGAAGAGGGGCGTATGAAGCCCTTGGCTAGATTTTCGTCTATGTAATCCTTTAAAGCCTTTAGCTCGGGCCCCGCCAGGGGGTAGATCTTACCAAAAGGTATCTCTGCTCCAGGCAATAATTCAATTGGACAATCATATGGACGGTGAGGAGGAAGCTGGTCAGCGTTCTTCTTGTCACATAAATCCACATAGTCTTGGTATACAGCTGGTAGTTCAGGGACTGACATGATTCCTTTAGGAACAGAGCAAGCTGAAACTTTTGGACTCATCTGTTTTCTGGAAAGTGTAATTCCTTGGTCTCCCAGTTAATGGTAGGATTCTGAGCCTGCAGCCATGGTAGCCCTAGAATAATGGGAAAGTGGGGAGAAGAGATAAGCATAAAGGATAGTTTTCTTGATGATCTTTACCCATAAGAACCTTCAAAGGCTCTGTTTCCTGATCCACTGGTCCAGAGGTCAGCAGGGAGCCATTCACAGTTTCCATCTGTACTGGAGTAGCCTTCTTCACTGAACGTATTCCCTGTTTCAGAGCAAAGGAGACATCCATAAAATTTCCACTTGCCCCTGAGTTGATCATAGCAGAGCTAGACACCCAAGCTGAGTCAACCCAGAGTTTGATGGAAAGAAAGCAATGAGAATTGTTTTTTTACAACTCAGCTGGGACACCGCTGAGGAAACTTGAAAAAATGGCAGCGTTTACACAGTCAACGTCCTCAGAGGTAACGGAGTTTAAGTCCAAGAAAT